>CM065717.1:40156873-40331873 GCA_033310375.1 Conus canariensis
TTTACAGCGTCTCTGTCCCGCCCCCGTCAAAATCTCTCTTGCTTGATGTTGTCACCTCTCTCTCTCTCTCTCTCTCTCTCTCTCTCTCTCTCTCTCTCTCTCTCTCTCTCTGCGCCTGCTTCGATATCTACGTCTTCCCGTTTAACCTTGTCACCGTCTCTGTCTCGTTCGCCGTCTGCCCATGTCTCTGTCTGTCTGTATGTCTGACCGTCTGTCCCTCTGTCTGCCTGCCTGTCCGTCTGTCTGTCTATCTGTCCGTCTGTCAGTCCCTGTCTCCGTCTCCGTCTCTGTCCCTCTATGTCTCTCTGTCTCTGTGTGTCTCTGTCTCTCCGTCTGTCTGTCTCTTCGTCTCTCTCTCTCTCTCTCTCTCGCTCTCCTCTCTCTCTCTCTCTCTCTCTCTCTCTCTCTCTCTTCTCTCTCTCTCTGTTTCCCTCAAAATAGATCTCATGCATGCGCTATTGCATTCCTTTGAGTTCCATTCTGAAAAGAAAACAAGTACACAATCAATGGGATGAGGGGGAAAAGGGAATAAAGATGGCCAGTGAAATGGAAATTCAGGTACATTCACAGCCAATGTGGGCAACGCGTAGATGCATTAGAGATGGGATCTTTAATCAGAAAGACTCTCCCATTTCGGAAGGTACGTCTCTAGCCATAACCTTAAAGCAGACCGCTAACTCTGGCACATGCCCTAACCTAGAATCTAACCTTAACATTTATTCGAACGCTAACCTATCCACAACAATAGCAAATTATTAAAGAAAGAAAAAAAAATAAAGCGCCTTAATTGATAGATTGTACTTGCAGCGCGTGGGCAGTGGAGTTGTCTTCTCCTACTCTACTGGTAACAGGAAAAAAAATGTCCGCCGCCGATTGCAAAAACCACATCCTTCCGCCGACAGTGCTTGAACCTTGAACTGAACACTTCTTCCTGTCAAGCAGCAACACTCGCCTCGAGTCCGTTCTAATACCGAAAATGTTCCTTTCGTCAGCCATGGAAATGAGCAACTTTTTTTTTTCTTTTTTATCTGTCGGTCGTCGTGCATGCAAAGGACAGCCGAATGAGAAATGAAACGGAAAAAAACACATCAGTAATGACATCGTAGAGGTGAGTTTCAGTTTCAAATTGTTTATGGAGCTGAATGCGCTGTGCGCTCAAGTAGGAAGAGTGGAGCGTCATTCAACTTTCATTCATTGAATGGATTCGTCTCTGAAAGTGTTGTTTTAGTTTCTTTCAACACCGCAAGTGTCTGTTTCTCTCGGGCCTGGCTGACGCCTCGTTGACATTGTGGTAAGCTTGAGGACAGCTTTGTCACCTTGCTTCACAATGAAACTCTGTACCATCATTTTGATCATCCTCATCTTCATTAATCATCACGTAGCAGTCTCGAATTCAGTGACCTTTCCTGCCTTGCTGCCGTGGTGACCTTAGTTCCCGGCTTCCGTCCAGGCCCGTGGTGAGTTCGAGTCAAAAGAATTATTGTCGTCAGTAGGAAGGTGACAAAGGACGGAACATTCGGGCGAAGGGGGGGGGGGGGGAGGAGGCTACGAGTGTGTTGTCCTGTGCGTGTTGGATCGAAACAAGCACTATTAAACACTACTGAAGTGACTGAGCAGTCGCGCGGAGTCTCGACGTCGATGGCTCCTGGTAGACTGCCAGTACTGAAGCTGAAATGGGACAAACCTTGATGTAGCTGTTATGGAACAGCCGGAAAGAGCAACGAGAGAGTGGTGTTGCTGAGAGGGCACGGACGAAGAGTTAAAAAAAAAAAAAGCGAACATATCAAACCAAAAGAAAACGAAGCAAAATATATGCGATCTAAAAAGACTTATCATCCATGATGAAAGTGTTACGTATTTTCAGTTACCTTCTCTCTCTCTCTCTCCTCTCTCTCTCTCTCTCTCTCTCTCTCTCTCTCCTCTCTCTCTCTCTCTCAGTGCAGTTGCCAAAGGGGTGTTAACGCACTTTGTGAAGGAAAACCAGACCCTCGCCAGAACGGATCCCAGAAGTTTTGACCAGGAAGTCCCGATAAGAGCTCCTAGAACGAATGGCCAGGAGTGGGTGACAGATGATTGGTCTGCTCTTGAGGCCTGGTCGACGTCTCCGATTTATCATCCTAGAGTCCAGGTATAGACGTCATAAAAATGGCAGCTGACCATCTCGAAAGGTCGAGCTATGAGAACAAGGCATGATAATTATTATGAAAGACTGGGCCTGGAGGGAGGGAAGAATAATGAAATAAAGGGAAACATATAGAAAAATAACCTTTTCTATCTTTCTGTCTGGCTATGTTTCATTTTTTTTTTTTTTTTTTTTTTTTTTGGGGGGGGGGGGGGGGGGGGTGTCTCTGGTTTTCGTTTTCCCTCTTGGCAGCTGGAAGGAGTATATTCCCTCGAAAGCTCCATAGAAACTCCTTTTTGTTCAGACTTATTCTTCTAAAAGCGTCGCACCAAGGAGACATAGTTTCAAAATATTTAAGTAGATGGTTCAAAACTTGGTCGTCAGGATTATCGCTATTAGACTTTTCATCGCTGAAACGATAACTATACTGTGTACATCTATCTTTATGGCCACGACTAGTTCGATCGTACATTCTGTATCCTGTTTAATACATGTTCTTTTGTGTTGTTCAAACACGTGTTCACATCACCCCTTGATACTGGATAAAGGCCTTATCGAACAAAAAAAATTGTTCAGGTTTGTCTTTCTCCTCCTTTCACTTAAAGATGGCAGTGGGATGGGGAGTGTTAAAGGACAGGGGCTGGTAAAGGGGATGTGGGTGGGTGGTTGGAGGTGGTTGACGACGTGGCAGTGTAAGATGGGTAGGGATAGGCAACGGGGAGCTGGAGGTGGATCAGAAAATGGGGGCCGAAATAGTTCAGTTGGTAGGGCACTGGACTCGTGACCCTGGGGTTGCGGGTTCGAATTTCGACACAGGGGGATTTTTCCCTCGGAGTTAACATTGGTTCTGACTCCATTCCCCATACGGTCCTTCGAACGTGACTATAAACCGAGGTTCCGTGTGTGAACGCACGCACAACATCTTGCACACACGTAAAATCCCGTCACCAACTTTCGGAAGAGAAGGCCAGTGTGGCCGTTGGTATGGATGACACGTTACACATAGCATGCACCTTCCCCGAAGATGGAGTATGGCTGCCTTAATGGCGGGATAAAAAAAAAACGTGTCAGCCTGCGTACGCAGAAAGAAAGGAAAAGAAAGGATCAGAAAATAGGGTCTAGTCGTAGGGAAGGGGGGGGGGGGGGGGGGGGAGAGAGACGACTACAACAGCTAGTATGTACATAAGTTGAAAAGAAAGATCCGTGCAAGTAAATAACCTTTAGCATGGTCATGGATCTGAAGTACCCTAGATACATATCAATAAGGTGTGTGTGTGGAGTGGGGTGAGGGAGTGGAAGGAGGAGAGGGATTTGCAAAGAGAAGAAGAGAAGGAATGTGGACAGCGGGAAAGAGGGAAGGCAAGATGGTGAGAGGAGAGGGCGCAGGGCAGAAGGGAAGACAATGACAATGACCATAACAAAGACAATGACAACGACAATGACGATAACAATGACAATGACAAAGACAATGACAATAACAAAGACAAAGACAATGATAACGACAATGACAATGACAATAACAATGACAATGACAATAACAAAGACAAAGACAATGATAACGACAATGACGAAAACGATGAATCTGTTTTACATCGGTAAAATTATTGGCTGAAGTTCGCCTTTTTTTTCCAAATTTGCCGTTACTAATCTAGCTAGTAAACTAACATCGAATGCTAAAGACGAAAAGAGAGAGAGAATTCATCTGCACACACAGCTCAATCAGCCAACAACGGTGAGGTCTACAACATTTGGTTAGTCACACGAAACTCCACACACACAGGCAACACAGAACCCTTTACATATACCATTAGCCGTTCCCTCCCCTTTTCCCATCTTCCTTACCATCCCCCCCCCCCCGCCCCCCCTCTATACCGTCCCCGTCATCCCCTGTCCCCTTTTTCTCTCTTCTTCTACCGTCTTCCCTCTTTCCCCCACCTCCCGTTCACCTGTCTCCCCTCCCCCATCCACAGTCCTCCTTACCGTCCATCTCCCCCTTCTTCCACACCTCTTTCCTTCCCCATACTTCCCTTTCAGTGGCGAGGCGTGTTTGACAAGCTTGAAATCCCTTCGTCGCTTCGCTTCGCCGCACAGTCACATTCAAAAGTGCGACTAATGCGATTTTCTGGCACAAACGGAATTCGCTTTTTTATCTGCACAGTAGATTCCTCATTCACTTCGTGCCCAACTTGAGGAGATAAGTGATTGTTCATTCTTCGTTTCCATCGTCTTCAATGTTGTTGTTCTTGCCTGATGAAGACCAAAGAGGTCGAAACACGTTGCGTTTTGTCTTGTAATTTGTTTGTCTCATTCGTTCGGCTGTACAGTAACTTTTCTTTTAAGTCGGCACAGTCACCGGGCACACTTCGGAGAAAATCAGATGAAAACTGAATTTTGTTTTATTTTTTGTTGTCAACAAAAAACAGACACATTTTACACAGACAGACAATCTAAAAAAAAAAAAAAGAGGTTGGTATATTAGATTACACATATATGAGAAACAAACAGACAGACAGACACAGACACAAACAGAGGAAGAGAGAGAGAGAGAGAGAGAGAGAGAGAGAGAGAGAGAGAGGGAGAGAGAGAGAGAGAAGAGAAGAGAAAAGAAAACTCAGCAAATCTCCCAAAACAAACACCACACCTACCACCACTGCTATCACCTCTACCATCATCACCACCACTACCACTTCCGCCATCACCACCTCCAATACCAACACCATCACCACCATTACCAACACCACGACCACCACCAACACCAACACCAGGAACAACAACTCTCTCCTTTCTCTCCCAACCCAAAGTTTAAACAACCTAGTTTTTGATCCATCATCTCTCCGTTTGAATGTCCAGTTCATCTTTGATAGAAGCACAATAAAAGTTGTCTGTAAAGGGCAAAAGGTCAGAAAAGACGTCTGCTGTAATGATGGGCCGCCATTTTTGTTCCTCTCTCCTGTCATCATAAAGAGTACTGTCCCCTGAACCGTGCTTTGAACTCTGTGCAGTTCATAATCTCCAAAGCCGTCGTCATTGCTGCGTATTTTGTATGTTCAGAATCATTTTCCCTTTTGATCTTTCTCCCCGTTGCTCCCCCAACCTCCCCTTCAGCTATTCCTCTTGCCCCCACGACCTCCATCCCGGTTTTCGCTTTCCCTCCCATCTGCTGTACTCCTACCATCACCTCTCCTCCCCCCCCCCCCCCCTTCCCCCTTGCTTTCCCGGCCCTCGTCCTTAACATCTTCTGCTCCACTATCTTGACATCCTTCCCAGAAGAAGAAGAAGAAGAAGAAGAAGAAGAAAAAAGACATTGACATCCCTTAATAGTAACAATGATAATAATAGTAATAATAATTGTAATAACTATAATGATAACGATGATAATGCTTGATCTATAACAGCCCTAAATACTTACAAAATTTCTTTGCGTTTGCTCGCGAGCGCGTGCATGCACCTACGTGTTTTTGCCCACGAATGAATCTCTCTCTCTCCTCTCTCTCTCTCTCTCTCTCTCTCTCTCTCTCTCTCTCTCTCTCTCTCTGTACATATATATAAAGATAGATAGATATGCGTATAAAGGGGTGGGAATATGACAGGTGTCGATTATGGTGGGGGATAGTATAAAAGGGGGGGAAAAAAAAGAGAGACGAAAAAGAGGGCGTTAGAATGTAAATATAAATCTTTCACAAGCAGCATGTGCGGTCCAGCATAGCCCCTCCTGAAAACAGAACAACCGCCTGCCCAGACACCTTTCGTTCGCAGATTCATAATCGTCAGTGGGGATCGACCCAGAGAGAGAGAGAGAGAGAGAGAGAGAGAGAGAGAGAGAGAGAGAGAGAGAGAGAGAGAGAGAGGAATATCAAGCTCCGTTTGCGAATCAAATACTGATGTTGTCGGGAGTATCTTGATGTTTCCTGAGGGTCTCCTTTTCAAGACAGTGTAAAAACAAACTTTTTCTCTTCAGGTGGTCACTCTTTTCTCTTCAGGTTGTCACCTCCATGCATCTACTGCTCTGTTTTGGAGGTGGAGAAGACGTGAAGAAGGACAAAGAAAAAGAGAGAAAAAAAAAGAGGAGGAGGAGGGTTAAAGAGAAATACAAACTAACAAACAAACAAAACCTGTCAAGTGTCACTGGAGACGTTTTACATATGTGTGTGTGTGTGTGTGTGTGTGTGTGTGTGTGTGTGCGTGTGTGTGTGTGTGTGTGTGTGTGTGTGTGTGTGTGTGTGTGTGTGTGTGTGTGTGTGTGTGTGTGTGTGTGTTACGGCAGAAATGGCTGCGATAAATTTCAAATTTTCTGTTGAAAAAAAAAAAAAAAACATCAGATGCTCTCTCCTCGTTGCTGTCCTAGTCAATGTGAGAATTAAATCCATCACATATATGAAATGCATCTTTGCGAATCATACTTATCATTTGTAAAACTCTTAGCACCATAACATTTTTCTGTACATTGATTCAGCATTGTTTTGGTCCGTTTACAGCTGGCATTGAACCATTACCTAACCCCACACAAGTTCTGACCCTGGATGGAAGCTTGTACGGTTGATATTACAATGATCCCATTTTCAACTGTAGGAAGTGAATGGGGCCGTTTTCTGTTGTCTTTGTTGAATTCCGCGCATGCACGCACGCACACAGGCACACACGCATGCGCGCGCGCGGACACACACACGCACACACGCGCACACACACACACACACACACACACATACACACACACCTACAAACACACGCACGCACGCAACCACGCACAAAACACACACACACACACACACACACACACACACACACACACACACATACACACACACGCGCGCGCGCGCGCGCGCGTACACGCATGAACGCATGCGCATGTACGCACACGCGCGCGCGCGCGCAACACACACACACACACACACACACACACACACACACACACACACACGCACACACACACACACACACACACACACACAGGCGCGTGAATAATAATACAATGCAAATTGCTGTAGCTGTTAAATTTGTTTCCTACTCTTTTTTCCCCCATCTCCTCGCCGTCGCACTGGACAACTTAATGTGTGTCATCTGGCTGGCTTTTTGTGCCTCCTTCCTGTTTGGCTTCGTAATTATTACCGTTTACCAGTTCAGTCGTCAGCGTAGGCGGGTGGGGGGGGGGGGGGGGGGGGGGGAAACTCTTGTCATTATTTCTGTAGTTTTTCCTTTGCCCTCCACCCACCCATGCACATTACCAATCCTCAAATCACCCACCGCTCTTCACCCCACCCCACCCCCACCCCCACGTACCCACAGCTGGTACAGTATGATCATTTTTCTAATAATCTGAATGAACCCTTCCCTCGAGTGTAGAGCTCTGGTCGTTTCAGTTTCATGCTTTTATTCTTCCTCATTGCTGTCTCGTTAGTTTGTTGTTTTTGTTGTTGTTGTTGTTTTTTTTTTTTTTTTTTTTTTTTTTTTTTTTGGGGGGGGGGGCTTGCGTTTGTCATTAGAGTCAGCGCACAGGTTAATTGACACATCAGCAATAAGATTCCTGAGAAAGAGAGTGGAGGTGTGTGTGTGTGTGTGTGTGTGTGTGTGTGTGTGTGTGTGTGTGTGTGTGTGTGTGTGTGTTGTTGTTGTTGTTGTTGTTGTTGTTGTTGTTGTTGTTGTTTGTTTGTTTGTTGTTTTTTTGGGGGGTTGTTTGTTTGTTTGCCTTTTATGGGGTAAGAGAGAAGAGAACGGGAGAGAGGAGGAATGAGAGACAGACAGACGATTAAACAGACAGACTGACAGACAGACGACAGACAGGACACATAGAGAGACAGAGACAGAGAGAGAGACAGGGGCAGATACATATACAAAGCAGACAGAGAGAGAAACAGAGACATAGTGACATGCAGAGAGACAGACACAGACAGGCAGGCAGGCAGACAGACAGAGACCCAGAGACAGAAACACAGAGACAAAGAAAGAGACACAAAGAGAGAGAGACAGAGAGATGGAACAAAATGAGAGTGTACGGGGAGACAGACAGACAGACAAACAGACAGACAGATAAACAGACTGTAAGACATGCAGACACACAAGCACAAAGACAGTGGGAGAGGAGAGGGTCTTCAATTCTGAGCTAAAACTTGTAGGAGTTGTGTCCCTTTACCTGACCTCCATCGCTTTTCTCGATGTTTCATTCTCTTTTTTCCTCTCCACTTCGCAACTTTTTTTGTTTTTCTTCGGTCTTCTTTGTGGTTTTCTTTCTTTTGGATTCCTTTTATTCATTCCGTCTTTTATTTCCTTCTCCCTTTTCTTTTCCCTCCTTCTTCACCCACTGCTCCTTGTCAACGTTCTCTTTCAATGTCCTTTCTCATCCTAATCTCTACACTCAGGCGCACATGCGCGCGCGCGCATGTGCATGCCCGCGCGCAACACAACACACACACACACACGCGGCGCGCGCGCGCGCGCGCGCGCGCGGGAATTACTATACAATGCAAATTGCTTTAGCTGTTGAATTTCTTTCCTTGTATTCTAACCCACGCAAAGAACCAAAACGCGAACACTGGACAACTTAATAATGTGTCATCAGCTTAGCCTTTTGTGCCTCCTTGCTGTTCAGCTTCGTAATTATTACCGTTTACCAGTTGAGTCGTCAGCGTTAGTATCAAGATTCAGGGGGGAAAACTCTTCGTTATTTTTCCTGCAGCTTTTTGTTTGCTCTCTACCCCTTCACGCCCACGACAAACCCTTCCCCCGTCTCGGCTGGTACAGTCATAGATCGCTTTTGTTAAATCGTCGTGAATCTCAAGAGCATCTCATCCGCGACAACTGAAGAGCTGTGGTCGTTTCATTTTCACTCATGTTTATCTCATTAGTTTTGGCGTCGATCATCAGTGTTGGCGCTCAGGTCAGTTGACACATCGGCACAGGCAATCAGTTCAGAAGGAAAAGAGTGGAAGGTGTGAGGTGTTTTTTTTTTAGTGTGTGTGTGTGTGTGTGTGTGTGTGTGTGTGTGTGTGTGTGTGTGGTGTGTGGAGAGAGAGAGAGAGAGAGAGAGAGAGAGAGAGAGACAGACAGACAGACAGACAGACAGATAGACAGACAGGCAGACGGACGGACGGATGGACAGACAGACAGACAGGCAGGCAGGCAGACAGACAGACAGATAAATGGACAAATCGACAAATAAACAAACAGACAGACAGAGAAACAGAGCGATGGAGCAAAGTGAGGGCGGTGGAGCGGGGGGGGGGGGGGGGGGGGGGGGGGTTGAGATCGCTATCAGCATCAGAACTGGAGAAAAAAAAAAAAAAAAAAAAAAGGTAAGGGAACAAAAATACAGACAAATAAAAGGAGAAAAAGAAAAAAAAAGAAAAAAGAGAAAAGAGGGGAGGGTCGGTGGCCGTTCTCACAACTGAAGTGCTTCTCTGGATCAGTTTTATCATCCAAACAGGTGACGGCACTGTGCGAAAGAGGAGAAGGAAGGCTGAGGGGGTGGAAGTGGAGGGGGTTTGGGGGGATAATCGAGGGCATGGCGGAGGAAGGGAGGATATAACAGGAACAGGAGATGGATGAAACGGTGTTGAAGAGAAAAAAAAAAAAGGATCTGAGGAGAGCCTCGAAGAAGCTGACTATGCAGGTGTGGAACTTTTCTTGCTGTTAAACTTGACTTGAGATTTGTAACCACCCCTGCTTGGATCACATCGATATCATGACGACGAACTCTCTCTCTCTCTCTCTCTCTCTCTCTCTCTCTCCTCTCTCTCTCTCTCTCCTCCTCCCCCCCCCCCCCCCCCCAATACAGTAGGAGTAATAGACAACAAACTTTCTCTCTCTCTCCCTCCTCTCCTCTCTCTCCTCTCTCTCTCTCTCTCTCTCTCTCTCTTCTCCCTCTCTCTCTCCTCTCTCTCTCTCTCTTCCCCCAATACAGTACGATAATACTCACTCTCTCTCTCTCTCTCTTCTCTCTCTCTCTCTCTCTCTCTCTCTCTCTCTCCCTCTCTCTCTCTCCCTCCCTCCCTCTCTCTCTCTCTCTCTCTCATTACAGTGGGAGAGACAGACAGACAGACAGACAGGGGGACAAATAGATAGAAAGGCAGACAGAGGGCAAAGAGCTTCAATTGTGGGCTAGAGCGCGCATGAGGTGTCTCCCTTTATTTGTCCTCATTTGCATTCCTCACGGTTTTCTTCTTCTTTTTTTTTTTCCTCTCTAGTTTGCAACTGTGTGTGTGTGTGTGTGTGTGTGTGTGTGTGTGTGTGTGTGTGTGTGTGTGTGTGTGTGTGTGTGTTTCTTTCTTTCGGATTCCTTTTTCATTCTGTCTTTTATTTTTTATTCCCTCCTCTCCCTTTCTTCCTTCCTCACCCTCCCCCTTTCCCACTGTCCGCTTCACTGTCCTTTCCCTCCCTAATCTACACACACACACACGCGCGCGCGCACGCGCACACACACACACACACACACACACACACACACACACACACACACACACACACACACACACACACACACACACACCTGCAGTATGTAAAATGACAGGTCAACAGACGTCTGATAAGATGTAGTGTGTAAAATGACAGGTCAGCAGACATCTCATAACATCTACTGTGTAAAAGACATCGGATAAGATGTAGTGTGTAAAATGACAAGTCAGCAGACATCTGATAACATCTGCTGTGTAAAGACGTCGGATAACATGTAGTGTGTAAAATGACAGGTCAGCAGACATCTGATACCATTTACTGTGTAAAAGACATCGGATAACATGTATTGTGTAAAAGACATCTGATAACATGTAGTGTGTAAAATGACAGGTCAGCAGATATTTGATGACATGTACTGTGTAAAATGACAGGTCAACAGACATCTCATAACATGTAGTGTGTAAAATCACAGGTCAGCAGACATCTGATTACGTGCAGTGTGTAAAATGACAGGTCAGCAGACATCTGAAAACATGTACTGTGTAAAAAACATCGATAACATGTAGTGTGTAAAATGACAGGTCAGCAGACATAGGATAACATGCACTGTGTAAAAGACATCTGATTATGTGTACTGTGTAAAAGACATCTGATAACATGTAAAGTGTAAAATGACAAGTCAGCAGACATCTGATAACATGTAATGTGTGAAAGACATCTGATAACATGTAGTGTGTAAAAGACGTCTGATAACATGAAGTGTGTAAAATGACAGGTCAGCAGACATCTGATAACATCTACTGTGTAAAAGACATCTGATAACATGTATTGTGTAAAACGACAGGTCAGCAGGCATCTGATAACGTCCAGTGTGTAAAATGACAGGTCAACAGATATTTGATAACATGTAGTGTGTAAAATGACAGGTCAACAGGCATCTGATAACGTGCAGTGTGTAAAATGACAGGTCAACAGATATTTGATAACATGTAGTGTGTAAAATGACAGGTCAGCAGGCATCTGATAACGTGTAGTGTGTAAAATGACAGGTCAACAGACATCTGATAACATGTAGTGTGTAAAATGACAGGTCAACAGACATCTGATAACGTGTAGTGTGTAAAATGACAGGTCAACAGACATCTGATAACGTGCAGTGTGTAAAATGACAGGTCAACAGACATCTGATAACATGTAGTGTGTAAAAATGACAGGTCAGCAGGCATCTGATAACGTGTAGTGTGTAAAATGACAGGTCAGCAGACATCTGATAACGTGTAGTGTGTAAAGTGACAGGTCAGCAGACATCTGATAACGTGTAGTGTGTAAAATGACAGGTCAGCAGACATCTGATAACGTGCAGTGTGTAAAATGACAGGTCAGCAGACATCTGATAACGTGTAGTGTGTAAAGTGACAGGTCAGCAGACATCTGATAACGTGTAGTGTGTAAAATGACAGGTCAGCAGACATCTGATAACGTGTAGTGTGTAAAATGACAGGTCAGCAGACATGTGATAACATTTTGTGTGTAAAATGACAGGTCAGCAGACATCTGATAACGTGTAGTGTGTAAAATGACAGGTCAGCAGACATCTGATAACGTGTAGTGTGTAAAATGACAGGTCAGCAGACATGTAATAACATTTTGTGTGTAAAATGTCGGGTCAGCAGATATCTGATAACGTGCAGAATCAAGCCCACTGCATCATCATCTTCACTGGCGCAGTGAGCTCAACGCCCATCAAGGAAATGGAGGGGTCTCACAAGTATCCAACCTGCAGAGTCAATCACATCAGCGCTAACAGCGGCTACGAATTGTGTGAAATAAATGTGCTTGAGAGAGAGAGAGAGAGAGAGAGAGAGAGAGAGAGAGAGAGAGAGAGAGAGAGAGAGAGAGAGAGAGGCGGGGAGGGGGAGGGAGGGAGAGAGGTAGGGAGGCAGAGGGAGAGAGAAGGGAGGATAGGGTGGGGTGGGGTGACGGGAATGGAAGCAAGCCAAGAAAGAAATCAAGGAAACGAACGAAAAATCGATATTGATCCTGATATTGATCAGTTTCAATTGGAGAGACAGAGGGGGGTGGGGGGGGAGAGAATAAGGGAAGGAGGGCGAAGGAAACAAATCAAGAAAGAAATATAGAAAATGAACGAAAACTCGATATTGATCCTGATATTGATCGGTTTCAATGGGGAGAGAAAGGGGAGGGGGGGGGGTGAAGGAGGGATGGAGGGAGAGAGAAAGAGAGAGGGGGAAGGAGGGAGGAGGGGAGGTGAAGGAAACAAATTAAGAAAGAAATATAGGAAACGAACGTAAAATCGATATTGATCTTGACGTTGATCAGTTTCAATAAGACAAACACACAGTCAGACAGACAGACAGAGACAGACACATAGACATAGACAGACAGACAGAGAGCAGATGATCATGCCATCTACAGTTAGTATATTTTTCTTGCATGGGCATCGATATCCAGCGTTCCAATTAAAGAAGAAAAAAAAAGAGAAAAAAAAAGGGGAAACAAACACGCTAAAATCGACAGAACGAAAGACTGACTGCAAGAGAAAGAAATGCATTTGTGAAGAAAGAAACAAACAAACAAAAAGGGATGGAAAGAAAACGAAACTTGATGAAAGGACGAACAATAATAACATCGAGACAGTTTGTTCTCAGTTGTCTGAACTATTGACCATTCTCGCATGCATTCTCCTCCTATCTTACTATCAAGCTTGACTCTTTCTGACTAGTTTCAAATTCTTCTTCTGTCTAAGCTCAAGGTGGATTAGGTAACTGAGTAAAACATTGATAGAAGACTACCGTGAGCTGCAGATTGAAGGTAAACTGTATTTATTTCAGTCATTTAATCCTTCTTTTTTTTTTTTTTTTTTTTTTTTTTTTACTTTGCTGATGGTTGATTAGCAGCATATAGCCGAGGGGCTGTTTCACTGTGCCATATCAGATTTAAATTTTTCTTCAGCCGGTTTACAAGGACAACAATTAGGGGGAAAACTTTTTATTTAATCAATGGCGACAATGCACGCGCGTACTCTCTCTCTCTCTCTCTCTCTCTCTCTCTCTCTCTCTCTCTCTCTCTCTCTCTCTCTCTCTCTCTCTCTCTCTCTCTCTCAGGCCGTGCTGATGACACTACTATGGTGACGGATGCTGCTTATATGCTCTTTCCGCAGAAAGTGTGTGTGTGTGTGTGTGTGTGTGTGTGTGTGTGTGTGTGTGTGTGTGTGTGTGTGTGTGTGTGTGTGTGTGTGCGCGCGCGCGCGCGCCGCGCGCGCGACTGATCGACTGATCTTTAATTCGGAAGGATGAATATTTTAGGCCAAGGCCCAGCCTCTTAGATCTATCCTTGTCATGCATACATCATTTCAACACATATCATTCACCCTGAAAATTCAACATCACAACACTATAGTGTACTTCCACAATGACAAGCAGACTATTCATAACTTTGATAATGACGTGGTGGGTAGTCAAACAGAAGGGGGAAAAAAATCCAGACAAGCAATAAAACAACAAAAACAAAACAAGAGAGAGAGAGAGAGAGAGAGAGAGAGAGAGAGAGAGAGAGAGAGAGAGAGTGGGTGAGGAGAGGGAGACAGGATGGTAGGTAGGGGGAGAGGAAGAGGAATGGGAGACAGAGTGGAGTGGGAATGAGCGGTTCAAATGGAGTTGATTAGGCCTACATGTCAGACGATGGATTCAATTTATGGTTTACAGAAGACCATGCGAATTGACGTCAATGGTTTTATTTGAATCATCAAATTATTGAGACATAAAATGTTCATGTAAATGTTTCGGGGGTGGGGGGTGGCGGAGGTGGGGGTGTGGGTGGGCTGTGTCCAAACGACCTGTGGGTGTCCTTCACATTGCGAAAATGAAAATTTGCCAGCTGGAGATGTGGAAGGGGGGTGGGTTGGAGGGGGGTGATCCCGGAATCCACCCCGCTCCCCCCTTTCCAGCCCTGGTGTGTGTGTGTGTGTGTGTGGTGTGTGTGTGTGTGTGTGTGTGTGTGTGTGTGTGTGTGTGTGTGTGTGTGTGTGTGTGTGTGTGTGTGTGTGTGTGTGTACTGTTATAGTGACTGATGCATCGTTTATATGCTCTTTCCGCAATGTATGTGTGTGTTTGTGTGTGCGCGCGCTCGCACGCGAACGCGCGTATATGTGTATATGACGTACAGTTTTAAAGTGTGCATGTTTTCCTTCATGAATATCACTGTTTTGTTATAATCAGTTTTGTATTGCGTAAAAGTGTTAATGTGTTAGCATCCTTAGTCCCTGTAGGGACTTCTTGCTTATCTGTTACCCTAGGGAATAATGATGATGATCAATCAATCAATCAATCAATCTCTGTCTGTCTGTCTGTCTGTCTGTCTGTCTGTCTCTCTCTCTCTCTCTCTCTCTCTCTCTCTCTCTCTCTCTCTCTCTCTCTTACAGAGAGAGACTTATGTCCATTGTTTTCAGCAAACTGGAACAGTTTCAACGGAAACCAAAATAGCTGGCGGAATTGTTACAGCGAAGGCTATGTCAGTGTTAAGTGGTGGTGTGGGTGGGGGTTCAGGGAGAATGGGCGGAAATATTTCTATGACTGTTGTTTGTTTGTCCAAATAGTTGTCGTTTGCCCGATTGTTATTTTTCCAACTGTTGTTGCTTGTCCAGTTTGAGACCTGCTATTCACTTCACGCGATGTATTCAGTAAGAAATACACAGTAACAATAAAACAACCAAGAAAGGAAAACCGAAAACGTGTTGAGCCATCACCAGATATCACAAGGAAATCCTTTCAAGTGTTTCTGACATCAGTAGAGGTATATATTGATGATTGTTTGTATACAATCATTATGATTACTTTTTCACTGTAAGAGATGTTCTTAACACGCGGAACCGGACAGAAACTTTAAAGTGTGCGCGGACTGATTAACCCGCCTTTTAAGAGTGTCAGTTAGGCCTAACAGTTTACAACAGTCTGGTTAATATAATATCATTTCAACCGTCTGGTGCCTTTCTTTTAGCTATCGTCAAAGTCAGAAAAGATTTTTTTAACGTGCATGGGTGTGAGCAGTAAACACATAGCAACAGACAGGACGTTCAAGCGACTGAGCCTATCGCTCAAGGGTCTAAAACTCATGACGTCAAGGAAAGAAGGAATGTAAGAGTGCTGGTCCTTTGTACAACTCGGGACAGTGCAAGGTGATGGGCCAAACACCGCACGACGGGAACAGCTAGATGGTAACAGTCTGCATCTTCGCTCCCGTACAAGGATTGCCCTCATCAGTTTATTTTTCTTTCTCGCCCGCTACTCTTCCACAGCTCAACTTTGAGTCGTGCCGATTGCGTATGTGAAAAATATGGTACATGTGTAATGTATTCTGATTACTCTTGTCGTTTGCTCAAACTTGTAATGAATGACTCCTTTTGAGTGTCTGCCACCGGTGACCTGAATTACCAATTGTATTTGGAACTGGCCCCTTGATTTTTGGCTTCAAAAAGCTCAACGGGTGTATCTGAGAAAAGACAGCATTTTGAGTAAGTATGGCTCGTCAAAACTAGAGGTATATAATAGTACAATTACTATCATACATCGGGTGAAAACAAGGTATTCTTTTTCTTCTTTTTTTTCTTTTTTTTTTTACATTATCTTGATGCAGGTCATATAGGAGAGTGAAAGGGGTGGCGGGGAAGAGGGTGTTGAATGGTGGTTGTGAAGGTGGGTGAGGGAAAAGGGTGAAGAAGATAATGAATGTCCTCATCTGTTGATGTCATTTTACAGAAATTTATAAACTGAATATAGAAACAGATTTTACTCAAAAATTTGAGAAATATTTCCTAAATATTCCCAGCCACATGCCAGCCCTCTTATCCACCGATGCTAAACACTGTTTCCATGAGAATGGTGATTTGAATCAAAGGGTATTACATGTTCCCTCATCATGTTAGTGAGAATTCTTAAAATTTCTTATTGACCAACTACTCTTGATATTTAACAAAGAAGCATTTGCACAGGAGGAGATGAAGGGGGTGGAAGAAAGGGGGTATAGAAGGAAATGTGTAAAAAATTTATGTTATGATTAGAAAATCTGACGCCATACCTACTAAACCTTGGTCAGGCTTTGGAACACATGGTGAAGCAAAAAGGTCAAACAATCCAGGAAGATAATTATGCTCACAACTCGCAGTCTAATATGGTGAAGCATTATGACTAAACAATCCAGGAAGATAATTGTACATACAACTGAACAACTTCCAGTCTCATGATGAAACACAAGTACTCACTGGGCTCTCGTCTACAGACAAGCATCTAACTCAACAAGCCATCATACAGACTAACTCCATGAACCTACATGAAAAAAAATAGCCCATAGAATGAGAAGTAGTGATTGGAACAAAGTGTGGTTTCAGGAAATATCTTTTTTCTTTTTTTCTTTTTTTTTTGGGGGGGTGAGGGGTATTTTTTGTTTGTTTTTGTCTAATTCAAAGTCTGTGCTCACTTTGTATCTGTCTGTCTCTCTGTCTGTCTGTCTGTCTGTCTGTCTCCTCTCTCTCTCTCTCTCTCTCCTCTCTCTCTCTCTCTCTCTCTCTCTCTCTCTCTCTCTCTCTCTCCATTTACCCCAAACCTACCCCTTGGCCTTTTCCTTTCCCGTTTCCTTCCCCTTGTTCGCTATGTTCACGCGCTTTTCTATTTGCATTCGTTTGTCAATAATATGGACAATAGCTAAACTTGTTTTGAACTGTACAAGATCTTGTTATACTTTGTTCTTTTTATATGTGTATTTGCATTAATTTGATCTTTAAATGCATTAATTTGATCTTTACATTGTTTCTCTTTCTTTTGCCCCAGGGCTGGGTGGAAAAAAGCATTTGTATTGCTTATCTCATTACCCTGGTAAAATAAAATTTAGTTCGTTCGTTCTCTCTCTCTCTCTCTCCAGGTTTCTTCTAGATTTTTTCCCAATTACATTTTTACACTAGCAGTCTGGGAATATGCATTTTTTGTTCTTATTTAATGTTCATTTATTTCTAATTTCACCATCTATCAGATGTACCTCTTTACTTCTTCAGTTGTTGCACTATACAAAACTATCCCAAAGAGACTGATGAAATTATAACTCTGGGCTGTTGGAGAAAGGCTAGTGTAAACAACTTTGGCAGAAAAAAAAAAAGAAAAAAGAAGTAAAAACAAAAAAGAAAGAAAGAAAATAATAGTTCATGTGATCATGCTACAGATCATGTTTGCCAACCAGTTTTTCCCAAGAGTATCACTGAATGATAAGAACAAAGGTGGTATCTGGAAAAACAAACATATTCTAAAAAAGAAAATGTTGACACTGTGATTTGGAGGGAAATTATGCTATGCTTTTCAGTATCTGTGCATGAATGGAATGCCAGGTCGCATGGGAGAGAGAAAGATGAAAAAAAAGAAAACTTGTCATCCATGGAAGGATCAGCTGGCATGTTAATGGCAAGTGTCTTTCTGCATCAATATCACATCCCAGAAGGGGTGGGGGGAGTGCTTCTGTTTGAGCCGTCCCTGTCAAAGGCCAAGCTGTATTGGCTACCCACAGCTTTTTGAGACCTAAAGTTCTGTCTGGCCAAACGCAAAGAACCCAGTACCTATCCCTCGTCTCTGCCTGGTTTTGCTTTTCCCATCAAGGAGGAACAGGTATCCATTGATGGACCGGCTCACTGGGATGATGTGTTCGCGTAAGAGCAGGAAGCCGGTAACCACATTTGATTGCAGTAAAGCTCAGCTTAGAGGAGTGAATGCTGAAACCGCTTACATACATATCCCATCTCCCTCATACTTTTTTTCTCTTTCCCCCACCCGTCACCCAGGCTCTGTATCTACTTGTCAGTCAAGTAGACTACTTCACAAGAGAGAAGGTAATGGCCTCAGCGTGTGGGACTGGGAGTGAGGACAAAGAGGAGACAGAGACGGATGCTTCTCCGTGCACTGCAGAGGAGCTGGAGGCCATCATTACTGCCTCCACCGGGGGACTGGTTCTGGAGCCCTCCACAGCCTACGATGAAGTTCTCCCTGGAGTGTACCTTGGAGAAGGGTCAGTTGCCGTGGTCTGCTCTGTCAGAATGTCTGTGTGCTAAGTTATATTTGTGTTGAAAGTCCACACTCACTATATGTATATCATATGGCAGACAGGAATAAACGTACCTCAGAGAGTGAGGGGAGAGGGAACATAATATTAGTGTGATGAAAAGATAAGTAGTAAATGAGTAAGTGAATGAATGCATGAATGAACAAACACTGACTTGCACCAGAAAGTAATATATGCATGAAGGTAGGCAGCATAAGTAGCCATTTTTATGTTTGGAACAAAAAAGAATTGTGCTCTGGTCACAAATTCGATGTTGCATCATTAAAGTCAGATTTATGTGTGTGTGTGAGAGAGAGAGAGAGAGATATCACACATGCATTTAAAATGGATGTGTGTGTGTGTTCGCACGCATATTATTTTGTGTGTATATATGTGTGTATATATATATATATATGTGTGAGTGTATTCCCTTGCACATGCATCCGTGTGTGTGTGTGTGTGTGTGTGTGTGAGTGAGCATGTGTGTGTGTATGTTTGTTTCTCTGTGTATGTGTGTGTTTCTCTGTGTGTGTGTGTGTGTGTTTTTTTTGTGGGGGGGGGGGGGGGGGAGTGTGTGTGTGTGTACATGTGTGTGTGAGTGTGCCCCTGCATGTGCATGTGTGTGTGTGTGTGTGTGTGTGTTTCCAATGCAGTGTTGAAATAATGTTTTGAATATGAATCACAATACAATTTAAAAGTGCAACATTGCTGTATAAACTACTTGTGACAGCACATCCAAAGCAGTTGTATGATCACACAAAACGTGACTGACCTCTTCTCTTTACATCCTTCCCATTCCTGCTAGCATTCCCAGCCTCCATTTCTTCACACCTTTTGGTAAGTGTTAAATGTCAGTGGCATGCATGGACGCCTTATTGTCTGCGTGACCTTTTCCCAGGCATTCACCGTTTGACTGCCGCTGGTGCATTTGCTCCTCAGTGATCTTCTGTCACAGTGTGTAATAGGGTGGGGCAGACAGATCAGATCACCAAGCAGCGATCTGTTTTGCTTAAAACATTTGGGTTCTTTTTTGTTGTTGTTGTTGTTTTGTTTGTTTACAAGTTCTTTTGGGGGAGACAGTTTTTAAAGAATGTTTGATAATTATAAATCATATGTGCAAGCGTTACCTTTACAACACATTCTGGAAGCTCACGCATGCAAAAATCTGATGTAGTTACGATTGTTTTGGATTGTTTTTGGTTTTGTGTGTTTGTCTTTCTCTCTGTGTCTGTCTGTGCTTTTTGTCGTTTGGGGGGGGGGAGGGCGAGGAATGTAGGGGTAAGAAGGCAGAGAGTGGTACTGTTTTTATGGAGAGATTGGGAAGGGATGGGGGTGAAGGGTGGCCATTCCCTAACTTGTTTGGAGAGCAGGTGCTCTGTGTGTCTCTTTAGGGTGAAAATTAGTACTGCGCTATAACCACCAACATAGAGTAATTAGACTGTCCTTTTCTTTGTTTTCCCAAGTTTCTCACTGCTTGTAGAGCCTTTACCTAAAGTTCCTATCATTAACTATCTTTTGGGCAATGAAGACAATAGAAGTATATTCAGATTTTTTATTTTTTTTTAAGTACTCTGCTTGGATGTAACTGAATCATCTTGAACTTGGTGGATTTTTTTTTTTTCAGCTACGACAAAATTTTGCCAGCCTGTGCATATGCAAGAGTATATGCTTGTGGTGAGGGCGGAATGGGGGGGGGGGGGGGGGGGAGGAGGAAGGGGGAATGTGTGTGTATGTGTGATCTTTGCTTTTACTTTTGATAATTATTTTCACGTTGTCCCTCTCTTTCTTTTGCGATCTCTATCTCTATGTCTCTGTCTCTCTTCTCTCTCTCTCTCTCTCTCTCTCTCATCACACACACACACACACACACACACACACACACACAGAGAGGAAGAACAGGCTCTGCCTTAACTCTCAGTCCTTGATTGAATAAAGGTTTTTCTCAGATCCAAGCAGGTTTCTCTCCTCTCTCTCTCTCTCTCTCTCTCTCTCTCTCTCTCTCTCTCTCTCTCTCTTCTTCTAGAGACATATTATACCCATGCGGCAAATGCTTGCACACACACACACACCAATGCACAGACACTCTATGGGTAGGTGGGTGCAGGTAGGCAGTTGAGTTTGTAGGCACATAGAATAGAATGAGAGATGCATGTGAGCATACATTTGTGTGAGGATGATATATATGCTCCATTCTATGGTTTCACCTTTAATCTTTTCTGTCATTATGGTTTATACCTCACTTTCCTCTTTTCTGTATTTGTACACCACATTGACCCTGGGTACATTTTCTCAAAAATCGTCTCTTTAGATCATAAGAACTAATCATAATTTTTGTGCATGCATACAATTAAACATGCAAGAGGCGAAAGCACACACATCTGCTGCATGCAATTAGACTAAGACATGCGAAACAGAATCTATGGTAACAAGGCCCTGCCAACACCAATGTAAATTTTCATAGAGGCACATAAGCATTACGCAGACAGAAAAGAGCAGGACAGAGATGGTAGTGATGTACCGCACAGCGCAGGGATGGCTGCCCAAGTCTTACCCAGTGAAATTTGTCCTAACCAAAGTCTTTTGTTCATCCGTGAAGCAGTTGCCTTCAATGGATTGTTGGTTCTGCCACTTTTTCAAAGTCGCTGCTATGGATATTGAGGCTGTCATAAAAGAAGAACGAGAAAATGTTTTAAAGACCCTAGCACCTTGATCCAGTGACACTAAGGAGCTGCAGACCTGCCCAGAGACGCTGGCAGCCTGCCTCATCAATTCTGAAAGAAATGATGAACCTTCACCTAGCGCTCACACACACACACACACACACACACACACACACACACACACACACACACACACACACACACACACCTTTCTTCCCACCCACCTCCTTCCCTCAAGTGTAAAGACCATGGGAGTAGAACACCTTAGTTGCAAGTGTGTTGGGGGAAGGGGAAGACTTTTTTTTTGGGGGGGGGGGGGGGGGAGCAAGGGTCAAATGTTTCTAGTGAGAATTGCAATCTTGCAGAGCTGTGGATAGGAAAGGACTCTGCCTGTACTTCGTTTTGAAGATGATGGGGTTTACCAGCCGCTGTGGCGAAGTGGTTAGCGTCGCGGACTCCCGGCTGGGAGGTCGTGGGTTCGTATCCCATCAGAAGTCATGTGGGTTTTTCTGCCCCGACTGGCTCCTACCCAGAGTTGAGTTGCTGCGGACTCAGTTGGGAAGACTGGGACCACACAGTCGAGTTTCATCCACTTAATGGATGCGTTTCTGAGAGTGTTGCTCAAATTTCCTGACCAACACTGCAGGTGCCTGTATCTCTCGGGCCTGGTTGACGCCGGGATATATTACGAAAGGAAGCATAGAGTACAGCCCTGTCATGTAGTCTCAGACCGAAATGGAAATCCGTAGCATCATCTTAATCATCCTCATTCTCATCAATCAGCATAAAAAAAATGTCTCAAATTCTGTGGCCCTTCATGCCCTGCTCTCATGGTGACCTCAATTTCGATGTCCTCTCCACGTCTGTGGCCTTGGTTTGGTTCCGTCGGGGTCACTGGTATCGGCGAGTCCATGGGGGCTGTCGTTGGACGGACGTGGTGGCGCCCTCCAGAGGGAGAGCTCACTCACGCCGGCTCCGCGACTAAGCAATTATTGTTGTCAGTAGGGGGCTTAGTAGGTGGTGTCCTGCGTATGTTAGATCAGAACAGGCGCCACTGAACACCACCGAAGTGACTCGGCAGCAGTGCAGTGTCTCCTCCGGTGGGTTGCCTCTTGACGACTTGACATTGACTGCTCCCTGTGGATTGCCGGTGCCGGGGCTGCGGCGGGGCCGACCGGGCTGTGGCTGTGGACGGGGTGTCGGAATGAGCGGCGTGGGTGCACTGCCTCTGAGGTGACGCAGAGGTTGGGACAGCAAAAAAAGAAAAAGAAAAAAAAAGATGATGGGGTTTAGTTGCTTGGTAACTGTGTCACTCATTGGACTGCAGGAGCACAACAGTACAATGCTATAGACTATAATCCCAAAATGAAAGCAAGTGCAGCTCTCAGAGGTGACCCACTGGTTGATGCACTCGCCTAGAAAGCAAGGAGATCAAGGCTCTGTGGTTGGAGTCTCACAGAGAAAAGCTTTTTCTGTCTTTCTTCAAGTCAGAGTTATCTTTGTTGAGGGTTAAAGAATAAGCTTTACAGCTTTTTTCCATCCTGTCATCACAAAAAGAAAAATATCAGTTACAATACTGAAGAAAAAGAAACACAAAGCAATCTATATGTAGAAATCCAAGAATATACAATCCACTGAAAAGTATGATACCTCTAACAACTATCACAATCAATATTTTGATGAACAATATGCAACATATCAGACTCTTCTGGAACCTAAAGTGGTAGTCTGGGTGCTGGTCTTTTGGTTAAGGTGATAAACTGATGTCACATGTGCAGCATGCGCTTAACGCATGTAAAAGAATCCACGGCAACCAGGGAGTTATCCATTGCAAATTTCTGAAGGGAAATCCGCTTTAAAAGGTAAACAAAAACACACACAAACAGGAATTTTTCTCTTGAAAGGGTGATGCTGTACTAAGGCGGTGTGCTGTCTTGTGGAACAACAGCTTCAATTTTGCAAAGAGAATTTTTTAAGTGACAATTTATATAGTGCAATACACTGAAAGGCTAGGTTAAAAGTCCCATAGCCTAATGGCCAAGGGGCAGAGAACTGTGAGGGGTTTACCTGGTATGAGGCATGGCATAATGGAAAGCAGAGATCATACCTGTCCTCCACCACTTTAATTTCAAGTGCCCTGAGTTAGGTCCCCATGTATTGCTGGGTGAATAGAGAGGGTTGTCAAGCTGTAAAAATTCACCCCCAACAAGTGGTACAAACTCACAACCATCAGCTCTGCAGGTAAAACCTGTAACCATCATACTGTCGGTCGCTTACACGATACAGAACAGTCAAGATTAGGTCCACACAAAATGGACATGCCAAGCCAGCACACAATCCCTTTGCTTGTTGCTGTGCAGAGAGGTGGCCAAGAAACTGGTGGTGCTGAAGGACCTGGGGGTGACGCATGTTCTGAACGCAGCCTTGGGGAAAACCAGGTACCACGTGAACACCAACCACGTCATGTACAAGAAACGCAATATGGCCTTCCTGGGAATAGAAGCCACGGACTTCATGAACTTTGATCTGACCCCATACTTTCAGCAAGCAGCCGACTTCATTGAAGAGGGCTTAAAAGAAGGTGAGTGCAAATGTATGTAAATGAAGATGGCATTTTTGAAAAGGTGACAGGGAGGTGTGATGATCCGGCTGGCTTTGTAGTGAGTACGACCAGGAGACACAGAGGGCTGGGCATAGCTCAGATACAGCTCTGACATACTGAGATGAGTTCTTCCATCTCACTGCCTTGATGGTTACTGAACCAACCCAGGTTGGTGGTTTGTGCTGACACTTAAGAGAGTGTTTCAAAGCGGAGGGATGAAAGAGACTGCAGATGAGAGAAATGTGATATATCAGTTATATTTATCTGTTGATTTTACAAAGCCAATTCATCATGGATGTCAGAGTGAAAGTCAGATAATAGTTTCTTTTTTTTTTCACCAACATGTTTTTTCTTTCAAAAAGATAGACAAGTTGACTGCCTTTCCTGTTCTTGTTTTTCTCTGGAAACTTGATCCGAGGGTTTACAAACGGCCAGAAACAGACCAGTGGTAAGGAGGTGTGCATGTTTCATCTGACTGGAAGGCTGAAAATTAGCACACTACTGATGGAGGCCGTAAAAAAATTTGCAATGTCCCTTCCAGTTTTCACAATACATATTTTAGAATATAGTTATGACGATGGTCTTAAAAGTGTGTGTGTGTGTGTGTGTGTGTTGTGTATGTGTGTGTGTGTGTGCGTGTGTTGTTCGATGTGTGTATGCGTTTTATGTATGTGTCAGTTTACCTGTGTGGGTTGATGCATGTGTGTATTTGGTACAACTTTTGCTAAAGGAAGAACAGAGTGAAGCTCATCACTGTTGTGTGTATGAGTGCTTTCACTTCCTCTGAGATTTTTTTTTTTTTTTTTTTGAGGGGGGGTTGTGGGGGGAGTTGGGTTGATTTAACCGAATGTTTCATCGTTGTTGCCCTTTTCACCAGGCAAGGTGTTTGTGCACTGCGTGCAAGGCATCAGCCGCTCGGCCACCCTGGTCCTTGCCTATCTCATGCTGAAGCAGCGCATGACGGTGCAGTCAGCCACCCGCCTCATTCGCTCCAGACGAGAGATCTGCCCCAACCCTGGCTTCCTGCAGCAGCTGTGTGACTTGGATCGAGCCCTTAGAAAGTCTGGCCACTATGTTACGCAGTGAGACTGAGTAGATGGTTTTCCTAGCAAGTTGAAGCAGTAGTCGCACACGTAGGAGAAAGGTAGAGGAGGAGACATGGAGTGAACTCTCTCTAATGATTCTCCCACTACTGTATTAAGAAGTCGATGATTGCATCATGTTGTAATCCTTAGTGATTTGTTGAATGTTTTATCACCAGAAAAAAAAAAAAAAAACTTTCAAAAGAAAGTATGCCGGCATGCCAGTTGTCCCTGCTTGCTGCAGGAAATCCTGAACACCACCCCCTCCCCCCCCCCCCCCCCCTCATCCCTTCTCCCATACCTTCCCCCTCCACTCACCGGTCCTCGCATTCTTCCCACCCACCTCCCCAGCCCCGCTTGCTTCCTCCCGATAATTTGAAATTTGGAGGGAAATTTGGTGAAAGTGTATTTGGAAACAGTTGCATTGTCAATCATGTCAAGTTAAATGAAAGACAAGTGTGGAATTTGAAATGTTCTGAGAGGAGCAGATCTGTTACTTGTGATGTAGAATGGTGCCCTAGAGCATGAGCACTGCCTAGTGGTTTTGGCCACGCTTTTCCCACCGCACTTCCACCCCCTTTCCATCCCATTCTGCGCCACCTTCCACTCCCTGCCATGATTATCATAGGAAGCGTTGAGCTGTGATGTCATTCCTCCCCATTCCAGTCATTTTTGTTCTCTCTTGTCATGTTCAGGAATTGGGCATGCTTGGTTCAAGGACTTTAACCAGTTTATAATATATTCATGTTGTCCATACCTTCTACAGAACAACACAAGATGAAGTGTCATGTTCGGTGCCAAAGATGGAAATTTTCATTATTCTGGAACTGCATTATTCTGCCACCCCATGGTGCTTTTCAAGCATTGAAAAAGGGACTGACAATTGTAAAAATAATTGCTCATCTTTATTTTTTACTTTACCTACATCTTGCCATAAAAGGTATTGCAATTTTTTTTATATGCATGTGAAATTGTCGCATACGTTTTGAATGTTATTTGTATAGCCAGAAATTGTGAAGGAAAGAGTCTTTTTTGCAGTGGGATAAAAAGGTTCAAAAGCAAATCTTCCGTCCCTTTTGTTGTGCTAGATTGAGCTCCTAGTCAATACCCCGCTCTGTTTAAAAAAAAAAAAAAAACCATTATTCAGGGTTTCTGGAGATCTTTGGAGAAAGGTTCAGCTGTATTTTCCTGTTGCTCAAACATGTAGTCATTTCTCACCTGCTATGAAATCCATGGTTTTGTTGTAGAAATTCTCATTCGCTATGAACTCTAGGTGGTTCTAGAAATTCTCACTCACTATGAACATGAGTTCATTGTAGAAATTCTCACTCACTATGAACATGAGTTCATTGTAGAAATTCTCACTCACTATGAACATTATTTCATTGTAGAAATTCTCACTCACTATGAAGACAAATTCATTGTAGAAATTCTCACTCACTATGAAGACAAATTCATTGTAGAAATTCTCACTCACAATGATCTCAAGTTGATTGTTGTAATTCTCTCCTGCTGTTAACTCAAACTGGTCATAGAAATTCTCACTCACTATGAACTCTAGTTGGTTGTAGAAATTTTGACTTGCTATGAACCCGAGGTGGTTGTAATAATTCTCATTCACTATGAATTCGAGTTGGTTGTACTAATTCTCACTCTCTATGAACTCAGTTGGTTGTAGTAATTCTCACTCTCTAAGAAGTCGATTTGGTTGTAGTAGTTCTCACTCGTTGTGAACTCGAGATGGTTGTAGAAATTCTGACGTGCTATGAACCCGAGGTGGTTGTAGTAATTCTCATTTACTATGAATTGAAGTTGGTGGTAAAAATTCTCACTTGTTATGAACTCGAATTGGCCGTAGTAATTCTCACCCTCTATGAACTCGAGTTGGTTGTAATAATTCTCAGAACTCAAGTTGTTTGTTTAGACATTTTCTTGCTATGAACTTGAGTTAGTTGCAGTAGTTCCCATTCACTATGAACTTGAGTATAGTACTTCTAACTTGCTGTGAACTGAAGTTGGTTGTAGAAATTCTCACTCACTGTGAACGCAAGTTAGCTATAGAAATTCTCATTTGTTATGAACATGAGTTGGTTGTAGTAATTCTCTCTCACTATGAGCTGAGGTTGGTTGTAGTAGTTCTCACTCGCTAAAAACTTGAGTTAAATGTAGCCATCCTCACTTGCTGTGGACTCAAGTCGGTTTCAGAAATTCTCTCACTGTGACCATGAGTTGAGTGCAGTAATTTTGATTCAAGAGCTCATGGTTGTAGAAATTCTCATTTCCAATAAATTTAAGTTGGTTGTAGTAATTCTCACCCACTAATATAAACTCTAAATGGTTGTAATTTCTACTTGCTATCAAGTTTAGAATTAGTTGAAGAAATTCTCACTCACTATCAACTTTAAAGATGGTTGTAGCAATTCGTATCTGCTATCAGCAGTAGAGTTGGTTGTAGAAATTCTCATTTGCTATCAACTCAAGAGCTAGTTGTAGCAATCCTTACTCTGTATTAACGGTAGAGTTTAATGTAGCTATCCTCGATGACTGTCAGCTCTACAGATGGTTACAGTGATTCTCTCTTGCTGTTGACTCTAGCTAGAGTTGATTGTAGCTATTCTCACTTACTATTAACTCTAGAGTTGGTAGTCACAATTATCACTCGTTATCGGCTCTAAAGCTTCTTGTTGCAGTTTTCACTCACTGTTGACTCTGAAGTTAGATGTACTAATTCTCATTCACTCTCAGCTCTTTGAGTAGGTCGTAGCATTTCTTGCAAGCTGTCTACTGTCGAGTTGGACGTAGTTATTGTCACCCACTATCATGTCCAAAGTTGGCTGGTAGCAGTTCTCACACACCATCAACTATTGAGTTGGGTCTATTACTCTCACTTGCTATCAACTCCAGAGCTGGCTGTAGAAATCCTTACTCCCTACCAACTCTAGAGTTTGTTACTGCAATTCTCACTTGCTATCGACTCGTAATTTGGTTGTAGGAATTCTCACGAGTTATCAACTGTCAAGTTGGATATGGTAATTCTCACCACTATCATGTCCAGAGTCATTTGTGACAATTCTCACTTGCTATCAACTCCAGAGTTGGTTGTAGTAATTCTCATCCATAGTCATTTCCAGTATCATTTGTAGTAATTCTCTCTTGCTATCAGCTCCAGAGATGTTTGTAGTAATGCTTACTTGCTATTAATTCAAACATTGGTTGTAATTGTAGTAACTCTCTTTTTCTATCAACTTCAGAGTTAGTTGTAGTAATTCTCATCCATTGTCATTTCCAGAATCTGTAGTAATTCTCATGTGCTGTCAACTCCAGAGATGGTTGTACTAATGCTTGCTATAGATTCAAGCATTGGTTGCAGTAACTCTCGCTTGCTATCAAGTCAGGAGTTGGCTGTTGTAATTCCAACTCATCATCAACACCAGAGTTGGTTGTAGTTACCCTGACATGCTATCATCTCCAGCGTTGATCGCAGTAATTCTAATTAGCCATCAGCTCCAGAGCTGGTTGTAGTTATTTGTAGTAATTTTCACTTGCTTTTGACTGGGGGCCAGAATAGCTCAGTTGGTAGAGCGCCAGACTCGTGATCCTGGGGTTGCGGGTTCGAATTTCGGTGCAGGGGGCTTTTCCCTCGGAGTTAACATTGGTTCTGACTCCATTCCCTACACAGTCCTTCGAATGAGACTATAAACCGAGGTTCCGTGTGTGAACGCACGCACAACATCTTGCACACACGTAAAATCCAATCACCAACTTTTGGAAGAGAAGACCAGTTTGGCCGTTGGTGTGGATGACACGTTACACATAGCATGCACCTTCCCCGAAGATGGAGTATGGCTGCCTTAATGGCGGGATAGAAAACGGTCCTACACACAAAACTCCACTGCCTGTCTATACAGGCAGTGTCCGCAGGAGTATCAGCCTGCGTACGCAGAACAAAGAAAGAAAAGAAACTTGCTTTTGACTCGAGAATTGGTTGTAGCGATTCTCACTCGATGTCCACTCCAGAGCTGATTGTAGTCATTCTCATTAGCTATCAACTCCAGGGTTGTTTGTAGTCATTCTCATCAGCCATTGAGTCCAGAGGTGGTTGTAGTAATTCTCACTCACTATAAAGTCCAGAGTTAACTGCAGTGATTCTTGCATGCTAACAGGTCCAGAGTAATTCTCATCCGCCACTGTAACCAGAGTTGGTTTGTCATAATTCTCACCAGCCATTTACTCTAGAGCTGGTTGTAGTAATGTTTACTTTCTATCAGCTCCAGAGTCAGTTGTCAGAATTCTCACCAGAAATCAACTTCGTTTAACTGTCAGTTGTCAGAACTCTCGCCAGCTATCAACTCTACACACTGTCAGTTGTCGGAATTCTTACCTGCTATTAACGCCATTTCCCAGTCAGTTGTGACAATTCACACCAGCTATCAACTCAACATACTGTCAGTTGTCGGAATTCTTACCTGCTAGTAACGCCATTTCCCAGTCAGTTGTGACAATTCACACCAGCTATCAACTCAACATACTGTCAGTTGTCGGAATTCTTACCTGCTATTAACGCCATTTCCCAGTCGTGGACAATTCACACCAGCTATCAACTCAACATACTGTCAGTTGTCAGAATTCTTACCTGCTAGTAACGCCATTTCCCAGTCAGTTGTGACAATTCACACCAGCTATCAACTCTACACACTGTCAGTTGTCGGAATTCTTACCTGCTATTAACGCCATTTCCCAGTCAGTTGTGACAATTCACACCAGCTATCAACTCTACACACTGTCAGTTGTCGGAATTCTTACCTGCTATTAACGCCATTTCCCAGTCAGTTGTGACAATTCACACCAGCTATCAATCAACTCTTGTTTCACTGTTAGTTATGACAATTCTCACCAGCTATCAATTCCATTTCACTGTTAGTTATGACAATTCTCACCAGCTATCAATTCCATTTCACTGTTGATTGTGACAGTTCTTACCAGCTTTTAACTCCATTTTATTGTTAGTTGTCAGAATTCTCGCTTTCAGCTACATTTCGATGTTATGAAAATTTTTATCAGCTATCAGCTTCATTTTTCTGTAAGTTGTGAGAATTCTCATAGCTATCAACTCCATTTCACCATATGTTGTCACAATTCTCACCAGCTATCAGTTCCATTTTACAGCTAGTTGAGACAGTTCTCACCAGCTATCAATTCTGTATTGCTGTTACGTATGACTATTCTCACCACCTATCAGTTTCGTATTACCGTTGGTTGGGACAATTCTCACCAGCTATCAGTTCCGTATTACTGTTAGTTGGGAGAATTCTCACCAGCTATTGGTTCTGTATGACTGGTAATTGGGACAGTTCTCACCAGCTATCTATTCCATTTGACTATTAATTGTGAGAATTCTCACCAGCTATCAACTCCATTTCACTATTCATTGTGAGAATTCTCACAAGTTGTCAACTCTGTGTCACTACTGGCTGTGGGAAATGTTATCAGAAATCAACTCAGTTTTATTTTTGTTTTTTAGAATTCTCACAAGCTGTCAAGTCTATTTCACTACTGGCTGTGGGAATTTTTATCAGAAATCAACTCAGTTTCATTTTTGTTTTTTAAAATTTTTCACCGGCTGTCAACTCTGTTTCACCATTGGTTGTGAAAATTTTCACGAGCTGTCAACTCCCGTTCGCTGATAGTTGTCAAAGTTCTCAACTATTAGCCCCACTTTACGTTAGTTATAAGAATTCTCACCAGCTATCAAATTCCATTTAATTGTCAGAAGTATTGCATGGTACCAACTCCACCAGACAGTTTATTATCAGAATCATTACACAGTCAGTTAGTATTTTCATCAGTTATCAATATCATTACGCTAGTCAGTTGTCGGGGTTCTCACCAACTCCATCCTAGGAGTTTGGGTCAGCTCAAATTACAGAGTGAATGTGAAAAGAATGAAAAAGAAATGTGTTCTTTTGTTCCTTCTATTTGCTAAGCTGGGCAATAATATCTTTAGTTCGGTCAGTGCTAATGTAATGCTGAACACAACACACAGCTATGATTTTAGTTGGGTACAATGTTTGTGAATTGGTAGCAGTGACCAGTAGCAGCTGATCGTAGAAGAATAGCAGCTGAAGTAGTGCCATGCGAAGGGAGGTCATTCTGTCTGAAAGTGATGTGAGAGCATGTTTTAATTTTTTTTTCCCCGCAGATTTTGTAGCAGGGATTAATTGTTTGGTTTTGTCTTTAGAGACGAAGAATATTGTCACGTTGTTCAGAGTGTGTGTGTGAGAGTTTGATCAGTGAAATGAAATAGCAGAGCTGGTAGTGGCTCTTAGAAAGACTAGCTGTTTTTTAGGGGGTTAGTCTGCAAGAGTTTAGCATTAACAGGAAAATCTGTTGCGTGGATCTGGGAAACAAGGAAAAGGAGAAGACAGCTTTGCTTTGTGGAAAAAAGATCAAACAGTGCAAATTTGTTCCGACTGAAAGCAAATGTGATAACTAAATCATTACTCTGACAGAAGACCTGAGCTGGTTTCATTGAAACGTCTTTTTTTTAAAGAAGGACTCTGATCTTTAAGATCACCAATTTTCTTCTTTTTTTTTTTTTAATACATTTTTTTCAGTAATTTCAATTTAAGAAATCGTGTAATGACAGAGGGTTTTTGTGTTTCATCATGTAAATACTATGAACAGCAGAATCTCATGCCTCAGTGTCATTGTAGTCCAACTGCCACACAGGTTTGTTTCAGGGCTGTCAGCATTAAGGAAGTCCCGTCATGAAATGTAAACAACCAACAAATGACCACATGTAACGATCTCAGGGAGGTGAAAACCACAACATTTTATGACATTTTTTTTTCCCCAAACAAATCAAAACAAGACAAAAAACTGCAACAAAAAAAAAAACATGCTTCTGCTTTACATCAACATCATCAACAGCAATTGTATGAAGGGATAGCTGTTCACATGCAATACTTTCCCTTAGGTGGTATTTTTTAACCTTTGTTTTGTCGGCCAGTTTTGACTGATGCTGCTGGACTATGTTTTCATGTCTGCGAGGAAAGTGAATCATCCTGGTCCCAGAACTCTGGCCAAGGGTTTTTGGTGTGTTTTTTTTTGGGGGGGAGAGTGTTTGTTTGTTTTTGTCTTTTTTTGTCCTCAGACTCCTCTCATCTTTCTCTAATCTCTAACAATTCACAACAACATAGCTCAGATATTGACATCCGTAAACCATGTGACACTAAGCAATGTGGAGACACTGTTCTGCTTGATTCACTATACGCAGATTTTTTTGTAAAGGGTAAAAAATGAAGAAACCGCAAGAGAGCCACAAGATGTAAGATAAAATGAAGGCTGTACTGGCTAAAAAAAGACGCTGCAGATTGGACAGAGTGTCCCCTTTAGACAATGTGTACAGTCCCAACACCTTGTTGCCAGATCACAACAGAATAGCTGGCAATATACTCCTTTTGTGGCAGTTCTAGTCATGTCTGGCTGTATACAATGAATTGTAGTATGTTCTGACTTAAGTTGTAAAATGTCTTTGTATGTGTGCATTTTTAACAGTTTGTCGTTGTTTTCATACCAGAAATCATGTGGAATCCGGGATAACCAGCCACTGTGGCACAGTGGTAGCATCACAGGCTGTATCTGAAAAGTCATGAGTTCAGACTCTGGTTGTGTCCTGGGTTGCAATGATGGAGGGGAGATAATTTACAGGAGGGTCTGAACAAATGAAAAAGAGGGGAATGCAGGATTTACAGTCACAAGCCCGCACCCACTTACAGGAAAGCTTCTACCATGAAGAAGATTGAACAAATGGAAAGATTAGAATATCTGTAATAAACAAACAGTAAACAAGAGACAAGCCAATTTTTACACTCAGAAAATTGCTGAAATTAGAACAAACTTGCTGACTCCTGGCTGGGAGGTCGTGGGTTTGATTCTTATCAGAGTCATGAGGGATTTTTCTGCTCCGACCGGCTCCTACCCAGAGTTGAATTTGCTACAGGTTCAGTTGGGAAGACTGGGACTACACAGTCAAGTTTCATCTTCTTAATGGATACGTCTCTGAGAGTGTTGCTCAAATTTCCAGATCAGTGCTGCAGGTGTCTGTATCTCCTGGGCCTGGTTGACACCATGATATATTATGAAAGGAAGCGTAGAGTACAGCCCTGTCATGCAGTCTCAGACTGGAATGGAAATGTGTAGCATCATCTTCATCATCCTCATTCTCATCGATCAGCATACAAAAAAAAAAGTCTCAAGCTCTATGGCCCTTCATGCCTTGCTGTCATGGTGACCTCAGTTTTGATGTCCTCTCCGTGTCTGTGGGCTTGGTTTGACAGATGTGGTGGCATCCTGGGGAGGGAGAGCTCACATACACCAGCTTCATGACTAAGCAATTATTGTCATCAGTTGGGGGCTTACTAGATGGTGTCATGCATATGTAGGATCAGAACAAGCGCCACTGAACACCACCGAAGTGACTCAGTGGCAGTGCAGTGTCTCTTCGGGTGGGTCTTGCTCCTTGTGGATTGTCGATGCCGGGGTTGCGGCGGGCTGGGCCAGGTTGCAGCTGAGGGTTGAGCAGCGGCCATCCAAGGAATGGCGAGTCTCAATCACAGCACTTTTTTACATCTCTTCTTCCCTTTTCTCCACTTTGTTTGCTTTCCTCCTCATCCACCCCAGTTCCTTACAATGAAGCCCTGTTTTGACATGTACTAGAGACACTGAAGCCTGGAACTATGAGGTCTTTGCCTCGGTCAAGAAAAGTTTTTGTTCACATCAAAACTGTCAGCATGCTTGGCTGGAGGTACAGATTTCCTTGGTATTTTAAAATGGCAGAGCTAACCTGTAATGATGTTTCTGCTGTGTGCTAGTCAACACAAGCGAATGAGGGTGTATGCGTATGGTGCTTGGATAAGTTCATGCATGTAAATACATACAGAGCAATGAATTATTCAGAGCTGTATCTATGTGTCCTGAAAAGCAAGTTGCACGGATGGGATGAGGAGGACCGCTGATGGTGAGAATGCAAGAGGAAAGATGATGTGGACTGCTAATTCTAATTATTTTCAGTTTTTGAAGGAAAATCTACATAAAGTGTGTCACGTCTTGACAATGCTGTTTTCTAGGAATTCATATCTTGGCCTTTTGCTCTATAAACTTGTTGAATTCTTCCAGCTGATCTGATGGTTGTGTGTTCAGAAGTGAGCAATGGATTTTTGTGATCTGGTCCTTGTTGACACTGTTGGAGTTCCACTTAAAGGACATGGGTTTCACACCAGAAATGAGCATCTCAGAGATAATTTTTGGCTGTGAAATATTTTTAGTGTAACACAAAGTATAGATTAGATTTTTAGATATGTTGGTTGTAGAGAAACGTATTTCCCTAATATAGTCTAATTCCCAATATAGCTTACTATTGATGATAATATCACTGTCATCTTTTTTGTGTGTTTATGTAAGCTTGTGCATGGGAACAACCATGCACATTAGTGTGTGTGTTTGTGTGTGTGTGTTTAAGAGTCTACAGACTCTTTAAGTGCATCTTGTCCCTGGGCAATATAAACAGTCGTGAAAAGTCATTCGAGCACAATGCAAAAGTACCCCTTGAAACACAGTAAATGGCAATACTTATTTACATATGTAATGATACCGCAAACCTGAAAATGTGTGCATAATACAATGTGGTTATTTGATTGTATATAGTAACTGCCTTTGGTGCTTGTGTTGTGTGACTAATTAAAAATCAAAAAGATTGTGTGTGTGTGTGTGTGTGTGAGTGTGAGTGTGTGTGTGTGTGTGTGTGTGTGTCCTTCTTTTGATCATCTTTCCATGGAGTTTGCGTGAGGCTCTATGACAGATTCTTGGGCAATCATGAATCTCCGCAGCTGCTCTGTTCTCATAATACGTGACAGAGCAGAGGTAACTCTTGTCGAACAGATGGCTTACTCCTGGCCAAAAGACATTTCTTGAAGAGTTTTTCAATGTCATATGCACTATACAAATGACATTATAGAAAAAAAAAGGGAAGGTCGATGGACTCAGTGTACCCCATGCAAATTCTGGCAATATGTATATCCATTCGACCTTATCAGCATGTCAACGAAGCTTTCATGCACAAAAGACCAGCTATCAATATTGGCCAAGCTGAGAATAGAAAACACAGCACACTGATTGAATGGACGAAAATGGAGAAAGACTAACAAACACAACCCAGAATCTCTCTCTCTCTCTCTCTCTCACACACACACACACACACACACACACACACACACACACGCACTCACACCCAGAAGAGACAGAATCAAGCTATAAGAATCACAAAGACAGATGGGGGAGGGGGCGCTTACAGAAGAAAGGAGACACTGGGAATACAATACCTCAAAAAGGGAGAAGGGAGGGTGCGGATGGAGAGGGGAGAGAAGGGAGGGAACAGGTTGTCAAGACTTCATAGGAAAAGTTTACGTACATTATGGGACTGGTGGAAATCGGTGTACTTTTTTTTTATTTGTTTTTTTTTTGTTTGTTTGTTTGTTTTTTTGTGCAGAAAGACGAAGAACTCTATTGCCCACACACTACAAGCACAATTTATCAATGAAGGTTTTCTTAAAGTTTTATACAGTTAGGATCTGGTGAAAGTTCGGAGAGTACACCGTTTACTGTTATCATTTCTTCCTACCCAATGGGTCGTAAAAACAAGATCGCCTGTGGGGACAGTGGTTATACACTTGCCTTCCGTCACTCCCCTCCACCGTACCATACCTGCTGGAAGGTGGCATTACAAGTGGAAGGCGCCCAGGCAGCAGACAGGCGCAGCCCACCTTCCTCGGATCAACAGTGACAACGGGTCTGGCCTGTGTCGCCTTGGAACGGGTCGTAGGGCAGTTCGGTGACGAGACGCTGCCATTCTGTGACTTCACCGTAGCCTGCACGACCAGCAGACCCCCCCCCCCCCCCCCCCCTCTCTCTTTCTCTCCCCCCCCCCCCCCCCCCATCCCCCCTTCTTGGGGATGAGAGTGGTGGGGTCGTTCCTCACGAGCGCAGAGTGGACGTGTATCTTCGCTGAGGTTTGGAGACTGCTGTTCTGCCCGCTTCCTGAGTCGGTCTCACACGATGCATGACTGTCGCTACTCAACACGAAGACGGCCGCCCGGTAGTCCTGCTGACGACGGCCTTGGAGGAAGGGCAACAAGGCAAGACATCAACGTCGCCCAGACACCAGTCTGGAACGACTGATAACGGAAGAAGAAAACACCGACCACAAACGAACAACTTGACTCAGGCTTCTGCCACGTGGAAATGACTACCTAGGGTGCCTAGGGTTCCTAACGCAAATACTGACTTCACCCAAGCCCGCCAGCTTCCAAATCCGCTAAATAACTGACTCTACGAAGTGCATGCAGCTTAATGCAGAACACAACATGTCCCTAAAAGCCATATCACGAGGACGTTAAACTCAACCATCTGCACTATCCACCATGCTCACTTTATTCCCTCGCTGCTGACGAGTGGTCTTGTTTCGTCCCCTATTCCCGATCCTTTTTCTTCCTCCCTCCGTTTCTTTTACCTTTGAAGGCAGTACCTCTTAAAAGAAATTGTTATTACGTGTGCCCAAATACACGCAGTGTTGCAGGGACTTCAAGCAGCAAAGAAGAAGAAATGACCATGCTGAATTGAACCATCATCAACTAACTTCCACTATGGTTATTGTTCTCTCTCACACGGAGTGACTTCATCAGGCCGGGGAGAATGAAAATTCCGATGATCGCGAAGGGGTTGGGGTTGGCCACGGTGGAGTACTAGTTGGGGACGGAGGATGGGGGAGGGGGATAATGGCTTAATATATATAGAAAAGATTTTCTTTTTTACCTCTAGCTACTGTAGACAACATTTATCTTGTGTGGGACAACTGAACACCAAACGGCGAAGTGACTCGGCAGCGGTGCAGTATCTTCTCTGATGGGTTACCTCATGACAACTTGACATTGACTGCTCCCTGTGGACTCCTGATGCCGAAGTGGGGGCATGACAAGTCAGGATATGGCTCTGGACGGGAGCCGGAGTGAGCGGCGTCGGGGTAACTAAAAATATGTATGCCACTGAAATTACACAGAAAATGAACAAAGAGGGGCGGGGGGGGGGGGGGGGGGGGGGGGGGGGGGTCACCTGTCATGTTTGCATCGAGGATTTCACAGGAGGAAGCTGAATTAGAGACTAGGGCTACGTTTCATGATCATTTTAGGTTGTTTCCTATGATATCTTTCAGAACTACACTTCTGCGCCTGTCTCTTACACTCAGATCCGCTGCTGATGCCAGACTATTCAAAGACTTGAGCTTTAACCAGCATGCTGCGAGAAATCTGGAATTCTGTCATGTTCTCTCGGACACTCGACATCACCGTCGTTTTTCAAAGGACAGTTAAAAGCATTTCTTTCCAGAGATAGTTCGGTTATCATTCCTACTGGTCGTAAGTGTTATTCCCCTCACTATTCTCACCACTAATATTACTTATCATTATTATTATTATTGTTAAGGGTACTCATATGAGTACTTATAAAATACTTAACAATAATAATGATAATAGTTGATCATGACAGGCTCGCTCTCTCTCTCTCTCTCTCTCTCTCTCTCTCTCTCTCTCTCTCTCTCTTCTCTCTCTCTCTGTGTAGCTTCCCTAGTCTGGCTCCCAGCAAGACGTTGTTTTTAGCGGCTCTGATAAATTTCTCCTTGAAATGCCTATGAATAGCCCAGTTTGCCGGTTGAAGGTCTCCTATCCATGTTGGAAGCGACGCTCAATGCTGCGCTGCAGGAGATGACACTGTCCTCGTTTCAAATTGAGGGCAGAGGAAAAAAGTTGTCATTTTTCGATTCACTATGGATACCGACCAGCCCTGCAACGCAAAACGCTGAATTTTATTCTGTCTGAATACTATTATCATGTATATACGCCGGATGTGGACATCTTTGAGATTGTTAGGAAGAGCCATCGGGATTCCATTGTTGGAGTCAGTCAGTCAGTCGCTCGGGGAAGACAGTAAGTTATTAGCGTTACCTTCTGCCTCCGCTAAGGTCATTGTTCTTCTTCCTCACCTTTCAGGGAAGGTGGACATTCTTTTCTGGGTTGGTAGAGACAGGAGAAGACAATCCACTGCCCTCTTCCACACACACACACACACACACACACAAACACCAAACGCACGCACGCACGCACACACACACACACACACACACACACACACCACACACACACCAGGGTGGAGGAAGAGGGGAGCGGGTGGATTCCGGGATCCCTCCCCCCCTTCCTCATCATTTTCGCAATGTGAAGGACACCCACAGGTCGTTTGGACACAGCCCACCCAACCACCCACCCACTCTCTCTCTCTCTCTCTCTCTTGTTTTTCTTTCTTTTTTGCTTTTTTTTCCCTTCTGTTTGACTACCCACCACGTCATTATCAAATTTATGAATAGTCTGCTTGTCATTGTGGAAGTACACTACGGTGTTGTGATGTTGAATTTTCAGTGTGAATGATATGTGTTGAAATGATGTAGGCCTATGCATGACAAGGACAGATTTAAGAGGCTGGGCCTTGGCCTAAAATAGTCATCCTTCCGAATTAAAGATCAGTCGATCAGTCAATCATGCTTTGCCTGTTGGATGCTATTCAAGTGGATGTCAAATGCTCTGTCATATACCCTATCCAAGCTACTCTTTCCCTATCACCTCTTTCAGCGCCCTTTCCATGCACACTCACGTGCGCGCGCTACCACAGGCACGGCCCAGGAAGATAGGAACCAGAATGCACAGAGGGAATAATAAAAGAGAGCTGGGAGGCAAGGTGGGGAATGAGGGGGGGGGGGGGGGGCAACGAAGGAGACTTTAAAGAAAATAGAAAGGGACACACCACCGGGTTGGGGGCCGTGGCCAGTGTCACTACATTGAAGAAAGAAGGGGAGGGGTAGGACTGAGGAAGGAGTCGTCACGCGTGACATCAGCGCTAGGCGGCACGATTGGTCGAATTCCGTCATCTTTCTTTCGATTGGTAGAAAGAACTCTCTCAATTCACCTGACAGGTGGTGTGCGGGACGCGGATTTTGTGGCCCAACTGCACAGAAGGTGTTTTGTTTTGTTTTGCTTCGTCTTGTTTTTGTTTCAGTTTTGTTTGGTTTTGTTTTTCCTATTGAACGAATCACGGATCCCTGTATAGGTTAAATCAATATTCATAAATGACCAAAATAAAAGAAAAAGCAGACGAAGTCTGAATTATTTAATTTCTAATTAAGTCAGCTTTTTCCCGTTTTAATCCGATTAATCGTCAAGACAAACGAGACGTATGTTGCCCTAAAGGTGGACAGGTCAGAAAGGAAATCAAAAAGGACATCAGTTCGAAGTCTCTGTGCACCAAAAATAGAAACTTCATCTGATTGGTTACAAGCACACACGCACACACGATGCGCCACCTTCTCACAGTGGTCACTCTCCTCTGTGTCCGCCGTGGTCATTGTCCTTTATCCTCACCTTACAGCTGGCCCCCTTGACCGGTCAGATGAATGGACAGCCCGAGGGCTTGTCAGTGTTACGCAGTCTACATTGTGTCCCACCAATGATAGTACGCCGTCCCACTCACATGTTCCCACAGTAAACTGTCCGGTGCCCCTTAGTTTACTGTTTCCAAACCTGGGCTACTGTGTAAAACTCTCTCTCCCTCTCTCTCTCCTATCTTTCTCTCTCTATCTCTCTCTCTCTGTTGTAAATTTTTGTAAAGACCGTGGAAAGGGGAGGTTATTCTCCTCTCCCAAAATCTCGTGAAACTGAAGGGGGGAGGGGGGGAGCGGCCGCGGCCTCTTTTGGCATCATTTCAACTGTTTCGGCAAATATCACAAAAACAATACGGCATATGAGATTTTTGCCAGCCAAGGTGGGAGGAAGAAGGGGGTGGGTGGGTGGTGGTGGTGGTAGGAATAGTCCAGAAATCACGAGGGTTGAGGAGGGGGGAGGTGTGTCCCAATTTAATTTTATATTATCCAAGATGAAGAGGTAGTGTGATAGCTAACAGTACATGTGCATTACTACGTGAAACTTTTTTTTTTCTTTCTAGATTCGTTAAAACATAAACTGAAACAGAATAAACCGTCCTTTTCTATTACCACAGCATTTTTTTTTCTCCAACACCACCACCCCGCCGCTCCTTCCTATTCTCTTTTTCTATTACCACCACAGAGAGAGAGAGAGAGAGAGGAGAGAGAGAGAGAGGAGAGAGAGAGAGAGAGATCTTAAAAGATTCATGGGTTTTTTTTTTTTTTCCCCTAATTTCTCTCTAGCATAAAGATAAACCAGAAGATTACTTCCTTTGTTTTATTGTCATGGCAGAGACACGACTTTCATGTATTTAGGATTTTTTTAAAGTCAAAAAAAAAAAAAAAAATCACCACTATAATCGATCCTGTGAAATACTGACGACTCGGTCACCGACTATGCAGTCTGTAAGGGCTGTCACATTTCACACCCAGCCGTCTGTAATTAGTCCCCTGTCTCCTTCCCTCCAAAGCGGCCCTGGATTTCAAAAAGCCGAGGGAACTGCCTACAGGCTATAAAACCACCACCCCAGGCAAGCGTGCGGAAGAAGGAGTAGGAGAACAATAGACCAGAGATGGTGGCTGGGACAAATTGTTCGCGGAAGAGACTTCTCAAACCCAGTGGCCTATTTCAACAAGGTGGAAAGGAGGACTTTGGAGTGCAGAAGCTGAGGTAGCACCTTGCCTTTGAGGGTCCTCGAGGTGGCAGCTCACTCTTCGGGGGAGTCCGGATGACAGGTCCACCGACAAAAAGGGAGAGGAGGAAGAGGGGAGACGGAGGTTGGGAGGGGCGTGGATGGGGTGGGGTGGCAGCAGGTTTCCTTCCTCGCTATACGAGGGACGGTTGATCTGCTCTTCTGACGGATGAACAGGTCCTGGCGAGCCGGGGTAGAATAATTGAAGGGCTTCTGTGCCTATGACTTTTACGATTGGCAACATTCACATGACAGTGGGCAATTTGTGAATTAGTTAATTAGATAACATTACTACTACTACCACTACTAATGATGATGATAATGATAATAACAATGATATATAATGATGATAATAATAATAATAACAACAAAATAAATAATAATATAATAATAATGATAGAATACAAAACAACAACAATAATAATAATAATAATGATGACAATGACAGGGATAAGGGACAACATTCTGTAGCGCCATATTCACATTAGTTCGGTTCTGGTTTACCTTCCCTACCCACATAATAAAGATACGGCCCAAAACAGATAACCCTACAAGGAGAGTAGGGGTAGACGACCTATCTCACACTGCACAGATACCACCAAGACGACAACACGTTAAAACGGCCAATGAATCGGTAAAGTAATATGGCCGATGAGGATTAACACCCAATGAGATTTGAATGGGGGGGGGGGGGGGGGGAGGGGTAGGAGGGATAGGTGGGGGGGAGTGGCATGGCTCTTACCAGACGTTGGGGTTGGGGGGGGGGGGGGGAGGGGCAGCAGGGATTTGAACTCGCAACGTTTGACTGTGAACTCGGTCTTCCTTGGCCCTGAGCCGATCAGACACCCACCGAGTAACTGAGAACAGTGTGAAAGAGAGCCTGGTACTTCTACCTTTACAATGCTCCCTCGATTGGCCTCGGGTCGTGTTCATTTCATTGTTGGGAATGGCGCAGGGGTTGAGGGGATGGGGGCGGGGGTGGGGGTGGGTGAGGAAGGATTTGGGGGGAGGGGGGGTGAATAGTTGGAGAGGAGAGGGCGCGGGGTTAAAGTCTGTGGGTGTGGTGAGAAAGCCGACGAAGTAAACGTTCGATCAGCCTGGCGTTTGGGGGGGGGGGGGGGGGGGGGGCGGGCATGTCAGTCAAAGACCGCCGCTTGGGCCGAACCCCGAGTCACCATTTTCTGGATCTTCGTCACGACCGCTGGCGGAATTCACTCTGGCTGGGAACAACCTGTTCTTAGCAGCCTCAGGCAAATTAGATGTTAACCTCGTCGTTCGTTCCTCGAAATTCTGTCATTCTCTAGGTCTCCCCTTCCACCTCCCACCTCCACCCCACACCCTCATCCCCGACCCACACCACCACCCCATCCCCATTTTCTTTCTCGGTCACCTGCTGTTTCTGTCGGTCTTCAGACGACATTCATGTTTGGTCTACCAACTCGTTCTACCTCCCCAATTTCCTACCCGCTCCTCTTCCCCTTCACTCCTCTTTTCTTATTCTTGTTCTTTTTCACCTTCATCGTCGTCATCATCATCATCTTTTTTTTCTTTCTTTCTTCTTCTTCATCTGTGTTGTGATGTATCATCATCATCATCATCTTCTTCTTCTTCTGTGTTATGGTGTATATGTTAGTTACGGTGTCGTACGTTTAATCTGGAAACGAAGCGGTGTTGTTTTAAGTGCCAGAATGGCCACTATCTGTCTAGCGACATACGAGGTTGTGAACCATTAAAAGGGCTTCTCTCTCTCTCTCTCTCTCTCTCTCAACTGGCAACGGGTCCTTGTACACAGAACGCTGACTCGGCCATGCGCACCATGAGTGAAAATCCAGTGCTATGCTTAAGCATCAGACTGGACCTCACTATTTCCAATCATGTGCAAGAAAGAAGGCAGAGTGGGTGAGGGCGAGTGAGGTTTACACAGTGACAAGGTTTCACGTAACTAAGAACGTTTTCATTTATCTTTTACTGTATCCAAGACAGTGTGATTTCAAACGGGAGGAAACTGATTAGCCGCTGCTGGAGCTGTGTACACAACTTTTTTTTTTCTCTCTCGTCTGTCTCTTTTCTTTTTGAACACTGTCATTTAGATGAGGCTCATAAAGGGATTCACCGAATATTTCAAACTCCCTTGCGATTTGGGAAAAGAAGCGTTCGGGGTTCATTTGTTGCCTTGCTTGCAATCCGATGATGAGTCATAGATGTCTGTTACAATGCAGCCACCTCTGCTGGTTGGTAATCCACGAGGAGAAGAAAAAGAAGGTGCGAGGTCATGATTCTTGAAATTTTCAAAACTTTTCAAGACCCTGCTTGCATTTTTGAAGACTTTTCCAGCCCAGGAAAACTCCTTTTCATTTACTCATAGCTTTTCTACACTTCCGGTACTCAGTGTGAACCTTGAAGAAAGAATAGTACCCATCACCATGTTGACTCACACACACGATGTACGCTACGGCTACCGAACCAATGGGTGACGAATATCGGAAAACACCTCGTTTGAATTTACACTGAACAAATTATTCCAACTGCAGTTCCATTAGACTTCGTTTGTATTTACGCTTAACGAACTATCTAAAACTGCAGGTAAAACAAACAAAAACAAAAAAACCCCGCGTTTTGTGAAATGGAAAGCGTACGTGTCACGTGATATATGTCACATGTCTTCCATTTGAAGCCTGTCGTATAGCTAGCTACGATGTTACATTTTTGCCAAAATAATAAAATTGTAATGTTACTTTTTTTCTTCTTTTCTTCCTTTTTGTTTTTAATGAATCCTCGCCATAATTTCCATAATGTAATTGTTATTATTGTTTGATTATTGATTCATTGTTTATATCTAGTTTTTGACTCGCATATCTAGCAAGCCGTGTAATCACCCTTTTTTTTTATTGGCAGTATGTGTATGCATATCCACTTTGGTGTGTGTGTGTGTGTGTGTGTGTGTGTGTGTGTGTGTGAGAGAGACAAATTTTACTATGGATTTTTTTTACCCATCACAAGCAGTGAAGCAACCCTGGCAACTTTGCAGAACAGTAAAAGCTGACAAGACTAATCGTACCAACCCCTGCATGACGATGTTACCATCTGTAAGACTAAAGGGCATGAACTCATCATTAAACAAAATTTTAAATATCGCTAAGTGGACTTTTCCGTAAACTTTCTCCTTGAGTGCTTAAATACACTATATTTCATTGTCTTACTGATAACTGAAACAGAACAACTAAAAAAGCATGTTGTAGTATGAATAAATGTGCAAAGGAAGTTCATTTAATTTGATACTCAATACAAATCTTACAGTTCAGTAAATTTTCGATTCTTTAGATACCACAATTTAAATGACAAAGAAAAAAAAAAGAAAAAAAAAAAAAAAAGAGAAAAGAAAAGAAAGAAATCAGTACGAGAATACTGACAGTCAACACTAAGGGACATGGCTCTCTCCTGGGAGTGTTGATTTCTGCAATTTTTGATATCTGTTATTCGCTTGTCTATTTCATCACATGCATGAAGAAGCATTGCTCCATACCCCTTTCAATCTATAGAATGATACTTTATCTTAAAGCTTTCTTTTTTTTTAACATCATTTCTCTCTTACTTTGTCTTAGAGTTTGCTTTTTTTAAAACATCCTTTCTCTCCTGTACATATTTGAGAAATCTTATTAATCGGAGAATATCAGCAGTGAGTGGGAGATTGGCTATTTTTCTCAGCCGTACGGAGAGAATTGTTTTCTGCATTCTCTTATATGTGTTATTCATTTATTTGTTTTGTCTTATGCGTAGGTAAACGTTACTTTGATCTCTCTCTCTCTCTCTCTCTCTCTCTCTCTCTCTCTCTCTCTCTCTCTCACGCATACACATACACGCACACAAACACACACACGCACGCATATATGCACGCACTTGTGTTGTGTGTGTGTGTGTGTGTGTTGTGTGTGTGTGTGTGTGTTTAACAGACATACTTCTTGCAGGAAAAGACATGTCTGAAAGAGTGGATCCACAATTGAAATATTAACGACTGTGTTATCACTTTGTGGAAAAAAGCAAACCTATATCCAGAATGATTGAGGGAACCACATCATACGAAACTATAGAAGTTGTGTTACCATCATGTAAAGCTTTATTCCATATTAGGAGTATGAAATCCAGTATGGATCAGGTCCTTACTTAAAACGAGCATGTAAACTTATTTGAAAGAGTTCAGTGTGAATTACAAAAAAAAAAAGGATTACTGGAGAAGTTAACTTGAATTATGAAGAAAAACTGGCTTGGCTTCAGCTACCAAGTGTGGCATATTGGAAGATTATGGGAGATTTGATTGAAGCACATAAAGTTATGCATGGTATTTGCGATCCTCGCATTGTGTCTTCTCTTTTCATTCTTTCTGATGGTTATATTATACATAATCAGAATTTCAAGATGAATAAAACACTAACTAGCTCGCTCACGTTGATTCAGATTTTTTAACTAACAGAGTTGTTAACGTATGGAAAAATCTCAATTCCGAAATCATAATTGTTCTTTCAGTAAACACTTTCAAAAGTCAAATCAATATTTCAAAAACTATGAGTTTTCAAAAGCATTTAAGAATATTGAATTACTTATATACTGATGCTTATGAGAATCCACAGGTTATAAGTCAAACAACATTCTTTCAATTTTTTTTTTCCGAGTTGAGGAGGTAAAAAAAAAATCTTTCAGCCTTTACCTTCTTGCCATTCTATCGCTATGTATAGAAATACATATGAAGCCATCTTCTCTCTCTCTCTCTCTCTCTCTCTCTCTCTCTCTCTCTCTCTCTCTCTCTTGGGGGGGAGTGTACGTGTACTCTTCTGTGCATGACGTGTTTGACATCGGTCCCGTTACTTTTGCACAGTACGACGGTTGTTGGTCACTCTGAGGGTTGACAGTTGGTCATCATACCTGTGTTGGACCATGCCTGCAGTACCGCTCGTGTTCCGGTCAACATGTGGATGTTTCGTGACTGTATTTTTGAATTTCATGTGTCGTCGGGCCAAGAAGAAGGAAGAATTGAGATGTCGGACATTAAGGGCGAGATCTCGGCTAGACGGTGTCATGGTTGGACTGACCCTCATTGTGTTTTTCTGGAGCGGTATTCTCATGCAGTGCGGTGACATTGAACTTAACCCTGGCCCTCCTAAGTCTGCCAGTGCAAAGCAGTATCGACTGACGAGCAGCAGCTCGAGGATGAGTCTGGACAAAGGCGTTGCAGGTCAGGAGGACAGTGGACAGTCAATCAGGCATGAGCAAAGTAAGATGGGGTCAGAAGTTACCTTGACAGACGTCATGACCATGTTGACCGGCTTGAGCACGAAGTTTGACAATATGCAGGGTAAATTTGACAAGGTTCAAGAAGACCTCGGGGAGATAAAAGAATCTTTCTCGTCTCTAAAAAATCAAGTTCAGGTTCTTACTGAAGAAGTAGAAATCTTAAGACAGTCAAATTATGAACTCGACCAATCGAATAAGTGCATGCAGGAACAACTGAAAGCTTTAGAAAGAAAAACGGACGATTTAGAGTGCCGATCAAAGAGAAATAACATCATTGTGCATGGAATTCCCAGAGCTGAAAAGGAGACGCCTGAGCAATGTGAGAACCTTCTGAGGGACATGCTGACGGACAAGATGGATCTGACTGATGACTTCTCCTTTGACAGAGTTCATCGTGTGAACGCTAAACGGGACTCACCAGTGATAGCCAGATGTACATTCTATAAAGAAAAAGTTAAGATCTTGAAGGCGAAGTGGAAACTGAAAGGGAATGATCTGTTTGTGGCAGAGGACTATTCTCACGAGTTAGGTCAGTTAGAAAAAAGTTGTCACCTCATCTGAGAGCTGCCAAGGATCAGGGAAAGAGGGCCACCATGATCTACGACCACCTGGTCATCGAAGTTAAGAAATTCTTCTTGTCTGGTGATGAAACAAGCATCGTGGAGGTACCATAGGAATACGGCCGGCCAAGTAAAACAAATGTTCTTGATGAGTTAGATAGTTTTTGTGTTAGTAGGTTAGGTGTAAATACAAGTGGGCGCATTTTGGAAAGACACCGGTTTCAAGGGGATGGTCCAATGCGCAGGCAAACACGGCACGGGGAATTCAAAATAGAAAATCTGACATTGCGTGTCCGTGTTCAGATAGGGAGAGGGAGTTTGTTTACAGCGAAGACAGTCGTACGCATGCACCCTTGTGTGTTTCTGAAAGCGTGAAAAGCGTGTCTGGATGCGTGCACGAAAATAAAGAAATGTGTGACAGTGTCAGTGTTCTGAAAGCACAGAAGCCTTCTCTGGTGATTAATGGTTGTCATTCTGTATCGGAGAATGTTAGCAACACAAGAACCTATTCTTTTCTACATTGGAATATTTGTGGTTTACTCTCTAAACTCTCTGATCCTGATGTTATTGAATATGTTTCTTCCTTTGATTTCATTTGTCTTGTTGAAACTTTCGTTGACAATTTTCAGTGTTCCACGTTTTCTGATCATAATATGTTTGTTAAGCCTGCAGTTAAATTCACTCAGCGTGGAAGAAGATCGGGGGGAGTAATATGTCTGATAAGAAATAATCTCATGAAATATGTGTCAAAAATGAGTACTGAGCATGATAAGTCATGTTGTTTGTTATTGATAAAAAATTGTTTCATTTGGCGAATGATATTCTATATGTATGTTCGTATGTTCCCCCAGAAAAGTCTCCATACTATTCTGTGTTTAATGTTGACAATGGTATCAATCAACTGGAGGATTGTGTAATAGATAATTTGTATTACAAGGACAAAATGTCGATATTGATGTGTGGTGATTTTAACGGCCGAACGGCCGATGTTTCACCGCAACTTGATGAACAAACAAAAACATTTTCATGGTTTGATAAGTCTGGTATTGTTGAAATGAGACTCACTCTGAAGATACAGTGTTAAATGTTTATGGCAAAAGTTTACTAAACATGTGTAACGCGCTAGATTTATCTATTCTAAACGGTGTATGTCCTGGTGATGACAATTTCTGTTTTACTTATATCAGTGAATCTGGTAGTAGTGTGAACGATTACTTTGTTGCTTCTTCTGACCTTTTTGATTTCATACAATCTTCTTGTAGCCTTCATGTGAAAGAACGGATGGAATCGGACCACATGCCTCTTGAATTTCATGTGAGTGCATCTGGTTCTAATGATTGTGAAAATAATAAGCAAGAAACGAAAGAGTACATAAAGAAATTTGTTTGGAATGATAATTGCGCCACGGACTTCTTTAATATGATGCACTCGGATGAAATGAAATTAAAGTTTTTGCATGCTGTTAATTTGATAGATATTAATGTAAATGATGCTCTTGATTTGTTTATCAATACTGTTAAAGAAGCTGGTAAATGTATGGAAAAACGAGTGTGTGTGAACAGGACAAAAAGACAGAATGACTGGTTTGACTTCGAGTGTTTACAAGCTAAAAGAGATGTCAGGAGGTTATTAGGGTATGGAAGAGAACCTTAGATAAAAATAACCGACACTTATACTGTGTATCACGATCAGAGTATAAAAATTTATTATATAGGAAACAAAAGTCACACAATGATAAAATGTTCAAAGAAATTGTCACTAATATGGACAACCAAGAGGATTTTTGGAAAAGTGTCAAACAAGCGTTTAAAACACGAACACAGAAGCAGAATAGAATCACAATGGAGCAATGGTATTACCATTTTAAAAACGTGTTGGAAAAGGATATCAGCGTTGATACAGACACTGGTGAAAATGAAACATTATTAGTTGATGAATATTCTGAATTTTTCGATGACCAATTACAAAGCATGAAGTACAATTTGTAATAAGGAAATTGAAAAATGGTAAAGCAGCAGGGCCTGATGGACTTGTTGGTGAATTTTTTTAAAAACTTAGGGAACTTTGCAATCGATTTTCTTGTAAAATTATTTAATGTTCTTTTTGAAAAAGGAATTTATCCCGAGAATTGGACCAGATCGATCATCTTACCTCTGTTTAAAAAGGGTGACGCAAATAATCCTAATAATTATAGAGGAATCTCCTTGTGTGATTTTGCTAGTAAACTTTATGGATCTATAATAAACAAGAGATTATCTGAATGGATCGAATTAAAAAACATAACTGGTGAATACCAAGCAGGTTTTAAGAAGGGTTATAGTACAATTGATCACTTGTTCACTCTACTGGCTGCTGTTCAGAAGCAGTTTTCAAATAATCGTAAGTTATATGTTGCATTTATAGACTTTGAAAAGGCCTTTGATTCTATTTCTAGAAAGCTTCTGTGGCCAGTACTGGCAAAACATTGTGGAAAAGGTAAACTATTTAAATGTGTTAAATGTATGTATGATGATGTTAAAGCTAATATAAGGTGTGGTGCAAAATTTAGTGAGTACATTAGATGTACACAGGGTGTTAAGCAGGGTGATGTTTGTAGTCCTGTTTTATTCTCTTTGTTTATTAACGAATTAGCTTTGGAAATTATCGAGAAGGGAAAACATGGTGTTTCATTTGATTTGATTGAAATATTCATTCTACTTTTTGCAGATGATATCGTTTTACTGTCTGAAACTGTTATAGGGCTTCAAAACCAGTTGAACAATTTGTGCTCAGGGCGCAGAGATTACATCTCAAAGTAAACATGGACAAAACAAACATTATAGTTTTTCGAAAGGGTGGATATTTGTCGTCACGTGAAAAATGGTTTTATGGAAATTCTAAAATTGCGATTGTAAACGCCTACAAATATCTGGGTTTATATTTTTCTACAAAACTAAGTTTTTCGTTTGCCTGCCAAGATCTTGTGGGTAAAGGGAAGCGTCGCTGTTATGGCCATTTTAAGCGTCTTGTATAAGTTTGAAAAGAGTCAGTAAAACTATTTTTCAGAATGTTTGATACCCAGGTCAGCCTATAGTTCAATATGGCGCTGAGATTTGGGGTTTGGAGAAAGGACAGACATAGAGAAATTGCACTTATTTGCTATGAAACGGTTTTTGAATGTCGAAGGCGTACCCCAAATGACTTGACTTATGGAGAACTTGGTAGATTCCCTATTTATTTGAATTCATATATAAAATGTGTAAGCTACTGGCTTAAACTGTTACGTATGGGGCAACATAGACTGCCAGCCAAAGCTTATAAAACATTGTTTGACCTGGATATGAGAGGGAAAACTACGTGGGCATTGGGCATTCGTAAATGTTTATGTAATTATGGTTTTTCGTTTGTATGGTTAGAACAAGGGGTTGGCTGTGTCAGCAGTTTCTTGGCTTGTTTCAAGCAACGAACAATAGATTGCAGATGGCAAGACTGGGATAGCCATATTCAAAACAGCGAACGATTTTCATTATTTAGACTGCTGAAAAGTAATTATTTAGTAGAAGCAGAAGCTTATTTGTCTTTGAACTTGAATAGATTTATCAGGTCTGAATTAACAAAATTCAGGTTTGGTGTATCGGATATTGCTGTACATCGTCAACGATATAATATCCATACAGAAAATGATTTGTTGTGTCCATTGTGTAAATCTGGTAGGGAAGATGAACTTCATTTTGTATTCTTATGTCCTGTTCTGGAAGATCTACGACAAAAACTTATTCCGTTAAAATATCATCGACGTCCAGCACTGTTCAAGTTAGTCTGTCTTTTGTCGTCAAAAAATTACAACGTTGCAAGAAACCTTGCTTTATATCTGTACAAATCATTTAAAAGAAGGAGTGATTTGACATAGGTAATTTGCATATGTTGAGAATGTTTAAATTTTTGTGATGAAATACCTTGTTTAACTATGTTCTTTATTACTCACCCCCTTCAAATGGGGCTGTGGCCTTTCTGAATAAATTTTCGTTATCGTTATCGTTATCGTTATCGTTTCTCTCTTCTCTCTCTCTCTCTCTATCTCTATCTCTCTCTCTCTCTCTCTCTCTCTCTCTCTCTCTCTCACCGGTATATTTCAGAAATCTCTTTCTCCTGTATATTTCAGAAAACTTTCCTGCCAGATTACTTTTTGCGTTAGAAAAATAAAACATCATGTGCAAAAATCTGAAATCAATCTAATGGTCAGGTTGTCAGTTTGATTATTTTATTTCATTATTATTGTTATTATTTATTTATTTATTTTTCTATTGATAAAGCAATTTTCAAACTTCATCAGACGAGAATGAGCTTGTGTTTGACACTAGTATAGTACCATAGTCAAAAGTTGTTTTATTGCGCACGCGTGAAATTTATCTCTCCCTTCTTCCGGATGGGCATGAACTCCAATCACTGGAGTTGCGTTCACCTACTAGGCCTATGGGTTAGAAAGGCGCCAGAAAACAAACTTCATGATGTTTCGAAAAGTGGTATTTACAAACCAAGTACAACCAAGGGATGTAGCTCAATACTTGAACGGAGAAAGCATTGTAAGTATATGTTTTATTTGCATGGAATATTAGGGATCATTCCTTTACGATAAACATTAGTAAATCACACGAGTTCGGTGTTGATCTTGCCGTGCTCGAGAGAAAAGCAAAATCCCCCATCCCTCTCCTTCCCGGTAGGTGCCTGCATTCTGTCAAATATCAACACGCGAGCAGAATTTGTGTTCAGACTAAAAACAGTGAATTTAAAGCATTGTTTGTTTGTAGGCGATATCCGCATTTGCCCCCGTTATGCCAAAATGATCAACCTGATGATTGTGGGCATTACATCAAGAAGAAGATAATAAGTGGACGGAAAGAATCTGTCGTCGAGCCAGCTTCTTTCCGTCAGTTCATTCTTACTAGGGTAAATGTGTATTGCCCCTTTTCAAATGTAAAAATAGGGTGTTTAATCAAGGATTAATTTCATTTGGTACATAAGTCAGCTGACATTAACTTGTATTTCATTGTACGTAATCTTGTTAACAATTAAGGCACATATTGGTGCATTCACATGAGTAAATGGCTGTTTTCTCATTAGTTTCGACGGAGAGTGTCATTTCACATCCCCACGTTAATTCTTGTTTTGAGTTGTTTCACATTCGATTGTCACTTGGTTCCACAATCAAGTTTTCTTGGCTCAAGTAGTTTTTTTACTTTTTAATTCACTGTTATTCTTGCATTTTGCTAACGTTGCTAACCCTGCACTTATGCATTTTGGTATGTAAAAATTTTCCTTTCGGGGGGTTACAATGTCAAAAAAATGTGGAGTTCGGACTTCGAGCGCCCGCTCAATGAGCACAGATAATAAACCGAAAGGAGGAACACCCGTCAAAAATAAAAGTCACCATGGCTTTGTCTTGAGTGTGGAGAAGGATTGAAGGGAGTGGTTCATTAGAATGCTACATGTGTAAGGAATGGTGTCACAACTGACAAGGGTTGCACAGACTTGATGATGCATCAGTGCGATGTGCTTAGCAAGGGAGGGGATCGCATGCAGTGGATATGTAAGGTGTGTCGAAACAAAGGGAACAGCGATATTGACAGAGGTGAAAAGTCAAGAATGGAGGCCAATAATCGACAATGTACTGTCCTTGATGTTGTCCATTGACATGTGCTTGAGCAAATCAGAAGCCTGTCGTTCAGAAAAGGCTATTGACCAAATGATTGAAAAGGAAGTAGAGGAAAAAGTAGCTGAGGCTTTTGAAGGACAGGAAAGGAACAAAAGGAAGAAAAATATTATTCTTGTCAATATCCCCCAAAACATGGATGAATCCCAAGAGGACAGATTAAGAAAGGACTTAACACACAGTGAAAAACACGATGAAAGACATAGCGGACGAACAAACTGCCGAAAAGATTGGTAATCCAGTAAGGCTAGGCAAAATAAAGATCAGAAAAAATGCTCGACCCCGATTGCTCGGGTCACCTTCAAGACAGAGGAGGCAAATTTGAAATTAATGAAGAACCCTAATGCCCTCATAAATTATAAAAAGTAGAACCAAACAAAAGAATCAATGAATATAATGTTTACACTTCTAAAAAAAGAGAGCAGCATAAAAAATAAAGAGAGGATCTGAGAGAGGAACTAAAAAAGAAAACTCAGGAAAGTGAACAGAATCTGATGATCTGAGAAAATCGGATTGTGAAATTTGACAAAGGAAAAAATGCCAGTGAGTAATGGGAGCTCCAGGGAAGTCGGAATTGACTTCCAAATCAACAACATTCTTTGATTCTGTACAAAATTTTAATCAGAAGAGTGTAAATGAGAGACTGCATGGAAGTGAGTGTGTGGGCTTATTATTATTATTTAATCAAACTTGGATAGTTTTCTAAATAAAAGAGAAGAGATACATGTTTTAATAGATCAACACAAACCCAAGATTCTGGCCTTCCATGAGGTAAAAGTGAAAGCTCAAAAACATTTCAACCAGTTGGAATACACAAAATTTCCAAATTATGACCTTTTTTACAAACAGATCTCCAAAACTTGGTGTAGCTATTTATACACATAAAAGCTTAAAGTTAAACGCAGACTTGAATGTCAAGAATTAAATGATCGTGAATTTCAGGAAAGTGTGTTTTGTAGCTTACAAACAGCTAATAAGGAATCTATACTGATAGGTTGTATCTACCAAAGCCCAAATTATACTATAGAAAATAGTAAATTGTTCAATGATTTGACAACACACACACAAACACGCACACGCACACACACATGCACACACACACACACACGCGCGCACACACACACACACACACACACACACACACACACACACACACACACACACACACACACCTTACACTCATACGATATCACACACACACACACACACACACACACACACACACACACACACACACACACACACAACACACACAAAAGCCTGCTTGAGGAGAGAGTTTAGCCCAGATCTCATCAAAGAGATGGCAAAAATGGCAGCAGTGTCCTTGCTTCAAGTCAGGGACCTGTAATCTATTTGACCCCAGTGATAATGAGCCATCCTGTTGAAAAGTAGCAGTTCCAGTCAGCAGAGACTGGTGCATGTGATGAAAATCTGAGAAGACACAGAAAAGAAACTTAGACAATGAATGCTGGTTTAGTATTTCTATTTGGTGTTGTGCTTTGGTGGAGATCCTCAGATTTAACCACATAACATTTAGTGTGTTTTGTTTTTTTAACACAGGGTCTTAAAGACCCTCACTTCCTCGGTTGAAGCATTATAAGGAACACTGTAACAAATGCATGGAACAAAAGGTCTTAAGTCTTGAATTTCAAGTTGAAATGAAGTGTTTTGTAATTACTAAAATTAGCCTATTCCAGACACACTGCCGCCTATGACCATCAGCGCTTTGGGCCTGAGGCTGCATGGGAGAAAAGGCCAGAAAACGGGTAGGGAGACTAAAAGCACCACTGTGGGGGGGAGTGTGGGTTTCTTTGCAGACAAGCTGGTCTGAAACTTGGCATCATGATAGTACTAAGTAGAGAGCTTAATATTAAAAGCAAAGTCGCTTTAAAGTATTACAAGCAAGTAGCAGCCTTGTTGGAGAGGGACAGATTTTCATTTGGTAAGAAAACAAGTTTGCGCTGTTTTGACAGTGATTTTGAAAATGTAAAATTTTCCGCATTTTATAGATAAAGAAAGAAAATCGCCAAAGCCATCCATTTTGATGACACATATTTCATACTCAAAGGGGAGGGGGGGGGGGGGGAAGGGAGGAGGATTGGGGGGGGGGGGGGGTGAGAGAGAGACGGCTGGACAGCCATTAGTGTCAATAATATAACTTTAAATAGTTAAATGATTTATTTTAACATGGTGTATCCCTATGTGCAGCAACCACATTTTTTAACATCTCTTTTAATGTAATTCTATGCATGTATGTCTGTTTTTTAAACTTGATACCAACCCATTTTTCATCAATTAATTCATTTTTCTTTGATATTTCCCTATCACTGAAAAGGTTAAAGATAATGCAGCTTAAAGTTAAAGTGAAAACCATATCACAAATATTTTGTGAAATGGACATTCTCACAGGTAAAACATAAGCCACATATAAAAATGTGGAGTTAAATTGGACCTGTAGTTTAAATAGATTCTTGCAAGTGTCATCAACAAAGTAATGTATGAAACTGGAAAATGTAATTACTATTGAGTTCAGAAGATAAACTGATTTTTTTCTCAACCAGTTTATTTTTTTCTTTTCACATGTACGCACGCATGTGCACACGCACACACGTCCACGCACGCGCGCGCACACAACACACACACACACACACACACACACACACACACAATTCATTGCGGCTGTAGCTGAATATTAAAAATGTTACAAAAACTAGCTGCAGCTTTTGAACAGTGGTAAGAATTTCATTCCTTTTTTTCCCCACATAATATATATATTCTGTGTATGTGTGTGTTTTTTTTTGTGTGTGTGTTTTTTTTCAGGATGCAGAGAAAGGATCAGTTCTTGCAGATATCAACGAAAACTCCATTCCAGACTGGGGGAATCATTTAAGGAAGTGTACAATAGACTTGATAAACCCTGTGGAACAACAGCAGAGTGAACAGGGTCAACAACAGCAAAAGAAAGCGAGAAATGACAGGAACGGCAGAGGCAGAAAGAATTTTTCACATCGATCAGCTGGCGGTGCAGGGAAACCCAGAAATGCAATTTCTCCATTAGCAATGTTTGATGATGTCTACAGCTCTGATGGTCCAGAGTTTTGTACAGTCAGCAGAGTTGATGATGCCAGGTCTTGCAGCAATGCAGACCTCTCTACCACCACTGCTAGAGAGAAAAAGAGCATGCCAAATGGTTGGTCAAACAAACAGTTTCCTCAACCAACTGCTCAGTCCACACCTCAACCTCCGCGGAACCAGAGAAGAAATCATGAAAAGAAAGGCTTAGTGTTGAATGATTTTTTGCCCCGTGATAACAATTCTCCCAATGGGAATGGAAGATCGGATGATTTTGTTTCCCGTGATAAGAATTCTCCCAATGGGAATGGAAGATCAAGGAAGAAAAAAGGAAAATGGAGCAGCGAGAACACAAGCCCAAGTCACCATAACACTTCGCAGTCATTTGGTTACAATGGCTCACAGTCAAGTGAAGACTTTCCTTCACTCATGTCAACCAGGTAAGAATGGAGTTTTTGTTTCATTGTTTGCATTTTTTTCATAATTTAGAATGTGAAGATTTTCCTTTTTTTTTTTTTTTTTAAAAAAATCAGGTGTTAATTTGCCTGGTCCATAACTTGATTTCATTTTCTCCCATTTCAATTTGCCATCTTGAAGAGATTTTAGGGTCTTGTAGGGGACTCTTCAAGTCCATCCAAAGGTTTCAAAATGGCTTTTTCCCCATCAAATGCCAGTGAAAACAAGTCAGAGCAGGTCAAGAGTGCTACAAAACTGGTTGACTCAGGGATCATGGTGTTTCCACATGAGCAGCTGAACTCTTCCAACGGCGCCATCAGTTGTCCATATATATCTTAAAGGCATTTCTGGAGCAGAAATCTAGGTTGAATCAGGACCATAAGAAGTTATTGATATTCACTTTGTGACCATTCATAGAGGGCCTATACAGTTCCAGCCAACCCACTCTTTCTGACATTTTGCGCTTTGTTAATGCCACAGTCCTCCAGAGTTGACTTTCCTGGTGTCTGGTAGACCTTTCCGGTGAGATGTTTCTGTTGTCAAAAATTTGGCCACAGTCAACTTCAATGTATGTTGTATGTTTTTTTTTTTCATACACTTTGCATTGATATAGGTCTTAAGTATGAAAAACAGTGCTAATTTGGCTGCCAGTAATTAGTCACACTTTCAATACTTTCATTTCATTGAATCATTCAGTCATCAGTAGAAGGCACACCTTCCCTTTTCTTGTCTTCTTTGTTTTTAACAGTTGTCGCTTGACAATTTGAGGAGCTTAAAAAGTGATGTTTGAACATGAAAGGAGAAACGAATGGAAGGAGGGAGGGGGGGGGGGGGGGGGGGGGACGGGGATAAGAGCATGATCAACTAAGCTGTGAGTGTGTGTGTAAATGTATATGTATATGTGTGTGTGCAGTTTGTGTGTGTGTGTGTGTGTGTGTGTGTGTGTGTGTGGGTGTGTGACAGCTGTCTCAGCAGCAGTCCTGGGGCTTCAGTCACATTGGGGGCTGGCAGCAGGAATGGTTCTTGGAGTTCCCCGGGCCTGGGCGTCAATTCTAGCCTCTCTTCATCTGGCACACCGGGGACTGGACCACCAAGCCAGAACAGGTGATTTCTTTGACATTTATACACATGCCTCTTCAGTTTTCTGTACATTTTCTGTCATTTTATTTCCTTCATGCAGATCAAACCTTCAAAAACAAAAACAAGAAACAAGAAAAAATGGAGAAAAAAAGTTTTGGGGGAGAGGGCAGAACAAGTGATTGATTGAAAATTTATGTTGAGGAACACTAACATTTTTGCTGACATCAAGTGAAAGGGAGTTGAGAGGAAGGGTATGTATATATAGTTCAAGCGTTTTTCCTGTGTTGCATTGTTTAAATTTTATCATGGTGTATTGAAAAAGAAGGGGAACTGGACTGAGTACTGAAGACAATTTTTTGTCCTTTTGTGTGTGCATCTTCTGCCCTTTTTCTTCAGGTTTTTTTGTTGTTTTTTCTGCCTTTTTCACTAAAGTTCTGCCTTTTATGTCATTGACGGTGAGTGAAATGAAGTCGGTCTATTCCGACTCCCAGCACATGTTGGCTTCATTCGTTCATTCTGTTTTTACAACCACTGCCACAGTTGATGGGCTAAGGTGGGGATGAATCAGTTGGTAATTGTGGCTGAAATCAAGAGAGCAACAGATTTTAGAACATTTTTGCTGCTTTTAACATGGATACTAACTTAAATAAGACTGACATATTTTATTCAGGAATTATTCATTGCTGTAGTGGATCCTTGCTCTTTGATCTGGCTGGCTCCTTGCTCTTACAGTCTTAGGGCTTACTGGTGGTCTGTATACCTTTGGCACAGCTGGCTCCTTGCTCTTAGGGCTTACTGGTGGTCTGTATACCTTTGGCACAGCTGGCTCCTTGCTCTTAGGGCTTACTGGTGGTCTGTATACCTTTGGCACATCTGGCTCCTTGCTCTTAGGGCTTACTGGTGGTCTGTATACCTTTGGCACAGCTGGCTCCTTGCTCTTAGGGCTTACTGGTGGTCTGTATACCTTTGGCACAGCTGGCTCCTTGCTCTTAGGGCTTACTGGTGGTCTGTATACCTTTGGCACAGCTGGCTCCTTGCTCTTAGGGCTTACTGGTGGTCTGTATACCTTTGGCACATCTGGCTCCTTGCTCTTGGGGCTTACTGGTGGTCTGTATACCTTTGGCACATCTGGCTCCTTGCTCTTAGGGCTTACTGGTGGTCTGTATACCTTTGACACGGCTGGCTCCTTTCTCTTAGGGCTAACTGGTAGTCTGTATGTCTTTGGCATGGCTGGCTCCTTGCTCTTACGGCATTTTGGTGGTCTGTATTTCTTTGGCACAGTTGGCTCCTTGCTCTTAGGGCTAACTGGTGGTCTGTATACCTTTAGCACGGCTGGCTCCATGCTCTTAGGGCTTACTGGTGGTCTGTATACGTTTGGCACAGCTGGCTCCGAGCTCTTAGGGCTAACTGTGGTCTGTATACGTTTGGCACAGCTGGCTCCTAGCTCTTAGGGCTAACTGTGGTCTGTATACGTTTGGCACGGCTGGCTCCATGCTCTTAGGGCTAACTGTGGTCTGTATACCTTTGGCACGGCTGGCTCCTTGCTCTTAGGGCATACTGGTGGTCTGTATACCTTTGGCACGGCTGGCTTCTTGCTCTTAGGGCTTACTGGCTGCATACATCTTTGGCATGGCTGGCTTCTGGGCATGGCTGGCTTCTTGGCATGGGCGGCTCTCGGGTCTGGCTTGTGCGTCTGTCCGCTGACTCCTTCAAGGTTTCTGTCTGGCAGCTTGACCTTGCTGGAGCATAGTCCAGTTTGCTTGTAAAAGCCTGGCTGGCTTGTTGGTTTGATTTTTTTCTTTTGGTTTTTTGTTTTGTTTTTGTTTTGCTTTCTTTTGGTGTAAAAGTTTGTGTTTTAATATGTTTTCCTCTGCCTTCCTCTGTCATCCCTTTTCTTCTGTTGTTTGAATCATTTTGTCTGTTTCTTTTTGTTGTGTCTCTTCACCTTGCATTTTTAAAGAGATGTGTGAAGGTTGTTTTTTTTTCTTTTTTTTTTGTTGTTGATGACTTGTGAGTTGATTTTAACGTGGTGACAGCCCTGATATGGCCCTTTGCGGTGGCTGGGCTGTAAGCAACATTACCTTACCTTACCTCTTCACCTTGCAAAATCCTTTTGTACTATATATTGTAGTTAGACTGCGTAAGTTTTTATTTCACTGCTTTTGAAAACCCTTTGTTTTTATCTGCCTTTTATTTTATTGTTTCTCAGTATGTTTGACTGTAGTGTTTGGATTGAAACCTTTTATAGTCATCTCTCTTCAAAAGCACAGAGAAGAGAGATAATGAAAAGTGGTTGCACCTGTCAATAGTGTAATATCTGAAGTCAGAATTTGCATGGACTCAGTATGTAGAGGCTGAAAAACAAACATGAATGCCTTGAAGTAATAAGATGCTAATCAGTAGCTCTTGCTATGCTGTTGCAGAGTTGAGAGACCAAAGAGGATGGGAATACCAAACCAAGGTGTCCCACGTAGGATTGACATAAGGACTGATCTTGAGTCCTCCCAGGAGAATTTGGACCCTTTCCTGGGACAGGGAATGAACGGAACGGCATCACTTCCACACCTGCACAAGCCACTTCTGTGGTGAACGGCAACAGATCCGGGGCAACAGCTGCCCTGACTCCAACAGAAAATGTGGAGGGCATGCAAAATCTGCATGTGACTCACAGTCTGAAGCAGAGTTGAGAGCTGGCAGAGTTGGAAGACCAAAGAGAATGGGAATACCAAACCAAGGTGCCCACGTAAGATTGACTTAAGGACTGATCTTGAGTCCTCCCAGGAGAATTTGGACCCTTCTCCTGGGACAGGGAATGAACGGAACAGCGTAACTTCCACACCTGCACAAGCCACTTCTGTGGTGAACGGCAACAGATCCGGGGGCAACAGCTGCCCTGACTCCAACAGAAAATGTGGAGGGCATGCAAAATCTGCATGTGACTCACAGTCTGAAGCAGAGTTGAGAGCTGGCAGAGTTGGAAGACCAAAGAGAATGGGAATACCAAACCAAGGTGCCCCACTAAGATTGACTTAAGGACTGATCTTGAGTCCTCCCAGGAGAATTTGGACCCTTCTCCTGGGACAGGGAATGAATGGAACGGCATAACTTCCACACCTGCACAAGCCACTTCTGTGGTGAACGGCAACAGATCTGGGGGCAACAGCTGCCCTGACTCCAACAGAAAACGTGGAGGGCATGCAAAATCTGCATGTGACTCACAGTCTGAAGCAGAGTTGAGAGTTGGCAGAGTTGGAAGACCAAAGAGAATGGGAATACCAAACCAAGGTGCCCCACGTAAGATTGACTTAAGGACTGATCTTGAGTCCTCCCAGGAGAATTTGGACCCTTTTCCTGGGACAGGGAATGAACGGAACGGCATAACTTCCACACCCGCACAAGCCACTTCTGTGGTGAACAGCAACAGATCTGGGGTAACAGCTGCCCTGACACCAACAGAAAACGTGGAGGGCATGCAAAATCTGCATGTGACTCACAGTTTGAAGCAGAGTTGAGAGCTGGTGGAGACGGCAATTGTCCACACACCAACAGTTTAGGGCCTGAAGTTCACAAGGAACCGTCAGTGGAAGACCTCCCTTCACCATTGCTGGCGGACTTCGGTGGAAAGAACATGGACGTGGCAGCATTGAAGATCTCTTCAGCAAATGGAGTAGGAGAGCAGGACAGCGCCTCTGATCCCCTGGACGGTGACTGCAGTGGCAGACAGTCGTCGTCTCCTGTTGAGCAGAACGGACCGAGCCATGGTGGGAAGACCGGCAAGGTTGAGCAGGATGCTGGCAAAGGAAGTCCCCTCCATTCTTGCAAAAAGGGTGGGAAGGAAGGGCATGCACATCAGGGTGAGATTATCTACCCTATGAATAAAGAGTCACCTCCTGTGCCATCCCTCCCACAAGGAGTGACACACAAGAGAGAGCTGAACCTTGTGGTGGACCTCCATTCCGAATTACTGGATGGTAAGTATGAACAGCAGTAACACGGAAGGTTCCCTTTTGCTGACTGAGTGATTCCCAAAGCAGACATACCCCTGTGTATTCAGGGTTTTTTTGTTTGTTAGTTTGTTTTTTTGAAGTGTCCCAGTCCATTTGGGAGATTCCCACAAATCTGCTGAAGAAGTTTGGAGGTATATATGATGTAAGAATCAGACTGTATGGGGCCGTCCCACAATAGATAGGTCATGTTAAATCTTTGCATAAATAACTAAACGACCTATTAAGTTTTCGCCACCAATCAAATTCATGATCCATTCTGAAACAATTGGGGTGTTTAACTGGTCGATTCTGTTGCCAGCAGGACAAATGGAAAACTTACAGGGAGTCAGTAGGACCCGTCCTGGAAAGCTTCAGGAGGTCTTCATGAGATAGAGAATCCCATTGACTGTATATAGAATGAACAAGGTACACCCAAAGGTGCGGGTGGGACCCGCATCGACAGCATATAAAGCGTATCGTGCAAAAGAAATATTTCATTCGTTTTTTTTTTTTTTGCTTGCTTGTACAATTTGTCTTGCCAAATCTGTTTGTTCGTTGGTTGTTTTTTTTGTAATATACATGTCAACTTGCAAATCTGGCTCCTGTAGGTGTGTGAGGAAACTATCGTAGTTGGTTATCGACATGTAGATCCTAGATGATCATAGGAAACAGTAATGGGAAGGACAGTTGAACGAGCATGTACATGTATGTGAACAAAAGCACATTCTGCTAATTTGTGGTTATTTTGTTTTGTCTGTACAGATATTTTAAACAACAAGTCTTCTTGATAGCACTTGATTGACATCTTTAGTTTCCAAACATACCTTGGCACATGATGTAACATTTCACTTGGTGCTATGTTAGCTCATTTGTTGTCCTACCAGCAGTTTGAATGTGTGTGATCCCACCTTAACCGCAGTCCTTTTTGTCCCCGTCACCCTGCCTCTTCGCCCCATGCTGACTCCCTCCCCCCCCACCCCCACCCACCCCCCACCTAGACCTTCCTCCCACTCCTCTCCGTCCATGTTTGTGTGCTACACACACACACACACACACACACACACACACACAGAGTTTCAAACAGAACTAGTTTGCCATGCTAAATTAGTAAATAATTATTGATTGATTCAGACGTGTATTATTTTGAAAAATTCTTCAAAGTACCATTTGTCACATGTTCAGAGACATGGAAGTAGTTCTAAAAAAGTCGAGAAGTTTCTGAAAATGGGATTGTTTTTGTTGCTATTTGTGATTTTATTTATTTATATTTTCAATGCATTTTGATTACTTATTTATTATACCTCAAGACTGTAAACCTTATGTCTTAAAAACCAGGAACAGGTATGAATAAGTGATGTTTTAATTGTTAGGGAGAGAATGATCTATAACTGCAAGGGAATTGAAGGATTACCCTCTGGTTGGGAAGGAGAAATGGTCTTGTGAATATTTTGTGAGTCCTGATCCAGGAAAAGGCTTTTGATTCGCTATCCAAGTTGACATTTTCTCTTATTTGCCTGTGAATCAACATGAGATAATAACCAGTTTATCATTTAAACCACTGACGTTCTGTGCCCCCTGAGGTATTTGTGGGGTATAGTGTACATTTTGATTAGAATTGTACCAGCTCACAAATACATACACATACTTTCACACGTGCACACAAGCATGCATGCACAAATAGACATACGAGCATGTGCACACATATCACTCGCTCGCGCTCTCTCTCTCTCTCTCTCTCTCTCTCTCTCTCTCTCTCTCTCTCTCCACACACACACACACACACACACACACATATGTATACACACACACACACACACACACACACACACACACACACACACACACAAATATTATCATCACCATCATCATCTCTGTATGTCTTTATAATGCGATTTTTACTATTTATTTTCAGCGCAACTACTACCCAGTCTGTCCACTGAAACGTATTTTATAGGGCAGCTTTTTACAGTCCCAGACCAACATTTCTTCCCTCCTTGCATTGATGACAAACCGCGTAAGTTACTTTCATTCAATAATTGATTTTTAGTCTGGGGATTAACCTGTTAACTGTCATGTTGATCTGTTTGTTTTTAGCTACACGTTTGTTATTATCAAACTTTTATAACAAGAGGGTTAAACAACTCTGGGTTATGTTTAAAAAAAAAAAAAATTGATCAGTCCCAGATTGCACTAAATTTGGTATAAAAATCTTGTGGATGTTATTCTCTCTGCATGTGTTTCTGTGTGTTATTGTTATAACTGACCATTTGGATCACTGACATCTAGGGGTAACATTTGATTTCAAAGGCACCACTGGCTTCCCACTTTTTGGTCATCCCATGTGCTTCCTCTGAAGTTTCAAGGGATGGTATACTCTTTTGCATCTTCATCTCATCTGCATAAGGCTCTGTTTATAGTTTTCAGTGTGACTGCTGCCAACCCTGCTTGCTGATACGCCTGTAGTATTCCAACGTGCCTGGGGGAAAGCTGAATTTCCGTTTGTCCTCTTTGTGCCATGATAACGGAGCAGAAACGATGAAAAATGAGCCAATCCACGTGTTCTGTAGACAGAACTGAGAGGAAAATCAGTGCATTTCCAGCACTCTTTTGCTCTGCATGGCCAGTGACTTGATACCTGTGCGCCCATTCCCTTCCTTGTCCCTGCTCCCACTTTGGTTACCACTCTTCAAGCCCACTCCCCACATGCCAGTCGAAGATATATATCCACTGAACATGTCAGTCAGCTGTCAATGGACGTAACTCTTTGGCAAAAGCCATCAGAAACGCCCACTTTGTACCTGCATTAAGAGACGTGTGATCGCATGGCCGCTGGCTCATAGCCAATGTTTTGCACAGTCGTGGTCAGTGTTGCTGTGTGGGACCGTCATAAATTCAGCTGTGCCTGTTTATCTACAATTGTGTTAAAATGGACAGTTCCCACTCCCTTTCACTTATGTTATACTCTCAATATTAGCTGAAAACTTTTTTGTTGTTGTTTTTGTTTTGTTTTATTTAGTTTTGCCTAAGGCACATTACAAGGTAGGAGTGCCAGGTAGTAGAGTGATGGTGTGATTTTCTTCTGTAGCTTATCAGTCATATTACTAACTCAGTGTAACACTAATAGATAGGCACATCAGGACATCTGGTGGTGCATTGATTCACCCAAACAATATAATACCATGCCAGTGGAAAGCATTAGATTTCAGATTCAAGTTCTGGATGGGTTGGGATTTTTCCTGGCCCATTAGCTTTGGAATTAAGGATGTCGTGTTTGTCTGTTGGACGGATTGATAAGTCATGTCGCTGTGCACAGTGTAATCTCCTTTATACATAGTACATCAATGGAATTTTTTATATGCAAAAATTTTGCTGGAAAACTTTACGCATGTTCTACAAAGTCTGTATCGCCATTGACAAAGTGCGTAAAAGACAGAAGGCAGCCACTGGCCCCATTACAGATCTGCTGATGACAGTTGAGAAATGGAGACTGAATGAACACCTTGATTTGCGAAAACCATCTTTTACGGCTATGTAGTCGGAAACAGAAGAAGCAGAAAACAAGAGACAGATGGCAGGTTAATGGATGGCCTGACCTTTGGCGATTCCCTGAGGGCAGTGGAAGATGTATGAGGGTAGCAGAAAATTGTCAGTTCAAGTGGTGCCCCAATGAACACAGAGTTAAGGGACCCGAAATGATGTCAGCTGTATACAATATCTTGGTATACATGCGATGAAGAAGCCATTTTGTTTTGATTTTAATTTACTGTAAGGATTTGATACTTGACTTGTGTTTAGTTAAATTGATGTTCCTTTTTTTTTCAATTCAATTTTGGTCTTTCATTCAGAATTTTGTTGTGTGTGTGCTTGTTGTTTTTTCTTTCATTTTTTATGTGTTTTTATCACTTTCAGCAATTGAGGATCGGAATTATTTCTATTCAACGCACAATGCTGTGTATTTTGCTGTGACGTTTATGCAGAAGCAAAAGGAGTAAGTACTTGAATCGTGCTTGTCCCAGTTTTTCTTTTTTTTTTTCTTCATCTGTTCAGAATAGAAGGAATTCCAGGAAAAAAATTGGATTCTAGGTCTAGCTAAGTATGTTATCAGACTTTTTTTTCATTGCAATATGTTAAGAAAAAGATTCTGCACTGCAGGTTTTTTGTTTTTTCTTTAGTCTTTTAACAGTTAAGTGAGAGATTCCAGAATTAACATTATGTTGGTGTGACCTTTTTTTTTTCAAAATGTTTTAATTAAGATGTGATAAGAAAGCAACAGTGAAGTTAGTTCATAGTGTTTGAGCAGTATCATAGGGGTTTTTCTTTTTTCTAAAGACTTTTCTATTAGTTTATTCAGTTAGTGCAAATCATTTCGCTTCGTTTTTCTCGGCTTCTCACCGTAAACTTAAAGAAAAAGTCTGTAGTAGAAAGAGCGGGTTGGTTGATTAAGCTGACAGTGACATTCCAGAGAACTGGAATTACTGTGCACGGAATTACCAATACCATGGCTTCCAGAGAAAGAAGGCCTTTTTTTTCCCATTATTAGATTTTGTCCAAGAAACTATGTATCAGAAAGCAGCCTGTATGTGGTTCAGTAAGTTTTGGCAACCATGTATGCAGATGAAATCAGGACATGATCTTGGTGCTGATTGATGAGGGAAGGATCGCATGAATCATGCTAGTTCCGTTGACCAAATGCATAAATTGAAGCTGATCACAGGTTAGCGCATTCATGCTTAACATGAAAAAAGTGCTGTGTAGATGTGTAGCCTAAGGGGGATAATCCTAGTTGAACTTTGTCAAAAATGATTGCATGATTGCGCCAAGTGCCAATGTGATGAACACCATGCATACATCTATACTTGTCAGTGAAGAAATTCATGATTGGTGCAACTATTTTCTTTTAGCCAGTCCTTTCTCGCGATCCTGAGATTTTTTTAAAATTATAAATGCATCTGCAGCAAACAAAAGAAATGGAAGTAGACAGATACATCAAAGAAAGACGATGTAGAGGAGACACGGTAGCCTGACAATGGGCACGATGCAGAGGCAAGCACCTCAAGGAGTCGGCAATGAGCTTATTTGCCAGTCCAAACAAGATTCAAGAAAGAAATGTGTTATAAAGGAGGATTATAAGTCACTGTTTTAATTTCTGGAAATACATTTTTAAAGAGAAATGATAATTAATCCGCCAGACAAAAGGGACAAACAAATGGCAAGACAAAGCGCGATGCGTTTCGACCTCTTTGGTCGTCCTCCGGCGGATAAGCAACATGCAGAACAATGAAAACGAAGAACTGAAGAACAAGCAATCACTTTTCAAATTGGGCGCACCACCATACCTCCTTGCTGCTTTTGTTCCTGTGCCACTGTGGACAGCACAAATCATCTTGTTTTTGCTCCTACAGTCTGTCTCCCTTACTCCCACCACCTCTGCTCTCCTGTTTAAACTCATCTGTACACAATACAAATCAAGTCATCACACAGACTTAACTCGGCATGAACAAAGCAGCGCAGTCTGGCCAGACTAATTTCTAATGTGCTGGCAGGCTTCCCAGTTTGGTCTTACGGCCACTGGCATACTCTTGATTAATTCAGATGCGATAATATAGAAAGTCACTCTGATTAATTTAGCTGACTATGATTTAGAGAGTATTAATGATAAGAAAGTTTAAGACTGATGTGAGTTGCATAGGGATGATCATTTGTACTTACTCATAAGCTATTGCGTGCAGCCATTTTGAAGTCATGCTGCCACAATATATCCCCGCTTGTAAAGAGTACTATTCTTTTTAACAATGAGGGCATTTATGTATAAGGTGCATCATGTTGTTGCTTTTTCTTGTGTACTTTATTTATGCTGTGTTGCTGTATTCATCATTTGGTGCTGTTTCACAAGAGAAAATATTTTTACCTATCTGATTGCAGACTTTTCAAAGCGTTGGACAAGCCCACTCTCACGCTGTTGAGTGAAAACCAAAGACTTGAGGATTTTTGTCCTGAATTTCAACAGAATTGAAAGATTTTTGCGCAACTCTCGAAGATCCTGTGAGTTTTCATTTAATGGCTTTGTTTTTCTTTTTTTTAAGTGTCATTGTGAGTACACATTCAACAATACACAAGACTGTAAGCAATCACTTTCAGAATATAGATATATATTTTTCTGTCTGCGCTGTGTCTGTGGTACTTAGTTTCAAACAGTGATATATGTATTTTTCTGTCTACACTGTGCCTTTAGTACTTAGTTTCAAACAGTGATGTTTTCCACTGTCGTACCAGTTCCTGCATTCAAACAATGATACGTTTACTGTAAACACCAGTACCTAAGTTCAGACAGTGATGTTCTTCACTGTTGCACCAGTTCCTACATTCAAACAATAACACATTTACTGTAAACAGTGGTTCCTAGGTTCAAACAATGATGTTCTCCACTGTCACACCAGTTCCTGCATTCAAACAATGATTTATTTACTGTAAACACCGGTTCCCAGGTTCAAACAATGATGTTCTTTACAGTTGCACAGATCCTACATTCAAACGGTGATATATTTACTGTAAACACCAGTTCCTAGGTTCAAACAATGATGTTCTTTACAGTTGCACCAGTTCTTACAGTCAAACAATGATATATTTACTGTAAACATCAGTTCCTAGGGTCAAACAATGATGTTCTTTACAGTTGCTCCAGTTCTTACAGTCAAACAATGATATATTTGCTGTAAACACCAGTTCCTAGGGTCAAACAATGATGATCTTTACAGTTGCACCAGTTCTTACAGTCAAACAATGATATATTTACTGTAAACACCAGTTCCTAGGGTCAAACAATGATGTTCTTTGCAGTTGCACCAGATCCTACATTCAAACAGTGATATATTTACTATAAACACTGGTTCCTAGGCTAAAACAATGATGATCTTCACAGTTGCACCGGTTTCTATATTCAAACAGTGATGTATTTACTGTAGCACCAGTTCATTGGTTCAAACAATGATGTATGGATGAAACCACACATCCGGAAACTGGAATTCGGCCTTGCTGTTTGTCCAGAGATTTTTAAATCACGCAATGCTCGCGGTTTGTTTTTTTTCCCATCCTGAATGTTTCAGTAAAACTGCATCCTGATTACCCTGTCCGAATCGGGTTTTTCTTTTCCAGACTGTTTATTCCTTCGTCATTTTACGGAGTGAATATGCAAATGCTGCTTTGGCCAATAGTCACAGTACCCATCGTTGAGCTTCATGAAAATGCATCTACGATCGATGCCAGTGTTCAGAACAAGTGTCATTTTCATATGACACCACACAGTAGAGGCTTCTTCCGGGTAGTAATTGCCTAGTCTTACATTAACTACAGTGAAATACGTTCTTCCTGACACAAATTATTTTAAAACCCGAGTCTTCAGCATACTTTGGCACAGACTCATGCTCTCTCGCTGATTTTTTCGATGTTTTGGGGCATGTTGTCAAAAATTTGACACAGCCTGATGTCATTACGCGTGTGTGTTGGTGCTCTTTGGTTAGATTTTCCCTCGTACAGTTAGCATCCGCAAGTGCAGAATATCGTCAATAGAATTTTTTTTCCCAATTTTTTTGTTTTGTTTTTATAGTTTGTCGTATTTTTGCCAGTCATGAGAACAGAATTCGGTGAAACCGAATGGGTAAACATGTCTGTAGGTATATGCTTACAAAAAGAAGAAAAAAAAAGAGAACAGAGGAAAAGAAAAAGTTAAAGTATTATTCTAACTAATTACAAATACAAGTACATTCATTGCGATTTTATTTTGTCAGTTAATGGGAACTGAAGCCACTTTAAATGGGCCGTTTGTGAATCCTGGTTCTTCATTGTGTGAAAAAGCACCCGTTGGTTAATTAAGTAGGCAAAATGAACAAATATTGTTCAGTCTATATTTTTTTTACAACATTCTGTTTATATGACAGATTTCAACTTGATTTATTTCAGCAAAGCGGTCATGCCCACTGATCTTCCAACTCTTATTTTTCATGCCTGATTTATGATAATCAGAGATTGGTATATCCTGAAGCTAGTCACCCCAGTGTATTATCAATACAACTTATAAATAGGGTTTATTAGAACTTTTTTTCATGAATAGTAATAAAAACAATATACATTTTGCATGACTATGCATTTTTGCTTCCAATAGAAATTAACTTGTGCCCAGAATTTACTTGTCTTCATTTTCCTAGTAAAATTATTGAAATTTGCCTAGACTCCTCAAAAACTACACATGTGGGGGTCACGGTTTAAATCCAAGTATCAGTTTATAAATTCACAGTTTAAATCTATGAACCAAGTCGCATACCTGTAGCACCAGTAACCTCTCACCTCTCCCATATGCCATCCCCCCCACCCCCCTCCCTCTTTCCCCTGAGATATAAGAGTTGCAGGATGAACTTCTTGCTGGAATAAACAAGACCACACAAAATTTAGAAAGAGAGGAAGTTAGTTACTGCCAAGGATATAGACAAAGTACAGGACAAGACACAATGCATTTTGACCTCTTGGGTCTTCTTCAGGCAAAAACAAATAACGTTTAGGACAGTGAAAATGAAGAACGAGAAACCACTTATCTTCTCATATTCGGCACACAATCAAAGACCACTTAAGTTTTCGGTTGACGTGAACAAAGTCCAGTTTTGCCTACAAGGGAGTTCTTCTGACACCAAGATGCACAAATTCTGGTCACCACAAACTATGTCTGGAGTTCAAACTGCAGGCTGTCTTCATAAGTTTCAGAAGTGGTGAATGCAAATAATAGTCGACAAAAATTATTGCTGCCTCAGGTTTCTTGAAGTAAGAGAACTCCACAGCAAACAGGTCAGCAACATTGTCAGTTTTAATGGCGGTTTTGTGGATTACATGGCAAAAAGGAGGTAAGGTATCTCAGCCCAGATTTTACCTATCAAAGGTGTAGAAACCCTTCAGCTTCAGGGGGCTTCTTTGACCCCTGACCCCTGGCAAAGTGCTGTGCCCCTTGACCCTGCCAGGGAGCCTAAGGCGGCTCCCTGGATCCCTAGCCATCCCCCTTTTTCATTTTTCCCTGGTTTCACTGATATATCTCCAGAATAGGTCTAGTTCCCGGTTTTAAACGATGATGCTTTCTCCACTGTAGCACCTGTCCCTAGTTTTAAATGGCGATATTACCTCCACAATGGTCTAGTTCCCGGTTTTAAACGATGATGCTTTCTCCACTGTAGCACCTGTCCCTAGTTTTAAATGGCGATATTACCTCCACAATGGGTCTAGTTCCCGGTTTTAAACGATGATGCTTTCTCCACTGTAGCGCCAGTCCCTAGTTTCAAGTGGTGATGCTATCTCCACAATGGGTCTTGTTCCTGGTTTTAAACGATGATGCTTTCTTCACTATAACACCTGTCCCTAGTTTTGAATGGCGATGCTACCTCCACAATGGGTCTAGTTCCTGGTTTTAAACGATGATGCTTTCTTCACTATAGCAACTGTCCCTAGTTTCAAAATCATGATGTTTCTCAACGCTTAAAAGTTTTTGAGGGTGTGAAATCTCTCACCAGTCAATACCATGTGTGTTGAATGTGCTTAACCCGTAGAGTGCCTATAAGCCGTCAGCTGCCGGCACAGTAAAAATGCTCTCCCAGTGCCTATGGGCCGTCCACTGACATCATGCATTTTTCTTGAATTTTCATTTGTTACTATTTCTATCAATGGACTCAAATAGAGTGTGTGTAGTAAGCCTTATATGTCTGTAGTATTAAAATGATATGCAAATGACCACACGTGATGGGAAAGACCATTTATTCTCATCACTGACTGGATGACCAGCCAGCGCTTTGTCTCGCTTGCAAAGATGGCGACAACAAACCTTCGACAAGCATAGCGACCAAATCAATGTACTTACACAGCTGAGCAGGCTCTGCTAGTCATTTTTGACAAAGATAATACTCTTTTATTCAACGACTCGCTCAAGCATGAAGGTGAGATGATAATAGTGATGGAATTGCCGACCATATTCGTCAGTTATAAAGTCAGGCTGTGCGATCTCAGAGTGTGTTCAGCTGACTGGTTATCAGTGTCAAACGAGCTAGCCTAGTGTGTACTCTGCACTGTGTGCCAGTGGCCAGTGACGTGATAGTCAGCGCGAGAGGGGAGTGCGGCCTGCTCGTGGCATGGCAGGGGGAAAGGTAGGAAAGAGGAGTGAAAGAGAGGGTTGAAGTCCAGCAGGGGGGCTTGGTGGGGGGAGGGGGGTGTGGTCATGGACTGACTTGTCTGCATGAAGTGTTAGCGTCTTGATAGACTTCTAAACTGTTTTACTTTCATTTACAGGTGTAGTGCGACAATACAAACTTTATTTTCAACTTTTTTGCTTTGTCATTATTTGTGTTCTTTTTTGGATGTGAAGCTGTAGTGGTAAATACATATGTTTTTGATCGTGCGAAAAAATCTGTCCAAATCTAAATACCTGAATATTATTTTTTATTATCAAAATTAAAACAAAAGAAGCCCACATTCAAACTCTTCATTCAATTTCCTTCAAAAATTGTATATATTTCATTTTTATATTTTTTTTTATAGTTTCTGAGCTTGAATTTTTTGTTAATTATTACCCCCAAATCATTAGATTTCCCTGGCACTGGAAAAGCCTTTGTTTGTAATATTCTCTGGCAGTCAGTGGATTAAGCTGTGAGCTCAGGGAATGGCAATCGAGTTGCACCTGTTTGAAAGTGAAAAGGGCTGGAGTTCCAGCTTGTGTTGGAATGTGCCACAGATCGCTGTGTCATGTTTGTGAATGTGTTGAGATGGCAATACTTGCAGTAAAGATGCAAAGAAGGTGAGGAGTTCACGTTAGCTGGAGACTTCTTTGTGCTAAACACATCCATGAGCATTTGATTGATTTGGCCTGCTTCCTGTTTTAACTTTTTTCTTAGGCTTATGTACTGTTTGTTATAGTGCTGTGTTCTGTAGATTTCATTGGTGTATTGCCTTCAGGTCAAGAGCGGGTTTACCCCAGCTTTGAGAGGACTAGAACAGACAGATTTTTTTCTGTGTGCAGCCTCCACGTGTGAAACGTTCACACCCCAAATCCAGTGGACTTTCAGACAAGCCACCGACTGTAAGAAGAACTTTGATACCCAAAAGAATTTCATGAAAGTCAAAACTATGAGGTAGGTGCTTCCACCTCCTGTGTGTTTTGCTGTGTGTGGAGGTGGGATGGGGATGACAGTGAGTGTTTTTTGAGAGATGCGACCATGTTGGAACAGTGTGTGTGAGTTTTCCATGTTGTATGTGCTTGGGATGTATGATCCAAAGTTGCATTCATACACATATTCACACACAGGCATGCAGACACACACACACATGCACACACACATGCACACACACACACACACACACACACACACACACACACACACACACACACACACACACAGTGACACACACTCAGTGCACCTCCACATGCTCATATGCATGCACACATAAACACACACACTCACCATACCACACACAATACTCTCATGCAACGCGCACATACATGCACGCGCGCGTGCACACACACACACACACACACACACACACACACACACACACACACACACACACACACACACACCGCCATACGCAGTTCATTTCCCAGAGTTAATTCTAGGGTTTGTGTAACATGCGAACTGCAGTGGAAAACAGGGTTTGTACGCTGCTTGAATTCTGACAGCCAATTTCAAGGCCTTGAAAATCAATAACATGTGGTTCTGTTGACCAAACCTTGAAAACCTTTGAAAATCAAGCCATTGGCTCAAAAAAAATTTAATGTGGCAAAAAAAATAAATAAATGGCAGTTTGATTTTTCTGCGTTCAGGTTGATGAAAATTTATTTAAAAATAGATTTGCACAACATCGTTGCGATTCAGCATTGTTGTCAGCTGTTTAACAAAGGGAAATAATTTGTAACCAGCAATTTTTTAATTCTATGCTTTTGTGAAGGTCTAGTGCTTCATGCCAGTTCTATTCTTTGTGACTGCTGGTTCGTGAATAAAGCTAAAAAATGCCGGGGGCAAATGCGGTTTCAACGGTCTGTGGTTGGATATACCCAAGTTTTCAGACTGGGCAAGAGAAGACAAAGCAAACAAGTATGCCTGCTACTGCACAGTCTGCAAAAAAAAGTTTTAATGTGCGAGCAATGGCCAAGAGTGTCCTGGTTAGCCACAGCAAAGGGAAAAAGCACATGACTCTATTGGCGTCTTTCTTACAAACCATATTGCAGCAGCAGCATCGAGCGCAAATGTTGTGTCTCCATTAAAACTTGATCCTGATGTGACCATGCACAAATTTTCAGCCACAATGGATTCATTTTGCTCAAAGACAAGTGTGCTGAAATCTGAAATTCTTTGGACACTGCACACTTTAAACTTTTTAACAGCAGTTTGAAGACTATTTTCAAGTGGTTTCTTTCTGTAGTGTGCAGTGAGTTTCCAGACCTCATTAGTGAGCATTTTACTAGGACAAGTAGTGTGCAATGACTTTCCACACTTCGGTAGTGAGCAATTTGCTGTGAGTGTGAGCAGTGACTTTCCAGACTTGTAGCAGTTCTTTTGCTTAAAATGACTTTCCAGTTAGAACTAATAGCACTTCTGCTTTCTGCTGTGTCAACAAACAGCTGATCAAGTCAACAAAAGGCAGAAAACAGGTAAGGGGCGTACCCATTTGCGCATGTGTTGTAGCCTTGAATTAGAAAACTCCTTGAAATTTGTTCTTGGGAGTCTGTAGGAACCCTGAAAAAAAAAAGTTCAGTTCACCTTGTCCAGGGAGGTTGAGTCCGGTCAAAGGCTGAAATACTTGTTTTTTTTTTTTTTCTTTTTCGTGTGTAAAGCTGCAGTGAATGATCTGGACTTCAAGTCCTTAGAGAATATAACAAGATGAGACAGCACAATAAATGAGTTAAGACAGTGTGGTGAAGGAGCTGCCTTGTTGTTATGAATTCTCGCCTAAGTAACCAGAAGAACGGGGAACTGTTGAATGGAGGTCTTGACATTGAATGACATTGTTGCCAGTCTTCAAGAATTTTTCATGAATTTCCCATTGTTTGATTATATCCCAATCTTGAATTTCAAGCAAAAATCTAGAATTTTAAAAATATTTGTCATAAAATGTGCAAAGGGGTGGTGGTAGGGGTGGTGGTTTAGTTCATGAGTACAACAGGTGAGTTGTTTGTCATCTTGGAACAGAGATAGTTAGAGAATTGTGTGCAATTTTATGGTAGATACAGTGACAGAATTGTGTAATTTCTGGAGTAGACTCGGTGGCAGAACTGTGTGTTTAAATGTTTGGACAGGGACAACTTTCATTCGATCATGGAAAACTGGGCCATGCGCAAAATCAAGCTCTGGCACCCGGAGGAAACATCTGGCATGATCCAGGACATGTTCAAAAACACAGATGCGACCTGCTGCATGCATTTTGCTCGCTTGTTTATTACATGCTTCAATGAGGTACGTGGGATAGGAGGTAACTGCATTTGCAGCATGCGGTCTGACACCTCTATGAACACATGACAGGGGGTGGGGGAAGAGAAGGGAACAAGTGACAGAATTGTTACATCAGGCTGTGTCTCCAAGGATACCAATCTCTTCGTTAAAAACTCTTTATCTTTAAATACACAACTTAAAAAGGGTGACTGATAAACTCCATGGCGCAGTTATGGTTTGAATTTGTTGGTCATAGAGAGCCACCGGTGTCTGCATTGGTCTGCAAAATTAAAAGAAAAATAAGAGTGAAATGTTTCTCTCGTATCCTCAGCCTCATTGCGTGCTGTCATCCAATTTCGATTGTGGGGACGGAAGGGGGGTGGGGCGAGGAAAGGGGGATTTATCACCGGAATAAAAAAAGAAAATTGCCCAATGAGAATTGGTCATTTGTGACTTCCTGCGAACTGAGCTGTTATATGGACATGTTGCAGAAAGCATCCAGCAGTTTACACAGGTCTCTTTTAGTACTACCTGGTTGCCATTACTTTGTGGGCTGGTATTTCCATCTTAACATGTGCGGGTTAGAGGATGGGGCTGGACACATTTAGTGACCCGGTTGCCTGAGGTAGGTGCAAATGCAGGTGGGGAAGGTGGATTTCAAAACTTTACAGCCCGTTAAGCGACAGGAAAATCTGCTGTCAGCACCAGTAAATTTTTCTTGTGAGAATTTTTGAAAATTTTTGTCTTTTAGTTTTAATTTAAAATGGCCGTCGACTTGGTCATTTTCAATCACTGCTTGTGAAGCTGATAAAATAATCCTGATACAGTTTTAAGTTGTTCAGTAACTTCTGGTCAAAATTGTGTGATTGACTCTGCCTGTGGGGTCAGTTGCTGTGTCGCTGCCATGTAGTTTAGCTGTTGTGTTGTGAACTGCTTTTGTCATTAGTTGCTTTTTTCAGAATGTACCTGTAATGTTTTTCATGGTCTGATGTGTTCGGGATGTAGTAGTATGAGTGAGCGAGTGTAGCGGAACTCCCTAGCATCATCAGCAGCATCATCCTCATCGACCAGCATGAAAAAGTCCCAAATTCTGTTGTCCTTCATGCCCTGCTCTCATGAAGATCAGTGTTCTGATTTCCTCTTTTCTCCTGTATACCCTTTGCGAGTTCACGTTGAGGTCGTTGGGCGAGTTTGCAAGGACAGACATGGTGGCAGCCTCTGGAGAAGGAAGTTACTCATACTGGTGCTGCAACTCAACAATTGCTGTTATCAGTACCTGGTGTCTTGCACATGCTGTATGAGAATAGGCACCACTGACCACCACCGAAGTGACCTGGCTGCAGTGCAGTGTCTCTTCTGGTGGGTCGCCTTGCGTCGACTTGACAGTGGGGGAGGGGTGTAGGGGGAGGACCCAAGACTGTGGCTGTACTTGTAAACATCTCGCTTATGTATTGATATAATGTTGTAGAAAGATGGCAGTTTGTCCTCTTAACCTCTTCCCTGCCCGCCCCGTGTCTATTACGGGGTCGTTTCCGCGATCCTGTACGCCCGTAACCGTGTCTATTACAGGGTATTTTCGTCATCGAAATTTCGAAAATCGGCACGGGAAATAACCCTAGAAATTGTCCCTGACTCTATTGGGGTGTTTAAATAACAGTTCTATCCCTTTATCGGTGTACTGCAGTGTTAGGAAATTGTCGGTTTAGTATTCAAGAAGGGTCGAGCTGATTATCGTAATCAAGATGGCGGATCAGAGACGAAGCTCGACACGGCGACCTGTTTTGAAGCGTTATAGCGCACTGGAAGTTTTAGATGAAGTGTTGAATGATATTGATAGTGGTGACGAAGACTTCCAAGCATCAGGTGACAGTGATAGTGATGAGGAAGAGATGGATGGTAACCAGCACCATCCACTTTTGTCGGAACTCGTGGCGGTCACGAAGAAGAAGACCCGGACTTCGACCCACGTGGTGTTGGTCAAGCGAGCGATACCGGCCATGATTCGACCAAGAATCAGAACCAGAGCCGATTCCCAGCACCAGCACAGCACCCCCTCCTGTCATGAGAGGTCGTGGTAGGGGCAGGGGAAGAGCTAGAGGCACTGGACAGCATCAAATAAGGGGGCGTGGCAGAGGGCGTGGAGCTCGACAATCTTGCCCCAGTATTCCAGAGCAAATCAGTGGGAACCTGTTGATGCTGCTGAACTAAAAAAGTTCCTGGCCCTGGTGTTGCTGATGGGAATCGTGCGACTGCCTGCAATTGAGCTGTACTGGTCAAAGAAGGTGCTGTACCGCATTCCAGTCTTCAGCTCAGTAATGACAAGAAACAGATTTCAAGTAAGTTTCTTTACTCTCTCTGAGTCTCTCTCTCTGTTTACTTGTTCTCATTTTCCTTCCACCCTCCCTCTCCAACTCCTTTCTATGTCTAAGTCTTTCTTTTTAGCATTACAATAGATGAGGATGATGTGTGTGTGTGTGTGTGTGTGTGTGTGTGTGTGTGTGTGTGTGTGTGTGTGTGAGCTTCTCTGTAATGTGTGGTGTGTGTGTGCTTCTGTTTTGTGTGTGTGTGTGTGTGTGTGTGTGTGTGTGTGTGTGTGTGTGTGTGTGCATGCTTCTATGTGGTGTGTATGTGTGTATGCATCTATGTGGTGTATTTGTGTGTCATTGTTTATGGTGTGTGTGTGTGTGTGTGTGTGCTTCTATGTGGTGTGTATGTGTGTATACTTCTATGTGGTGTATTTGTGTCATTGTTTGTGTGTGTGTGTGTGTGTTTGTGCTTCTATGTGGTGTGTGTGTCTGTGTGTGTGTACAAATGTGTGTATGTGTACTTGATTGTTTCTCGTGTGTGCGTGTGTGTGTGTGTGTGTGTGTGTGTGTGTGTGTGTGTGTGTGTGTGTTTGTTTACACACACTGATCAAATGTTGTTCAATCCTATTTCAGATCATCCTACAATTTATCCACTTTCACGACAACTCCGCGATGCCATCACCAGACCATCCCCAGTATGACCGGCTGTACAAGATCTGTCCAGCACTGGACCACCTCCATGAAAAATTTCAGGAGGTGTATGAGCCACGGCGAGCGGTGTGTGTGGATGAAAGCCTACTCCTTTAGAAGGGTAGGCTTATATTTCGCCAATACGTCCCCCTCAAGCGTGCCAGGTTCGGGATCAAGTTATACCTCTGCTACCGGTCCGACGATAAAGTGAGGCTGACGGAGAGGCATTTCATGTTCCCCATCCCACCGACACCCAACAAGGCAGCACCACAGAGGGCCTGCAGTGTCTGCACCAAGAAGCTGAAGATCAGGCGTGATGTGCGGTCCCCCACTGCCCCTCCAAGCCTGCACTGTGCTATCCACAGTGCTACATGGATTATCACACTAAGTTCAACTACTGGGAGTAGTGTGGATCCTGTAGCACAGCTTAGTTTTGCAGTGCATTTTTTTTTCATAGATCTTCTTCAGTTAGTCAGTGTGTGCTTTTATCTCTGTGTTTTTATATTCTTGAGTGCGTTTTTCTTTTTTTTTGTCTTCATGGTGGTGTTTCTTCTGAAACTCTGGTTTATTCATGAGTGTGACCAGACTGTTCAACTGGTGGAAATAATCAGACTGGGTTATATTGGTGAGGCTGCTCAACCCAAGAACAACCCCAGAAACCTGCGAGATGTACAGAAAGAAGTAGTGTACGGGTTATGAACATGTACTGAGTGAGTACCAGATGTTTCTTCTCGCATCCAGTGAACACTAACATCAGTTTTTCTAGTGTTTTGTGTGGTTTTATATACAGCAATATGACTGTTTTTATTTTGAAACTGTCATAAGATTTGATTTCATCAAATTTTACTAAACTGTTTACTAACAAAATATGATTATTAGTACATCAGGTTATAGCCAAAGATGCAAGATAAAAACATGCAAAAGGTGTAAGACTTACCTAAGTGAATGAGACATACTTAGTGATCACATTAGTAAACCTACTGCAAAAGGCAAAATTTGGTCCCTTTATGTCTGGATTATGGTACCTACAATGATATATGTATGTACTATCATACAGAACAGACTTTTCTGGCAGTCATATCAATGCCAGATGTTTATATTATGTTCAGTCAATTCTAACATCATTTTTTTCAAAGTTGTTTTGTGGTTTGATATATTGCAATGTGTATGCGAGTCCTCAAAAACAGTCAGTTTAGTACAGAAAAGTTGATATTATCAATTTTTACCATACTGATTGCTAACAAAATCTAAATATTATGAAATGATAGCATACCACAGGGTATAAGAAAAAAAAAAGAGCAAAAAAATGCAAGAGATATAGACTCAAATAATGAATGAGATGTGAACAGATGAATGAACCTACTGCAAAAAGCAGAATTCTGTCCCTTTTCCCTTGGATTGGGGTACTCCTCAAGATGTGTATAGTACTATGCAGAAGAAGACTTGCTGGCAATAATATCAATACCAAATTTTTGTATGATGTCCAATCAATACTAACACCAATTTTTTCCATGTTTTGTATGGTTTGATGAGCTGCAATGTATGTGTGTGTGCCCAAAAACAGTCATTTCATTACTAAAAAAGTTGGTTATATTACTTTTTACCATATTACTTATCAACAAAATCAAAATGTAATGACATCACATAATGCCACAAGGTATAAGGGGAAAACATACAAACAATCTAATAGATATAGCAATAAATGGAGTAGTGAACAGATAAGTGAACCTACTGTGAAAAGCAGAATTCTGTCCCTTTATCCTTGGATTGGGGTACCCCCAAAGATGTATATATTACCACACAGAAGAAGATTTGCTGGCAATGACATCAATACCAGATGTTTGTATGATGTTCAGGCAATACTAATAGCATATTTTTCAATCTTTTGTGTGGTTTGATGAGCTGCAATGTGTTTGTATACACTCAAAAACAGTCATTTCATCACAAAAAAGTTGGTTATATTACTTTTTACCATATTACTTACCAAAAAAAATCAAAATGTAATGACATCATATCATGCCACAGGGTATAAGGGGAAAACATACAAACAATCTAATAGATAAAGCAATAAATGAAGGAGTAGTGAACAGATAAGTGAACCTACTGCAAAAAGCAGAATTCTGTCCCTTTACCCTGGGATTGGGGTACCCCCAAAGATATATGTACTACCACACAGAAGATGATTTGCTGGCAATGATATCAATACCAGATGTTTGTATGATGTTCAGGTAATACTCACACCAATTTTTTCTATGTGTTGTGTGGTTTGATGTGTTGCAGTGTGTATGTGTGTGCTCGAACACTGTCATTTTATAACAAAACATGTTGATTATGTTACTTTTTACTACACTAGTGCCACCAAAATCAAAATATTATGATACCACATAATACCTCATGCTATAAGGAGGAAAACTGCAAACTATCTAACAGATATCTCAATAAATGAATGAGTAGTGAACAGATACGTGAAACTACCACAATATCAAAATTCTGTCCCTTTACTCCTGAATTGGGTAACCCCAATGATGCATGTATTACCACATAAAAGAACATTTGATTGGAGTGATATCAATACCAGATGTTTGTATGATGCTCAGCCAATACAAACACCCATTTTTTTCATTGTTTTGTGCGGTTTGATGTGTTTCAATATGCGTGTGATTGTTCAAAAACAATTATTTTATTTGAAAAAAGTTTATCATAATACTTTTTACCAAACTATTTGGCAACAGAATCAAAATATTATGAAATCTCATTATAGACCAGGAAATAAGGAAGAATCATGCAAGAAATCTAAGACATATCTCCATAAATGAATGAGTATTGAACAGATTAGTGAACCTACCGCTAAAGCAAAATTCTGTCCCTTTACCCTGGGATTGGGGTACCCCCAATTATGCATGTGTTACCACACAGAAAAACATTTGCTGGCAGTAATATGAATACCAGATGTTTGTATAATGTTCAGTCAATAAGAACACCAGTTTTTTCACTTTTCTCTTTGGTTTGATGTGCTGCAGTGTGTGTGCGTATGCAGAAAAAGTGTCAATTTATTACAAAAATAGTTGATTATATTGATTTTTATCATACTTATGACCAGCCAAATCAAATTATTATGATACCACATCATAGCAGAGGGTATAAGAAAAAAACATGCAAAAAATCTAAGACTCTTAAGAGATATCTCAATAAATGAATGAGTAGTGAACAGATGAGTGAACCTACTGCAAAAAGCAAAATTTGGCCCCGGCACACAGCAATACAGAAAAACACTTATACTGTGGCAGGGAAGGGGTTAAAGGCTTCTCAGGTGCACATGAGGTCCTTAGAAAGATTCTTGGTTTTTAGGTCTGGAAATATTTGGGAATCCTGTTTACTTTTCCAGGAGTTACAAGTTTGAAAATGTGAGGAAGATAAAATGTATGATGCTGTTTGTGAAAATCCTGGAAAAGTCACCAGCCATGGTTTAGCTGCAGACTACATTTTTGTTTTAGTGCACGCTGTCGTCATATTTCCTCAAGAGTTTACATGTACACGTCTTGGAGACAGACGAGAACACCTAATATACCGTTTAGTTTTAGTATAGAATGATACCTGTTTCTTGGTAAATTTTAATCTCATTATTGTAAACTTTGACTGATATCCTTGATTTTAGAATGCAGTATTACACATGGTGAAGTTTCTTTTTTTTATTTATGTAAATATTTTTGTAAGATGCTGTGGTCTGAAGATGACAGTGCTTGAGCTTGTTAATCGTTCAGTAACGTGTAAATAGTTGCATAATCAAACGATTTTTTTTTCCACACAGGCATGCAAGGAGGAAAATAAGAAAGGCCCAGCAGACACTATAGAAAACTACAGTGCCTGGGAGTAAGTATTGTAGACTGCAATTACAGAATGAATACCCAGTCAGCATGTATTTGCAATATTTCTGCATGAGTTCTCTTAAGGGGGGATTCAATGTTTTTGTGATAAGAGGTGGCTGGCACGCTATGGCAAATGGAACAAGAGGAAAAGATGGAGGAGAGATTATGGATGGAAGAGGATCAGACTTAGAACCATCTGGTAATGGCACGACAGAATGGTCAGTATGAGCCATTGGACAGAAGTATTAAGCCAAATGGGGAGTAAAACTAATCAAGTACACACATGCAAGCGTGCGCACGCAACGCACACTCACTCACTCACATGTGCACACTCTCGCACACACACACACACATACACATATTTACACACATATTTATATGTATATATACACTCACAGCAAAATATCAGAAAAAAAACACAAACTTTTTTTTCAGAAATGGGTAAAATGCAGGCATTACTCTAGGTACACACATTTCTCCTACCTGACACCACCTCCCTTCTTATCTCTCTTGACCTCCACCTTCTTACCTTCCCTGTCTCTGTCTTTTCCCACACCCACCATCCCATTACTGTGCCTGAAATCCTTGGTGTGCCTGTGAGGAAAACCAGAGTTCAGTCTTAATAGCCTGAAAAGCTTATCCTTCTCTTCAGCCTTAGTACACCGCATTCCAGTGGGAAGAAAGTGCTGGAAGAGCATGACAGCAGGTGGTTTTCAGAGAAACCCCCCACCCGCCAAGTTATTTTTGGTGATTTTTTTTCTCTCTACCTTTAAAAATGAAGACTGTTGTGAAACCTGTGACCTTCAAGATTATTAAATCAGTAACAATAGTCTAATCATAGCGCCATCGACATTTTTGGTCATATTTTGAAAATTCAAGAGACTGACACAGAATGACCAGGACATGCAATTTATGCATTGTTTCAAAGTTGTTAATGTTTGCTTTTGAAATATTTAAACGGATTGTCTTGAGTGCTTATTAACATTTTATGAATGTCTGCATTTTGTTGTGAAATTGAAATTTTACTGCAATTACGTCATTGATCATAAAAAGAAAAAAAAAAGTGGTGCCTACTGTATCACGTTTCTACTGTCCATTAGCAGGTAAACAAGAAAGAATTTGGTGATTTTCTGTCAAGGTAAAGTTACATCATGCACCTGCATTCATTGTTGGATTCTTCACTAACAAGTTCATTTGCCAGTCAGTGAACACTGCTGTTGCTCCACTGTTCTGGGGGAAAAGCGACCTCTGATCCATGTTGAAGCAACATTGTCGGAAAGAAAACTAGACTGTTTTGGGTCGACAGATAAGACATAAGGATATGATTGTACTAGTGATTGTTGCAGTTTCTCTTGGATTTAAGGTCACATATGTGTAGTTCAGTCATTTACAGAATTATATGACAATGGGCCCAGTAATGGATGTTTCATTTTGAAGTACTAGTGGTCCTCTGACACATATCAAAACCATCACACTAGTGATTGTTGCAGTTTCTCTTGGATTTAAGGTCACATATGCATAGTTCAGTCATTTACAGAATAACATGACAATGGACCCAGTAATGGATGTTTGATTTTGAAGTTCTGGTGGTCGTCTGTCATATATCAAAACCAGGTTCAGAGCTAAAAGGGTCTTTCTGTTATCCTTAAGTTACCCGAACATATTGATGTAGTTTGTAAAAAGGTATGATTACTTCCCACAGCTGTACTGATATGTAGCCATTAAAAACAAAAGAAGAGTCGATCTTCATCGAGAGCGAGTGTGGAAGAAAAGGCAGCATGTAAATAACAAGGAGGAGTGACAGCAAGTTGTTAGAGAAACAACAGAAGTACTGATACAGTGGGATATGTTGCAGGCAAGACCTGGAACAGAGAATGGTCTTCTCCACAGGACCCAACCCGCCTCCTATTTTCCCGGGAACTCTGGAGTTTTTTGTGTATTTCATCAAGACGGCCAACCACTCCATGTTCAACATATACTTGAAAGATGTGTTGATCACGAATATACACAGGGTATGTTTCACTTCTTTCCTTATCAGCCTATGTATACGTGTGTTAAATGAACATTCGGTGTCAGGAATTCTGTGTTTCACCAGTTCTTGAAAGATCTGAGGGTCACTTAACATGTACATTGTATGTATGATTGATTTGTGCATCTGTGTATATATGACCAGACCTTCCACCACAACCGAGTTGCCAATTACTGTAGGCTATTTGGAGATGCCAGCCAAAATAGGTGGTAAAGAGTCGCTTTTGGGATCTGGATTACCTTCATTGTTTTTGCCTGTGCATGCCACTGTCAGCAAAGTTACCGTAAAGTTCGGACTATAAGCCGCGACTTTTTTCCCCAGTTTTAAACCCTGCGGCTTAAACAACGATGCGGCTTATTTGCAGATTTTTCCGATTTCAGGAGCATCACACCCTCGTCTATTCTTAGCTTCTCTGTAACTCACCATATCATGTTTACTGTTCATGAATTTTTATGATGCTTTTAACTACGATTTTCTCTGTAATCGTGTAATGGAATCAGTAACCCGTTCAGAAATACAGGAATCGACATAAGTAAAGTCCATTACTGATATCTTTTTTCATCAGTTTGTCTTCTACAAAAATACGATCGCTTCGAACGGAGCAATGTGGGGGCCGTTTCCGACCTGTTTAATCTTGACTAACACTAACTGAATTACGAACAAAATAACTAAGCATTGGCACGGTACTAAGCGAAATAAAACAATCGAATCGTTTCATTAATGTTCTGGTTTGTTATTATGTGCGTTATCTTACCAAGTGCGTCTTGCAATTCAAAAACGATTAGCGCATTCGACTCGGTCATTGTCAGACCTTGGCTTCGTTCCGCCATTGTTGAAATCGTGGACAGGGAGTGAAGGTTTGCATTTGATACCTTCGCTTTGATTGGCTTGTGCTTTCGAGTACTCAACCAATCGCTTAGCTTGATACACCAATGAATGCAGGAGAAAACTGCCTTTCTAGCACATCGTTAATGTGTTGTTGTTTTTTTCGGTAATTTTTTTTTTTTTTAAGCAATGATGTTGGAAAGACAACACTTGTAAGAAGCCTCATAAAAACTTCGATTCTAATTGATCTAAAACACATCGTACTAAAAAAAAAAAAAAAAAAAAAAAAAGACTGAAGTAAAGCTGGAAACATGCTCTTGTATTCTGACCTATTTAAACGCCAATGAATGCAATGAACACATTGTATGTGTTGATTTTCGACACTATATTAACTCAATGCTCGGCCAGCTGCCGCCTGCTTCACATCGGACTGTGTTGTATATATCTGCGGCTTATAAACCAGTGCGGCTTATTTGTGAAAAAAGTTAAGATTTTAAAAAAATTTAGTGGGTGCGGCTTATATACAGGTGCGCTCAATAGACCAAACTTTACTTTTTACTTCTCTCTTCATTGAAAATGTGATTTGAAAATTAAAATTTAAGAAACTGATTTATTAAAGTGTCATATTTTAGGAGGAAGTTCTTTTATGGACACATATGTTGTGAAAATGATTTTAATGTGATTGATATGAGTATAAGAATTTTATGAAAATTGGATGTTGGTTATGGGGAAAATTTCATGTTGAATATGTTTCATTGAAGTGCCTGTCATAGGGTTACAGTGTTATGACAACATTATCTCACAAAGTAAACGTCTAATTTAGAAACAGCTTTCACTGCTTACAAGAGCGTAAAAGAAACATCTAGCAAAGCAGAAAGTGAACAATAAATCAACAGGTGACAAGCACTTCTCTTTTCATGGTGGAGGGTCACATACATTGGTTAAACAATGTGTTCTTTGTTCAGCCAGTGAAAGAAAAGTCTGTTAATCACACACCCACATAATAATATATATATATATATATATATCTGTTGAAACCAAAAGTTGTTTTGATAAGAGACATTTTGAGTGTAAAAAGAAAAGAAAAAAAAGAAAAAGATATGCTTTAACTTGTTCAGTTTATGAAGGGTGGACGTTGTTCATTGATTTCCCTACTGCATTTTTTTCTTATTTTAATGGCAGAAAAGTGGATTATATTCCATGTGGAATGCATGGACTGAAAATAGTGAGTAGTCATCAAGTGCTGGCTTTAGTGAAGATTGACATTATGCAATTTAGCGTGGGTACTACTGTGCTGGTTGTGTTCCAGAATGCTAGTTTTAATAATGACGGGCGCCGGCGATGCCATTTTTTAAAACTGAGGAACAACGAATTTTCGAACAGTAGATTAAATCGGACATCAGTTCCACTGTTCGTTTCAATTCCGATCCAAGTTTTTAGCGCGCTCAGTTCTCGCTCTTCCATGCTGGAGGTACGAAGTGCTCCACTTCCTTCAGGTCGACTCAACACCACAAACTTACGTGCATTTGAAAGTCAATACTCTACACGTTAGGGTGACGGCAGAACAATTGTGACAAAAAGCGATGTCTCAAGGCTAGAGGAGGTGGAGAAAGGTGCGAGAAGACGATGGCAATGGTAATGGCTGATGGAAAAAGATACAAACGGCAAAACATGCGGCCTGTGGCTACAGAAGATGGACATGCCAGGGGAGGCTCTCTGTTCCATTTGTTTGAAGATTTCAGACTTCAGAAAATTTTAAATGGAGACAACAAATTTGGCAGTGACTTCATTCTTCTTGTGTGGCGATTTCAAATTGATTGCCAAGACTGAATCTGTAGAGTAGCTGTATTGTGGCTTCATACACCGAGTATATCTGCAGCCATCTGCCAAAAATGCATTCATTCATGTAGTAGCCCTAGTTTTCAGTTACTTCAAAGTCACAAGTATAATTTGTACTGACTTTAGAAGACAATCTTTAGTCCCTCTTCACTTCAAAATACAATCAGCAATGTATGGGTGATTAAGGGTATAAAGGCATGTATAGATTAAATGTGAATAAAAAAAATTAGAGAAGGAAGTGATTTTTTTAATTTTCTTCCTGAAATTGCATTTTAGTTGTGTTTTATTTCTTATTTACGAACTTTCAGCTTTCATTTCAGGCCTAATTTTCCACTTTACATTCAGTGAGAGCCTTTCATTTGCCTTCTAAAAATGCGTTTTTCTGTCAGCTTTTGGGGGGCGGAGGGGGGGCATTGCTTTCCTGATCTCCCAACAAGCGCACTGCCCTTGTACCCAACCAGGGCCTTGGTGGCCCCTTGACCCCTGCCTTTCAGGTTTTTACAAGTCTACTGGTAGCACCCATGTTTTAGTTGTAACTTACATAATTTTTCTTGAGTAAGTCTGTGCAGGTACAGGTAGAAAGGGAGAGAAGAGGGGTGTGTGCATTATATGGTTTTGGGACGGGCTTTATTCAGATAAATAGAAATTTATTGAAAAAGTAGTTTTATGAAATACTTGCCCATCCAAACAAATGCCTTTATCCTACCTGGGCATGACTTGGCGCCAAAAGTTAGGAACCTCAACTGATTTATGCTTTTAGAGTAAGGGAGCTAATGAAGCTGCCAGAATGTGATGAGACAAGAGTTGTCACCCATGATGCAACAACATTTTCCTTATGTGAACTTGGAAATCTTTTCCGCACCTTTCTGACAAAATGGGAGGGTTGGAGAGTATTTTACAATTTGTACAGATATTTTCGTAAGACTACTTTATAAATAAAATTCCATTTGCTCATACTTACCTGTCCAAACAAAAGCTTGAGTCTGGAAAAGGAAAAGGGAAGATACACTCCCCTGAAATAGGAGGAAGGAAGTGTTTTGGCCAGACCTTTTAACGTCAAAGCCAGCAATAGTTCTGGTGGTCAAACAACCAAATATATGGTCTGTCTGTTGGCCCAACTGGGGGTGAAGGAAATAGTCCCCACTCTCTTCAACAAAATGCTAACATAGTTATAGTAAACACTATTTGAAGAAAAAAAAAGAAAAAAAACAAAAAAACGCATCAGCAGTGAAAAAGATATTTACACCAAAATCAGGAAAGGAAGAGGGCTGTCAAAACCAACCAGACTTTGGGTGTTTGTTGCGAACCAGGTATTAACAGTGCCTCCCAAACAACACGGCCATAGCCCCAAAATGGTAATGTGTTGTGGTCCCAGCAACAATGAAACCACCTAAACAAGCAGGGATCCAGGCAGTCATTTGGAGTGTGTTGTGATCTGAACTATAGCAGTGGCTCACAAAAGAGAAAAGGGCGGTCAGATTCTCTGCAGTGTCTCTTTGATTCAATCTCCCAGATGTTGTTTTAGACTTGTAGACTGCTGCATGTACGACGTTGGCAGCTGGAATGCTGTGCCAGAGGGCAGCACTGGGGAGAGGGCCTGCACTTCATGTGCCTCTCTGTCAGCTTTGGGCGGAAGTGGTTTCTGGCCATAGATAAAATCCTGGAAAATGACTTGCCTTATCCATGAGTGTGGGATACGTAAACAACATTTCTCAAACTAAGACACAGTGTGGGATCTTGAGAGTCTGACCTTGTCCTCTGAGGAGAATTTTTCCAGAGCTGTAGGTGAACAGTTAAAACTATTCCACCTTTGACCACCTGGATCTGGGAGAAGCCAAAGAGGTCGGCGGGGGACAAGGTTTATTGTCAAGAGTGGATCTTCAGGTCTGCTGTGTTTGCTAGAAAGAAGAGCACATGAAGATAGTTACTGAACCATCCAAACAGAATTTGTCCGACTGATTTCAGAGTTAACACAAAGAAATGATGTTGCATCATGAGAGACAACTGTTGTGTTTCATCATATTCTGGAACTTTGGTTAGCTCCCCTGCTCTTCCAAATTTTTGATCGAGGTAAAAGGTACCGAGTCATGTCCAGGTAGGATAAAGGTATTTATTTGGACAGGTAAGTGTAAGAAAAATGAATTCCAAAAGTACCTTAACCACATCCTCATCCTGAGTGAAGAAAAAAGAAAAGACAACTATCGTTGAAAGAGTCGTAATAGATGATGCATGCAGTATTTAGATTGTTCACACATCCCACCCGTTTCCAGTGTCTTCACTTGTACAATGAAAATAGTCTTGCTACCACAGCCCTCTGACCCCCGACCCTTTGGACTAAGCGTTCACTGCTATGAGTTGATTGATCTTGGTGTCTGTGTGTGTGTCAATGATCAGATGAACACGACAAAGTTCAAGGCCACAGGCACGGAGAGTGAGATGGCGAATGACCAAGCCGAGGAAGAGGAGGTGGAGGATGACGGAGACCCCTCAGAGGTAGTTGTATATGAAAAGAAAAAAAGAATTGTATGTTTGTTTATTTCTGATCAAAATAACATCTATTCTTTCTTTGCTTGTTCCTTTTGCCCTACATCAACAAAAATCATTACTTGAAGATTAACCCCCTTTTTGGGGTAGTGGGGAAGGGGGTGTTTTTGTAATGTGTTGCGTTTTAATGAATTGTTCATATATTGTATATGATTGGACACAGTGTGAATTTTCTGTGAAAAGATGCAAACTATGAGACAAAGTGAACATCACCGTTACTTGAAAGTCAAAATGGATTAGCAAAAATGACATTGACATGTAAACAATTAACATTAATTATGTTGAGGAGTGGTTTTTGCTTTAATGCATAATGATGTGTGGTATGAAAATGAATTTGTCATTTTCCTTTTATTGGAAAAACAGAATTTCTTAATCCAGGCTAAAATTATATTACTATTAGTTAACAGTTAGTTGGATTTTATGAGCCTAGTTGGTAAAAAAAAAAAAAAAAAAAAAAGAAGAAAAAACTGTGCTCGTTGAAGTGTGAATCATGGCCTGCAAATGATTTTATTTTTCATAGATTACAGGACACAAGTAATATAGCAAAAAATGAGTAGTTTTAACAAATTTTCTCACATGAAAAATATTTGTAAAAGAAAAATATTGTTTTCTCAAAAGACACAATGCATTATTGATACAAAATCTGTTAAATATTAAGGACATACAAGAATTCAATTGACAGCGTATGTTCATTGGACTGATGTTAGTTCATCAGTTAATTGCGTTATTGGCGTTTTCCATTCTAACAATCAAACATCACAATTAAGAAAATCTAGACCTGATTCAAACAACATTTACATCTGAAATAGATTTTCAAAGTTTATTTGCCTTTTTTTTTTTTTTTTTTGAGGTTTACATGCCAGCGCATTTCCTGATCCCGAAGGTAAGCTGTACAGTGGTGCGTTTCCAAGATGAAAGTGGTTAAGATATTATGTTGTCCATTGAAGTTTTAAGTGGAAATTTTGCACACAGAATGTGAATGCTAAATCTACTCATGATGATCCTCACTACTTTGGTTTGATGCCTCTGTTACAGGTCGGCCATGGGGCGGAAACGTTCAGGGAGTACGTACTTACATTGAAAGCATACGCCAGGCTTTTGGGACTCCTCACATTTGACAGTTACAAAAACTGTCAAAATTTCCCCCATTTGCTGTTTGATGAAATGATCAGTCAACGGCACTTGGTAAGCTAAAGTGTGTGTTTGCGTAATCTTGCATGTGTGTACACTGTGTGAGCGACTCTGTTGTGTGTGTGTGTGTGTGTGTGTGTGTGTGTGTGTGTGTGTGTGTGTGTGTGTGTGTGCGCATGCATGCGTTTTTTTTGGGGGGTGGGGGGGGTTGCATAGAACCCAGCATGGCTATGGTGCTTCTCTCATGCTGTGTGCTCTGTACGTGCTTACAACAGTTGGCTGCGCTGTTTGTTTATATACTTTGGTTGTTTGATCTGCATTACTGTTGCTTGATCGGCAGCACCTCTCAGGTACAGGTTTCCCACCATTTTGTCATTCAGGCATACGCTTTGACAGCTAGGTAAGGGGGACAGGAGTTTTACCACAAAACTTAGTTTCATGAGGCACCTGTCCCAGCACTAGGATGCCGTCCCCACCTCCCTGCTCAGAAGGAAAGGTGTGGAACTGATTTAACGGTTCACTATAGGAAAGAACATGGGGTGACTACTCTGGTCTTTTTTTGTTGTTGGTTGTTTGCTCCAGTGATTGAATTAGTTCCCTCGCTCTCACTACATTTTCGTTTTAATTCAGGTTCTTGATTATGAGGCTTTGAATCATGCTTATGTAAGAATAAGGCATTTTTCTGGATATGTATGTGTTTCCTGAAAATATTTTTTGTAGTAGTAAATTTCTGTGTGTGTGCGTGTATGTGTGTGTGTGTGTGTTAGTGTTTGGTATGGGTTGTTTTTGCTTTAGTGTTTCTTCATTCCAAAGTTTTTCTCAGTTCCGTTCTTTTTGTATGCATGGTGTTTTCCGTTCCAGACACCTTTGCCCCTTGATCTGAGAGGCTACCTGCACCGTGCCATCAAGGAGGACACCTTGGCCCTGACGGTCCCCTGGATAGCAGAGTTCCTGGCCATGATGGATGATGGAGCTCCCCGCCTGGACACCATCAGACCCGTTCTCTCTGACCTGCACCGGCTCCTTCGGTGAGAAAAATAGTCGTCTTTTACTCTGAATTGTGGTAACATTGAAAATGTTCGATTGAGATCCATTCTGGCTGATGTGAACGCGGTTTGTTTCCCATCTGGTGTTGTTTCTGTTTTCGCTTTCTTTCTTCTTGTATGTACCTAGCATATAATGAATCATTTTTTTTTCAGGGAGCGCTGTTCTGAAGAAATTTGTTCCTCGAGGAATTTAATTTTAAGAATTTTATGTTGTCCATGTTCCTGAGACAGTTTTTGAAAAGCTGGTTTAGAAGATAGTCTTGGATAGGTAACAAATTGAAAAAAAATATTAAAGCGCTGCCATCATGTTTCATGGACTTTGGACACGTTAGAAGCTTTAAGTCTTAGGGTATGTCAGATGTCAGGTCTTAGGCTAGTTTACTGAGTGGCTGTATCCTTTTTTGACTCTGGAATTAGTGGAAGGTTAAAGTTGATGGAAGAGCATTTCCCCAAATCGAAAGTAAAGCAGTGATGTCCATTTCTGAGAAAAAGCATGTTCTGCAAACTAGAATAAAGACAACACTTAAGCCATTATCAACGGGAAGCGTTCTGTCTAAGGAACCAAAGTAAAACTGAAATGTTGGTCATTTTTTTAATACAAAAACATTCTCTCCAAGTCCAAGGAAAGTTGAAATGTCAGGCCTCAGGTTCTCAGTACAAGCCCGGGTAAAGTTCGATCTTGGTCCCTTTCTAGTCAAAGCATTCCCTGTAAGCCAGAGTAAGGCCAAAATATCAACCAATTCCTTGCTTTGCAATCACTGCTTTGTCTACCTTTTGTTTGCTGTTGCACCTCCTTTGTTTCTTTTTTGTTGGCAAACGCTCATTGTCTTTCTGACTCTACCAATATTTGTTGTTTTTGTAGGTGATACATCCCCATTGTGTATGTGTAAACCTAATTTGAATGTTATGTCATTACTGCAGTACATTTTTTTTCAAAAGTCATTTGCCATAATGATTATAACTTTTGTCTGGACAGGTTGACGGGCCAACAGCTGAAAAGACGGGGTTACCCCTTCGATCAGCTTCTGGTAGTAACCACCCTTGGCTGGTTGTTCGAAGTAAGTGGAATGTAATTAGCTGCTCAAAGATGGTTCAAGGACGGAACAGTATTCTTACAAACTTGTATCTGTCTTCTTGTGCCTGGCGTTATTCAACTCCTGTCTTTGTGTTTCAGTGTATAAAAGTTGGCTATGATGAATTGTTTTTACAAAAAAGGTTAAACAGAATTAGAGGTGAACCTCTTGCGCTGTAATTGCACTTGAGGAGTCAAACTTTACTGGTGTCTTAGTGTGCTTTGACCTAAGAGTGACGATTCTTGTTCACCCTCACATACAGAATTGTGTCTGGTGCTGTCTTTCTTCTTCAACAACACAACGATACAGAAGAACAGTAATGACAATGACAGGCCCTGAAGAATTGGGAAGGGAAAAAAAAAATCGGTAAAAGTATGCTGATAAATTAATGTTTGGAAGTGATTTGTCGGAAAAGCCTGTTCTGACTGTAGCTGCTAGATCGGGTGTCTCATTATCCATTGCTGCACGAAGGCAGAACACACATACACACACATGCACGCCTCTTCCAATTTTCACATGAATTTGAAAGATGGAGCCTCCCTCCCTCCTCCCTTCCACCACTTTTACAAAAATCTGGAGAGAAACGGTGGCTGCCTCATCACGTCCCCCCAACGACCCCAGCGGTCAGGGGAATGACTGACTGACTGACTTTCTAGGAAATCTCGTTTATTTTTGTTGACAAGTACACTACTAGCAAATTTAGCATAAACAGGTCTGTTACTCGCCTCAATTAAGAAAATCCAGTCCTTGACTCAGCAGTGTTGCTCCTACTGTGGCTCGTGAAAGCAAAAATAGAGTCAGATGAGCCTGCAGCAGAGTCAACAATTGTGGAGTTCAGTGTACTGTACCCTCAGCTGCATCAGTTCAGTCAGTAGGCAGTCTTTTGACGTTTATATGGCGACACAAAGATGCTTGAAGACAACGCTTGCAACAGTGTGCAGGAGGAGGATGTAAGAAAAAGTTTTAAGCTTAAGTGGCTAAATGAATGTGTGAAGTATTTATAACTGAAATGCTGATACTGTAGGTTTACTGTACTTTCTTGTTTTTTGATTTGTCAGTGTTGTGCAAACAGTTTACTTCTCTTTTGCTGTTGACTCTGAAATTGGAAAATTATTCTAAAAATTCCAACTACAGGGTCATAATTACCCTAAGTAGTTCTTGTTATCTGAACATCTTTCCCATTATAGCCAATTATGATTAGACATTGTTCTGCATTTTCTCTTAGGCTAATAGAGATGGGGTTAGCAAATCTGCAGTTAAAATTAATAAGTACATTGGGTACATGTGTCTGCATTTATACACACTGGTATGCCAATGGACTCAAACTACATTGGGTACATGTGTATGCATTTATACACACTGGTATGCTAATGGACTCAAACTACATTGGGTACATGTGTATGCATTTATATACACTGGTATGCTAATGGACTCACTTTTACACAGTCGCAGCATACTCATAGTCTTTCTTTCAGACATTCCCAGTCCACTTTGTGTGATCTTTTCTTTCTTTTTTTTTCTTTTTTTTTTTAAAAGATTTTGTTTCTTTTGCTTTTTTAGCAATCACCACTGCTGGGGTATTACTACAGAGGAGATCGGGACGTGGTTTCCTCCATTGAGACCGTGCCAAAAATTGAAGTAAGTTGGTTTTACACTCAGCTTGTTCATGTTTGGAACATAAACATTCTATCAGTGCACTTGTACAGGAGTACTCTTGAAGGAGCATGCATGGGTAGAATACATTTTTTTCTTTTTAAGTTTGCGTGAGTGAGCAGAAACAAGTGCGAAACATATAGGCACATACATTCACGTGTGCATGCACAATCACACACATACACTCATACACACAAATACATGCACACGCATGCACACATACACGCACACACACATATAAATACACATGCACACGCACACTCGCATACACACACACACACATATTTATGCATGTATGTGTGCTCATGTGCTTGAGCACACACACACACACACACATACACATACATGTATGCATGCATACGCTTATATACATGCGTGCGCATGCCCATCCATTCATTTCTGTGTGCTCTCTTGTTGCAGAAAATGAAGCAATTGGTCACAAGACACTTTTTCTCCCAGTGTTGTCCCTACTTTGGTAAGTAGTTCTTGGGGTCCATTTTACTTTTCAAAGCTGCATTCCTTATGAACCGTGTGCTTAAGTGAAGCATGTTGAGTGGCAGGTTACTGTTTACAGTGTATTTCATCTGTCTGAAAGGTAACATGAAACTGTGGTGAGGGCTTCTATCCAGTCGCTGTCTTCAGCTAGGAGGGACGGGGTTATGGTGGCCAGGTGAAGAAGTGATTGCAATGTGAAGGAAGTACTCTTCGACAAAGGAGTAGGGACAGAGCTTCAGCGGTTTTTTTTGGAGGGGAGGGGGGGTGGCATTAGTGGTCAGTTGACCCTTTGCAGCAAAGACAGGGGTCCACTTTGAAAATGAGAGGTCCAGTTTGAAAGGTCTTTCTTTCTGGTGTATTTGTGGGGGAGAAAAAAAGAAAGAAAAAGTTGTTGACTTTAAAAAAAAAGTCTGAATTGTTTATAGTTTGCATCTCTTGAAATAATTCATGATAGTGCTTGTTAAGGAATCAAGTCAGTGCGGATGTGCTGTGAGAACTTACAGCCAGTTGGAACAGATGGTACAGTGAGCTTCCACTAGACATAACCTATTGAATGAAATGATACAATGAACTTCCACTGGAACGAAATAAATGTTAAAAAGCTATTTCAAGTAAATCCACCAGTTAACATGGGCAAACTTAAAAGAGAAAGCTTGACACATTACAACCTCTTACGTCTTCTTAAGGCAAGACAAACAACATTCAGGACAATGTAAACAACGAGCGATCACCTTATTTTGTGACTACATCCTCTGACTGAAAAAATGAAAACACAGACGGTGGCAGTTCACAATAGTCTGACACTGGATGAAGGCTTTGTGCTGTTCAAAGCACTGCATGTTTGCACTTTTCTTTCTTTGGATTGCATTAATAGTGTGGGTGCACCAACAGTGCAGAGCTATATAAGGATACAGTTCACATTGTCTGCAGGGGGTGGTATCAGTGGCGCACAGTTTGTAGTGCTTTACAGGACAGATTTTATGACCTGTCAACAGACGGCCGACTCGCTGGTTTTCCGAGCAGTTTGTCTTGTGACATCATGCTGAATTTGTTTTTGTTCAGCTTTTCGTACTTGGTTGTTTTTGATTGAGAAAAAAAAATCTTTAAAAAAGTGAACTGTGAGCTGTTGTTCAGTTGAACTTTTTTTTTTTCCAATTCTTATGATTTTGCCGTGAACTTTGCTCCCTTCCCCCCCCCCCCCACCCCCTTTTTTTTTTTTTTTTAAATTTTTAGCAATTTGATGAATGTTTTGCAGTTTCCATTAAAGTTTTATCTTGTTACTTAAGTTTCCTGTCCATCTTCAGCTTGTTTAGTGTTAATGGAATAATCATGACGGGGGACTGCCACGTGATGGATGGCTTTAATCACAAGTGAAAGAGGATCTGATGTAAGCTGAAGAGTGCTTGCTGTACAATGCCTGACCTTCACAGAATGAGGTGCAAGTCACCCTTGGTCACATTGAAATGGAGTAAAAAAAAAATTGGACTGGGATGAAGTCAGATTGACTCTGGGAAATATTTGAATGCTTTCATTTTTTATTTGGTTTGTATGGGTTTTTTTTTCTTTCAGCCTAGATATCAAAGTAGTTTAAGGAGTAGTAGAATGCGTATTATTAAAATGGCCGTTTTATTAGAAATGAATAGAATTGCATGTCTGCAATGTACCAAATTTTGTACTTCTGCGGTCAGTTTTGACTGGCTGCATCAGATCTTCAGTCCTGTGGCCATGATGAATCCCACAATCTTCTTGAGGTCTTGACAAGTTTTGTACAAACTCTATTCTAGTTGTATGCAGTTTGCTGTGCAGAGTATATTCAATGTTACAGTTTATTACTTACTGACCTTTATGGACATTCCCTTCACTGGATTGTATCATCCAGAATCCATTCATGCAGTGTCGGTTCTGAGGGGATTTCTGCGTGCCAGTGCGCTCCACACCATTTTCTTGGTGTCATTAATGCAGCGGTGCTTGGGCCTCTGAATTGTCCACAGTCACACTAGATAGGCTGTCCTCCACTAGTGTTTCTTGTTTTTAGGCTCACATGTGTAAACAAAGTGAGTCTGTGTGATCATACTTCTCTGAATGAGAGAGAGTGTGTATATTCTTAAACTCCTTCAAATGTCTGCATTTGTTTGTGTGTGTGTTTGCTGTAAATTTCAGTTGCCATTTTCTGTTGACATACAGTGTATATGAATTTCAATTTTTTTTTTAAGGATATAGATATTGATAACGAGCTTTCCAGATATTTGCATTACAGTGACAGTGTACAGAAGTGAGTGTCACAGGGCTGTCATGTAACTTCCATGCGAAAAGAAATCAGCGGTAAATGATTGCTCTATTCTTGCAAAGTATGAGTATTTTCATTATTATGTTTGAGAGACAACAACCTAAGACAGAGCTTATCTTTCTTTTGAAAATATGAAACTGTTCTGTTCAATTATACAATGAAAGGAGAACGTGGCTTATAGCCCAGCTGACAGCACAATGAAAGGAAAGTGCTTTAGGTTAATAGGAAAAATCTGTGTATAATATAGATGCGGAATTACTCCTCCCTCACCGCCTGTACACTTTTTGGCCACCAAAAACATTTCCTCTGTGTGTGTGCACGTGCACACATTGAATATGTCATCTGATCTAAGGTTTTGCGGAAGAAAGATTTTTAACGCAGTTTGCAGTGTGTTTTTAGGTGTATTTTAAAGGGTTGTGTGAATGAGGGTAATTTTTTTGTTTTGTTTTGTTTGTTTTTCATTAATGACGTGTGAGTTGCTTTGATGCGGTGACAGCCCTGATGTGGCCCTTTGCAGTCTTACCTTACCTTACACTGAGCATGGATGTTCAGGACCTGTAAGTTGTCGTCATTTGAAATTGGAGACACTATTTTAGGGAGAAGTTATCTGCTCCTGTGCAGTCTATCACATTGAACCATGGGGCCTTTGCCTACTGTGTTTTTTTGTTGTTTTTTCTTGAAAGGGAGGGGGGGGGGGGTTCTTTTCACATTTTTTTCTTTAATCTTCAGTTGAAGCACCTTTCAAATCGTGGTCACAGGCACTGTAGCAAACAGCTCACATTGGCTGGTGTTAGGGCCCGAATCTTTCCAAATAACCCATATAGGAACAAAAATGTGGGGTAGCCTGGATGGACAGATAAGGAATGAAAGCGTTTATCATAAGTTAGTCTTGTTTTCCATAGTTTCTTGCTTTATGTGCTCTTAAGTTATTCTTTCTGTCTGAATCCACACAAACAGGCTGTATGAAAAATTACATTCCAGTAGGAAGTGTTTGAGGATGTCGAAAAAAAAAAAACCGAGTGCTTATATAGCGCAAATCCGACAATACCTGCACGCACTTTACAATCATGTAACAATCCCTCTTGTTCACTTCCTGTTACTTATTTCCGTTCCCCGCCCCTCACCTCACCACCTCTGATGATGATCAAATGGATAGAGCACACACACACACACACATACCAGGTGTTGTCAGAAAGGTGACTTTTTCTTTTCTATTTTTCCCATGCACAGGGAACATAAGAATTCTACTCTGCTACTTAATTGATGGAAGGCATCCACCCAGTTTCCCTCGGAAACCAAATCTTCGCCCTGTTGCATCGGTCGCTGCTAATCGTGTGAAACTTCCACAGAGCAAGGAGAGCGATGAGTGGCAGGTGAGTATGTCATGTTTGTGTTGTTGGAGGTCCCTTACTTTCTTGCCCTGTGAGTTCTTGTGTTACTGTCCTGTAAAATTACAGTGTTCCTATTGGTGTGGAACTATCAAGGTCCTCGGAAGTTAAATTGGGAGAATGAGGGAGGTAACCATGCCTTCTACTCCTTCTATGCCAACTGAATGACGGATGCAGGGGTGGGAGCAGAAAAGCATAGCTATACTGAAAAGGCCTGGGGTCCAGGGGGCCGCTTTAGGCCCCCGGTGGGGTGCAGGGGAATGCCCTACTGGGGGGGGGGGGGCAACGCCCCCGAGAGGCTGAAGAAAATTTGTCTTGCCAAGACACTTCTGTGGCCTCTCCTTGAAAACAAAGTTAATAATTAACTTCTATATGAAAAGACTCCAAATATGACAAAATACGACTTATGGATTAAATATCTAACTGAAAATGTTATGCCAAGTACTTAGAATACATCTTAAATTCAGTAAACCATCAAAACAAAATAGGATGGAATGTATTTATTCACCAGTGATGTGAATAGAAGATAGTGGCCAACTTTCAGTCACTTGATTTATAAGTTCAAGAATGAGGATTCCTGTTTTTGTGGGTTTTTTTTTTAAAGTCTTACATGGCATAAAGTCAGCAGAGAGTCAATGTCTGCACTAGCAATCTACACCAGCACTGGATTGGAACAAACACTGAGCAAAATCAAAAGCTGCAGTGGGCCAAGTCTTGCAATAGAAATCAGCGACTGGTGGCACTGGGGCATCTGCAAAATGAAAGTCAGTGGTTAGAGTGGATGTACGTTTCAGCGCATTCAATCTCTCCACATGTTTCGTCTCCAGGGAATGCACTTCGATCGACTTTTTGCCATTTGACTTGTATATACAAGCTTCCGTCTGCACAGTATACACCAAGTAGCGCCCACTTCATTTGTTTTCCGCAGCCATTTTCTGAACAGACAATTCAGTTCGTCCATCTCATCCATCCATTCATTTCTCCACTTGTTTTTCTTCAAGGTCATTGTCAACCTTCTGTGCCTCTGCTTCGTTGTTAATCAGCTCCATTTTTTACAAATATTAGGCACAATGATAATTATGGTCTTCATGCACTGAAAACAAGATGGCGGATTTCAAATACGAGTGGCGCGAAAACCTGAATTGGAACACGGAACGCGCACATGGAAAAAAAAAAAAAAAATTTGCTATACGGAATTCCATATCAATACGGAAGGTCTCCCACCCCTGTGGTTGTAATTTCAGGTTAATCTGGAAGTTTGTTCCGGAAACATTTTGAAACTTTGTGCTCAGATTGGAGAGATTGTGTTTTTGCAGTTTCCGGTTCAGGAAGATTTTGTAGGGGCGCTTTCCAGTGTCAAGATATTTATGGAAAGTCATGTTTTCTTGTGTATATGTTTATAAGCACTGCACTGGGCTCTGGCTGTGCAGTCTGCTGTGTGATTGTAAGCACTGCACTGGGCTCTAACTGTCCAGTCTGCTGTGTGATTGTAAGCACTGCACTGGGCTCTAACTGTCCAGTCTGCTGTGTGATTGTAAGCACTGCACTGGGCTTCAACTGTCCAGTCTCCTGTGTGATTATAAGCACTACACAGGGCTCTAACTGTCCAGTCTGCTGTGTGATTATAAGCACTGCACTGGGCTCCAGCTGTCCAGTCTCCTGTGTGATTATAAGCACTACACTGGGCTCTAGCTGTCCAATCTACTGTGTGATTATAAGCACTACTCTGGGCTCTAACTGTCCAGTCTGCTGTGTGATTATAAGCACTGCACTAGGCTCTAGCTGTCCAGTCTGAGGTGTGATTATAAGCACTACACAGGGCTCTAGCTGTCCAGTCTCCTGTGTGGTTATATCACTACACTGGGCTCTAACTGTCCAGTCTGCAGTGTGATGTAAGTTGTACAAATTGATAGGCACCTGTTGTGCTCTGTATTGTAGGCACTGATGAGTCATGGAATTGTGAAAGGAATCTGCCGTATATTTTTCTAAATGGTCTATATAGAGATTTTAATTGAACAGTGATCGTTTATGTTTTAATGTATTCCATAATCAACTGTTAATGAGTGTCAAATTGAAAAACATTAGTAGCAAATAAATATGGAATATGCTAGTTTCACTCCCAGATCGATTAGCTGTGGGCCATTAATGTACCAAAATGATTGAGGTATGTTCACATATTTTGTTTGTTTTAAAACATAGATGCACACCTTTTTGTCATGGAGAGAGTGGGTTTCGGTTTTTGTTTGTTGTTTGTTTTTCAAAACTTGGAGTTTGTGGTAAATGAGGATGTTAAACCTGCACAGCATGGATGTACATGTTAAGTTTATGAGAGAACATGTTAATGTACATATGTTTGTGCATGTAATCAATGTATGTGTGAGTGTATAGGTTTATCTGTCAGTCTATGTATGGATCGACGTGTGTATTTTTACATGAATGTATGTATGGAAAGTGCCTTGATTTGAATTAAGAAGAATACATTTCTAGTTGCCAATCATAATTTAAAACAAATTTTCAAAAAGTTTTTTTTTTTTCTTTTGAATAAGAAAGTTCTGTTTCTTTTGAAAATCATGTGGCAGAGAAAGGGTGAAACGCCAATTGATTTGCTTCTGTTTCAGTTTGCGCTCATGACTTGCGTTTACAATCATGCACTTCCCAAGAACATCAGGGAGTCAGTTGAACTGGTCACCAAAACCAATTTTGACAACTTGAAGTCGTTCATGGGCTCCGCAATCCTGACCCCTGTCCCTGGCACATTTGCTAACGGGGTTGGTGAAGTATATCTGAGAACATTTGGTATTGGTGAAGTTAATGTGCATAATGCAAAGGTAATGTTTTGTTATGATGATGAACTTTTGTGTGCCATGTAGTTGTAGTTTTCTTTTTTTTTGTTTTTCGAAATGCGGGTGGATGTCCAAGTAAGAAGACAATTGAATTGTTTGGTTGTGTGATAAGATGATGATTTGCCCCTCACAGCAGGCTTCAGAAATGCCGTCTTTGTAAGACTTGACACAGCTGTAAATGAACTGATGTTTTACATCATCGGGTACCCAGGCCGCTTAATGAGATGATGAACAGACGTGTAATCAAAGAGTTATTGAGTAGACAGATAACCAAAGAGATCATCTTTGAGCCCTACAAGCCTTCCAAAACCAGCTTCATAGTGGATAGTGGTTGATCCAAAATCGGTAAGATGATAACATCAGTATGAGACCAAAATGTTCAAAATGCTTTTCAGTTTTAGTGTTCAAGTGATGCTGTTGAAACCTGCAATCCAAGTTCTTAGCTAAAAAGTTTGGACAGTTCTGATGCCTGCTTATGTAATTGATGCTCTCCCTTTTTACGAATTCCCCCACCCCCTACCCCCATTCCCTCTAACAATTTTTTATTCCCCATAACTGAAATGATGTGTGTGCTAGCCTACGCTTTCTTCGTTGTCCTAGAGACATCGGACCATTATGACTGCCAATCATCTGGAATTTCTCTTTTTTCAAAAACCATTACCAAAACCTCATTTTCTGCAAGAAGAAGAAAATCCTCAAAATTGAAAATATCGTTAAAGAATCTAAGTCCAGAATTCATTTTTGGAGATGGAGGACACAGTCTTGTCACGAGTAGTCAAAGTAATGTGTTGTGATTGCCGACACTTCCATTTTCTTGAAAGCCCTTCATCAGTCCCATAGAAAGGGAAGTTGATGACAGCATCAAACAAATAGGAAAAGTAACACAAACAAAAACTTGAAACGGTAATCCAAGGAAAAAAGGAACAAAAATGCTTTGAGCGTAAGCTTGTTCAGGGTCTGCACTGACTTTGAAGGTCTTTGAGAAATGCAGTGCTATTTTCAAGTCTTTGAAATATGACTGGGGTCTGTGAAAATCCTGAAAGGATTTGTTAAAATGTCATGGAGGCTGAAAACTTTCGAAGTGTTCCCAGGAATGGGAATCGGATGTCCAGCAAAAACCTTCAGCCTCTGTCTAACTTTAGCTCATTTGCAGTGTGTTCAACGCAACATCCTCCTCTTTTCAGGGAACCAAAGTTCCTGACAAATGGAGTTGCATCTCTTGATGACATCCAGGCGCGTTGAACATTGTGGCGGCCAATGTGATAGTGATCGTTTAGGAGCAAAGTAACCTGAAGATGCCAGGGAGTTGTTGGTTCAGTGACAAGTGGCTGGAGAGGGCTGTATGTTGGAACTGACTGCAGAAACTGACTGACTCGCAGCCAATGTTTTGCATGCTGTGCACAGATGTCAGTGTGTTTATCCATGCTGGCTGATCATGCACTCAGATGGAGGTCTTAAAAAAAAGAAAAAAAAAAAGGGATAAATGGTCCTTTGAAAAGTATTTTGAAAGTTTGAAAATTTTTGATATGAATACTCTGTATGAACCACAGCTTTCGTCAAGCCCATCCATTAACAGAGAGCATCTCAAACTGATTGGTAATGTCTTTGAAGTGGCTCACCTTTTCACCTGATTGTGTACGTGCATTTTACTTTTCCTTGGTCTGTTAAAAATAGTTGGCAGTCAAAATACTATCATTTGAAATCCACACTTTTGGTGGAGGGGGGGGGGGGGGGGCACCCCCTGACCCCCTGACCCCCTGACCCCACATTAGGATGCCAGAAGATTGACAGTCACGGTCTATATGCTTGCAGCTTTTAACACTTGTGCTCTGACCTGACCCCTGTTGGCTGTTGCATGCATGTCTGTGTAGCATGAATTTGTATGCTGTGTGTTGCACAGAGGCTTTTTACTGTTGGTGGTGGTGCTCTGCATGAGAAAAGGCTTCAACGTGTGTCTGTTTTGGTTGTGGGTGCTTCGAAACCTTTCAAAAACAGCCTCCAGAAATCCATGAATCTTCAGAAGGGAGGGAATCGCTTTCTGGAAGGCCTGTCTTGTGTTAGTAATGAGAAGTCAGAAAAGGTGTGTTGACTTGGAGGGTAAATCTTCCACACGCAGGCAAGAATTCAGGGAGGGGGGTGGGAGAGGAGTCTGTAAAGGGGTGGAGTGTTGATTTAGAGCTTGTCCATAAGTCAAACTTATGGGATGAAAAATTTTTTTATGGGTACGCAGACCTGGGAACCGATAACATACAGACATGTTTTGCACGCTGATTAACTAGTTATAAAAGCACAAAAGCACGTTTGCTGAAAGAAAAACACAGAAAAGTCTGATGTTTAGTCAAACATACTCGTAAATCTGCATTACTGTGTGTATAGCCAACGATTTATATTTGACAGCCAGTCAAAAGTGTCTGCTTGCTTCAGTGGAAGTACCCATGATGGCAAGTACCAAGTGGAAAACTCCTGCGTCACCTATGGCTAGAGCTAAAGAGACAAACAAAAGGGGAGATTTGGGGGGGGGGGGGGATTGATTATTAGATACGTGCCTGCTGTTTGATCAGTTGTCTGAATTTTTTTTATGCAGAATGTGCTCGGTTTGACTTATCAGAGGTGATCTTGATATTTGACATCACGCAAATTTCGTGTGACATAATGACTAATAAGGGTTGCAAAGTTGTTTGGTTTTTGTTTTGTTTTGTTTTGTTTTTTTATAGTTTTGTTTTGTTTTTTTATACTATAGCACACCTAGGATACACTGAGAGCTGTCTGTACAGTACATTTGTATTTTTCCCCCAAAGTATGCCAGGTTCTTGGAAATTATTCCGAAAATGTAGGGTTCCCAGGTCAGGGAGGGAACGTTTTATATGGAGGGTGTTTATGAAGAGGAGGCTGACTTTAAAAGTTTCACCTTGCATTGCATTCATTGAAAGGTTTCACTGTTTAGATTGCTTGCATGTGCTGGATTTTGCTTGCTCTCTTTTTTTTCTTTTTTTTTCCCAAAATGATTTTACCCTATTTTCTGTTGTGTATTATCTGTCGTCTGGCATCTGTACACTAATCGAGCATGAAGCATGTCGTAACACTCACCATTTCATAACAGATACACGAAAAGCATACTTACGTGTATTCTTTAATGTTTTGCTGCAACACTGGTTTTCTTTTGATGCTTGCATTACATTTTTGTCTCTGTTGTTAGTGATGAGTCACATACATGAAGTTTTCAGAGGGTTGTTGCACAGCCAGAGAAGGGTTCCAGTTGAAGGCAGAATGATTAATATTGCAGACAAACCTTTCTGTATGGTACAGCATTCAAAGTATACTTTTAATGGAGCTTTCTCGAATTAAAGAAATTTGGGTTAGGAAAAGATCTTTGTCAAGTTTAGCTCTATACATCTAGGAAGAGGTCTTTGTCACGTTTAGGTCTGTACATCTACTTTGTTTGAGAGTTACGTGATCAATGAAGCTTGCGGATGCAGTTTCAGTATGTAAACAGTGGATGGTTAGGGTGTATTTTCGCCCACATCTTTTGGTTGGCTTGCTTGCTTGTGTGCAAGATAAAATGACAGCTGAAGAACCGGTGTCGTGTGAAATCTGGGAGCGTGATATATGGGAAGGCTTCCCAGATATCACAGATTTTTGGGGGAACGCATTCCCAAAATGTACTGTGATATCTGGGAAGGCCCGTGATATCTGGGAACGTGGTCTTTCAGAGCTCAGAAGGGCAGAAAGAAGACGAAAAAAGAATTGATTTTCGAGATAAGGTAGGAAACAATTTATTTAGGTGCAATTGAGATCTTTGGCCTTCTTGACAGTTTTTTTTTTCATTAATTTCTTGGCACGATTTTCACAAAGTTCCCAGATTTCACGATAGGAAGTTCAGGATATCACGGTAAATCTGGGAACATGTTCCCAGATATCGCGGTTCCCAGATATTATACGACACCGGATTGGATTCAGCTCGGTTGAAAGATGGCTGTCGGAGCTAGGGATGAAACCATTAAATTTTGGGTTGGATCAGCTTCAAAATGTGGATCTGTGCTCACTCATGTGCTCTAGTAGTTTGGGTTTTTCTTTTTTTTTGCAATGCTGTTTCTTTTGTTGAATGCTGCAACCACTTGATCTTCACGCACAACTCATACACACATATGAAAGGAGAGGGTGAGCTGAATTTGCAACAGATTAAACCGTAGGATGCGGATAGCTCTTCATCTAGATCAGCTTATCTGCTTTTGCTTTGAGCCTCCCTGTTAAAGAAATTGTTTTGTGAAGATTTTTTTTCTGTATGCCTTATATTTAGTCTTGCTTTTAATGGTTGCTTTATAGTCAGCCTTGTTTTGTATTCAGTCTTGGGTTTGATTGCTTACCTAATATTAAGCCTTACTGTTTAACCGATTGCTTTATTATAGTGAATTGTGGTCCTTTTGTTATGTTTAGTCTTTTTTTTTTCTTTTTTTTGTGCATTGGCTTGGTTTTTACGGGCTTGCTCTCTCAGCGTTGCTAAAGGCTGTCCTTAATTCAACAAACGTTCATAGTGGGATACCAGCTTGTTTGGAAACAATTTCTGTGATCATCACTTGGGCAGTCACCACTGTCTCAGCAGTCCCACCCACAAATCCCTGTGTGTGTTCTTAATGGCATCATCTGAATCGTGACCCACAATCATTGACTTGCACGTTACCAAGGAATTCGGTTTGCTGAGCATGGTGTGGGATGTTTGAGTTAGCGCAAATGTAAGCAACCATGTGACTGCTTTTGCTCAACGAAATGGATGTAGTTAATGTCAGGCCGGAAGCCTGGTCGAAGCATAATTAATACCAGTATTAGAGCACCATTAGAAGAAAAAAGAAAAGGCAGTTCAAGTATATGAATTTGTAGTTCAAGAACAGCCGTAACGTTTGCCTGTGTCAATGTTTTTAATGACAGTACAGTTATGCAAATGAAGAGTTTGGTTAAAAACAGCCGTAGAGCTGCTGTTGCTCTGTGAGTATGTTCAGTTATGGTAGAGCTATGTATACGAATGGTTTGATTAAGAACAGCCTTAAAGTTAGTATTGCTTTGTTGTTGTTTTTAATGACAACGGTCTCTGTCGTTCTGACAAATTGATAACTGCCTGTCTTTTGCCAGTTAAGCCTGTGTCTTCACGTTTTGACATCATTTTTTTTTTTTTTTGCCTGTGCTGTCTATGACTGAATCACAACCCATGTCTTTTTTGCTGTTGCTTTAATTGTTATGAGTAGGAAAGCATAGTGTTGTGGACTATCTCTATTAACTCTATTTGTATGAAGGCACCTTGCACGTGACCATTGGTTTTTACCTTTTTCTCTCTCCCTTGTGGCTTGCCTGCCTTTTAACAGACATGGTTATGTTCATGCTGAATGTTGATACTAATGGTTATTATATCTGTGTAGAGAGAAGAGAGATGAATGAAAAGATCAGGTACTGAATAATTTGAGTGAGTATTGATGAGTATGTGTGTTTTCAGGGTTTCATGGTGAGCAACGTTCCAGAGACGGCACATGATTTGTGGAAGGAAATACACAAGGAAATTCACAGAAACAGTCACAGGTGAATATCCCTATCACAGATGATGTTTAGCGCATTGTATGTGTGACTTGGATAAAATGAAAGATCATCATCTGACCACCATGGATCAAAGGGGCGCCATGACGGATGACATGAAAACGGTGGTGTTGATGGGGTTGATGCCTGGCATATCACTGTGCAAGCTTTGCAACACCTGTCTCCTCACCTAAGTGCAGTGTCGTCTTTTGTGTTGACATCGTTCGCAAACGATCGTCCTGGGCTAAGGTGATGGCAGGAGAACGCCAGCGCTGACACACCCTGGGCACTTGATTGTTGCCACTGAACATGAAGGCATTCACCAGTCTGCACCATGTACCTCTCACAGTGAAGCATGTTCTTTTTAGAGTGTTGGGACTTGCGCGATGCGAGACATAAACACTTTACAGCAGACTTAAACCCTGTTCAGAGACGGTCCCACCTGATGTGATCTTTGAATTTCTGAAAGAGATTAACATTGTTCATCTGATCTGAGATTTTACGGAAAAGAAACAATTGATATAGAGCTTTTTAAAGAAAATTAGGTTTTTGTTAGATGGTTGTTTTTAAGTGTTGAATGAGGACTTGTGGTTGCTTTATTGATCAGCTGTTTGGCCTTTGAGTGTGGGTGACTTAACATAGACTGCCACCTTATCCTTTCCCGGTCGCGAACCTTTACCATACACCTGCTGCCAGCCTTGCCACCGTCCTGCTTCCTGTCCTACCCTACCCATGCTCTGCCACTTCACCTACCCTTCTTCCTCCTCACCCGCCCCCCCTCCCCCCCCCCCCCCCCCCCCCCCCCCCCCCCCCCCCCCCCCCCCCCCCCCCCCCCCCCCACCCCGGGTTTTGGTGTGGACATCAGTGCTCCATTTCTCTGTGGATTCTTGAAGTTCAGTGAACTACGTCAGTGGGTATCCTTTAGGAAAAAACGAAGAAAGATCAGGGGAAAAAAATAAGGAGAGGATAAGGAGAGAAAAAAAACTGGCAGTGGAGTTTGTAGAGCTTTGATAATGTTTTTTAGCAGGCAATCGGGCAACACTGAGGTCATGAAATCTTGTATTTCTTGGGAAGAGGGGGCAGTCATTATTTTCTCTGTCCAGTTGAAGTTAAAATAATGTCAGACTCTGAAGTGTGCTGGCAAGACGGTGTAAAAACGAAAGAGGTAGACAATCGCTGTGCTAATGAATAGCAAGTGAACTTGAAAAGGGTGTATAGGTTCCAACCATTCCAAAGAAAAAAAGAAAAAGGCTGATATGGTGAAGGTGTCCTGGTGTGTGGTGAAGGTAGACGAAGGTTTTGTGAGGGCTGAAAGGCACAAAAGGCGGGATGGATTCCTCACCCCATGGCTGTTGTCTGTCTGTTCCAGCTTTTACGAGAAGCAGCGGTCGGTAGTGAGGTTGCTGATGCCTGAACACCTCCCAGACGAAATGAAGGACCTGATGGTTGACATCTCGGTGATTAAACTGAAGAAGTTGTTCGAGAAATGGATGCGGAATGAGGTCTGGACACTGGAGGGTGAGTGCACACCATGGCACCACATTACAGGCTAGAGTTTGTGTGGAACTTTATCAGTGACAGTGCTGGTTTTTTGGGGGGGATTTTTTCACCCACCGTTCACCATGTGACTGGTGTAAGGAGGAAAGAATAGACTGAAGAGATTGCAAAATGAGTGTGAACCAGTGATGAATTTCACTTTATGTTTGATTGTTCAAAATAAGCAGGTGTATGTCATCAGTCTACTTAAGTGATATCTAAATGTTAATAGTTGTGATTCATTAAGCATTGGAAGAAATGTCTGTCTCTTCAGACTCACTCTTACTTTGTCTCTCTCTCTCTCTCTCTCTTTCTGTCTGTCTGTGTTTTTCTTTCTCTCTCTCTCTCTCTCTCTCTCTCTCTCTCTCTCTCTCTCTCTCTCTCAGAGGAGTTCTGTTGAGTCTGTCTCTCTTTTTTGATTGTAAACCGCCTCTCCAATGACTTGACAAATGTAACTGCCTGGAAAACATGGGGGAAAAAAACACACACATGCACACACACACACACACTCACACACACACCACACACACACACACCACACACACACACACACACACACACACACACACATACATACATACATACATACATACATACATATATACATACATACATCAGTGATAACTCTTACACACAAATGTGCGTCTCTGACGCATAAACCACCTATCTGACGCACTGGAATTCAGGCCAGTGTGTCACAAAAATGTATGAAAATTTACCATGATGCACTGATTTTCTCCTGTAGGCATGACAGCTCTGAGCAAAAGGGCTTTCCTCCTATCCGCCGCGATCAAAGTTAAAAACGTAAATTTCCTCGACGTTTTAGAATGTTCTGAATCAATGAACAACTTACGCTTTAGAACTCTTCTCTACTGAAAACCAACAAGAGTCGTTAAAACAGACTAGGCCTATCCAGTCTATGATTGGACCACAAGATCATGTGATTCAGCAAAGTGGGAAAAGCATGAAAAACCGTAGGAATTTTGGCTTTTCGGAATCAAAATCCAACAGTTCAGTTGTGGCCTGTGGGTGAGAATCCAGCGAATGGAACAAAGTTGAACAATATGCAACATAGCCAGTTTGGATAATTAAAATGGCTCCGTTCTGGACGTACGAATGTGTTGCTCACAGAGTAAGAATGGCCAGTCAACAGTTTCGTCATAGGTTCAACTGGGCTTTCGATGATCATTGCATGGTGATTGGAATTTGGTCATACTGTATAGTAAAAGGAACAGAAAGTACAGTACCACCCTACCTTGTAGTAAGACTAGAATGAAACTTGAGAGCGTGATGAGTGAATTTTGCTTTCATCATTAAATCAAAGCATGTAGCTCCTACTCTGAAACAAAGGTAGGGATACACACAAGTGTTTGTTTTTAGATTGTTTTATGAGCTGTCAGAGGTATTTATTGAGTTTTGACATTTTATTCCTTTTTTTTTTTTTTTTTTTGAAACTGGCCTCTTTCCATAATCCACAGCCTTCACCATGCATGATGGTGATGTAACAGGGTGATGTAACCCTGTAATCCAGGGTTCAGATTCTCCTTCGCAGGCTGTGTCATGCCCTCCACACCTGGCTCCCCACTCCTCCAGTCACTCCACCTCAACTTCAATCGGAGTCAAGCCAAATTTTTTTGCCTTTTCAGAATGTTATGTTTGTTGCTCCTATGGGCTTGAACACAGAGGATTTCTCTCTCTCATTCTCGCTCTCTTTTTGTCTCTCTCGCATATTCATTCATTCGCACACAAAAACATGTAAAGATATTGTAATTTGTTTTTAATTGCCCATGAATCTCTCTCTGTCTGTCTGTCTGTCTCTCTCATGTTCACTCACACACACACTCCAAAAGATATAAAGATATTGTAGTTTGTTTTTAATCCCCCACGAACCAGCCTCAGACATTTTGATTAGAGAAAGAATTAAAGCTGCATATTTAGGTCTGTCCCATTTACTGTCTTACAGAATTTAAAGAACTATGTGTGCTAAGAACGTGTGCAGCTGGTCTGTTATGGAGGAGAGATGAAGAGTTGCAGCTGTTTTCATGTGTGTAGTTGGTCCGTTATAGACAGGAGATAAAAGAGTTACACCTGCTTTAGTGTGGTCCATTATAGACTGGACATGAAGAGTTTCACTGCATTTATGTGTGTAGCTGGTCCATTATAGATGGGAACTGAAGAGTTCAAGTTGCTTTGATGTGTTAACATGGTCCATGACAAACGTTAAAGTTACAGCTGTGTTAATGTGTGTAGCTGGTCCATTATAAATAGGGGATAAAGAGTTATAGTTCTTTTAATGTTCCATCATGGATGATACTGGATAGCTTTGTCTTCTTGTGTGTGGCAGGCAATTTCTACAAGAAGCTGTGTGATTCGGTGCAGAAGAAAGCCGATGATTTGAACCTGGAAGACAAGGAACCAAAGAGGTCATTTGACTGGGAGAACTGCTGTAAACCCCCCTCCACAGGGCAGGACCGCTCTGTCGTCTTTGTGCCAAGACCCAGTGATGATACACAGAGGCGTTCTGTTCTTGAAAGTCTGGGCACTTTGGAATTTTATGATAAAAATAAAAAGTTTGTTAGCACCGAAAAAGGTCGTTTCATGGTGTATGTACAGGATAGTGATGGGAATTATCACAGGAGAGAGTCTTGTGACCCTGAGGATGACAAAGTGATCGGCCCATCTAGGACAGAAACAACTGATGCCAACGCACGTGACGTCACTCAGAGTGAAGAGAACAAATCTGGGTCGGACCAGAAAACATCGAGGACGGAGAAGCAACGTGTGGAAACTGAGGGTGGTGCATGTTCCCCCGTTCACAACCGTTCCAGAAACAAAGACGGGTCAGCATTAGAACAGGAAGTGTTGAGGACCGAAGAGGAGAATTCAGAAACTGAAGGTGGTGCATGTGCGGCTGCTGACAACTGTTGCAGTGATGAAAACAGGTCAGTATCAGAACAGACTGTGATAAAGACCAAAAAGCAGAATTCACAAAGTGAAGGTGGTGCATCTGCGGCTGCTAACAGCTGTTCTTGTGACAGGAATAGATCAGAATCAGTGGAGAAAAGCCATGTTGTTCTGCTGAACACAGTTGAGCAGGACAAAAGCTCAACAGGTGGGCCTGCACAATATGCAGTGGGGCAAAAACGGAATAGACGTAAGAAGAAGGGGTGCGCAGGTCCACAGTCCCCCACTGCGAACTCATCGCCTGGTAATACACGCGTGACCAGCTCTGGCGACAGTCTGGCTGTGACGGCCTCCTCGGATCCAAAGTCTTCCCTCAAAAGTGTGACACAAACCTCTGCTGCTACAACGCCGCCACCCTCAGGAGACACACAGGGAGGTACAGCAACAGCCAATGCGGGAAATGTGCCAGCGGATGCGGGAGATGCGCCAGAGAGAGTGATAGGGGCAGAGAATAACTGTCCGACAGCAGCGGCTGCCGACAATGAGCAGTCAGAAGGGATGGCTGTGATAGAAGAGTTGAGGGCTGTTCTTCACAGCAGACTTGAATATGGTGTGTTGGTGTACATTTCTCGGGAACTGCAGGTAAGCGTGGCTGCTCTGTGCTGATGCTAGTACATTCCCTCTCTCTCTGTCTTTCTCTGTCTCTCTCACTCACTTAGTCACTCCTCATGTCTGTTTTGATTCCACTCGTTCATCTGTCAATTACCTCTTTCTTCTCAGTTACTGGACCCTCCCTGTCACCCACTCTCACACCTCCACCCTTTCTCTCTCTCTCTCTGTCTTTCTCTCTCTCTCTCTCTCACTCTCCCTCTCCCTCTCGCTTTCTCTCTCTCGTTCTCCCTCTTCTCTCTCTCTCTCTCTCTCTCTCTCTCTCTCTCTCTTTCTCAGTTTCTGTCTCCCACTCCCGCCTGCCATGATTTACATTGTGCATGTACAGGTATTGATCAAATGTTCAGTGAAAATTTTCCTTTGAAAAGGTATTTACAGACTTGTGCATGCATGTTTTGATGAAAGAACTCAATTACTATTTGGGGAATGGGCCACTGAATCTGATGGAAAGAGGAGCAACTGTGACATTGCATACATGAAAATCATGCATAGGCTGTAGCCCCTGTTTAACTTTAATCATGATCTAAATTTTACTCACTATGGTAACTGTCACCTTGGATTTACCTGGGAGTGGAAATGCACACACCATAAGCCTGTTCTTATCAGGGCAAACAAAAAGTTTGCAAACTATGTTTGAGAAGACTTGGAACAAGTTTGCATCTGAACTGCACAAACACATGTTCGGAAACTGTGTTTCGAGAGGTTCGCAAAGTGTGTTTGCGTACAGTTTCTGGTTCTCAAGCCATGTTCTGGGAACTTCTGTGTTTCTCCGATTTTGATTGGTCGATCCCTTTTGCGATAAAGATTCATTTCTGTCTTTCTATTGCAGCAAAATGGCTGACACTATGCCGATCAGTTTGAATAAATCGGACATAAGTCTGTTTATCAGTTTATGGGGAAAATATCCCTGTGTAAGGGATTGTAAAAATCCTCGATATAAAGATAAAGATGTCTGGCAATGGGCATTGTCGGAAGTTAGACTTTTGGCCAGAACTGGACAGTTAGTAATTAGAGATTAGTGTCTGTGCAGTGTTCGTTTTTTATTTCATTTGGCATACACACACACACACACACACACCGTACTCATGTTGCTGAAGAACATAAGGAAACACATTGCCTTTCTCTTCTCCCCATCTGATCTTTCTCCAAGTCCTCTAACAGTCCATTTACTACAAGACGTATGCATATCATTAAACGGTGGTTAAAAGAGCCAGAAGTTCTGTTCCTCCAAACTTCTGTTTCCAAACTAGTTTGCCACCATTCTATATGCATATAAAATGCAGTACCGTGTCAGCTGAACACTTCGTCAAATCAAAGGTTCGGTTGGATAAGAATGGCTTTTAGAGACTACTGAAAATTTTCTTTTTCAATTTTCTTTTTATTTTGAAATACATAAATTTATTTCTTGAAGTTTTGACTTCCATTCATTTTTTTTTTTTTTTTTTTTTTTTTTTTTTGTTAGCAGCATTACAGTGACTGTTTTCAAAGAAAGAGTGATTCTATTGTACAGGTCTAAAAGTGACACAAGCAGAAGCTGAGATCTCCCCCTCCCTTGCGCCCCCCCCCCCCCCCCCCCCCCCAATCTCTCGGACTCCTGTTGTTATGTGTGGCTGTGCCAACAGGCATTTCAGGCTAGTCAGAGGTTGTCAGCTTGATTCATGAGTTATCGACAGAGAAAAAGGGACTTGCCTTTTAGTTTTAAACAATTCTTTGAATAATACGCATGGTATAATTTCTATGTAGGACTACTAGGAGGAGATTGGTAAAGAGGAATTAGGTTTCATTTTGTGCTAAATCAAAATGATAAGGAGTAACAGCAGTCATCGGGTATATAGTATCAAAAGAGGTGCTGTGCAAGTGTGAATGCTGTGGATTGTGAAGGCTTTGTGAACAGAATCTGGGTATGTGAGAATCGGATCAGAATGCTGACTGTGACAGGCCAGACTGGGACTAGTGGGAGCTAGGTATGGGAAGGACATTTTTACCTTCCTTTATTTCTGACCAACCCCTTAGTCACTGATAGGTAAGTTAAAGTACCATTTTTCTTCTAGTAGAAACTGGAAAATGCAGTTTTACTTTTAGCATCATCTGTCCTTTTGTCAGCAAGGGACAGAAATTGGACAGCGTGTGCTTACCAGTGAGATTTTTGTTCATGCAACCATTTTTAATTTCACATTTTGTAAACTGTGTTTTTAGTCATCATTCTTTAAACCCACATCATTGGCACATGATTGCGTTATCGTTTTTCAAAGATTGGAATGGGATTTAATGTTTGTGCATTTTGTGTTCAGTTTTTATTCATTTGTTTGAGGATGGGGGTTTGGCTTTTAAGTTTCACCAGAAAAAAACTTTGAGGGAGTTGAAGTGATCTGAGTTTTCAGAGTATATAAAACAAGTGAACGCTGAAGAGAAAATCTGTAGCCTGAGACTGGAATGGGAAGAGTGACAGTTGGATAAAAAATAGAACGATGCTTTATCCACTGCGTCCTTGCCCCTCTCCCCATCCATCCCCCTCCTCCACATGTAATTCCTCCTCCTCCTCCCCACACCAAATGGGGAAGAACAGTTTCGCAGTGCAGTATTGATGGAAAGAAATGGGACAGATTTTGTTGTTATCCAGCTCGACAGTTGCGCCCAGAAAACTGGGTGCTCAAGGCAAACTCAGTTTACTGTTCCAGTCTCCCAGGTGGCCTTGACCTGATTTCCCTGAGCAGTAGACATTGTGTATACTGTTCACAGACTGTGGCGCTACAATACAGCACTCACACACTTGCTTAATGAATCAGTCATGGAAGATAGCACTGGTCACTTTAGGCTCCATCTTTCATCATTGAACAGTGTGCCTGCATGTTGAGTCATACAAGACATGACTTAGTTTTAGCCTTGGCACACTGATTTTTGTGGTTAGTGGGTCAGGCTACCTGGAAAAATCAGGTTTCCTCAGTTTTATGGGATAGGAGCCTAGCTGTTCCTTGGGTCTGACTAGCTAAATCGGTAGCAAGCTCTCAGGTGAACATTGAATGGCGCATGTGCAGCTTGTTCAGTGCACAGCCATAGTGCTGCAGTAGTAGTTAGCGCATGCCAACCATTAGTGTTTCCAGCCTGCAGCAGTACACGTTTGGTGCTCTTGCCAGAGCTAAAGACTGGTTGTGCAGTGTCATACAGACTTGCTCTTGAGAGACTTAGGTTGCACTGAAGGTTGTGGCATGGTAATAGTTCATGTTCAGCCAGAGGCTAGGCTATTTATAAGACTGTTCCTCAGCTAGAGTTCAAAGGTTATTTATTCATAAGATGTTTTCCGAGACCTGCATATCATGAACTATCACAATGTGATCATTTTTTAATCCTACTTTTCTACAGGGTTGCGAAACTCCTTTAATGTCTCGAGAAGTGGTGTCTGAACATTGCTTTGTACTTTTTTTCCCTCATCACTTTTTCTTTTTCTTATCATCCTTCTGTCTTCACTTGATGATTGTACTCCTCTATAAAAAAAAAGATCAAGTGGGGTTTAATATGAGTGCAAGTCTTTTGTGTAGTACTACTTTTCTTTCAGATCTACATTTGATTCTGCAAGTGGAAATCGTAGATAACTTGCCTGCCAGTTTTAAGTTTAAACTTAAAGTTGATTCAAAACGTGTTGACCGTCATCACAAAAATATGAGGCACACATCTCAGACTCAGAGACTTGTAGCTCAGATAAAATGATAACTGAAGGGATCTGTTTACACTTTGTTCAGACGTATATTCCTTGATAAAACTTTAATCTCATTTTGTAAATTATGTCCCTTGTCCATGATTTTCACATGCAGCGTAAATTATATGCATGGAGTGGTATGCTTCTATGCTGGTGCTTTATCATTGTGACACTCCTCATGCTGGGACATACTTGTAGAATTTTGATGTCTTGGCCTATTTCCTCTCTGATGTTTCGTTACAGATTTACTTTCCCATTGCATATTTAATGTAACTTGAGAAATTATATGCATAGTTTAGGAGCTCTGACGAAAGTTATGAGAAGTAGTGGTATACTAGATTGGAGTACGGAACTTAACATTCCCATATCATATTGTTGCGTTCGGTTTTGTTCTGAAGTAGTTTAACCTTGGTTTAAGACATTGGGGACAATTACAGCAATTTAGCGGATGCCTACCCTACTTGGATTGTCTTGCTTTCATTATTGATGAGGTACTTTACATGAGTTGCAAGCACACCGTGTCTGGTGTGAAATCTTGTTTTCTCCCATCTAGAGAACTAGTACAGCAGAATGTTGAGATACCCATGCTCAGCTTGAAAGATGTATCAATATCATTGCAGGATTTGCTGTACTACATGAATATTTCTGGTAAGCAAGATCGACGAGAGCTGGACACCTTCACAGTTCTTCTCCAGAAACACTCAGCCGGAAGAGAGTTCATCCTGAAGACTTTGCTTCGGAAATGCATTGTTTTTCTGGAAAACTATGAAGTAAGTCCAGTTAAAATGACTTTCAGTTTCACAGGAATTGTTTGTTTTGGTACTAAAGGAAATCAACGGTCAGGGAAGAGGATGTTTGTTTTTTTTGTTTTGTTTTTTTATTTAACCGTTTCTGTACAAGATGAAATCAACATCGCAAGTAAGAGGATTTCTTTTTACTCTAAGAACAATTTGAAAGGTATCATTTGTTTGTGGTGACAGGGCCAGGTTATTTTAAAGAGAAGCAGTCATTGTGGTTAGTTTTCAGCTTGGATAGTCGTGGTGAAGACAGAAAAATTGGTGGTAACTATGACTGAGTACTCTGACCTGAGAATGTGCTTTTGCAGTTGTAGTGATGTATTTCACAAGTCTGCTTTTCATATTCAGAGGTAAGGGATAATACTATTAATAGTGACTTTTTATTCACTTGCCCATTTAAGGAAGTCACCGAAAAAGTCAGTCACCGAAGTGGGTTTTGCATTTGCCTGGATTTTGGGAATATACTTTCATGGGAGCCACACACACACACAAGTATTGCACACATGGGTGCATGCACATGTGGGTACATATGCAAGCACGCGCACATGCACACACATGTACAAGTTTGTGCGTACTCACACACACATACGCGCGCACACACACACACACACACACACACACACACGCACATGCATGCACGCGCACGCACACACTGACAGACACACAGAGTCACTGAAGAATCATGGAAATATTTATTTGGTAATGACTAATGTGTGAATCATATAATTAGGGCAATTGCAGAGTCGGAAGCATTAGTGCATGAAGTAACTTACAAACAACATGTTAGGAATAGCATGAATTCAGTCCAATGAAGCCTAGAAATTTGCAAGATAAATTACCACTGGCTTTCTAAAAATAGCAGTTGCCATAGATCTGTGCAGTGCAGCTCTTTGTCTCCACACAGCTCCAGGGTCCTGCTGCAAGTTGAGATTGGAATCGGTCGTCTCCTCCAAATTTTCCGATGACCTTGGCCCGGGCATCGGGCTTCAAAATTTGGTGCTAGGGGTGGGATAAGAAGGGAGGGGTGGTCATAAAAATCGTTTGCATGGTCAGACAAGCTCAGAGTGAAATCTACTTACCTGGCATGGCCATGCACTTGCCTGGGGCAGTCGGGCACGGTTATTTGAAAGGCCTGTGAGGTAACATTTGCTGCAGTTCTAGTGTGATTTAGTACACACAACGTGTACGTCATACCTGCACTGGAAGTGATATGTCTGTCTGTCTGGTTCTTTTTGAAGAGAGCGAGAAAGATTGCTCAAAAAAGATCAAATCTTTTATTGACTGTCTCGATCATGTTTAGGTCAGCAGGCGTGTGTGGTTTGTGCATGGCATGAATTGAAGTACTACATGAAATCGTCTTTATAACTCTGCTCTGATATGAGTAGGGCTGGTGTTTGGCTGTGGTGCCTCGCCTGTTCCTTGTTGAACCAAAGTAATTGGTAACAAAATAGAATGGTTATAAAGTGCTGTTGATTGTATTTGCTGAGATGAAAGTGTTGCTTTGAACTTAGGATAAAATACCATCTTAGGATAGAATACCATACAACCAAAAACCAAACTTTTTTTTTTTTTTTGCCCAAAGAGGTCGCTCTGCTTTGGAAATGTTGGATACGCTGATGAAAAAACAGAGCTGGTTCTTTTTATAATTGTGTAGTATATGTGTGTTATATTTGTTTTTCCTTTTTTTCCCATTTATTTGTTTAGACCCTTTTTTTTTCTTCTTCTTGTTTTCCCTTCTTCCTCTTAATTGCAGAAATTTAGAGGTGTCCGATTTTGTTCGTTGGATTGTGTCTGAATTTTTTGTCAGTGTATAAATAGATCTTCATTTGTGTGTGTGTGTGTGTGTGTGTGCATATGTGTCTGTCATTTTTTTTTTTTTTTTTTTATCTTCCCCATTTGTGCGCCTCTGATCGCTCGCACTCTGTAGCTGGCTGGCATGGTAATGTTCATTCAGACTAGCAGACATTTACTTACTTTCGTGAGGGGATCTCCATAGGTGCACACAGTCTTCTGTCTTTAACGCAAATTTCAAATTTGTTTTTGTCAGGTATTCACTTGGACCAAAAGTGTCTGCTTCCTAATCTTCTGTGATTTACTGCAAATTTCCGAAGTAACTTTATGAAGCAGGTGAAGTATGATAAAGGTGTACATTTTCTGCATTACTGTGCTTACATTTTATATTAAGAATCGATGAAAAGTCACTGATTTTTTTTTGTTTGGAAGTACGTTTGGATTCTGTTTAACCCCTTCACTGCCAAGACGTTCATAGTGAGAGCCATTCTGCTGGCACTGCTGAGGAAACATGGCAGTGTCTTATCACTCTGGCCACTAACACGCTATTAAATATGAATTTCCTTAACAGAATGTTTTATTTCTATACTTGATAAAATAACAAAAAAAAAGATGAAAGAAAATAAGAGATATGATAGATAGAAACAAAACAAATTGAAAATGATCTGGGTGCTGTGGTAGTTTAGACCAGTCTACTTCGGTGGTCAGGAAAAGGTTCCATCACTCTTATCAGCATTCCTTGACAATGTAGATGTCACTTGCATGCAAAATATGATAGCTGTGTCTTTAGATCCGTATTTCTGTCACGAGTCATTGTAATGTTCAGAATCTTTATCTGCGCTAATTTCAGCAACAGGTACAAGTGCTGACCACTGCTCATTCCACGAAGTAACAGTGGTTCGGGATCAATGCCTAGTCTGATGACCGCTCAGAAAGTGCCTCTTCATTCATTTCAGTGGAAAGGGAAATAGCCTTAATTACTGCTTATTGTCTTAGTATTGCCTTCCAGTGGATTGTGGGTGATTTTTTTTTTTTTTTTTTTTTTTTTTTGTTGCAATTCTTGAACAGCAGGCTTCCATGATGAGGGTGTGTGTGTGTGCATGTAAGAAGGCACATTGTTGGCCAACAAAAAGGCATGGTCAGCTGACAAAGTGGGTTGGGAACACACAATCAAATGGTTAAAAATGTTCCCTCCCATTTGGTTCTCTTTGAGCTGAACTTTTTGCCCATTCCCTCTAGCACTAGAACACACTAGTAATTGAAAATAGCAATATGAAATATTTATATTTACCTGTTGAAATTGGAAAGGGAGTGCACAAAGTATGTTGATTTGTTTTTGCAGGAAATGAACGAGATTGTGCTGCGTGACATCTTTCATGATCTCGAGTATTTAGCGGTGGCTATTGGTAAGTGTATATTTTTGCCAGGGTTTACTTTGTGTGACGTCTTCTCCTTCTGTCTGTCTGTCTTTCTCTCTTCCTTTGTATAACTGATTTCACATTTATTATTGGTCCCAATGAAGTAGTGTGAACAAGCTCTCTCTCTCTCTCTCTCTCTCCCTCTCTCTCTCTCTCTCTGTCTTTCCCTCCAATGCTCTTGATTTGTATAATCATCATTTATCATCCATTTATGGTGTCAAAATGAAACAGCATGAAAATACTGGATTGGATGACTCGTATTTACCACCATTTACCATGTGCATCATGCAGATGATGAAAATCATTATCAAACCGTCTGAGGCTTTCTTTCACTCATCCATCCCCCAGCCTCGAAACAACCCCTCTTGGTTCGCTGGGCTAGAACCAGTATAGATTGAGTACCAGCTACAAATGGCTGAAAAATAATCCAGAATGTCACATTCCTGGTTTGGAAAAGTTGGAGTCATTCAGATTAATTAGCAACGAGCAAGTGCAGGATTCTCTGTGAATTAGCTTGGATCAAGAGAGAGGAGGGGGAAACACATGATTCTCTTGGTAGTTACAGGAATGAACAAGTTGTGGTGGTGTAGTTTTATCGCACAGTGTTACCAGTTTTGAATCACAGCTTCATACCTCCTTGAGTCCTTCCTGCCCCGCCCCAACCTCCTCTCCTTTGTTTTCAGTGTTCCGAGAGCCTGGTCTGTGGATGGCAGAGATATCTGACCTCTTTGACAAGGCGTGGGCCTGCCCAGGCATCGGGTCGTTCGAGTTCGACATGGTGTGTGGGGTGGTGAAGCTATGTCACATAGATGAGGCGCCGGACCTGTGGTTGTCACTGGAACTGTATGCCAAGTTTCTGAAGAGGCTGATGAATGAAGGTCGGCTGAACAGCGTCAGGGTGAAATTCGGTGAACCCAACGCTCTTAATTCCACGGTAGGTCATAATTGTTCATTGCTCGCTCTTTCTTGCTCTCTCTCTCTCTCTCTCTCTCTCTCTCTCTCTCTCTTCCCTCCCGCCCCCCCCCCCCCCCCCCAACCGACTCTCTTTGACCATGCACATCACTTTGTCTATTCTTATTCTTTTAACCCTTGTCCCCCTTTCCTCCAACCACCCCCCCACCCCCCCCCCCCCACCCAATCCTGTCCCTACTTGACTCTCCTTCCTAGCTTAACTTTCATCCATCATTTGTATTGTGCAACATTACTGTGTAAGTGTCAAGACAGCATTATGATGTGATCATGTGTACATGGTTGCATATGTGCGTACATGTGTTCTTTAGGCCATAACATCAAAAAAAGTTAACTCCCCCCCTTAACTTTCGGTATCACACAACGATAGTTCTGATAGCTTGAAAATAAATGCTTATTTTCAAATGACAACTGCTGTTTCTTTGGTGCACTTAGCATGTCAGATTTCATCCTGCGGCCGCTTAATAAATCTGTTCAAGAAAACCAATCAGGGGAAGATAATACCCGTCTTTCGATTGCAGATAGAGTTACCTTTTCTTAGTTTATGGATCAGGCAACTAGATCCAGAGCGTGAAATATTTGATTTGAAGCGCGCGTCAGAGTAACGATTAGGATATGGACTGTTTGCATTGCAGGTGCACCATTTCACACCCACGTTATGGCATTGTCTCCCCCTAACTGAGTTCTTTAGCTCACTGATGGGGCAAAATCGCTTTGGGCGTGCCCCCAGTGCCATCTGTCTGTTCCATGAAAATGGTTAGGTCACTTGCTGAATGGGAAAACCCAATACAGATTACCTCCCTTGCAGATTTCCAAACGGTTCTTTTTTCTCACAGTCAGTCCTGTTTCTGTCTGTAAAATGCTTCCAACCTGGAAAAACACAACAAACAGAAATACATTATTTTTTTTCAGTGCTACAGCCAAGGTGGTCACGCAAGGCCTTTTCAGATCTATTAGATATAAGGAATGAATTAAATGAAAAGGAAGCACATGAATAGTTTGAAATTGATATCCATGGCCTACCATGCTAGCAAAACTATTAATATTCTTTATTCCTTAAGGAAGAAAAAAAATCAAGATTCTGGTATTTGAGAGTTCAGCTCTCCAGCTGACTTCATAACTGAGACACATATAACAGCCATATGACGACAAAAGTACTAAGTATTGACAGTGTATGTAGACAGTGTGTATCATCATTGCATGCTTGACAAATTTAAAAAAATAGTGATAAGCAGTGGTCAGTATAAACTGTGACCAAAGACAAAGAGACAAAAGATTTTCTATGAAACTATATTGAAAGAAATAGATCTCGGGGTCAGCGGAACAAATGCAAGAAATAACAGAACAGACTGTATTATGTGTGTGGGTGAGAGTACATGTGAGTGTGTGTGTGTGACAGGCAGAAAAACCATAGAATTTTTCTAAGAATCAAATCCGATTTTCAGTCTGATGTTGTCATTCAACACCTTTGTAGTTGTGTGCCTTTTGAACAAAAAGTCTAGGATAATTAACTTAATGAGAAAGCTATGCAGTAAAAACTGGTTACATCACACAAAATACTTCACAAGGTTGTGTAGCCAAGACTCTGTGTGTGTGTGTGTGTGTGTGTGTGTGTGTGTGTGTGGTGTGTAGAGGATACAATTATAATGAAATAAAATTTTATGTGTTGACCTGGCTTAAGATCAGTGGATCAACCTGGAGTTTACTATCAAGCCACATAACCACTTTTGATACTCAGGCACTGACTGGTTAAGCTTAGCTTACAAGTCTGAATATTTCGAAGTGATGCTGCAATGCTGTATCACTCGCATTCATTCTCTTACCTTTCGACAAGATCAGCTTTCCTCTCATCCATCTTTGCTCCTCGTTTTCTGCATTCTTCTCGTAGTTCAGGGAGTCTAGTATCTCCGAACGCAGTCATGTTGAAAAACAAACTAGTGTTGAAGTGCGACTTCCAAGTGATTCACTTCGACTTCCCGTAAGCCTACCCGCTCAAACTGGCTGCGCATTGATAAACAAGCAATGTCATTCGTTCATCAATTTATGTTGATACCAGAATGAAATAAAACGTCGCACACAAAAGATGTTCTGTGCAGCAACCGTTTTCAAAGGCCGAGACGATCCCGAGCATGTCCTCGCAGCCTTACACCTTGTGTAGCCAGCGCCATCTAGCGGAGTCTAGGAACAATAATTTTAGAAAAGTTGCTCATTTGGTAAGGGCAGAGATTTCTCTGAGCCCATACCTATAACCAGTTACCAGTTTCTAGGATCTTGAAAGCGAGGGGAAACTGAAGTACCTTTTTAAGGCCTGTAAAACTGTAAAACTGACTCCAGTAGATAAGGAAAATTCAGTACATTTGAAGTGCTTTTTTTTTTTAATAATGGTGGTTGCATGAATTAAAAGACTGCTACAAGGTTTTTTTTAGCTATTCGAAGATACTTTGGAACTTGGACCCTACCAATAGTAGCATTGTGATTAGTGAATTCTGCTTTTATTGATGAAGTATATAGCCCTTGCTCTAAAGTAAAACTAAAAGGCTTTACACAAATGTTTGTTCTAAGTGTGAACTCTAAACAGTCTTTGGTATATGTTGAGTTCGGACATTTTAGTTGAATTGAGTTTTAAATGTTTGTAATTCTTTTTTTTTTTTTTTTCTTTTTTGAGACCAACCCTGAGTTACGACAAATTATTGTATCTCAGATGATTTCCTCTCTTTTTGTGTTGTTGAATCTTTGGGGGCAAAAAATCATTCTCAGGGGGAGAAAAATTGGATTCTTTTAAATCTAATAGAAACCTTTAAGTAGGGTCAGTTGGGACTTGTTACACTCTCAGTTGTGTGCATTTGACTAGCAGATGTTTGGGTTAGGGGCAATGACAGATTGAAATAAAAGTCTACTAGGATGCAAATGAATTGGAGAAAAAATCAAAACTGAGGTTGCCATAAGGCAAGGGCATTAAGAGCCATAGAATTTGAGACCTTTTTGTATGCTGATCGATGAGAATGAGGATGATGAAGATGATGCTGCAGATTACCGTTCTGGTCTGAGGCTGCTTGCCAGGAATGTACTCTATGCTTACTTTCACAATATATCCCAGAGCCAGCCAGACCTGAGAGATACAGATACCTGCAGTGTTGGTCAGGAAATTTGACCAATGCTGTCGCTGTCGGACATATACTCATTAGGTGGATGAAACTCGATTTTGTAGTCTGTCTTCCAAACTGAGCTAGAAGTAAATTCAAGTCTGTATAGGGGCTTTGATGGGAATTGAACTTGAGACTTCCCAGGCAGGAGTCCGCTGTGCTAGATGACTCATAGACTTTTGTAGTAGGTATGCCACACAAAAGAAACCAGACATCAAAGCAAAATCCATGTGGTTATGTTACATTCTTATATAAGACTGTCTACACCAAAAATATGTTTTGTTAATTGTGGTAGGAGGTACGCACAAGTGCTTCATGCATGTGAAAAATATATATGTTATTTGTGTGCATTGTCCACTCTCCAGAATATGATGATGTTTTCAGTTTTAAAGTTAATGCTGTTTTTGTTGTTGTTTTCCGTAGATTACTCGAGACCAATATCTGCTGGAAGTCCTTCATTACTTGGAAAACAACGTTGACGAGAAAACATTCTGGCAGCAGGCGAAATCCAGATTCCGTGACAAGTATCGGGCCCGGGCAACAGTAATGGCACGACCTGCTGATGGGGACTGGTGTTAATCCAGTCTGTTTCCGTGTTCCGCACACTGCTAAAGAATGCAGTGGAAGTCATTGCCATGTGACAGTACAAGGCCAGCATCAGACCGTTGCAAGTGTTGTTAGGGTGGAGGCTCCTGATGGAGAAACTCGGCTTATGTGCATGGACGTCCACTGACCAGTGAGGTTGTACATACTTTCAAATTTACAAGGTGTTTGAAAGGTGCATATATACATTACGCTAAGCTAAAATGGGTGTCTGCTTTCAAAGGCAGTGAAGCCACATAACATTGTACAGTATGGCGTTTTAACAGGCATGTCAGTTGTCCTCATTGCAGCTGATTTTTTTTTCCCCCATGTGAATTTTTATTTCAGCTGATTTCTTTTTTCTTCTGCTGGAAATCTTTGGAACGCCACTCCTGATTTTTTTTATCCATTGATCATACGAAATTTGAATGAAAACTTGACAGTATATTTGAAAGCAGCAAACCCATTATTTAGCAATGTGAAGCAGTGCTCCAGAATACTGTCCGTTGGTTTTTGTTTTTTTTTCCTTCCTTCCTTTTGCATCTTCCATGCCTGCACACAACAGTTGTAATTTTTTTTCCTCTGTTTTTGAAATGATTTTAGTAACCTCATTTAACTAAGGAATCAGTTGACGTAATCAGAGTGGTTTTTAAATGACGGTGTTTTTAATACACTTTTAAACGATGGTGTTTTAAATACAAGTCATGTTGTTTGAGCTCCTCTTTGCAGCAAGTGAGAAGCAAGGCAGCTGATGTAGAATGCCGATTCCTGTTGCACACGGTGTCAGTGTTGTCCTCGTTGCAGGTGACTGTCCATTGTCTCACTTCCGTTGGATGCTTTCTTTTCCTCCCCTTCTCTCTCTCTCCTCTCTCTCTCTCTCTCTCTCTCTCTCTCTCTCTCTCTTGGGATTCTGTTTTGTTGCGTTTGTGGTCCTTTCTCCTCCTGTGCGTGTTCTGGAAAAGTCTTCAGCCCTCTTTCCTCTGTCGCAGTCTTGTGTAGATTGTCTCTCTGAGCAGTAGATCTTATGTAGATTTTCTTTTCCACCAGTAAATCTTGTATAGATTGTCTTTCCCACCAGTAGATCTTGTGTAGATTGTCTCTCCCACCAGTAAATGTTGTGTAGATTGTCTCTCCCACCAGTAGATCTTGTGTAGATCGTCTTTCCCACCAGCAGATCTTGTGTAGATTGTCTTTCCCACCAGTAGATCTTGTGTAGATCGTCTTTCCCACCAGCAGATTGTGTGTAGATCGTCTCTCCCACCAGCAGATTGTGTGTAGATCGTCTTTCCCACCAGCAGATTGTGTGTAGATCGTCTTTCCCACCAGCAGATTGTGTGTAGATCGTCTTTCCCACCAGTAGATTGTGTGTAGATCGTCTTTCCCACCAGTAGATCTTGTGTAGATTGTCTTTCCCGCCAGTAGATCTTGTGTAGATTGTCTTTCCCACCAGTAGATCTTGTGTAGATTGTCTTTCCCACCAGTAGATCTTGTGTAGATTGTCTTTCCCGCCAGTAGATCTTGTGTAGATTGTTTTTCTCACCACTAGATCGTGTGTAGATTGTCTCTCCCATCACCAGATCTTGTGTAAATTGTCTTTCCCGCCAGTAGATCTTGTGTAAATTATCTTTCTCGCCAGTAGATCTTGTGTAGATTGTCTTTCTCCCCACTAGATCGTGTGTAGATTGTCTCTCCCATCACCAGATCTTGTGTAAATTGTCTTTCTTGCCAGTAGATCTTGTGTAAATTATCTTTCTCGCCAGTAGATCTTGTGTAGATTGTCTTTCCCTCCAGTAGATCTTGTGTAGATTGTCGCTCTCACCACTAGATCTTGTGTAAATTGTCTTTCCCGCCAGTAGATCTTGTGTAGATTGTCTCTCCCATCACCAGATCTTGCGTAAATTGTCTTTCCCACCAGTAGATCTTGTGTAGATTGTCTCTCCCATCACCAGATCTTGTGTAAATTGTCTTTCCCACCAGTAGATCTTGTGTAAATTGTCTTTCCCACCAGTAGATCTTGTGTAGATCGTCTCTCATACCAGTAGATCTTGTGTAGATTCTCTCCCCCATCAGTAGATCTTGTGTAGAATGTCTCTCCCACCAGCAGGTCTTGTGTAGATTGCCTTTCCTGCTAGTAGATCTCCTGTAGATTGCCACCCTCAGCAGCAGATATATGCTTGTGTAGATTGCCTCTCTTATCAGTAGGTCTTGTGTGGACTAAATCTTACCAGCAGATCTTGTCTCTCCCATTGGCAGATCCTGTGTGCACTGGCAGATATGCATGTGTGCTCACAGGGCATCTTCTGCTTGAGTGCATAGGTAGCTAGGTCTGTGTGTTCACAATGCATGTGTGCACTAGCAGCTAGGTCTGTGTGCTTATAGTGCCTGTCACACTAACAGATCTTGTGTTCATTCGTTCATTCATACTGTTTAAAGACCAGCTGACTGCAAGTGGTCACATCAGGGTTGTAAGGTTCTGTGTGGATTGGAACGAACATCATGAACCTTGTATATGATGAACATTTTTATTGTTTCTCCTTTCTTATATCTGTTTCTTATTGTCAGACATCTAGTCATTTTCCAGACTGTGGAAATCTATTGGATTATAAATCCAGTTGTACATGACCTTCATTGCCATAGCATCTGGACTACTTTTTGATGTATGATTTGTTTTCAGTTTTTTTAATTTCTTTGAAAATGTCGACATATAGTAAAGAGGATACTTTTTCTTCAAAAAAGAAAGCAACCAAAACGGTGGCAGATATTTCTGTGACTGACCATGAGACATGCAAACCCTGATCAAAATTTCAAACTTTTGATGAAATTAAAAAAATCTGATTGGGGGGTGGGGGGGGGGGGGGGGGGGGGGGGGGGTAATTTATGAAAAAAGATTTTTTTTTCATGATGAATCCCATATTGAAAACCCTGGATGTCGGTGGAAGTTTAATAGGTGTTTCCAAATTTTGATGAAAAGTTAAATGTTCAGTCTTGTTTACAATCTTCATTGCTGTAAAACTGATTTTGGAATGAGCTATTCATAAATGAACAACTCCGAAAAGCTTTTATGATTTGGAGTCTTTTTTTTTTTTTTTTTTGTCTGCATATGAATTATGAGAAAACTTTAGATGTATGGCTAGGTATGTGTATTTGGCTCACCATGAATGGAATCCAAAATTCAGAATTCTAAGACTGGTCTGAGAGATATCAATTTAGCAAACAATTTTCTTTTAAACGTGGGTACAGAAAAACATGTACACTCTTATGCAGGATTGCTGTCTTAACATCTTTAATGTTAAGATTAACTTATTTATGGATACAGTTTCCAAACCCACTGGACACTAAAATGATGTAAAGTGCTTTGGGACCATTGGAGAAAAAGCTTGCAATTTGTTTAATATTAGTTATCATCACCATCACATAAACATTATCTTTTTTATGTTCGTTATTCAAAATGTATATTGCCGAATGGTGTCAGTTCCACATTCTTGTACATATAACTGGAGTGTATGTAGCCCTTTTTTTCATTTAATTTTCCTTGTACTATTTTCCAATTCATGGTTGTGTATATGTATTAGATCTCAGCATTTCTGAATGAATCTGGGCTGTGTTCAGTTGTGTCGGTCATAGACATTGAACCATGGTCGCAATTCACCATGCTGTGTTTATATTGTTGAACAAATTAAGGGTGCAAGGGAGATAAAAGGTGTCAGTTTTCGTATTGTATCAGTCATACACATCAGTTGATTGAACCGTGGCCTTGATTCACCGTTCTGTGTTCATGTTGTGTCAGGAATACATACAATATTGAAGCAGTGCCTTAATTTCACCACTGTTATGTTCATACATCATAAGTCGTGCTGTCTTTCCTAGAAAATTTGGCTTGTTGAAGTACAAATGCTGAGAAAAGTAATTGATTGTTCATGAGAATTGATTTTCCATCAGTTGGTGTGTATTTTATGTGAAAATTTTTGTGTGGCTGCTCGATGTGGCCTTGACCTTTGAGTCACCATTCTTCAGTTCCAGGGATGATGTATGTCTGATGAGTCTGTTGTGTTCATTTATAAAGACTGTATGGGAGCAAACCTGTTAGAACGTGTTACCTGTTGATACACAAAGCTGAACATGAGCTGAGTGAGCGAGTTTGTTGCCCTGAACCAGGGACTGGATACTGGCTCTGTGATACAATGGCTTCAGAGTGTTCAAAGCCTGCCCAAAGAAAAACTGTGTGGCTGTACAGTATTTGTTAAGGACTGTCTGTACTAATGGGTTCTTAATTGTACTGGTGTTGCCACGATATACATATACATGTCAACCTTTGTCAAGAAGGTTACGGTTTTACCTGTGTCTGTTGGTCTGTCTGTCTGTCGACGAGATTACACAAATATTACGGAACCAGTTTTGATGAAGCCTTAGTGGGAAAGATGAAAGGTGGACTAAGAAGGAAGCCATGCAGTGTTGGTGCAGGTCTGGATCAAAGGGCAGATCCAGGATTGGTTCAGTTTCAGCAGAGATCTGCATTGTCCTGAGTGTCCACCTTGAACACGCGGACAGATCAGTTATCATACTGGCCTTTCCACCCTTCGCTCCTCCCGCTCACTCCCTTCTTTCATGTTTTCGCCTGAACAAAGATCTATTATGGAGAGGATCGGTATCTCGGTGCATTTCCCCACTGTTTGCCTTTCTTGGAGTAGTTTGCTTGGGTCACAATCGCTCCAGATGAGAGGATTGTTCAGTTTACTTGGCCGCCTTCTTAAGTAAGCAGGTACACCAGCTCTTTCTCCACTGTTCAGCAAGGCCGGCCTGCTATCTGCACATAACCCTTGTCTGCAACTGGGAATCACCATGTGTGTTTTTCAAAATTGACAATTTAATATTACCAGGGGTTAAGGAGTGCACGGATAGACAACTGAGAACAGGAGGAAAACGAGAGCCAACCTTTAGTATGTGCAGTGGAACTCCAAGAAGTGAAAGGCACAAATACCAGTCCTGTCCCCTCTACATCTTTGGTCAGAAGAAGGGCTTCTGTGCCTTAGGGGAGATGGATTTTGGAAAGGATTCTCATAGGGATATATTTGCACACGTATGTTGTGACTTGACAATGCTTGGCGTATTTTTCAGGTTCTTTTTGTGATGGTGTAGGTAGGTTGGTTGGTTTGTTCACATTTTTCTGTGTATGCATGTTTGTAGCATTTTTTTTTATATGTTTTAATCAGGGTTCATACAAGTCCTTGACAGGTTTTGACAGGTTTTAAGTCCTTGACAGGTTTTAAGTCCTTGAAAATCAAGGACTGAAAAAAATGGTTAGAAATGTTTCCTTATAAGTAGCTGAAGGGGTGGAACAGTTTACATTTTGGCAAGAAAATCACAAAATGATACAGAGAAACATATTGTACAAAATTCACCTTTATTTTGGATCTGCTGAATGTGTTCATTTTGCTATCATCTGCTAATAACCAGCCAGGTGCTGCTTCAGTGGCTGTATCAAGCAGCCAATGAATGCATAAAAGCCTATGTCCTATATTATGGTTCTTAAATTTTCTGTGAAAAGTACTGGGAAAATCAAGTTAGAATTGTTTGTATGGAAGACTGTATGAGCTCTGTTTAAGATTATGATCTGTGTGAAAACTGCAACTGTTGAGAGTAGGTTAAAAAAAAAAAAACCACCTATAACTGGGGCATAGACATGTGCATGCATTGACAGTCCATCATAAAGAACAGGGCAGCATTTCACACAGTTGTGATCTGATGTGAGGGGTGGAGGTGGGGTCCACACTGAAAATAGCCCCTCCCTCTTTTCCACTTGCACTGCCTCTGCCCTGTGTCATCTCTTCCTGTTTGTCCTCCATTATGGGTGAAACTTCTTCCGTTTGGCAACGGAGTCGGTTTGTAAAGACTTTCAACAAGGTGAAAGATCCCTTTTTGCTATTTATTTCTTTTTAAATTGACGAAGGCCCCCAAATGATCCACTTTGGCAGCAAGAACCAGACGCAGAGACGAGTGGTGGAAGTTCAGCATGTGCTCTGTGCGCACTGTTGCTAGTCCTCCATGAGAGCTCTGCAAGCTTTCCCTACAGTTCATGCTAAAACATGCCTGCATTGACAGATGTCGGAGATAGAATCAATTGCCAAGTATAAAATTGCGCTTGGAATGGCTGAAAGAAAAAAGAAAAGGTTGACAATACTGTGCACCAACAGTGGTGCGAGAAGCTAAATTGTGCCGACGTATCATGGTTTTTTAATTGGAGATCAAATGAAAAGAAATGAGTTGGTGCTGGAAATATTGAACTGAAGAAAAATCTAAAGCTAGATATGTTTACAGCTTCATCATACTAACTAACCTCCCTTTTTTGTATTGAATCTTTCTTGTCAGCTTCTTTATGAATTGATTGTATACGAATTGTTGGATTTACATGCACGTGATGTTTCTCTTTAAAATTGCCTCCAAATTCATCCTCGTTATATGGATTTCTGTTAAAATGTCACCGTTTTACCCAGCCTCGCAGTTCCAAATTGGGTATCCAAAAATGTGCTCTTATGAGCCTTGAGTTCTTCTTGTGTTCCAGTCATCACCTGTTTCTGGCTTCATCAAGGGGGTGTTGCTCCCTTGCTGGACCCCAGTTTTTCAGGCTTTAATTGTTTGAAAATGGTAGAGTTTTACTTACCCATGGCGATAGTCTTTGCGTGTTTATCAGATTTAACATGCATCTCTCAATATAGGTGAAGGGTGCTTGTATTGTCTTGATTTTTACTTTTCCCGGTGATATAAAAACTTTGATGCGTGGTTGTGAATGTATCTTTTTCAGGGTTCGTACGCTCTTTGAAAGTCCTTGAATTCTGACAGGGAATTTCAAGACCTTGAAAACCTTTGAAAATCAATAAAATGTGGTTCTGTTGACCGAACCTCCGTGAAAACCTTTGCAAATCAAGCAGTCAGCTCCAAAAGTCTTTAATGTGGCAGAAAGAAATGGCAGTTGGGTTGTTCTGCGTTCTTGTTAATGAAAAACTATTTTAAAACAAATTTTTACAAACATCGTCGCGATCCTGGATTCTCGTCGGCGAATTTACCAAGGGAGATAATTTGTAACTAATTGATGAAGTTACAAATTATCTCCCTTGCTAAAATCGCCGACGAGAATCCAGGATCGCGACGATGTTTGTAAAAATTTGTTTTAAAATAATTTTTCATTAACCTGAACGCAGAAAATTCAAACAGCCATTTCTTTTTTCATTTTTTACGCAAGTAGTGTAGCCTTAAGGGGAGAGGTGGCACGAAAATTTGACCATTTTCTTTCAGAAATCATGTTTTGGGTTTTATGTGTTTTTGTGCTCAAGGTCTGTTGAAAGCATCTGTGGTGTTCATTTTGACTATTTTCACATTTTTCTTTGTAAAAAATGACTTTATTTGAAGGAGGTGTGTGTGAAAATTGCTTAACTAATTTATTTTCTAACGCCGTTTTCTCGAAATCACTTTTTTCGACAACAGTTGATGTGCAAGGAGTATAATATCTCTGGATCCAGGCCAGCTGGCTTGGTAATTTTTTTTTCTTTTGATGAGAAATGATTTCTGCATGCAATTATATTTTATTTATAAGTCAAAACAGCACATATCATTTGCTATTTCTATTGGAATAATTCAAAAGCAATGAAACGCGAAGCCTGATGGCCACCATAGGGAAAAAAATTATTGAAAAAAAAGCAGTTTAGATATATGAAAATCCTTTTGTAATTGCATTACTATAGCTCAGCAAAACAAGAAAAGTCATGTTTCAAGTGCCTAACATGTCTGCTATGATACAAATACAGCTCTTGTCATGAACCTTTTTTTTTTTTTTTCATTTTTCATCATTTTGCCCCCATTTGTGGTCCCCAAATCACACAAGAGCTTTGAAATCGCTGAAATATGTTTTTTCTTTCTATTTCTTTTTTTTTTTAACATAAACAATAGAAAAAAATGAAGTTTTAAAAGAACAATGGTTTAAAAGAACAATGGTTTAATTTTCGAACCACCTCTTGCCTTGAAATAAAATAAACGCTCCTTGAAAACTCCTTGAATTTTGTTCTTGGGAGTCTGTAGGAACCCTGTTTTTGTTTGTTTGTTTTATGGAAGAGGTACTTTGAATATAATGGATGATTCAGCCTGTATGTATTACCTTGAATTGTGTGTATGTGGTGTGTGTGTGTGTACATGTGATCAGAGAGCATACAAAGAGATCAGGTTCAGATAACCACATTGCTGCTTTTCCCTCCTTCCCTCCATTCCTCATATGCGTATACACACTTTTTCCTTCGCAGACTCGGGCATTGGGGGGTCACATCCATGCTCTGTCATACTAGACTGGTAGCTGCATGCCTTTAACCGTTTCTGATTTTATGAAAATCTTAAAAGAAGCGTATGAAAAAAACTTTTAAGAAAAAGATGAAATCCTGAATGCAAAAGCCAGTGGAAAATGATTTTGCCTTTTGAACACTTTTCTTGTTGACTGACACTGATTTTGGCTTTGATCACCTTTACACTTTAAGACTGAACAAGATGGGTGGACCAGCGAAATACCATTTATACATAGTTTCACATCCCTGACCACTTAATTCGGTTCTTGGCAACAAAAGCTGCAGTAATTGTGAAAACACCTACAGAGATAAAAGCTTATGTGCCTGCCCCACCTTCCCCCATCCCACTTGCTCATCACCCTCTCCCACATATACCTTTCCCAGCTTGTCCGAACAAGTTGCACATGCATGCACACAAGTGTGCGCACACACAATTGTTTGAAGAGGGGGAGAAAGAGGAAGGAGGTGCGGATGTGTGAAGAAAATGATACTGACCGAATTTGTTGGTATTGGCTTTTAGCTGCAGTGGAGTACATGAGACTATTGCAGTGATGATTAAAAAAAAAACAGAATAAGCATTTAATATCCTAGGGTAATCATGAGTTTGAAGCCTGAAGAGACGGACACAGATGGAAAATGAGAGGAAGAGAAGGGAACTATAGACTAAAGATAACCCATTTTTCCCCCTGATGTCAGCTTGAATTTTTTCTCCGTTTTGTCGCTAAAAAACACACCCCAAAACCAAGAGTTGACAGATGTGTGTGTGACATTGAGCTGGTACTCACATCTCGTTGATTCCTCTTCTTTTTTTTTCAGCCTTGTTATTGTGTTGTCTGTACGACTATCAGAACACATTAGCTGTACCATCAGGAGAAATCGACATGCTGAATAAGGTAAACAAATAGTTTTTATAGTTTCAGGAACTGTTGCATGTCAGCAACCAAAGAGACACGATTTTCTCTTTTCTATCTGTAACTGTAGATCTGTATTTAATGATATTTGCAACAAAGACTTGCACACTTTGATGATGACTGCCGTATGTATCTCTTGCAAGTCCAGATTCAGTTGTGACAAATCTGGCAAACCAAAACCTTAATGAGGACCATCATGGTAATGGGTGTCTGGGCTTGACCTTGGGCACCGCTACAATAAACCACTCTGGTCTGAGTAAGGTAACGTTTCTTATAACCCTGCTGACCACAAAAGGCCATACCATGGCCGTCACCATGTTGAAGCTGACTCCATAGCTATACATATATATCTTTTTTAAAAAAAACAAAAAACATTCACACATCCCTTCTAAACACACCTAAAAGCACACCAGAAATCTTGTTAAAAATATTTCCTCCATAAAATCTTAGATCAGATGAAAAATGTTAATCTCCCTCAGAAATTCAACGATCACATCAGATGGGACATCTCTGAACAAGGTTTTCATGGAGTCTGTTGTAAAGTGTTTATGTCTCATATCATCCAAGTCCCAACACTCTAAAAGAATATGTTTCACTGTGAGGGATGCATTCCACGTCATGTATACCATATAACTATGGTTGAAAAAAAAGAACAAAGCTGCAATTTCATGTAGCTAGAGAAAATTTGTTCAGTTTTTATTTTCAGTTTGTGACCGTACTTGTACATGTCTTCTGTATTCTTGTGTGTGCGCATATGTGTGTTCATGGTGCGAAGATGCGATGTATGATAAAGGGACCAAACTAAAAAGATTTTGAAAATCACAATGCCACTCATCATTGATGTCTGATTGATGAGTGGCATTGTGATTTTCTATGCTGTTTTCTTCCCTTTGGAGGACTATTGCTTTTGTTTCTAAAAAGATGTAGTCTGAATACTTCCTTACGGACCAGTTACCTTACGATCTCTGTGTCCTAATTTAAAACCTGTATTTGACAACAATGATAAACATGTATTGTTCTCTCTTCGTATACTCTCATCCCTTTCACTGCTCATGTAGATTTTCAGCCATGAACTTCATAATATGTAATGAGTGGTTCCCCAATTTTGGGAAAGTTTATCTTGAGTATGTCGGAGTTTCATTTAGAGTGCTTGAAAAGAAAAGAATGAAACAATTGCAAAAAAAAATGATAACGGACATGAATTGCATGATTCTGCACACACAAATACATGCATTTACATTTTGTCTTCTAGCAATTTCTACTTTACTCTGGGTAATTGTAAATCATATACTCTCTGGACATAAAATACTTTGGCTCTCTTCAATATTCTATCTCGTCTAAGTTACTCTAAAAATGGTCACATAGCATCTGCATTTCCTCAGTATAAATAATTGCAGGTAGGCCTAAGCCCTTGACAAAATGAATACCCGTTCAAGCTAGCTCTGTTACTTTCTTCCATCCACCTTGTATCTCTCATCCCTGAGACAAAAACTAATAATGGTATAAACAGACCGCCTTGTATATCTCATCCCACAGGGAAAAAATACAAATGATATCAACAGACTAGCTGTTCTGGTGTAACCTCCTACGGATGGTGACCAAGCGTAACAACTCCAAAGAGACGCTGCCTTCGTTTCTCTACCTTTATGAATGTTGTACATATGCCATCACTCCCTGACAGGCCATGCTCGCGGCGGACAACCAACATTTTTCATAATGGCTACCAGACTAAACAGGTCACTCAGTTAAAGAAGGCTACTCACTGTGTGCGTAGCTTTCGTCGGCAATCCGAGCCGACTTCTTCTGCGCAACATTTTTCATCACAAGCGCAGAACGTCGGCGAGGAAGTGTGTTTTCTACAAAAGATTTGCACCACCCTATGCCTTAAAGCTGGACTTAGTGCTGTACATAACGATACTGAGGGAGAGTTGCAGTTCTGTCGCTACTAAAAAAAAAAATCTCTTTAAAAAGAAAAAACCCTCTAGTGACGATGTGAAGAACACGCTTTGAGGACTCAGTTGTCTAGTTTGTGATGACACTGGCAATCTCTTGTGCCTGTAGTGGCAGTTCTTCATCTGCCGATTGCACACAGTATACTGTGTGTCGAGCCCGTATTTTGTAGTAGGGCCTAGTGCTAAGGAACGCTATTCTGTTCCTCCAACAGTCTCAGAGACAGCCATTGTAAATTATATTGATCCCACAATGATCGAATTATGATCATGCACCTGAAAGAATGAACTGCGCACACACTTTGTTGACTTTTAATGCTCTACAAGATCAAATGAGAAAGGGAAGGACCGATATCTACCTCGGCTCTCTCGGGAGAGACGTGTGACAGCTTGTCACATAAGTTTGCTATGTAACGTGCCTATTTCAAATTTTCAATGAAAATGTTCCGGGCACGCCAAACATCTGAAGTTTTGACATACCTTGATGATATCACCAGTCAACAAATGATCAATCAAATGGTCACCAATCAACAAGTGCATTAAACTATGAGGAAGCACATACCGGTGTACAAAGATCTACCAACACCAGTCTGGAAAAGAGAACTACGTTGGTATGGTCATGTGACAAGATCCTTTGCCCTTGTTATAACAATCCTCCAGGGAAAGAAGGTGAAGGAGGGGAAAAACAAACCAAACCAACAATGGATGACAACACTGAGGAGTGGATGGGGAAAACATTTGGGGAGACCCAGGTCTTGGCACACGATCCTCAGACCTGGAGGAATCTGATGAACTGTTCTTCAGTGTGGTGCCCCATAGATTCCTCGTGGAGTAAGGGAGAAGAAGGACTACACACATCCTGTTAATTTGAAACCTTGTCTTATAGTTAACTATCAATTCGTAATTATAAGTGCGGAGTTTTGATGCACTCACGCCACGACACGCGCATGTTATAAGCACACAGATGTTCCCACCCACTTAGATAAACACATGCTTGTACTCATGCAAGCACAAGAGACAAAATCCTCTCGAAATCACTACCTTGTCACACCACTGTCTTGGCTCTCAGACGACTAATGGTGAAGAGCCACTGGAGCAAAAAGCATTCCAAAACATGAGAACCAGCCTCACATTTTTATATATATATATATATATATGCACATATTCCTCTGACAATTCCCATTGCCAATATTCTCCAATATAGGGCGAGTATGAAAAGCTTCAGGCAAAAGTATGCTATACCCCATGAACATGCCAGCATTGACCTAATTCTAGCAACATTCTGGCATATTTATCAATTTTATGGGTAGTTCTTTTGACACCTGCAGTTTGATCTGCTCTGAAGTCATTGGTCCTGCACCTAAGTCACCGAATCAGTCGTATCCGAGCGGTGCTCAAGACATAATGCTTTCGCCCTGGAAGCGTGAGAAATTTTGGTGAGCAGTTGAAGTGTAGCACAAGAAAGGGAGGTGGGTGGGAGGGGAAACCCCCAACCCCCATACCTTTCCACCAAGTCTTAATGGTGGTGGTCCAAGTGCTATTTTCTTGCTGAGACAAAAAAAAAAAAGGTCCTGTGCAGCATGTAGTGGCCGACATCAATAACCAGTACCAACTGATCTTACATCCCTCCTTTTCCCATGTCTATTTAAATTATTTTCCATACACTGTTTCCCCCAAGGTCTGCCTCTTTGCTGATGAATCTCTTCTGTTTTTGTGAATTAACTCCTTCGCAGACCATCTTTCTCTACAGCAAGACTTGAAACAACTCTAAGGATAGGTGGACACATGGGGAGTGTTGCATTCTTAGTACTAGGATTCGTTACTACCTCAGCAACACCATCTTGAAGCAAGATGGTGTGAGCACATCACCAAGATCACGCACACACACACTCTCTCTCTCTCTGTTCTGAGCTTTCTGTGAAAAAAAACCTCTGCGATCATTCCACACTGCTGCTACTGCAGTGCATACCTTCCACTTGTTTGCTCCCCTGTTCTTGGGTATGGAGCAGTCCTATGGGACTCTACATCAAGGGGCTCACAGACACTCGAGAACGAGTGCAGAGGAGAGCGGTAAGTTTCATCCTTAGTGACAACAAATTCTGCTTGCCAGGCCGTGTGCACAAAATCCCTCCTGCCCTTCAACTGCTGCTGGTCTTTCTCTGTAAGTGGATGAAGAAACAAATCTTACACTATTTTCTTTTTTGCTTTCTTTTTCTCTTTACAAGTGACAAACCCCTAATACATCAGTCAGACGGTTGTAATGTGATTAGTTACCAGTATTTAAGCTGTAGTCAGGTTCACCACTGTCAGACTTTTCATGCAACGTTGACACCACCAGTCAGGCAAACGGAATGGAGTTGCCCCTTTCAATCAGTAACTAAAATTTGACATTATTTACTACAAATTCTTCATACTTTGATCCAGTTGCAAAGCGAGACGACTGCAGGTGGAAATCTAAACAAATCTTAAATAAATGTTTGCGAACCGCCCAGAGAACGTGGACAAACGAGTCACAAGACGAAACACAACGCGTTTCGACCTCTTAGGTCTTCATCGGGTGAGACATAAACAAATAAAACAACGAAAATTCACTTAGCTTTGATCGCTTCAGATCACTTCACAGGGTTCAGCGCAAGGAAGAAGGCGTTGAATGCCATTCTTCCTTGCGCTGAACCCTGTGAAGTGATCTGAAGCGATCAAAGCTAAGTGAATTTTCGTTGTTTTATTCATTTATGTCTCACCCGATGAAGACCTAAGAGGTCGAAACGCGTTGTGTTTCATCTTGTGACTCATTTGTCCACGTTCTCTGGGTGGTTCGCTAACATTTATTTAAGATTTCTTCATACTTTGATTTCACATAATCCCGACCAAATGCCTCAGGTCAAAACATCCAAGTCTCATGGACTAAAAAATTTCTTCCCTTGAAAAAGTTTGCCTCGTACATTGCTGCAAAAATATCTGTTCTAGTTCTAGCAAACAAAATAACTGGTCCTCACAGCCATATAACAGTTTTCTTTTCTTGCTTTTGGTTTCAGCAGGCCACAAAATATTTTCAGTCTCTGCAACCTCACATCAACTTACAAAACGACTGTGCCTGTGCCCCTCACAGCATATAAAAGAGTAAACTATGTATCTCTTGCCCATCATAGGCCAGTCATGACAAGTTTAGAGAAAATATGGGCTTTCCAATGCAATACTGTTGTAATGAGTATAATACATTAATTTTTGTGACTTCATAATATGAATAATTTTATTTATAAGTTCCGAGGCTTTCACATTTGAAAGATTTCACACGAAATAGTCGGCTTTCATCAATCAAGGGAGGTAAGGGGGAAGTAACTCTTGACATTTGGTCTGCTCAACGGTGACAGGATATGTGCTAAATGCAGCACTTGGCACAATACAGATACATGGATGTTTGCGTAATTTGCTGGTAGCTGGATTGATTTGTTGTTAAATCTTTTCTGTTTTTTCCTTCTTTCTTTTTTTAATGCATGTGAATCTATAAAGTCCTTAACCTAGAAAAAAAGGGAAGAACCTGGTAGCTCATATTATGGTTCTATCCTTGATACTACTTGGGAAGCTTACAGTTTATTAGAATGGATTTCATCTGTGGCAACTGTACAGTCATTACATGGATGGAATGCAACTTGACATTCATTCGGGTAAACAGGAGAGTTGCAAGTTTTGATTTGTCCAAGTTAAAATTGTCAGGTGTTCTTCACGAATTTTGATCAGTCAGAAGTTTTAAGTTGTGTTAGAAGATACTGAACCAGCCTAAGCAAAGTGTCACAGGATTTTGCTTGGAGTTTGGGTGCTCTGACTTTTGCTGGAGATAGTTTTCAAAACACAAGCCTTCAGAAAAGACAGAGGAGTCAAGTTACCACTTTCTGCAGTCACTGAGGAGAAACAATCAGGTTTTGAAATACCGGTATCTGACCAGGAGTTATATGTTAGTGAATTTCCTCCCCATTGGAGATTGTCTCCCCCTTGGAGACTATAAGCTTGCTGAAGGCTCATTTTGAGAAGCATTTATTATTCCCCATTCAAGCACATACTGTTAGTTTAGGCAGAATTATCTACCACTGCAGATATGAATGCTTATCTCCCCCTATTTCTTCAATCTAAGACATAAGAGCAAGTTTTGTTTCTAACTGAATATTTCTTGCAGTCATTGCAACACCAAGCTGCTCTGTAAGTTGCTGGAATGGTGCTCGGTTACTTATCCTTGGAATTTATTAGTTTATTGTAACTTAGTCCCTTGCGGATTCATTCCAAGAACTGGCCCTCAGCACTTGTGTCTTAAGAGGTTATCTTTTTATATTTTCTACTTTTCATAAGAAAATGTAGCTTGTTTTGCTCTTTCATGATTTGCTTTTGCTTCGTAGGTGGCACCTTTGGTTGTTGTTTTTTGAAAACTCAACAAACATACTATGATATTGCACACCAGCCTTTTTCTGGGATAGCATTCTTCTTAAAACCGAAAAGACAAAGGAGTCAAGTTACCACTTTCCGAGGACACTAAGGAAAAACAATCAGGTTTCGAAATACCGGTGTCTGACCAGGAGTTATATGTTAGTGAGTTTCCTCCCCATTGAAGATTGTCTCCCCCTTGGAGACTATAAGCTTGCTGAAGGCTCATTTTGAGAAGCATTTATTATTCCCCATTCAAGCACATACTGTTAGTTTAGGCAGAATTATCTACCACTGCAGATATGAATGCTTATCTCCCCCTATTTCTTCAATCTAAGACATAAGAGCAAGTTTTGTTTATAATTGAATATTTCTTGCAGTTATTGCAACACCAAGCTGCTCTGTAAGTTGCTGGAATGGTGCTCGGTTACTTATCCTTGGAATTTATTAGCTTATTGTAATTTAGTCCCTTGCGGATTCATTCCAAGAACTCTGGCCCTCAACACTTGTGTCTTAAGAGGTTATCTTTTTGTACTCCCAGTTCTTAAAGAACAGGTAGTACTTTAGAATGGGAACGAAGAAATGCTGTGTGTGTGTGTGTGGTCAAAATGTTTTCCACTCGCTCCAGACAAAACTACTGGGTCGATCTTTCTGAAAATTTGTAGGCATGTTCATTATGGGTCAAGGATGATGCCTGACGTTTTAGTTTACCGTTACAGCCGTTACTAACGGCTGTAATGCTTTTTCTTCTTTATGGAATATCTCAGAAAGTACTTGGCCAATCTTTGTGAAAATTAGCAGGTATCTTCATTATGGGTTACGGATGATGTCCGATGTTTTAGTTTACCCCGTTATAGCTGTTACTAACGGCTGTAACGGTTTTTCTTCTTTTTAGAATATATTAAAAAGTACTTGGCCGATCCTCCTGAAAATGTGTAGGTATGTTCATTATGGGTCACGGATGATGCCCGATGTTTTAGTTTACCGTTACAGCCGTTACTAACGGCTGTAATGACCTGTAACGCTTTTTCTTCTTTATGGAATATCTCAGAAAGTACTTGGCCAATCTTTGTGAAAATTAGCAGGTATGTTCATTATGGGTCACGGATGAGGCCTGATGTTTTAGTTTACCCCGTTATAGCTGTTACTAATGGCTGTAACAGCCTGTAACGGTTTTTCTTCATTATAGAATATCTCAAAAAGTACTTGGCCGATCTTTCTGAAAATTTGTAGGTATGTTCATTATGGGTTACGAATAATGTCTGATGGTTTAGTTTACCGTTACAGCCGTTACTAACGGCTGTAACGCTTTTTCTTCTTCATGGAATATCTCAGAAAGTACTTGGCCGATCTTTGTGAACATTAGCAGGTATGTTCATTATGGGTCACAAATATATGCCCGATGTTTTAGTTTACTGTTATAGCCGTTACTAACGGCTGTAACGGTTGTTTTCCTTCATGGAATATCTCAGAAAGTACTTGGCCGATCTTTGTGAAAATTAGCAGGTATGTTCATTATGGGTCACAAATAATGCCCGATGTTTTAGTTTACTTGTTATAGCCATTACTAACGGCTGTAACGGCCTGTAACGTTTTTTTTTTTCTTTATGGAATATCTAAGAAAGTACTTGGCTGATCTTTGTGAACATTAGCAGGTATGTTCACTATGGGTTAAGGATGATGCCCGATGTTTTAGTTTACCATTATAGCTGTTACTAACGGCTGTAACAGCCTGCAACGCTTTTCTTCTTTATGGAATATCTCAGAAAGTACTTGGCCGATCTTTCTGAAAATTAGCAGGTATCTTCATTATGGGTTACGGATGATGCCCAATGTTTTGGTTTACCCTTATAGCCATTACTAACGGCTTAATGGTTTTCTTCTTTATGGAAAATCTCAGAAAGTTCTTGGCCGATCTTTCTGAAAATTTGTAGTATGCTCATTTTAGGTCACAGATGATGGCCGATGTTTACCAGAATAGCTATTACTAACAGTTACACCAGCCCAAGACGGTTTTTCCTCTTTATGGAATATCTCACGTGTATTCAGGATAAACTGGGAGTATGTTTATATGCTTTGCATCTTGTTATATTTTCTACTTTTCATAAGAAAATGTAGCTTGTTTTGCTCTTTCATGATTTGCTTTTGCTTCGTAGGTGGCACCTTTGGTTGGTTTTTTGAAAACTCAACAAACATACTACGGTATTGCACACCAGCCTTTTTCTGGGATAGCATTCTTCTTAAAACCGAAAAGACAAAGGAGTCCAAGTTACCACTTTCCGCAGTCACTGAGGAGAAACAATCAGGTTTCGAAATACCGGTATCTGATCAGAAGTTATATGTTAGTGAGTACCCTCCCCATTGGAGATTGTCCCCCCCCCTCCCCCCCTTGGAGACTATAAGCTTGCTGAAGGCTCATTTTGAGAAGCATTTATTACTCCCCATTCAAGCACATACTGTTAGTTAGGCAGAATTATCTACCACTGCAGATATGAATGCTTATCTCCCCATATTTCTTCAATCTAAGACATAAGAGCAAGCTTTGTTTCTAACTGAATATTTCTTGCAGTCATTGCAACACCAAGCTGCTCTGTTAAGTTGCTGGAATGGTGCTCGGTTACTTATCCTTGGAATTTATTAGTTTATTGTATATATATATATATATATATATGTGTGTGTGTGTGAGACTGTGTGTGTGTTGTAGTTCTCTTGAACTTAATTTCAATTACGTAGAATCAGCAGCAGATCTTGAAAAAAAAAAACCAAAAAACTATATGAAGTTAAGAAATCTGATTCTGAGGGCAGCAGATTGTGCTGTTCCTGACATTAAGTTTCAAGGCCACCTAAAGAGAGCCTCAGACCCTTGGTGGAACTCCTAGTATGTATTAGCTGTAAAAATGAAAACAGAAGCTTTTCAAAACTGGATGAATAGTCATCATTCACAACCGCCCCACATAGTAAATGAACTACAGTACATATAAAATTGCTAATAATTACAGCAATAAAGCAGAAGCTTTCGCTAAAAAAAACATTATGGAAATGTGATCAGGACTTGTTCTTACCATCCAGATGACATTTCTAAATTATGGAAACAAATTTTTTTTTTTTAATCAAGGGCACGTACCACCTCCCACAGCGTGCTGTACATGCTAATGATAACACAGAACTAACAAAGGAAAGGGTTGATTATTTACAAATACTTGCATTCTGATGAGTCAAATTGAGCAGTCTCAGGCTGAACAAAGTCCAAGAAAGCAGTCTGAAGATAAATACCAAAACTTTGAGAAGCTTAGTGTTGAAAGTAAAAGGCACCTGCACGTGCATATGGTCAGATTCTTGAGTGTTTTTTTGACTGTAGTAGTGCAAGAACTCACTTTCAGCCTCTTAATAGTGCCTTCCATTAACAAGATCTAGTGTGTTCAGTCCCAGTCATAAGACTTAGGAGTCTAGCACTGTTGGTTGTTTATCTTATCAAATCTCATCCCTTCAGAAGGTATACATAAGCCCGGCTTCCTTTCCCAACAGGGTTTTCTTGTCTTTCTTTCTTCTGTTACTTTTTCTCAGAACATACATGAAAAAAAAACTCATTTCAAATTTATCATTTCAGTATGCATGTAGAGCAAGGCTTCCCATTTCCTTCCCACCACCTCATCTCTCCTTCCACATATACCTGCAAGCTGTTCAACTCTTACGTGTAACAGATCAGCCTCTTCCATACCCTAATCATCACTGCTCCCGCCGTGTATTGTATATATACCTGGCCATTTACAATTGATGTTTATGTGTACAAGCGTATATGAGCCCAAAGAATGTGTGTGTATGTGTGTGCGTGTTTACATGTGAGGGTATAGGTATGTGCATCCGTGCGTCTGTGTGTGTGCATGCTAAAGTGTGTGTGTGTGCATTTGTGTGCCAGTGCAAGAGTGTGAGTGTGTATACGTGTGTGTGTGTGTGTGTGTGTGTGTGTTATTCCGGGTAGGTATGTCACTGGTATGCTAATGCTTTAATCTGTTGAAGCTTTTCTCCTTGGAAACAAAGGATGAAAGGAACAACAGCACTCAAGGGAGGACAGTACTCTGTTTGATGGAGAAAGGATGGGAGGGAGACAGAGAAGGGGGAGGAGGTAGGGTGGAGCAGAGGGAGACAGAGGCTGGGCGAAGGTGATGCACTACAGTGCAATAAAAGAATGGAAAAAGGGAGCAGAGTGTCATTTTCTGATCGTTACTTACTTTGTTTTTCTCCTCTCCATGTGTGTGTGTGCGTGCGTACATGCGCATGCATGTCTGCATTTGTGTGTGTGTGTGTGTGTGTGTGTGTGTGTGTGTGTGTGTGTGTGTGTGTGTGTGTGTGTGTTAGCGGAAGGTTAGTTCCTGTGGAAATCTGCAGTATAATAGGGTGCAGTTATGGGCTCTGTTAGTGTCTGACATATCGCCCCATACTGAGCAGCATTATAAGTACCTCTCAAATGCACCTAGAAAAAAGGCTAAAACAACCACATAGAAGCCTCCAAAGCTCCTCCACATTGCATATTTCATTCAGCTTCTGGCGGGGGGTGGGAGGGGGGTTTTGCCCCTAAGACCAGCATGTTGCCCCTGCACCCCAGCCTTGGAAACGCATCCACTCCACATGAGTTGCATCTGCCCTTGGTCTCTCTTTACAGGAATACAGAAACCCATGCCAAGAACAGAATAAAAAATACACACAAACAAACACTACACAAAGAAAATGCAATGCTCATTTTCAAATTACCTATGGCACCATTCAAGTGTACACAGCAGTCTCTGCATCAACCAACAACTGGCACAATTCAAACCTTCAATGAATTTCCTTCCAAAAGCAAATGAACCTACCTACATACTAGAAACATGGATGGGCTAAGTCCTACTAAAACAGTGTCTCCCTTCTACTTTGCCTGTCAGTGCTATAATGCTCTATCTGACCAGGTTTTCATGTCAGAGATGTCCTTCCCTTAGACTGAGACTGATCACACTTTAAAGTCGGGGCTCCACCTCAGGAAAAGCAAAAAATGCTTGGGAGTTGGGCGGGTGGTACGGGTATTCCGGAAGGTACGCTCCCTCTTCCACTTGAGAAAAAAAAATTGTGAAACTTCCTTTCAAAACAGCGCAATCTGATGAAAATCTGAACATGTCGTGATGTGGCGTTCATCTTTTGGTACAACTACAACCAGGACTTTTTTTTTCAATAACTTTTGTCTATCTCTTTCACTTTTCCAGAGGAAAACATTTGTGAAACATCCTTTCACAATGATGCAATCTGATAAAAATCTGAAGATGTCATTATGTATCGTTCACCATTTGGTACAACTACAACCAGGACCTTTTTTTCTATTACAGCTTTTGTCTACCTCTTTCACTTTTGCAGAGTCTTGCAGTCACCCGATATCTAAGTATGACATTATTTTGATCTCAATGGTACACAAATGGCAGATGCCATCTCTTTCAAAAAAGCTTACACAAGCTCTCATGACATTTGTTTCAGTTTTGTCTGCTGTCATACTAACAATATGACCACTACTCAGTGGATTCTACTGCTACTTTTCATCTTCTCTAGTGACTTTTTTCCCCCATTTTTTTAGGGGGGGGGGGGGGGGGGAGGGGGGTCAGATTCTTATTTCTTCATTTCGCTAAATCTGCAACTTCATGGAGCAGCATGAGCTGTGCTAGTGCAGGACTAATGTACTAAGTATGGGTCTGGAATCAGTTTTCCTTCTCCTAGACTATGTTGGTCCGCGGCACCTTCTTCTATATTATCCGGTGCAACCCTCACAATGAGGGCTCCCCCTATCCGCCACCTTGGGGACGTGCCTCTACGCCACATAGTCACAGCGTGAGGTTGGTTTTTTTTTTAACTTTTTTTTTTCTTTCTTCTCTTTTTTTCCACCCTCATTTCATTTTTTAAAAATTCTTTTTTTATAATTTCTAATCTTTGAGATCACTGCAGACAATAAAAAATACTTTCATTCATGTTTCTGCATTTACAATAATCATTTTAGGGTATAGCTTCTGTGAGTACATTATGTCTCTTCTCTAATACTGGGAGTTTTTTTTTTCAAATATTAGATGGACAAGTCAAAATTCATTTAACTGCCTTTCCATTTTAATGCTAAGTTCTTTTAAGGCACAAAATGAATCATCTTTCAATATCACTATTACATACATATTATTTTTCTTCATTACAAACTATTTCTGATATGCACTATGTCCATCATCTTTTCTTAATTTGGAGCCATTTCTGACATATCAATATCATATTACACACACAATATCCATCACCTTTTCTTTTCTTAATTAGTAACCATTTCTGACATATGAATACCAATGTTACACGCACAATATCCATAATCTTTTCTTGATTTGTGAACCAGTTCTGATATATCAATCTCACAATTTCACGCACAACATCCATCATTTTTTTCTTAATGAGGAACCACTTCTGATATATCAATATCACTATTACACACACAAAATCCATAATCTTTTCTTAATTTGGAACCATTTTTGACAACGGAAAGGAATCAGTTAATTTTTTACTTGACAAGCATGCAGTACTGGTCTACTTACACATTTATAACTGAATTTTACTTCCAGCGTGTGACTTGCAACCTTTCAAATAATAAACAAACAAACTAACAGAAAAAAACAGAACATGACATTTTGAAAAGGCCTAATGGCTACTAACACTGTTGAATCAGCAGCAATTGCCATCCTTCAGTGTTTACAATTTCACTACAAACAAAAACTATACACCACTTATTTCAAATGAGAGACACCAATGAAAGTTATCAAATTAAAGATTATCAAAGTAAATCTGTTTTCAAGTTCATGAAAACAATCCAGGTCTTCATTTCTCACGGTTTTCCATGACCATAATTAAAATGGTTCCACCTGTCTCATTTCAAAACATTACAAAAAAAAAAAAAAAAAAAAAACCCCAGCTCTACTGGCTACTAACACTCTTGAACCAGCAGCAATTGCCAATCCTTCAGCGTTTACAATTTCACTACATACAAAAGCTACACAAGACTTATTTCAAATGTGACAGACCAGTGAAATTCATCACATCATTAAAGATCATCAAAGTTACTCTGTTTTCTAGTGCCTAAAAAAGTTTGTTACCAATCAATCATTCAATTAAAGCAATAGATTTAATCATTGCATCATCACAGCTCAACCATTTTAAGTTTGCTTTCTCATTTAAAAAAAAAATTGCTTATCATTCTCATTGTGAAAGACCAATTAAATATTTTGCGCATCAACTGAGTCTACTTTCTATTACTAGAAAAAAAAAAGAAATAACTGCAGTGCATTAATGTCATAGTGACAGACCAATAAAATGACATGTTACAAATAACTGATCAAGTATATTTTTTTGCCATTCAATGAATTTTATGCACACCAATTTACATGATAAATATCACATTCCTAGATAGATGATCTCCTCTTTCTAAACTTCTTGCTTTTCTTGAAGAAGTTTTTGCGTGAAGCACGGGAGAATGACCGAGCCACTGGCGGCAATATGAAGACAGTGTCAAGGTTGTCAACCTCCTCCTCCATAGGTAAAGAAGAACTGCTGTTACAGAAAGGGGTGACCTCCCCTATGGTGGAGGAACTCACCACCAGACAGGGAATGGAATAGCTACGATTCACCCTCCGATGCCTGCTGGAGGTAGCTGACACAGGCTCTATCTCGCGTTCTATGAAGAGGACGCGGCGTACCTTTAGTCGCGTATCCCTGTCATCAGAGCTCAGAGGCTCTAGCTGGATGTGAAAGCACTTACTGCTCATACCTGCAACACACAAGAACTTCTGAAACACTGTAGGGGAGGGGGTATGTGTGTGTGTTTTTTTAAGCTACTTTTCCGATCGAGAGTTTTCTGCAAACTCTTCTCTCTTTACTTTCTCGGGATGAGTCATATAATTATTTAATTCTGACTGAAACAACCTCAAATAGACTTACATTATCTGCAAGAATACAGAACATGAAATAGCTGTTGAGGGCAGAAACACATTAGTGATAACAGTGACTATAATCACAGTAACACACCATTTCTGCAACTCTTAATCATGTTGGCATAGATCACAAGTAATTGTGTCTACCATTTAAGAAATGACCCCCATAACGTTGACTGGTGTGACAATTCAATTTCTTCAAACCAGTCTCTTGACTCCGAATGTGGAACTCCTACACAGCTGAACACCAAGCCATTGCATGCTTCTACACCAACAGGATTAGCCAACAGAACAAATGTAAAGAAAGACACTTAAGATTTGTAAACATAAACTTTCAGTCAGCTGTTGGTAAGAGAGCTGAACTTTCAAATCTGATTCTTCTTCTTCTTCTTTCTTTTAGTGTCCACAATTATCATGTTGATTATTCTGACACTTTTGTGTGTATGACTATCTTTTATCCTGCCATTAAGGCAGCCATACTCCAACTTTGGGGAAGGTGCATGCTATGTGTAACGTGTCATCCATACCAACGGCCAAACTGGCCTTCTCTTCTGAAAGTTGGTGATGGGATTTTACGTGTGTACAAGATGTTGTGCGTGCGTTCACACACACAACCTTGGTTTATAATCTCATTCGAAGGACTGTGTGGGGAATGGAGTCAGAACCATTGTTAACTCCGAGGAAAAATCCCCCTGTACCGAAAGAGCCCGGTGGAGATGCGAACCCACAACCCCAAGATTACAGGTCCGATGCTCTACCAACTGAGCTATTCCAGCCCCCAGTGTCAAGCCATATATCATCTTTGGTACAGAGACATGGCTGGATGCTTCTATCACCAATAGGAACTGTTTGGCTGTGACCATTACAAGGTATACCACAAGGACAGGTGGAGGAGTCCTTACTGCCATACACTCCACCCTAGACAGTCTGTCAGCGGATGACTTGGCAACCAACTGTGAAGTGTTGTGGGCAAAAGTGAAGTTGAAGGGACGCAAAACACTCTATGTTGGAGCTTTCTACAGACCCAATGTAGCTGATGAAGCTAGTTTATTGCAGTGTGAGATTTCTCTGAGAACACCTGCAGGTCAAACTAACGCAACCTACTCTTAGGCAGTGACTTCAACCTCCCTAGCTGGGACTGACCATCGATGAGCCTCATGCCAAAACCAGCCTATTCTAGCCTTCACAATCACCTTGTGGACATGGTAAGCAACCTTGACTTGACTTACTTGACTTAGTCCTCTGAATTCCCTGGGGAACATAGGGCCGCAACCACACTCTTCTAGCGGACATGGTTTCGGGAGATCTTCTTCAGCTCGGCCCACGTCATTCCGGCGGCCTTCACTTCTGCGTAGGTACTCCTTCGCCATGTCTGTCTTGGTCTTCCCACTTTTCTTTTGCCCTGAGGGTTCCATTCAAGGGCTTGTCTTGTGATGTTGGATGGCGACTTTCTGAGGGTGTGGCCAATCCATCCCCACTTCCGTTTTCTGATTTCTAATTCTATTGGAACTTGCTTGGTCTTGTTCCACAGTTCTGTGTTGGCAATAACATCTGGCCATCTGATGTTCACAATGTTTCGCAGACATCTGTTGATAAATGTTTGGAGTTTGTGGGTGTTTGTCTTTGTTGTTCACCAAGTTTCAGAACCATACAGGAGGACAGATTTCACATTTGAGTTGAAGATTCTGATCTTGTTGTGGAGTGAGAGGGCAGAGGAATTCCAGATAGGCTGTAGCGTAGTAAAGGTGTGCCTGGCTTTATTGATGCGGCTCTTGATATCCTCATCTGTACCTCCATCTTTGCTGACCACACTGCCGAGGTAGACAACTTCAATGATGTCTTCCTGTTGTAGTCGTAGTGGGTCTTGTTGCTGGTTGTTGACTCTCATGGCTTCTGTTTTCTTGGCCTTGAGCAAATGTGCCATGAACCAACCCGAGGTGACAAAGTCTTGGCCTTATTGTTACCAACTGTCCTGACCATATACCCCGCACTGAGACTATGCCTGGACTTTCTGACCATCACATCGTGTTCTGTGAAATCAACATTAAAACACAGAAATGATGTCAGCAATGCCGAGAGATTCCCTGTATTGTACACCAGAGCAGACTGGCAGAGCTTAAAAGAGAACATGATGGAATTAAAAGCAAACACAGAGCAAGTCAAGAACACTGCCTCCACTGAAGAACTATTGACTTCATTCAAAACCACACTACACCAGTCCGTCAAAGGCACATTCCACACAAGACCTCCCGACCTAAGGCCAGGAAACCTTGGATCACCTCAAACTTGCTGAAGGTCATCAGAATAAAGAAAGAGTCTACATGAAGATGAAAAAGCATGGCACAGAGGAACTCAAAAATAGGGTGAGGAAACTGAAGAGAGAAACCCAACGGAAACTATGGCAGGCTTACTGGAACTACCTCCACAGCACCTTTACAGGAGAAGACACAGCACAGCCTATCAAGAACACGCGCTTCTGGAGCTATATCAAGTACCAGAGGACACCCAGCACTAGTGTCGCACCACTCAAGAAGAATGGTTGCTTGATATCAGATCCACCAGTACAGGCAGAACTGCTAAACGACCAGTTCCAGTCGGTCTTTGGCAGCAGACATGAATATACAAGCAAGGAATTTTGACAGAAGACAGGACTGACAGGTGGAAACTATCCCACACTGAAGGACATCCACATAACAGAGGCGGGTGTTCACAAGCTCCTACAGAATCTGAACCCTCACAAAGCAGGTGGCCTGGATGAAATTAGCCCAAAGGTTTTAAAAGAATTAGCAGATGAAGAAGCGCCTATATTAACAATAATCTACCAGTCCTCTATCAACACAGTTATTCTTATTTTTAAGAAAGGAAACATTACAATCCTGCCAATTATCGACCAGTGTCCCTGACCTGCATTTGCTGCAAGCTGCTTGGACACATCATAGTCAGCGCATTCATGAACCACCTGGAAGTCAACAACATTCTGTGCGACAAGCAGCATGGCTTCAGGAAAGGAAAATCACGTAAAAACCCAGCTCCTGGAATTCAGAGATGAACTTGTCTCCCATTACGGCATCCAGGGGCAGGTTAGCAGGTGGATTGGGAGCTTCCTCCGGCACAGAAGGCAGGCGGTGGTTGTGGATGGAGCCCACTCCTCTTACGCCAGTGTAAGATCTGGTGTCCCACAAGGTTCAGTACTAGGCCCATGTTTATTCCTAGTCTACATTAATGACCTCTCAGAAACCTGACAGCACTGACCAGACTTTTTGCGGATGACACTGCAGTATACAAGGTGGTCAATTCCCAACATGACCATGACAAGCTGCAAGACGACTTCAATAGGCTTGCCAATTGGGAAAGCAGCTGGGACATGGAGTTTCACCCAGGGAGATGCACACCTCTGCCTGTCACCAGAAGCAGAAAGTATGAGGGGTGGGATTGCCAACTACATGGCAAAATTTTTAGACTGTCGACTCATGTAATATTTTGGAGTTACAATCCATAACCAGTTAAGTTGGGGCAAACACATTGATGCCGTATGCTCAAAGGCCAACCAAGTTCTAGGCTTTCTTTGGTGCAATCTTAAAATCAGTGCTCCAGCTGTCAAAGAAAAAGCATACATGACCCTAGTTTGTCCACTTGTTGAGTATGCAGCAACTGTCTGGGATCCAACCTCTCAGAAGAGCATCACTAAACTTGAGGGGATCCAACGACAGGCTGCCCGCTTTGTGCTCAATAGATACCACAATACATCAAGTGTGAGTAAGCTGATTGAGAAGATCAACTGGCCATCGCTGGAGAATCACAGGTCAGCCCGCATTGCGATGCTGTTCAAAAATAAACAACAACCTAGCACAAGCATCAAGGCTAAAAGACCAGTTGAAACCTCTGCCACTGAGTGAATGACGCGGACATGACCAGCAATTTGCCTTAATTCACTGCAGAACACAGTACAGACAGGGTTCCTTTCTCCCAAGGACCATCAGGGATTGGTACTCCTAACCACCAGCAAGTTTCAACCAGTGTACTCTTGACACTTTCGTGTCAAATGTCACCAAACATATGTCCTAACAAAAGTTTATAATTTCTTTTTTTCTTTTTTTTTTTGCTGGCTGACGCAAGGTGTGGGCTTCACCCTCCCTTATGGTGCATCGGGGCTGCCCAACAGTGCGCGCAGCCAGGGCAGCAGCTCCACATCACCTGCTGGGTCATGAAGGCCTTATGATCTTTTTTTTTTCTTTTCTTTTCTTTTTTTTTTTTTTGCACCTCTGTATCATCCACAAGCTGACCCCCCAAACAGTGGCAGAATTATCAACCAATTGATGGTGGCCACTCAACGGAAGAAGAAGAAGAGAAATAAAATAATGCTATTGTACATTCAAACATAAACACAAATAGCAAACACAAAATGACAATACAAAGGACACAATCACATACAACACTATGCTAAAACAAGAAATGAAAACTACTGAGCTGTAGCCCCTAGGCCACTGTGACCTCATGCCTGTTGCACACACGGTGATGGCTCTTTAATCAAATCTACAGTCCTCCTTGTTACTCTTTTTAACTTTACACTGTTCCTCTAGCTTTTCCTTTTCCCCAACATCTTGCTTGTTCTCCCAGAACAGTCTAAACATGTCCATCATCTGCTTTCCTTCCTTTCTTCAACATCCAATTCAGGCACAGAAACCTTTTTCATAAAATCTGTATCATCTTCTTTCCTGCCTCCTCCTCGTTACATTTGACAAGCTTCTTCTTTTTTCTTCTTCTTCTTCTTCTCTCTCTCTCTCTCTTTTTTTTTTTTTTTTTTTTTGTATGTGAGCGAACAGATTCTTCTTCATCTTTAGTAGTCTTAGGATGTAGGGGAAGCGAAGTTGTGAAATCAACAGCAGGAACCAAAGCAGAAAACCAATTCCTATATTTTACATTGATAGGTGACCACTGCCAAGTGCTGCGTTTGTGGGCATAGACATGTGTGATCACAAAACTATCTGAATATTTAAGAATGATTTTATTTTTTACATCAAAGTCCATGTTGCTGTTTTCTTATCCATCAGGTAATATTATTTCTTGCTCTACAGCCATTGTTGATAGATCTTCCATCTAGTGCATGTTGCAGTGTCTTTGTCCATCTCGGAACTTTTAATTTATTACTCTACAGCCATTACTGATCATGTGTGTATGTGTGTTTGTGTATGTGTGTGTGTGTGTGTGTGTGTGTGTGTGTGTGTGTGTGTGTGTGTGTGTGTGTGTGTGTGTCTAAAACAGAGAGAGAGAGAGGGTAGGGAGACAAAGCCAGAGAGAGAGAGAGAGAGACAGACAGACACACAGACAGACAGAGAGAGAGAGGGAGAAAAAAAAACACGTAATACTCTGTTTACCCTGCACCTACCAACAGGAATTCTAAACTTGTCCCTAGGAGCATGGTCATACTGAGGACAGCGGTCAAAGTAAAAGACCTCAACATTGTCCCGAAAACCAATCTTCTTCCTTTCTGAAGCCTTCGTCGACTTTGACATCTTCGTCCAATTCGAAACCTTCTTAGACTTCAAAATGGAGCGGGCGACGTTAGTCTGCGCGGACATGCACGATGACAACAAACTGTAGCAAGCTCCCATCCTTGTCTAATAAAAAAACAGATAAAAAACTCTATTTTGAATCTTAAGGATCGTAAGAATTACAGGAAAAATTGATGCTTCTGTGTGCGAGTGTGCATGTGTATGTGTGTTTGTGAGTGTGTGTGAGTATGAGAGAGAGAAAGAGAGAGAGAGAGCAAGAGAGAGAGTGAGAGTGCATGTGTGTGAATGTCGGTGGGTGTACGTGTGAGCGCGTGAGTATGTGTGTGATATGCACATAGAGTATGTGTGTGCATTGGGCTAACTTAAGTGGGTGTACCAACTGAACAAAAACTGCTGGCAGTTATTTCAGGTATTTCATGTTTTATTCAGTCTGAAATCAGTCAGTCTGCCTTGCTTTCACTTTTCATCCAAGGAGGGTGCATGCTGTGTATGTACATGTCATCCATACCAACGACCAAACTGATCTTCTCTTCCAAAAGTCGATGATGGGATTTTGCATGTGTGCAAGATGTTATGCATGCATTCACACAGAACCTCAGTTTATAGTCTCTTTCAAAGGACTTTAGCACTGCTATTGTTGGACATGCTAGCATGCAGGCTAAAACAAACTGTGATGCAAAAACTCGAAGAGGGTGCGGAGAAGCCATCTGTGGGCAATTAGCCACAGAGACAAGCCACAACATAAAGAAAAGACAGCAAACAGTAACATGGCATGGCAAATAATCAAAGGGCCTAACCTTGATGGGCAAGCAACCCAGAACAAGACATGACAGGGCAAACCGTTCACTGCCTACCAGGGGAAATGGATCAATAACAAGACCTGCTTAGGCAAACTGTACAGTGAAACAAGTTACAGCAGTTTAACAGTCCAGGGTAACGGTCCACGTACAGCAACCACAATGCTTTGGGAGAGTAACATGCCATGACAGGACAAATAACACTAGGTAACACACTATGATTTCAAAGGAACAAGCCATGATAAAGTAAATAACCCTAAAGCAACAAACTGTGATGATAGAACATGAGTTCTATAATTACAGGTCATGGTCAAGAGGAGACACACTATGACAGGACGAAAGCTTACACTGGAAGGCGATAAACCATGACGGGACAAAAGCTTACATGGGGAGAAGTCAAGACAAAACAGTGATGAACCATGACAGGACACATGTTACATGGTGAAAAGTCATGACAAGGAGTGATAAAATCATGTCAGGATGAATGTTACAAGACAGAAATTATGACAGGGACCTTTGAACAGATCTGTTTACTCCTTGCATGACCGATGAGGTGTTTTGAGGTAAAGATGCGGGGTGTTTGATGCCCACTCAGTCCAGACATGCACTAAAACACATTCTACAGCAACATGAAGCTAGAGCAATGATCTTTGTGGCTGTGAAACAAATCCTGAAATTAGGCAACAGCCTACAGTCATAGTTCAAGTTGCTCTCGTTCCTTTTCAGACTTCTGGCTTTAGCTCTTTTCAGTTCATTCAGGGTGTCATCTGTGAACTCCTGACTGCTTCCACTGGATGAACTGAAGATGACATCAGGATAAGGAAGCCTTCCAAAGTAAGACATGACAGGATAGATATTACATGGCAGATGTCTGCATACAACAAATGGTGTACAATAATAAACCATAATTCAGTGATCATGCGAGATGCAGCAACAGGTACAGCAAACTTGGCGAAGGCTTCTGGGTAAAACAAAACCAGCAGCCTGGTCCTATTGTTTGCCAAAAGTCATATGCATGAAGAAATCAATGCACAATATTAGTGGCTGATTTTTTCCCCCCATATTTCATGAACTAAGATAAAATGTCAGTGATTACCAGTATATGCAAAAAGTTGATGACAGAGGAAACGTTTTGTGATAAGAAGCAAGGATAGGCGAATGGTACAGAGCTGTGACAGGACAGGGTTGCTCAGCGAGTCATTACCATGAAGTGATAAATCATGAGAGAGCAAATTACACTGAACAAAGTCATGACTGGGAAAATGACAGGGTTCATAATGAAACTTGAAGCACTACTCCTGCAGTCAAAATCTTATGGACTATTAGTATTTGTGTGATGATGTAAAGGGCCAAGCTTTTGGCAATAATTATCTTACACAGATCCCATTATTTGAGGCAGTGTGTGTGTGTGTGTGTGTGTGTGTGTGTGTGTGTGTGTGTGTGTGTGTGTGGGGTGTATGTGTGTGTGTGTGTGTGTGTGTGTGTGTGTGGTGTGTATGTGTGTCTCCAAAATTGCATAAAAACTGGGGGGGGAGGGGTGGGTGATTCATGGGAATCCCAAATTTTGTAAATGCAAGGGGGTAAAGGGGAGGGGGAGATGAGATCTCAGATGTTTCTCATGTGTTCCAAATTCTTTCACACACACACACACAAAAAGGGGGAAAGGGGGAGGTAAGGGTGGCAACAATAACATACTGCTTACGGCGTTTCAAGTAACTAAGCAGGCATTCTTCACCAACTAGCTCACAGCAGTGCAGAAAAAAGAAAAGTACAGAGCTTTGGCACTTAAACTTCACCTTGCTGCTTCAAATGAGAGATGGAACATTGGCTCACTATTTTGGGTCATTTACAAGAATGATGCACTAAAGGTGTAGAGAATGGTCAGAAAGTGAACCCTAAAAACCGATCAAGAAACCTTGATAGTTCAACTATTATAGAGTATTAGGGAAAGAAATGTCCTCGTACAGAGAGATAAAACACGATAGCACAAGTGTTACATCATCCTTGTAGAGAGTGATAAATCACTACAGTACGAGTGTTACACCATCCTGGTACAACTGATAGATCATAATCACACACGTGTTACACCAACCTGGTACACAATAATGATAACAGCACAAGCAATACAGGATCCTAGTAGTACCACAAGCCCAGAGTGATAAATCATGACAGCACAAGCATTAAACCCTAGGAATCACAATAAGGCAAGTATTAAAGAGCGATAAACCATGATACAACAGATGTTGTATGGTGAAAAGTCATGGTCAAAAAAGGATAAACCATAACAGAACAATCAATGTAGAAAACCATGGTCAAGGAATGTTAAACCATGACAGAAATAATGTTGCCTGGTATGAAGTTATGGTCAAGGAGTGTTAAACCATGACAGAACACATGTTGCACAGTATGAAGTCAAGGCCAAGGAATGTTAAACCATGACAGAAACAATGTTGCCTGGTATGAAGTTATGGTCAAGAAGTGTTAAACCATGACAGAACACATGTTGCACGGTATGAAGTCAAGGTCAAGGAATGTTAAACCATGACAGAAATAATGTTGCCTGATATGAAGTTATGGTCAAGGAGTGTTAAACCATGACAGAACACATGTTGCACGGTATAAGTCAAGGTCAAGGAATGTTAAACCATGACAGAAATAATGTTGCCTGGTATGAAGTTATGGTCAAGGAGTGTTAAACCATGACAGAACACATGTTGCACGGTATGAAGTCAAGGTCAAGGAATGTTAAACCATGACAGAAATAATGTTGCACGGTATGAAGTCATGGTCAAGGAGTGTTAAACCATGACAGAACAAATGTCACAACTCACATGGTAAAAGTTACTAGGTCAAGGAGTGATAAACTATGAAGGAACAAATGTTACATGGTAAAAGGTCACCCAGTCAAGGAATGATAAACTGTGAGAGAACAAAAATGTCATGGTCATGGTCAAGGACTGGTAAGTGATATACCATGACAGAACAAATATCGAGCAGTAACAAGTCACGTAGGGTGAATGGTTTGGGGTGCCAAACTCACGATTGAGCATTTGTTACATGGAAAAAAGTTATCACAGAGCCAATGGTACATGATGAACCAAGTCAACTGTTACACAGTAAGAAATAATGACGAGCAAATGGTACATAAATCAAACCATGAGAAGAAAATGCTTCAGGACAAGAACCCATGATAAGGCAAAGAGCATGTGTACAGAAGCTAAACAGCCTAATGCAGTACACCATATATGGCAAAAAGCCATTATGATGAAATTTTGTGGCAAACAACACCGCACAACAAACTGTAATAAGGGGGGAAAACCCAATACAAATCACACAGGGCAACAGTCTTGATCAACAAGCCAAGATAGGACATGAACAATGGCACAAGCCATAATATACAAACATTTCGATTAACAAACTATGGCAGAGTACTGACAAAGCCACAAAGGTGTACACCAACACACACACACACACACACACACACACACACACACACACACACACATATATATATGTGAACTTAAGCCATAGCAGGACAGACAGTTCTGACTGAAAGCCACATCAGGGAACAGACCAAGCCACAACAGGGCAACATGGAGTTGGATAAGCCATGAATGACAATGTCACAAGCCATTAACTTAACAGTTTTTGAGTTTTTCACACTTTTGGAGCTATAAATATGCAACACAAATACCCGAAAATTCTAAATTCTTTCTTTTTCTTGGTATATGTCTGTTAGTATGTTTAAGTAAACTACTGCTTTAATATCATTAATATTACAACTGTTGTTACTATTACTAATAGTAATATTATCATAATGCACCAAGTATTCAACAGATTTTAACTTACTATATTTCTCATTTCCTGTATTATTGCTAGTCTTTTCATTATACTACCATCACTGCCAATATTAACAGCAATAGTAGCAATATTCTCTTTATCATTATTTATTCATTTATTTCATTATCAGTATTATCATTTCAACTCATATCGTCTCCCCTTCTAGCAGCCACGTTTCCATCCCACATCCATTATATATTCAGTTTGAGGAGATAAGTGACTGTCTGCTCATTCTTTGTTTTCATTGTCCTGAGTGTTTTTTGTCTTGCCTGAAGACATGGGTGAAACCGGGGAAAAAAATAAAAGCAGAAAGGCCAGGGGCCCAGGGGGCTGCCTCAGGCCCCCTAGCAGGGTCAAGGGGCAGAGTCCCTTGTCGGGGATCAGGGGGCAAAGCCCCCTGAAGCTGAAAGATTTCTACATCTCTGGGCGTTCGGAGACATCTTACCTCCTTTTCTCATTTTTTAATATTTCAACACGGATGGAAATGGCTAAGGTGGTGGAAATTCTGATGGATACTCTAGTGATGATAATCGAAGAAGACATCTCTCATATCAAATTTCACTGTTAAAATCCTAACAGTGTGTGCTCAAATGTATTCACTTTAGCTTAACCTTTTCCCGACGCGCCGTGCGATAGTGACGGCAACTCTGTCGACCCGTTCACGACGAGCCGTGCCCTGGTGACGGCAGCACTGCTGTACTGCTCGGACGTGCCGTGCCTCCGTGACAGCACAATTATAAAAAATTCCCATGTTCTCTCGTCTACCGTCTAGGGGATGCAGCTGCCATAAATATTTAGAACAGGGTTCTTGCCACTGGAAGGGTAAGTTTACATGCACTAGCGATGACCTTTGTGACCCCAGAGTAGTCCGAACAAAGAGACCCGTCTGGCACTGTAAGGCACGTGTGGAATTTCCTGCTTCACCAATATATCGGGCAGAAGAAGAATGACATGTGGTTTTAGAACTGGTTCAGCAAAGTAGTTCAGAAAATGAGGGGGGTAAAGGTGTGCAAGTTTATCGAAAAGAATCTGAGCTTGATTTTATTTGCTCTGTGCCTTTAATAGTTTTATAAGTCTTATCATCTGAAGCCAAAACAGTGAAAAGTGTGTACTGTGCGCAATGATTTAACTGCTTAAAAAAAAGAAGAATTCACTTGGATTACACATACTGAATACCTCAGGCTTTCTCTGCATCTGTTCAAAGTAAGAGTGAAATTTTATGCCCCTTTTCTTCCTCATTTGCTGTTGTCATACTAATCAAACAAACGTAAACAAGATTGTGTTCTCCTACATTTTACTTATGTTGTTTCTGTAACAGTAGCGTTGCTATTTTACCAAAAATGTATTTAATGCTATGCTCATTACAAAGTTCACGCTTTACCCTTTCCGTTGATATATAACAATTGCTTGTTAGGTTTATATTAGGAGACGTAAAATAAAATTAAAAAGTGCGAAAATCGCGCGTCTGCAACGGTTGTTGGCACGTGCGGTGCACGCGCATACAGGGAAGCGACGCTGCTCTGCCGCGCTCGTCTGGAAAGTATTAAACACTTTACTATCATTCAAACACAAATATGAAAAAATGATGTTTTGCATAATCTGCTGTGCTTTGTGAACTTTCTTTCCATTTCTGTCTAATACACTTTCTCTGTGTATATGTGTGTGAGCCAGTCACAGTGTAATCAAGCATGCATGCACATGTGTGTGTGTGTGTGTGTGTGTGTGTGTGTGTGTGTGTGTGTGTGTGTGTGTGTGTGTGTGTGTTTGTGTGTATACATTTTCAATACATTTTTGCATAGTTAAAGCTTTAACAATTTCAATATGTTGCCAAGCAAATATGTTGTAGAAGTGTGGAGTTTTCCCCTTTTGTTAGGACAGTTTTCAAGATATTTAGAGCTGAAATGAAGTACCCAGTCTGATCATGCAACCGAAAATGTTTTTGTAGATATCAAGGCATAAAAAGTCTCAAAGCATACCATGATCATATTCCATAAAATTGGTAATATCATGCTATACAATCACATGGCAGTAAGCATGTCTTTTTTTTTTTTTTTTGGCAAAATACTTTTTTTCAGATAGAATCTGCGTGAAGTATCCCTTCCGTTCAAGCAGAGAGGCTTTAAAGTTGAAAGAGTTAACAATTATGAACATTATGAGAAAGAAAGAGAGACAGACAGACAGACAGACAGACAGACAGACAGAGACAGAGAGAGATCAGTTCCAAAAAACGCGATAATCCACTCACCCTTGTCGGAGTGAAGGGAAAGACCAACACTGGCCGGTCAAAACAACAACAGGAAGAGGCAAACTCCACAAGAAAGACACCAGATTGATACCGGCCTGTGAGGAGGCAAAGCCTGAAAGAAACATCATACAAGCACACCTTAACAAAGCAAACCTCCGCTATATAAACTTCACATAAAAACCGTCCAAAGCGTACTTTGTATTAAATTCATACAAGAATCAAGTTTAAACCAGGATTAAGTTTAAATTCAAACCATACAGCGACATCCTACCTTTATAAACAACCGTTAAAAAATGTTTTTCAAAGAATATGGTTCTAGGTACTTGCAGATAACAGTGTACAAGTCAATTAAGGTCTGGCGAGACTGTGTGACTCCACACAGATCAAGTTTAAATTAAAGATTTCATCCCCTCGTGATGAACCATACACATGCGAAAAAGTAAACACCCCACCTCCACCCTCCATGTTATTTGCTTGTACGGTAACAACCGGGTCTCCAAATTTGCAGTTTGGCCTGTCACTCAGTGACTGTAAACACCATCATGCCAGTTATCCAAAATATATTGGGCCTATCTATAGATCTAATCTATAACAATAGTGAATCTTTTAAGCATCTGCAAAATGAATGGGAGCTGCTGAACTTTATGATTTGCCTAAATATCTCGCTAAAGAATAATCTTTTGTGTTAATGTTGTAAATCTGACCTGTCCACAAGAAATGCACAGTCGGTTGGAAAAGGGGCAAAGGGCAGCCACCAAACACTGAAGGACGAAAACAGGCCGGTCAACAAAACTGAGAGAACCAAGACCGGAATCAGCAAAGGCAAGCGGGCAAACAAACACGCTGACACTGGCACGAGACAGTCCAACGAAAAGACCAGCAGGTTGGTACAACAACTAAGAACTCGCCAACACGAAAAAGTTACACAAATTGCGACAGCTCAAGAGAAAGCATCAGCTCTATGTTTACACTCATTCCGGGAATGACCGGAAAGGAAGGTGTGCATGGTAGTAACATACCAAATGTTAAGAATTCATCCATTCAGTATAATTTGAATGACAAACTACATAATATTTTGTGGATGTTTAATCTAAAACAAATATGGCTGACACTGTTGTCATCAAGCATGGTTGACCAATCGAAGTTGGATGCATCTTATTTAATCACCAAGTGACATGACTAACACAAAATATGTTGTATTTCTCTTTTTCAGCCAAACAATGATCAGTGAGTGTGCATCCAAATCACAATGAATTACATTTAACAAATGAAATAAACCAACACTGAACACATGTTATAATTTGAAACAATATCTACATGTCTAAAGAGATGGAAAACAATATTAAGATCATCTGTTTTCATCACAAAATCATCATATCATTTTTCCATTCTTTGAAGAAAAGAAAAGAAAACTGTTGTTTTATCACAGCACAAAATTAAAAAAAAAAAAATATATATATATATATAATGAACTAATAAATTCCAAGGATAAGTACCGAGCACCATTCCAGCAACTTACAGAGCAGCTTGGTGTTGCAATGACTGCAAGAAATATTGAATTATAAACAAAGCTTGCTCTTATGTCTTAGATTGAAGAAATAGGGGGAGATAAGCATACATATCTGCAGTGGTAGATAATTCTGCCCAACTAACAGTATGTGCTTGAGTGGGTGAATGGGGAAAAATAAAATAAATGCTTCTCAAAATGAGCCTTCAGCAAGCTTACAGTCTCCAAGGGGGAGACAATCTCCAATGGGGAGGAAACTCACTAACACATAACTCCTGGTCAGATACTGATATTTCGAAACCTGATTGTTTCTCCTCAGTGACCGCGGAAGGTGGTGATTTGACTCCTCTGCCTTTGACTCCTCTGCAAAGGAAAGGCAGAGGAGTCAGATCACCACCTTCCGCGGTCACCGAGGAGAAACAATCAGGTTTTGAAATATCGGTATCTGACCAGGAGTTATGTGTTAGTGAGTTTCCTCCCCATTGGAGATTGTCTCCCCCTTGGAGACTGTAAGCTTGCTGAAGGCTCATTTTGAGAAGCATTTATTTTATTTTTCCCCATTCACCCACTCAAACACATACTGTTAGTTGGGCAGAATTATCTACCACTGCAGATATGTATGCTTATCTCCCCCTATTTCTTCAATCTAAGACATAAGAGCAAGCTTTGTTTATAATTCTATATATATATATATGATTATTTCTTTAACAACGCAGGTTCAGTTGAGATTGTCTTTACATCATAGTGATTCATAAATGAGATTTATCTCTTTCTTAACATTGATTCCTGCCCCTACCTTGTGTTCCTGTTTGATTATTGATAATTCAACACATGCACTTGAAATATTGTAATTTAATTAACTGTTCAAAATAAACATTCAAACACGACATTTCAAAGAAAGTATTCAGACATTCTTTTTGGCATTTTTATACCTCTACTACTCCTAGTTGTAGTGCGTTTGAAACTGTTTGAGAACTGTCTTTGTTTTCTTGTGACTGGTTGGGTTGCTTTACAAATTCCTTTTGTTTCTTTGTTCTGTATTTCTTGTGCTTTTTCTGGTATCAGTATCACTTTCAGTACTATCAGTGCAACATTGTTCAATGCAAGTGTACTGATGTTGATAGCCATCATTTGTGTTGTCAAGGTTTGGATGTGTCTTTTTGTTTTATTTGCTTTTGTTAGTGTGTGTTTTCATCTTTTCTTCAACTCTCATCAAATCTCTTCTATTTCTCCTTGTTGCGCCTCTTTGTGTTTGAACATAATAGGACCTGGGTGTCTTGGCTGCTTTCAGGACAATGCCTGGTATCCATTCATCATTGTCATTCACATGGATTTTCTCTCTTGGTTTTAGTTTGGGCAGTTCCTTTGCTCCTTTATCATAGAAACATTTTTGTTTATTTTGCTTTTCTTTTAGTTCTCTTCTGATTTTTGTTGTTTCTTTCTCTTAGATTGTTTTTGTTGTTTGTACACTTATTCTTGTTCTGAGTGTTCTGTTCATGAGTATTTCTGCACAAGAGGGAAGTGTATTGCTGATTGGAGTCCATCTGTCGTTTAGTACAGTTAAGTACACATCATTACCACTGTCTCTAGCTTTTTGAAGTAACTTTTTAAGTGTCTGGACCATCCTTTCTGCAAATCAATTTGATTGTGCATGTTGAGCTTGATGTTGTGTGTTTCAATTCTCATTTTTGTGCAAAGTTAGCAAACTCTTTGCTTGCATATTGTGGTCCATTGTCAGATACCCTTCTTCTGGTATGCCTTGCTTCTGGTATGCCTTGTTTGCTGAAGATGAATATCAGGCATAGGGTCACTGTTGTGCTCTTAGTTTCTGGAAGCAGTTGAAATTCAATGAATTTTGAGTAACAGTCTGCTACCAGTATAAAATCATGGTTTTTCCCTTATGACCAAATCTGTTCCAACTTTCTGCCATGGCTTTAGTGGTATTTCATGACATAGTAGTGGTTCCTCTGTGTTTTGTGCAAGTGTGACATGGTGTTACCATGTTTTTGAAGTGTTGGTTTATACCTGGTCAGGACATGAATTTCCTTGCTCTGTTTTGCACTTTCCTATGCCCAAATGATCTTCATGAATCCTCTCTAGCATTTCAGACTGCATGGATTGGGGAATCACTATACTGTCTGCCTTGAAAATGAGATCATCAATGATACTTAGCTCTTCATTGCACTGGAAATATTGCCTGATATTTGTATTTGTTTGCTGACCATCCTTTGCGTATTATGTTGTTTTTTTTTTTTTAGCATCATAAGTTCTTTGTCTTTGGCTGTTTCCTTTTTCATTTTCTCCCTTTTCTGTTCCTCTATTTTCAGATTTTTGAGGAGTATGTCTACATGAATTCTGAGTATTTCTTCTTCTTCTGTTTGGTTTGTTTGAGACTGTGAGTGTGATTCTGTTGCTGTTGCTCTTGATAGTAAATCTGCTATATACATTTCTTTTCCTGGTTTGTGTATGTTCAGATCATATCTCTGCAGTTTCAGCACGAGTTTCTGTGTTGCGGGCGGACACCTCGTGTGAGGTTTCTTCAAGATGCTTTCAATGCGTTTGTGGTCTGTTTCCACCATGCATTGCTTGCCATAGATGTATTGGAGGAATTTCTCATGTGCAAACACAGTTGCAAACGCTTCTTTTTCTATTTGTGGTTGTCTTTGTTCTGCTTCAGCAAGTGATCAGGAAGCATAAGCCACATTTTTATTTTGCAGTATTGCATACCCCAGTCCTACTGATGATGCATCTGTAGTGATGTTCACTGGTTTGTTTGCATTGTAGTGTGCCAGAATGGGTGCTTTTGTTAACAATTCTTTTGTTTTCTGAAATGCTTCTTCTCGCTTATGATTCCACTGCTAATCTGCTTTCTTCTGCAGTAGTATGCACAATGTGCTGTGTACTCAGCCATCCTTGGGAAGAATTTTCCCATGCAGTTGACCATTCATAAGTATCTTTGCTGGTCTTGTTTGCATTTTGGAGCAGGTATGTTTTGAATTGCCTCTATCTTCTGGGGATCTGGTCTGATACCTTCTCTGCTGACAGTGTGACCAACGGATTTGATTTCCTTTAGTGAGAATTTACATTTCTTTTATAGTGCGAGGTTGCTCTCTTTTGTTCTGTTCAGAACTGCTGTCAATACATCATCATGTTCTTTCTGTGTGTGTCCTGATAACATGATATCATCAATCCAGTTTTCTACTCTGGGATCGTCACTGAACAGCTGTTTGATGGTCCAATGGACGACTTCACTGGCACTTGCTAGATCCATCAGTAATCTTTTGTCACTCTGAGCATCCAGTTTTGTGAAGAATTATGTTCCATTTAACTGTGCTGTAATGTCTTCAACTGTTGGTATGGCAAAATGTTCTCTTTTGACTGCTCTGTTTAGATCTTTGGGATCCATGCAAATGTTAAAGACTTGCCTGGTTTTTCAACTGCAACCATACTACTGATCCAGTCTGTCGGCCCTTCTTGTTTCTCAATGACATCTAATTTCTCCATCCTGTCAAGTTCTTCTTTGATTCTTTTCAGTGCAAAAGGAACTTTTGTTGGTGGCTGCATGACAGGTTTGACTGTTGGATCCATTTCAGTGTGATGTGTCATTGTCAATGCACCCTAATTCCTCAAAGATTTCTGAAAATTCATAGTATACTTTTTTATCATCTACTTCCAAAATTTCGAGTATGTTTAATTTTTCAACTGATATCTAGACCTGTAATCATACGCTGATTTGTTTGTACCACCAAAAAAAAAAAAAAAAAAAAAATCAAATCTTTGCCCATCACTGAAAGTTTAAAAGTACCAACAGTTTTCAGTGTGTCACCTGTGCAGCTAGTTAGTTTTGTTTTGGTCTTTTGAGTACAGACTTTGGGTCTAACATTTTGAAACTGTGTATAGGTAGTATGTTTGCCTGTGCACCTGTGTCAAATTTGAATTAGATGGTTTGATTTGTATGTCTGCAGTGAAAAACAGCCCTTTCCTTTCTATCTTTGCTTTGGGTTTCATCACTATCCCAACACTTATTTTTCTCACTTCATTTTCTGGTTCTGAGTCTGAGTGTCAGTGTTAGTGTCAGTTTCTGATTTGTCATCCTGCATGCTAAGTACTTTTTTCTTCTTGCTTTTGCAGCATTTTTTTTTTTTTTTTAATGGTTGTATTTTGAACATTATGTGCTTTTTTTGCCAAATGCAGGACAGTTTCTTTTCAAATGTGTGTGTGTCCACATCTTTTACATTTGATGCTTTCTTTGTCAGAATGCATTTCTCTTTTTGTCTGACTTTGTGGTTGTGTTTTCTGATTTTTTTTCTCCTGATGTTGTCATTGACTGTACTTGTGCTTTTGCATTTTCATGTGCTCTACATATCTCTATGCATTTTTTCAAAGAGTAAGGCCTTATATCTTAAGCAATGTAGCTCTGACAACATCATAAACAATCCCCACAACCACTCTATCTCTAATCATTCTGTTTTCACTTTTGTCAAAGTTATAAGTTTTTGTTAATTTTCTCAACTCTGAGACGAATGCGTCAATGTTTTCTGAACTGTCTTGCATTTTTGTTGTTGAAAATGTTGGCTTAGTATACTTCATTTGTTTCCCCCACAAAAATCTCTTCAATTTTTTTTCATAACACCGTCTACGTTGTCTTTTCCTTCTTCTTCTACGTAGAAACCGTCCAGTAGTTCTGCTGCCTCTTTGCCAAATACGTGAGAGGAACACAGCACATCTGTATTGTGGCGTTTCTTCTTGAAGTTAAGTTGCAACTTCGTAGTTTTTCCATCCTCTTTTGAAACGTTTCCATTCTTGTACTGCTGATAGACCATTTTTTAAGCTGATTTTCTTTTTTGATGGAGGAACATTTCAGTTCTTCACTTTTTTCTTTGTTGGGTACTTGTGCACTGATGATCTTCATCACTTGCCATTTTCTTCGTTCTCTGACAACGATCGCTTTTTTTTTTTTTTTTTTTTTTTTTTTTACCGTAGTGACCAGTTATTGTAACATGAAAACATCAAATTTTCTTTGGATGAAGTTTTGTTTGGCGATTTTAAAGCTTACAACCATGTTGCGGCACATCCCACGATGACGCCATATCAGAAGTTCATCCACTCATTATAATTTGAATGACAAACTATATAATATTTTGTGGACGTTTAATCCAAAACAAGGAACGCCGACATTGTTGTCATGAAGCATGCTTGACCAATCGGAGCTGGATACATAAGCTTAATTACCAAGGGACATGACTCTTAACACAAATCTTTTACACCAACAGCAATTATGATTGGTCAAGCAGACTACAGTCTGCACGGATACAGATCAGCGACCAATGAGGCTTGCTGTATGGCAACAGTGTGAGAAGGCATTGTTGCAGGTAGGCCTAGGCCAAGCCTGACAGCCCAGATGAGAGGGTTAGGTAGGCAGCCAGATGTGTGCAACCGAAGTCTACGTAAAAATCACCACACAGATGAATAGTTCCTGTTTCAGTTTCACCAAGGTGTCACTGCGTGAGGACTAGTCCATATACGCTACACTACATCTGCAAGGTTTCGGGACCACACTGCACATGATTTATGGCTGATAGATAATTTTTTTTTTTGAATGCCGAAGGTGAGAGAATTTAAGAGGATCACGGCTATGACTTAGAAAATATCAGACCTGAGCACGCTGGTCAGATCTTGGGCACCGTGTAATGGAACGCTAAATCCTGCCCAACCCTTCTTGATCAGAATTGGTAGCGTAGGCGTTAAACCTGATTGTGACGATGGACCATCAATGTCCAGGTACAGAGACTTTTATTTAGCATCCATGATTTCCTCTGCTTATTTGTTTCGTTTGTATACTGGTCATGCACCGGGCAGATGGGTGGTGGTAGGATGTATTTTACGTTATACTTGTGACTGACCTTGTTCATTCCCAGACATGGAGCGGGGTGGTGAACTGCACCAGAGAGGGAGTCTGTGCACAGGCTTTGTTCTGTCTCCAATCCTCTCTGGAACTGTGCAAGGCAGGAACGTTTTCTGACGGTAGACGGCCAGAGGGTCCTCTCGATAGAGCGTCAGAAGCCCTGTGTGTGAGTGTGTGTGTGTGTGTGTGTGTGTGTGTGTGTGTGTGTGTGTGTGTGTGTGTAAAGCCTGTTTGAAATATCTTATCTCTGTTATACTATGAGGAGAGGAAACAAAGAATATAGTAGGTATCACTTGATTAGATTGTGCTTGAGAAGCAGCAAGCGACCAAAAACGAGTTACTTCACAGAATGTTTACTTCCAAAACTTCCCATATTAATTATTAATCAATGCAGTTGTGATTATCAAATATTTACATACATACACGCACACATTTGTGTACCCAAGCCACAACAAAGGAATGTGAGTACTCGTTTGAATTAGGCCTATCATGTAACCACTGCAGGGACATTATCAACCTGTCTGTGGCAAGCGTGAAAGTGCTGGAAATATTTTCTCGCAGCCTTTCTTCGATCACCATAGAATTTCTGATCTCTTTCATATTTACAACCACGTAGATTGTCTATGTTGTTTCACTGCATATCTGTTGGTTTTTTTGTGTTTTTTTTTCACCGGATTTATCACGTGATTTAACGTGGCACCCATAATCTTTCCCGGTTTCAGCACGCACGCTTGTGTGTGTGTGTGTGTGTGTGTGTGTGTGTGTGTGTGTGTGTGTGTGTGTGTGTGTGTTATATTGATGACATGTCAATGTGATATTATGGTATGTGATCAGAAATAAAAAAAATGTAGGCCGTACTTTTTGTAATTTATAATGTGAAGAAAATGGGAACAAAATGCTGACAACTAAGCGTTTCGCTTAAGTTTTATTTTTCTGTGTTTACTTTCTTTCTTCGTTCTTTGTGAGCAGTAGTCAGGAAACGTTCAACAGCCAGCCAAGACGTTGGCATAGACCTGTGGGAAATAGGACCTGGCTGAAAGTAAATTTGATTGAACATAGACCCAAAGGAACATAAACCTTCGGAAACATAGACCTGTGGGAACTTAGATCTGGCTGAAAGTAAGCATATCATTTGAGAGGACGCTCATGGTGCGCGATCCCATGGGGACTCTGCTTGATTTACCACTGTGTTCACAACGATGACGACTAACAACTTGGCCATTGTTAACCCCTCCACTGCTGTTGGAATGTTCACAACGATGACGACTAACAGCTTGGCCTTTGTTAACCCCTCCACTGCTGTTGGAATGTGCAAACTGTGCCATGACAGAATTTACAGAACAGCAGCAAAATTTCATCCGATTTTCCTCTTCTGACCCAAATTCATTGCTAATGAAAATAGTCCACTAAAAATAACAAAGTAAAAGGAAACACTTACAAAAACGTTCTCTTTTGTCTAAAAAAAAAAAATGCAAAGCATATAAACGTACTCCCAGTTTATCCTGAATACGCGTGAGATATTCCATAAAGAGGAAAAACCGTCTTGGACTGGTGTAACCGTTAGTAATGGCTATTCTGGTAAACATCGGCCATCGTCTGTGACCTATAATGAACATATCTACAAATTTGAAGAAATATCGGCCACGTACTTTCTGAGATATTCCATAAAGAAGAAAAACCGTTACAGTCCGTTACAGCCGTTAGTAACGGCTATAACAGTAAACTAAAACATTGGGCATCATCCGTGACCCATAATGAACATACATGCTAATTTTCACAAAGATCGGCCAAGTACATTCTGAGATATTCTATAAAGAAGAAAAATTGTTACAGGCCGTTACAGCCGTTAGTAACGGTATAACGGTAAAGTAAAACATCGGGCATCATCCGTAACCCATAGTGAACATACTTGCTAATGTTCACAAAGATCAGCCAAGTACTTTCTGAGATATTCCATAAAGAAAAACAACCGTTACACGCCGTTACAGCCGTTAGTAACGGCTATAACGGTAAACTAAAACATTGGGCATTATTCGTGACCCATAATGAACATACTTGCTAATGTTAACAAAGATCAGCCAAGTACTTTCTGAGATATTCCATGAAGAAGAAAAGGCGTTACAGGCCGTTACAGCCGTTAGAAACAGTATATATGGTAAACTAAAACATCGGGCATTATTCGTGACCCATAATGAACATACCTACAAATTTTCAGAAAGATCGGCCAAGTACTTTTTGAGATATTCTATAAAGAAGAAAAATCGTTACAGGCCGTTACAGCCGTTAGTAACGGCTATAACGGTAAACTAAAACATCGGCCATCATCCGTGACCCATAATGAACATACCTACAAATTTTCAGAAAGATCAGCCAAGTACTTTTTTTAGATATTCTATAAAGAAGAAAAACCGTTACAGGCTGTTACAGCCGTTAGTAACGGCTATAACGGGGTAAACTAAAACATCGGCCATCATCCGTGACCCATAATGAACATACCTGCTAATTTTCACAAAGATCGGCCAAGTACTTTCTGAGATATTCCATAAAGAAGAAAAAGCGTTACAGGCCGTTACAGCCGTTAGTAACGGCTGTAACGGTAAACTAAAACATCGGCCATCATCCTTGACCCATAGTGAACATACCTACAATTTTTCAGAAAGATCGGCCCAGTAGTTTTGTCTGGAGCGAGTGGAACACATTTTGACCACGGACACACACACACACACACACACACACACACACACACACACACACACACACACACACACACACACAGCATTTCTTCGTTCCCATTCTAAAGTACTCCCTGTTCTTTAAGAACTGGGAGTACAAAAATGACGAACTTTCTAATTTTCCTATCACTTCAGATGAAAAGTAGGACAGACTATTCGTTTCATCGAGGTAAAATCAACATGAATGACGGGAAAATGGTTGTCCAAACTGTCAGTTAACATACAAGGCTATGAGGCGGAGCGTTTATGTTATAATGAATGTAGTGTGTGTGTGTGTGTGTGTGTGTGTGTGTGTGTGTGTGTGTGTGTGGTGTGTGTGTGTGTGTAACAATAACAATAACAATGGTTTATTCAGTTTTTGCAGGCCCTCTGGCCCATATGAACAGGAGAACTGAATTGCACCATAATTAGCATGGTATAGGTAAGTTTGAAAGAGTATAATGACAAACAAACAAGAAATACGCGGCAAATCTTATAGCAACACAAGTAAACGTTTACCTTACGAATCAGTTATAGACTGAGATTTCAATTCCATAATTTTAGGGATTCAGTAATGTGTACTGCAACTTTGAATAACAATTCATTTGACATATTTCTACCTAATAACTGTATCTTAAATTCCGATGGAAAACGATAATAATACAAGGGTATGAATTTCCTGTGAAGTGTGGAATATTTAGGACAAATTAACATGAAATGACATAAATCTTCAATACAAAATGGATCGGTGATTTGTTGAGACGAGTGACATACACTGTTCAGAGGTAGCCGATTGCATCTAAACAGACACAAAACACGACGATGTTCGCGAGTAGACAACTGACTCACATAACCGGCCATTATTAACTCTGGGTGATACATACAATAGTCAGGGTATGATGAAAGCGAAGAATGCCAGTCTTGAAAATACGAATCCTTCAAACGTTGTTTGAGCAGATCTATAAAACAATGAGCATTTCCTACATTCTGCATCTGCCATACATATCCAAAGCCATAAGTGCACAATAGCAGTCTTACACATGTAACCCAGTTTTTTCTACCAGAGTGATCGTGCATTTGCAACATTTTATAGCATTGTTTTGGATATCTGTTGTCGGACATAGACACAAGTCTGCACCAATATTTCACAAGTCGAAGATATGTATCAATATAGATAGGATATCTACCACACTCCCCAAGGGCAATGTTGTTTTTGACATCCCTTCCAACCCCTAAAATCATCTTGCAAAATTTAATCTGGACTTTTTCAATAGCATCATATTTTTGAACCCCCCATATTTCAGAACCATACAACAGAATTGGCTTTACTTTCGTGTCAAAAATTTTGAATAACGTAGCAACTGGAATTCCTTGAAGTTTAACATGCAGTCTTTTAATTCAAGCCACTGCTCTGAGAGCCTTACCTGACAGATTTTCTGCACACCTGGACCAGTTTATTGTGGCTGAGAATAAAACGCCAAGATAGTTGTATCTAGGTTCAACCTGAATCTGCTTACCATCATACCACCATCTCTCAGTTGATTTAATGAAACACCATTTTTGAACACAACCATTCTGGTTTTATCCATATTCACAGTCAGACCCCATTTACGGCAGTATTTTTCCAGACACACTATCTTCTTCTGCAAGTCTGCCACAAAATCGGAAACTAAAGCAATATCATCTGCATACATCAACAGAAAAATACCCAGTGGGTCAGCAAAAATGTCAATACCTCTTGCACCACAGTCTAATAAGTCAGCTTGCAACTCAGACAAAAATATAGAGAACAACAATGGACTTAAAACACATCCTTGTCTTACACCTGACACAGAGTCAAAATACTCAGTTATACTGGTCCCCACTTTAACAGCGGCTTTCACATTTCTATACATAGCCTTCAATGTTTTGTACATTTTTCCGTGAATACCTGTTTTCTGTAATATGAAGTATAGCAGTTTTTGTCTGTGTATACTATCGAATGCTTTAGAGAAATCCACAAAGAGTGTGTAAAACCGACCACCATGTTTTGTCAGGTATTTTTGAACCAGTGATTGAAGAGAAAAAATGTTATCTGTGGTACTGTAACCTTTGCGAAAACCAGCTTGAGCTTCAGGAATAGTATTATTTGCATCACAAAAGTCCTTTAGTCTGTTATTAACTACTGTACTGTATAATTTGCTGATTATGTTCAACAATGAAATCCCCCTATAATTGTCTGTTTTCATCGAACTACCTTTTTTGTGTAACGGGAATATGACAGCTTTCGTCCAGCTTTGAGGGTACTCCCCACTTTTCAAAAATTCTGTTGAACAACGGATACAGAAATTTAACAAGAACATCTTCAGCATGAATGAAAAAATCAGAGGACAGACCATCTGGACCAGCTGCTTTTCCATGTTTTAATGCACGAATAGCACTACGAATTTCAACCTCTGAAATATCCCCATCTCCTTGGGCATAATCACTGCAATTTCCAGATACATGATCATTTAGCAACCTCCCGGTCAAAATCAGAGTCATCCGCTGATTGCTCTACATTGAACAGATTTTTAAAGTAATCATACCACGCACGAGGTGAGATCAAATTCGAACGGTTCGGTTTGGTTGATGTCAATGACTTAACTTTTTGCCAAAACGCTCTGGAATTAATATCAGAACATGCAGTATTTAGTTCGTTTAAAACTTGCTCATTTTGTACTGCTTTTTTACTTTCACACAAATCTTTGAATTGCTGTTTCTGATTCAGATAATTGATTAAATCTTCCCTTGAATTAGACCGTCTGAATACACCCAGATGTTGATGTTTCTTTTCTTTCGCGCGCTCACACTCCTCGTCCCACCAGGGAGGCTGTTCACAGGATACTTGCATTTTCCGCTTTGACTTCATTTGGCAAGCAGCGTTCTGAAGGAATGTGACAAGACAGGTCGACCCCGCCTCAACGTCACATTCAAGTGCTGTCATAAAATTTTGAAATTCTCTTTCTTTGTTACAAAAAATGTAATCAGCGAATGACTCTGCATATTCTACCTTCCAAACAAATCTCAACTCTTCTTCCAGTACAATTTGTTCAGCATTATCCTCAGTCTCCATGCCATCAACATAAGTAAAGGAAGCAACAATAGGAAAATGATCAGATTCACACCTGTTTGCCACGTACATATCAACAACAGTATCAAATAATAACTGTGAACAAACAAAATAATCTACGACACTTTTACCCTGGTTTGCTATGCATGTCATTTCTCCCTCACTATCCCCTTCAGTTCTTCCATTTACAATTAACAGATCATATTCTGTACATAGTTCAATAAGTCTACGACCAAAACTTTGACACCACTGTATTTAGATTTTGCGAATAGTTTGTGGCACATTCTGCATTAATATTTCTGCATCTTCTAGTGTTTGTGCGTGTCTATTTTCACCGACGTTATCCACATCATAGAGTTCAGACGTGCGGGCATTAAAATCACCACACAGTAGCCAAGGTAAGTCAGGATATCGGTCCATCACCTCTGACATACGTTTTCTAACAAATCAATACCGTTATCACTGTTCTTTCCATAAATCACTGAACGTTCAGGAGCAATGTAAACAAATGCAGCAAGAATGTCAAACGGAGAATTCAAAACACACTTACCAACCTTCAGAAAAACACAGTCCTCTGTTGATTGCAGCAGATACTCCACATGGCACATAACAGATTTGTGTACACAGACAACAACACCACCTTTCAGTTTTGTCATGCGTGGAGAGTAAAACACATGAAAATCCGGGAAAGCATTTTCTATATCACTTTTTTTTTACATAGCCACTGTGTGTGTGTGTGTGTGTGTGTGTGTGTGTGTGTGTGTGTGTGTGTGTGTGTGAGGGGGGTGGGGGTGGTACACGCAGATTGTGTAACTGAACATTTTAATTAACAACATTGGTTCCAGTATGAACAAATGTAGGGCCTAGTCAAGGGGAGAAAATCCAAGCGGTGGAAGTTCACCGGCTGAGCGGAAGTCTGTGCCCCGCAAGGTACATCTTAAGCATGAGCAAATCATTAGTGTAACACATCCGACTGCGGGTTCCTCTAACTCTAAAGTCCCTGATCGAACTTAATGCTGGTCCTTTGGCAGCCAGTCAGGACACCCCACCCGCCCCACTTCTCTCTCCGCACCCTCCCATTAAGGATAGGATGGTTCCTAGACTGGAATAACTGCTGGCTACACACCAAAAATGAATGCATCAAGGCTTTGTTTAAGTAGTCGAGTATTTATAGACTGGCACAATCAGGTTGCTTTTAGAATAGTCATCGTGTCTGAAAGTTGATTCTCCTCATTTTCTTTCATATGGCCATCAAGGTACATACCAGGTGGTTCCAAGCAGACAGATTAAAATCAAAAGAATGGGACTATTTAAGGGTTTCCAGCTGGCGTAAAAATAGGGTCACGGGTGAGTGCAAAGGCCTGAAATGCGACGTCTACTAAAGAGAAGGTCATGTATTTGAAGAAATGTTCTTTTGATCAGTCAGTCTAACATTAAATGCTGACTCAAAGTTTGGTAGGTCAAAAAATGTCTACATGGGTTATATTGTGATTTAGTGCAAAATTTTAATTGTGGCATGTGGCCTGCTTTGCATCCATGGCATAGACCAGTCCAGTCATGTATAGTACTTCCAATAAAAAGAATCTCTTAAGATAATAACATAATTTGTAGTTCTTTTCCATTTCGAGGGTTGACTGCCAGAACCAAGTATCTGAATTTTCGGAAAGTTTACAGGAGACGATTTTTAAACTTTCAGCTGCTGTAGCATGAAAACAAATTAAGTGAACGCCTCAAAACTTTTACACAGAGTAAATCAGTATCATTTCTGCTGAAAGTATTTTCTTGAACTTGCATTTATCTCTTGTGCTAAGTGTAAACAATACAATTCAAAACATGCATAAGATACTTGGTTTTCGACAACTGAAAGTGCCATGATCAAGGACAACCTGAAGCCAGTATCTCAAAGATACGAGGTTTTGCCAAACCCGTACTGAAAGCATTTCCACCGGTTGAGACAACAAGAACAAAGTGACTGATGATACTTGGTTTTTACAAGCTTGAAGCGCCATGAGCTAGGACAACTAGAAACCAGTATCTCAAAGTACCGGGTTTTGGGAAAAGTTTGTACAGAAAGTATTTCCTTGAATGTAATTACAAGAACATCGTATTTTGATGTACTGGACTATGTAGGTACATGAAAGGCGTCTCTCTTTAACAAATGGGACTGCCTAAATCGAGGTGGGTTTTTTTTTTTTTTTTTTTTTTTTTTTTGTTGTTCTACTGGGATTTTATCATCACAAATGCGTTGGTCAGACCTTGAGCGCCTACCTAACATTGGTTGTGTCTTTTTTATGTACATGTGTGTAGTGAATGTGCACATGTGTGTGTACGGTATTCGTGCGCGTGCGCATGTGTGTGTGTTTTGTGTGTGTCTTTTTATGTGTGTGCATGCATGTGTGTGCGCTTGTGTGTGTGTGTGTGTGTGTGTGTGTGTGTGTGTGTGTGTGTGTGTGTGTG
>CM065717.1:40339373-40341873 GCA_033310375.1 Conus canariensis
ATTTTGGTCCTGTTCAAACACTCGCATAACGTACAACAAAACAATTATCTGGTTGCGATTTGAATTACTGGCTGGCTAAGATAGAAGCATTCTCGCTGCGTGCCCTTATATGTAACCGGGAAAGATTTTACTTCTTGAAATGCCCCCCCCCCCCCCTTTTTTTTCCTGCACCCCAATCTTTCCTATCCCTGCTCCCACCCCTACCTTCAACGCATGCAGTCTGCATCTCTGTCTTATGCTCCTTTCTCATCAAAAGGCAAGGTTTCTTTTCAGACCTTCCAATATATATGTGGTATTTTCCCGTTTTAACTGAGGCGGATTTAGCGGTTTTTGACCCCCCCCCCCCCCCCCCCCCCCCCCTTTTTACATCTCGTTTTTACTGTTCAAAAAGACATTCTCACCAACTTCACATATCTTTGACAGAGGAGGTGTTGTTTACGTCACCTGTTTTAATCGGAGACATGTCTTTGTCAGTTTATCATCTTCCATCAAAGATGGTCAGATTTGCGTCAGTGCCATAAGAGAGACTAGGGACTCCGGGCTGTTGAAATTGGAGAAGGTAAAGAGGGAGCGAAGGGGTGGGGGCTGGGTGGAGGAAGAAGGGAGGGCGTGAGGGGGGAGAGGAAGTTTCAAGAATCTGCTCTGTCCTCTGCAGAGTTACTGTGCCTTGTTGGTGAATTTATCCCTGCTTTTTATACTCGTGTATCTTTGCGTGTGTGTGTGTGTGTGTGTGTGTGTTGTGTGTGTGTGTGTGTGTGTGTCTCTCTCTCTCTCTCTCTCTCTCTCTCTCTCTCTCTCTCTCTCTCTCTCTCTCTGTCTCCAGTCTGTTGCACATATCGGAAGGATTTCCGTTTCGTATTTCCTCCCACTCATCCCCTCCCCCCTCTCTCTCCTCTCCAGGAGAAGAGCTTCTTTTTGTCCCGTGGTCAGGGTGATTTACTTGAAAAGTGTTGGAATGTGTTGTATTTTCTTGGCACGATAGATGCATCTCAATATTTCCTTCGACCAAACTGATCTTCATATTACACACACACACGCACGCACGCACGCACACCACACCACACCACACCACACCACATCACATCACATCACACCGCACTCGCGCGCACGCGCACACGCACACGTACAGAGAGAGAGAGGGAGAGAGAAGAGAGAGAGAGAGAGAGAGAGAGAGAGAGGGGGGAGTGAGAGTGAGGGAGGGGGCGAAAGGAAATCTTTACTTATCTCAGTCTCCTTTACACAAAGACAAAAAAAAACGTGTTTAGGTTTTGTCACATTTTCTCCACACAGGTGTCAGATGTTGTATGACTGTGAAGTATTCTTTTCAAATTATCGAAACACGCACTATCTATATGAGAAGATCACACACACAGACACAGACCCACACAGACGCACACACACACGCACACACGCACGCACGCACGCACGCAAGCACGCACGCTCGCACGCACACACATATTAACGCAAGCACGCATTAACGCACGCACGCATGCACGCACACACGCACGCACCCAAACGTTGACATATGGCAGCTTGCACTTCTGCTTCTATGTGAACGAAACGGTCTGGCCTAGCCGAACATTGTGATAGGATTTTGTTTACTCCCGTGTATGTTTATATGTAGGTGAAAAGGAGACATTGCATTAGCCTCAGTTAAACTCGCAACCATTTGGAAAGTTTGTTGTTGTTTTTTCCCGTACACATAGCAGACGAGTACAGGGGGTAATATGGATGTTATCATGGACATGCGTGCAAAGAAGTATAGTTACCTGTATTGTGAAATATTAGACGTGTGTGCAAGAATATATGAGTAGATTCATTGGTGAACATTTTTACGTGTGCGCAACGATGATTACTTTTTTATTGGTGAAATGCAGACGAGAGTGCAAAGATGTCTCTTATGTTCTGTGCAATCCTGAAAAGTGTGTATTCTGAAGAAGACTGATTTATTTTCATAGCTGAAGTATACGCGTATGGAACGATGTATGAAACTATCTGTACTGGTTAAAAAATGTAGCCGCGTGTGCAACGATATACGAATTGCTGAAAAGTAGGCGTGTGTGCAACAATGCATAATGATATGCTTAGAAGAAAATTGTACGTGTGTGTTATGATGTATGATTATTTGTATTGGTGAAAGATGTATTAGTCTTAGGAAAATGTGTGGTCATCATGTTTGTAAAATAAGATGTGTATGCATTCATATATGATTGTGTATTGGTAAGTGCGTACAACAATGCGCGCGCGCACGCCCGCATGTGTTTGTGTATGCTTCATAGAGTTCCTTCTTCCTTTAATTCACTTTCTTCCCTTCGTTCTTTTCGACTTTTTTTTATTTCTTTTTTCCCCCTTTCCTTCCTTGTTTTATTCTTCATTATTTGTATTTGTTGTCTTTCTTCCTTCCTTTTCTATCATTCCTTCGTTCCTTTTCTTTCGTCCTCTCTTTATTTTTATAACTGCCTTTGTTTTTTTTGTTTTTTTTCTTTTCTTTCTTTTCTTT
>CM065717.1:40343054-40348054 GCA_033310375.1 Conus canariensis
TCCTTTTTGTCTTCGTCTTCTTCTTCTTCTTCTTCTTCTTCTTCTTCTTCTTCCTCCTCCTCCTCCTCCTCCTCTTCATCTTCTTCTTCTTCTTCTTCTCTCTCTCTCTGTGATGTGTTGAGTATGCGTGTGTGCGTTTGTGTGAGTGTGTGTGTGTGTGTGTGTGTGAGAGAGAGAGAGAGAGAGAGAGGAGAGAGAGAGAGAGAGAGAGAGCGTGCGTGCGTACGTCTGTGTGTGTGTGTGTGTGTGTGTGTGTGTGTGTGTGGATGGAGAGAGAGAGAGAGAGAGAGAGAGAGAGAGAGAGAGAGGGTACCATAAGCTTTTGTTTATTTTCGAAGAAAAAAAATGAACATGAATCCGTCCTTGTCCCCTACCCACCCCCTTCCCAAGCCTCCCTCTTCTTCCCCTTCACCCTCCCCCCCCCCCCCCTCAAAAAAAAAAAAAAAAAAAAAGGTAACAAACAATTCACGTGGCCTACATTCTGAGTCCAGTCATCGAACAACAAAGCAAAATCCCACAGCTTATACCGTGCCATTGTCACAACTCAGCTTCCGCACGACGTGCTCCGCTAGTGGCCACACGGACCTTTTAGACCGCGGCTTAAACTTTAGGACTAGATTTGAAAAAAAAACAAAAAAAAAAACACCAAAAAACAAAAGAGGTTTTAGACTATCAAATCCTTTTTTTAAAAAAACACATTATCGGTCCGGGTGACTTGCTTTTATTTTTTCTTTTTAACAACAAACAAACACAGCAGCAAGAGTTTTAATCGGATCAAAAATGGCTATTTAAAGTCAGCTTCGCTTCATCTCACAAGTTCATTGACTCATACGGGAGGAACGTATACCACTTCTTCTGAAAACGGATCTGGTTTGGGTTTTCATATCGATTCTTGAGACTGGCCGACCGGCTGCTGAGATCAGAATTGAGTTTGGCGTTTCAGGAACTGTGGTGCATCCAAACAACCGAACATGGCCGACAATTTGAACCGTTGCTGTAGCAGCGACAACCTGCCCTTCAGCCTGCAACCAGCCGTCCTTCAGAGACAGGCCTGGAGACGAAGGTCGAAGATGAGCGTCAGTAAGAGGAGTAGGAGAAGGAGGGATTCAGAATTTGAGACTGAACCGAAATATTCACAGGTACGTGAAGAACTTTTTTGGAAACACGCACACGCATACACGCGCGCGCGCGCGCGACGCACGCACGCACGCACGCACGCACGCACGCACGCACGCACACACACACACACACACACACACACACACATAGAGCGAGACAGGAGAGAGAGAGAGAGAGAGAGAGAGAGAGAGAGAGAGAGAGAGAGAGAGTTTCTCTTTCGTACCACTTCCCGAACAAGAGTTTCTGTCCGTCACCAAAATGACTCCAGAGGCAGAAAATGATGAAAAAGCACTAAAATGCTAAGGAAAAATAGGTGTCATGACATTTTGCTACTCCGATATTATCCAACTCTGAACATTTGATGAAAAGAAGCTTGAGTGTTAGAGGAAAGGGGTACGAAAGGAAATCAATAACACAAATCAACACATCGATAACACACACACACACACACACACACACACACACACACACACACACACACACACACACATTTTCCTCTCGGTATTTCTTATTTCGTAAGACATTCCCCCACCCCCATCCCCATTATAGGAGATGTGGAGGGAGAGGGATGGGGGTGACAGTCTGGAGCAGAGGACGACTGGACGAATGATATGATTAAATGGTGACTGGTCAATTTTGCAGAGCGAATTTCGAAAGAGAAATTAATTGGGTTGTTTTCCTAAAGGAATTAACACCTCATAGCGGTAATGTTGTAGGCGAGGGCAGCAGGAAGGCTTGGGAAAAACAGGGGGTGGAGTTAGGGGTGGGGTCGGAGGCCGGGGAGGATGGTGGCCTTCCAGACAGAAACATAGGGAGAAGGTAAGGTAATGTTGCTTATAGCCCAGCCGACCGCAAAGGGCCATATCAGGGCTGACATAGGGAGAAGAGTATAGAGAAGGAAAGAGAAATCATTCAATGATGGCATATACTAAGGCAGCTGCAGACTCTTCTCTCTCTCTCTCTCTCTCTCTCTCTCTCTCTCTCTCTCTCTCTCTCTCTCTCTCCCCTCCCTCCCCCTCTCTCTCTCTCTCTTTTCTTTTCATTCTTTTTCTTTCTTATTTACATTGTGTTTCTTTCTCCTTGTTGCTTGCTTAATTTTTTCTGTTTTTATTTCTTCTTTCTTTCTATGTCTTTATTCATCTTTTCCCTTCTTTCTTTCTTTCATTTTCTTTTTTTTTTTTCCCTTTCCTTCCTGTCTTCTCATTCTTTCTTCCATTCATTCATTTCTGTTGTTTTTTTTGTTTGTTTGTTTGTTTCTTTCTTTCTTTTTCTTTACCTTTTCCTTGCTCGTTTTTTTTTCATCCATTTCTTCTTTTCTTTCTTTCTGTCTTTCTTTCTCTCATTTCGTTATTTCATAGTTTTCTTTTTTGTTCTTGTTGTAATGTTGGCATTCAAGACGAGGACTGGTGGACTAGGTGGAATGTGTGATGGTACAGATTCCCCCTTCACTTGTTTGTCCGTTTCAGAGTACATGACTGAAACACATGTATTTTACTGATCTACGGGTGGGGGGAGGGAGGGGGGGGATATGCGCACATGTCCTTGGGTTGGAGGGGTGGAGGGGGGTGGGGGGGTGGGGAGGGGAGGAAAGGGAAGTGTGGCCTGGGACTAGGATGGGGGAGAGGGAGGGGGGGGAGGGAAGGGAGAGGAAGTAATAGAGAAAATGGGGGAAGAGTGGGTCGGATGGAAATCCCACACCAGTTCCTTTACCACCTTAGATTTGTTTATTTTTGTTAAACTCAGTTATTTACTTATTCACTTACCTGCTTATGCCTTTATGTATGTATGTATTATTTACTTATTTATCCATTTATTTGTTTACTTATTCATTCATTTATTGAAGGGGATGGGGCTGAGGTACATCAGTGAAAGGTGCTCAGGGGGTGGGGGGAATGAAGGAGTCAAGGAGAAGGGAAAGTGAATGTATTGTGGGGAAGAAGAGCACAGGGAAAGGTGGTGGTTGGTTGTGGGGGTTACCAAGGAATATCAAAACTAGCTATTAAGTAGGAAAACAAATGAGCGGACAGCAGCTTGGATGGGAACAATGGGGGCGATGACAGAGAAACGATGACGAACCAGCGTTTCCTTTCCTTTTCCTGTGGAAAACGCACACATTTTAAAGAGACATATGGAAGAGCAGTGTGTGTGTGTTGTGTGTGTGTGTGTGTGTGTGTGTGTGTGTGTGTGTGACGAAATTTGTCACAGGGGGGTTCGGGGGTTCGCACACATGCACGCACGCACACACCCTAACGCATGCACAAACACACGCGCGCGCTCACGCACACACACACACACACACACACACACACACACACGCACACGCACACACACACGCACGCACACACACGCACGCACGCACGCACGCACGCATGCACACAAGCGGTCGCGCGCGCTCACACACACACACACACACACACACACACACCACACACACACACACACACACACACACACACACAACACACAACGTGTGACTGGGGCTGGCTATTGCAGTGGTTTCCTTCAGCTCGGGGCTATCGAAGCTCCTGTCATGAGTTATCTTCTCCTGCTACGGTAACTGGTTGGCACTGAAACAGCGATCCGGGTCTGAGAGAAATGTCTTGTTCCCAGCTGGCTGTCCACACAGACATGTGCACGTCTTGTCTCCATTTCGTTCATTAGCGCTGTGTTTCTCCCCTAATTTTTGTCAAGTCTTCCGATAGTAAGAGACTGATAATCTATTTTTTTTTCGTATGCTATTTCATCGTTCAGTTTACACTCTCCAAGTTTTTTTTTTTCGTGGTGTTTTACTGATAGCGTACTTCGGTCTGACCCATAATTTAACTCTGAAAAATCTTCACTTAGCGATCGAAACAGGAAGCATCCGGCTTGTCTCATACAAACAAACAAACATACTGATAAACACCACTCCGTACGTGTCTGGCTTCACATAGTCACCTTTGTGGGAGCGCTAATGACAGTTGCATTTCGTTTGGTGATGTTGTCCTGATGGTGAATATGGCACAAAGGATACAGTCAAGTGACTGTTCTTCAAGTAATCTGGACCATCATAGCGTTAGGTCGTAGCGGTGATCCAACAAACACTGGGAATCTCCCCCATAACGCTGCCTCCTAGTCACACACAACACATACAGTTGTCGTCAGTTCAGTCCTTCATACATCTGATAAAAAGTAGTAGCATCCTTCGGTGGCCAAAACGATCAGAATGCCAACTCTCCAACAGCCACAAGAGCTTAAGAAGTAGTCATATTGCCAGAAAGAATTTGCCTGGCGCCCGTTTCTAAGCTCATCTTACCTTTCGCTTCCCCCGCCACGAGTAAAGACACTCTACTGCCCATAGCCCCCCCCCCCCTCCCCCCCTCCCGCCAGTTCACACGTCTGTGAAATCCGCTTCAGGTGGACGTTGAACAGGTGTGATTGGAGACAGCCTTAGCTCCCTTTCCACCGGTTGTTTGGAGGAAGTCTCTGATGTTTTTGTTATCAAGAAAAAAAAATGCAGTTTTGCAACCTGCTGCTGCTGCCGCTGTAGAGGATGACAACCACTCCTTCTTGGCGGAAGAAACAAGCAAGAGGAAGGTGGAGAAAATCCGGCAAGGAATTGTAAAATCAGACACTTAAACCTGACAACTAATGGTTGCCAAGTGAGGCGACTGCAGGCGGAAATCTACACAAATCTAAAAAAAAAAAAAAAAAAAAAACTTACGTACTGTATTCGCCAAGCATGAACAAACGAATCACAAGACAAAACACGACGCGTTTCGACCTCTTATGTCTTCTTCAGGCAAGATAAACTGACAAGTAATGTAATGACCTGAGCTGCTGAAGACAGCAACCATCAAAGACATGTGCCGATGCTCTAGGAAGAAGTGAAGCAAGCTGAC
>CM065717.1:40353054-40365554 GCA_033310375.1 Conus canariensis
GAGAGAGAGAGAGAGAGAGAGAGAGAGAGAGAGAGAGACAGACAGACAGACAGACAGACAGAAGACAGACAGACAGACAGACAGACAGCCCAGACAGACAGACAGACAGACAGAGAAGACTTTTCTTGAAGGGCGTGGAGATGGAGAGATCGACATCGGGCAGCGTTGATACCTTCCAGCCACTGCGGGTGATGACTGGTCTATCCTGTGTTACCGGGAGATGGCTCCCGCAGACGTGGGACGGGTCGAAGACAGAGCGCTGCCTTACTGCGACAATGGAAGCCCGGCAAAGCATGTTTTGGGTCGGCATGGGGGACACCTCCTCTGGGAGTTCGGCTGAAAATTGCCGTCTCGGCTGTAGCCATTGAGGGTCACTATGCTCCAGCGACGTCCGTCCTGCTCTCGCTTTGAGGCGGCCTCACGCGGCACAGGACCATCGCCACTCCAGCATGAAGGACACTCGGTAGCTCTGAAAACAGGCCTTTCATGGATGAATAGGTGAAGATTACTTATGTTCACAGTCGACTGACCAGTTCCACAATGTGAACGCCAGTTCACCCAGAAACAGAAGCAAGTGCTGGACGCTAGTTCAGCAGGAGTAAAGAAGAGGACCCACCCGCAGCCCGTGGAAAGCTGGGATATGTCAAAACATCCAGGAGGACGCCATCTTTGTTTACGAAGTCATAGCACATGAATCCAAACTATGCGTTTTGTTTGCTTATGCTTTATCTTGGAGTCAGTGTCTCCTGTTCATTTGCCACATCCCACCCTGGTCAAATTCGATCGTTGTATTTTTTCATACGATGGAAATAGTCCACCAGTGCATTTTTGACGACGAAAAGGTGCTCCAAGGCGGTGCTTGAGGAGTCGACGATTTACAGATAGAAAATATAAGATTGCTATGAGAATTTTAGTGCATCTGAAAGTTGATTCCCATTCTTTTCTGTTATATGCCTATCAAGACACATGCTGAGTGATTCCAGGCAGCAAAGGTAAGGACATGGTGAGCTCTAGTGCCTGAAATGATACGTGAGGGTACTTCAAGTTCGAGTCAACAGTTGCAGATTTAGTCCAAAACGTTATATAGTTTCTACTCCACTCTGTTTTTCGACAGAAGCAGATGAGGACGAGAGTGAGTATTAAAAGGACGATGTTAAAGTATAAATATTAATTCCTTCTCCGACAGCTACGAGAACCAATGAGTTCTGTATTTTGAACAGAACCATTTCTATGCCCATCGAGTGTTGACCTTTTTGTGTAGAAACGAAGGTCTCTGATAAATGAGGGATTTGGGGTGGGGGTGGGGGTGGGGAGGGGGGGGTGGGGAGGAACTCGGCTGGTTCAATTAATTGCTAAGACTACAATCAAGCGAGTCAAGCAGGCGTGTTGGATAACGTTTATGAAGGAATCATATTTACAAAATGTCATGTACATATGGGTGACTTTGATAAGTCCCTGGATGTTTTGACATATCCCAGCTTCTTTTGAGACGTCTTGGATGCTTTTATACATCTAACATTGATTTGATACATCCCAAGTTGTTTTTATATATTTTGGGAGTTTCAGCATGTCCGGGTTGTTCTCATATATTCAGGGTTATTTTTATATACCATGGGTTGTTTTTATATTTTACCGGGCAGTTCTTCGTACTGGAATGTGTTTATATACAATGGGCAGCTTTGGTACATTCCAGGTGTTCTTTTTAAATACATCATGGGTTCTTTTACTACACTCTGGGTTATTTTCGTATATCATGAATTGTTTCATACACCCCTGGTTGTTTGAATAAATCGCAGGTTGTGTGAACACATACAGTGTTTCCTTGATAAATCCTTGGTTGTTTTTTTTCATGTCCTGAGTTGTTTGAATACATTCTTGGTTGTTTTCATATGTCTCAGATAGTTTTTAATCCCTCTCGAATTTTTCTGGTACACCCTGGGTTATTCTCATATGTTAGGGGTTTCAATTAATCGATTGACGTTTTTAAAGTGGCCCGAGTTGTTTTGATACAACCTGTGTTGTTTCAATATACCACGGATTCTTCTGACGAGTCCAGAATAACAGTTTTCATACACCCTTATTTATCTCCACATTTTCCAGGTTGTTTTAATACATGCAAGGTTGTTCTATACACCCCGGGCTGTTTTCATATGCTCCTGATTGCTTTGATACCTGCAGGGTTGTTCTATACATCTTGGGTTGTTTTCATATGCCCCAGGATATTTCATGCCTGCCGAAGTATTCTACACATCTAGGTTGTCTTCATATGTTTCCAATTGCTTAAATACCTCCAGGATTGTTCCATACATCCCGGGTTGTTTCATATGTTATCTATTACTTTGATACCCCCAGGGTTGTTCTGTACATTTAGAGCAGTTTTCATGTCTTAGATTGTTTTAATACCTGCAGGGTTATTCTATACATCTTGTGTTGCTTTGACACGTCCAATGTTGTTTTGATACCTGCAGGATTGTTCTATGCATTCTGGATTGTTTTCATATGTCCCAGGATGCTTTCATTCCTCCATGATTGTTCTATACCTCTTGGGTTGTTCAGTGTGTTCCCGATTACTTTGATACCTCCTGGTTGTTCTACAGATCGAGAGCTGTTTTCATCTCAGATTGTTCTGATACCTGCAGGTTCTTCTATACATACTGTGTGGTTTTTACTTGTCGCAGGTTGTTTTGATACCTGCAGGGTTATTCTCATGCATTCCAGATTGTTTTCATATGTCCCAGAATGCTTTGATACGTCAGCGACTCTTCTATACATCCCGTGCTTTCCATAATTATGTCCTCGATGACTTTGACACCACTCGGATTGTTCTATATTGTTTCGATACCTGCAGGGTTGTTCTATACAGTTTCATATGTTCCCGATTGCTTTGAAACCTCTGGGATTGTTCTAATACACATCAGGTTGTCTCCATTTGTCCCAGATTGCTTTGATACCTCCAGGGTTTTTTTGCTTTCAACACTAGACAGTGAAGTCTACTCAAGGACACACGATGATCCAACAAGGGCCAGACAGTTGTGGAGCCAGCGAAAAACAAACAAACAAATAAACCAGCTAACAAAAAAGAGCAAACCTTAGCACAGATGCCACATTAGCCATTTCCCGTCATATAATCATATATCCTCCAAAATTCGCTAGGAATGTGATTTGCCGCTTCACAAGCAGTCCTGTGAATATCATCAGATAATGTATTAAAGCCAGAATAAAAGTCACTATGCACATTACTGTCACAGTAGTACGCAGTCTTCAGCTGAAACCAGCTGTGCAACATGTGCTTGCCCGTGAACATCTCCCCTTCGGAGAGAGCTCCCGAGTTCACCTTATTTTTGTTTACACCCGTAGCAAACTTTGCTGGGCAAAAGTTGATTTTTGTTTGTTTTGACCTGAAATTTTGGACGATGTGATATGCGTAGATTTGCTTTAATTTCGTTCTCTGCAGGTTTGTTTTTCATCCAGAATAGCCCCTGCTACGAAGATCATAGCTGCTTTCATTCAACAACCAGTCGCACCAACAATGTAACACACCAATAGTGTGGTGTGCAAAGGATGTAATACAGTAACCACGTAATGCACCAGCGATACATTACATCAATAATTTAATGCACCAACGATGTAATACATCAATAACATTGTGCACCAACGATGTAATGCCTCAACAATGTAATGCACCAACGTTGTAATATATCAACAATGCTATGCACAATGACGTACTACATTAATTAATTATGTGGTGCACCAATGATGTAATACATCAACAATGTAGTTCACAATGACGTAATACATCAATCATGTTGTACAGCAACGATATAACGCACCAACAATGTAATGCACAATGAAGAAATGCATCAATAATGTGGTACACCAACGACGCAATACATCAATGATTTAGCCCTCCCACGATGTAAGACATTAATAATGTCGTGCATCAACGACGTAATACATCGATAACGTAATGCACCAATGATGTATAGCATCAATGCAACGGAATACACCACCAATGCAATGCATCATGAACGTCATACACAAAAATGCAGTGGGCCAGCAACGAAACAAATGTAACGCACCAACTATGTAACACACCGACAACGTAATGCACCAACAATAAAGCACTCTAGAAATGGTAATATCGATGAATGCAGCTTGCTCACATTGCAGAACAAAGTCTCGTGATTATACCTGCAGAATCTCCTGGCTCTAGAGGTTTTTTAATGGTTGTGGTGAAGCGCGAACCTTACACACCCATTCTAAGGCTAAACTCACCAAAAGAATCCGAAAACTTGGGGGAGTTCGGCCTCAGAGAATTTGAACATGAGGGTTAATGCGCTAAAGACATTCTTCGCTAACCATGCAATGCACCAGCATTGTAGTGCACTACAATGTAATGTGGCTAACCAATGCGTCAGCATTGTAATGCACTAACAATGTAATGCTAGCCATGCAATGCGCCAGCATTGTAATGCACTAACAATGTAACGTGCTAGCCATGAAATGCACCAGCAATGTAATGCACTAACAATGTAATGCTAGCCATGCAATGCACCAGCAATGTAATGCACTAACAGTGTAATGTTCTAACCAATGCACCAGCAATGTAATGTGCTAGCCATAAATGCACCAGCAATGTAATGTGCTAGCCATAAATGCACCAGCAATGTAATGTGCTAGCCATAAATGCACCAGCAATGTAATGTGCTAGCCATAAATGCACCAGCAATGTAATGCACTAACAGTGTAATGTTCTAACCAATGCACCAGCAATGTAATGTGCTATCCATAAATGCACCAGCAATGTAATGTGCTAGCCATAAATGCACCAGCAATGTAATGCGCAAACGATATGTGTGCTTACCAATGCGCCAGCATCGTAATGCGCAAACAGTGTTATGTGCGAACCATGTGATGCATCAGCACTGACAAAGTACTGAGCTAACAACGTAATGCACTAGCAATACAAGGTTCTAGCCATGTAATGCATCAGCTATGTAATGCGCTGAAAATGTAAGACGCCAACTACATGATTTTATTAACGGTGTAAGGCACCATTAAAGTAATACACCGACAATGCAGATTACCAACAAACTAATGCATCCGCAATGTAAGGCACCATTAAGGTAATACACCGACAATGCAGATTACCAACAAACTAATGCATCCACAATGTAAGGCACCAGGAATGCCATGCAACAACCGCATAACGCACATACAGTATCATGTGATAATAGTGTTAGATACTTTCAATGAAATGAATGAACGAGAAACGGATCCTGATCGAGAACGAATCGTCTAAGGGAGTGTGTGTGTGTGTGTGTGTGTGTGTGTGTGTGTGTGTGTGTGTGTGTGTGTGTGTGTGTGTGTGTGTGTGTGTGAACATTCCAAATTCAGTCATTCTCTCTCTCTCTCTCTCTCTCTCTCTCCTCTCTCTCCTCTCTCTCTCCCTCTCCTCTCTCTCTCTCTCTCTCTCTCTCTCTCTCTCTCTCTCTCTCACAGTATGGTGTAAAATCCATTCTATTTCAAACATCGCTTTGTGCATGTCCAGTTCACATTCCAGTTGGTGTTTTTGTCTGTCTGAAAAGTTAGATTTGTGTGATTGTTTCAAATGTCAGTTTATGATTTTTGTCTGATCTAAACTTCGAGTTATGTGTTTGCCTGTTCTAACCATTGCTTTGTGTTTGTCTGACTCTAATGTAACTTTTTGCGTGTGTCTGTTTAAAGCATCGGTTTGTATGTTTCAGATTATCTATCAATCAATCAGCCAGCCAGCCAGTAGAAAACAAGAAATGAACACAAAATCAAAGCATAATGTCTCAAATATTTCATGCAACAAACTCCAAAGTCATGCACACCACACAATGTTCCCCACACACAAAAGGAAGAGGGAAAACAGAGAGAGAGAGAGGGAGAGGGGGGGGGGGGGGGGATAGAGAGAGAGAGAGAGAGGGTGAGCAGGGGGTGGTGTGGGGTGGTGGTGGGGTAGAAACAACCACGAAGCTGTATATTCCAAATTTCAAATTTGATTTCCTGCAACGAGCTTCATTTTCAGTCTCACCAGGGAGGTGTCACTGCGTGCAGACCAGTCCATATACGCTACCCCACAACTGCTGAGTCACAAGACCACAGTGCCCGAGCCAGATGAACTGCTACCAAAAAAAAAAAGGTTAGATGTCCTCAGCAGATGTCAGACCTACGGCATTAACCCAACGCGCTTCCCCAGCATTGGAAGTTCATGTATTTGTTTCCAAGATCATGTATGCCTATATCGAAGATCAGTTGTTGTTTTTTTGTTTTGTTTATTTCAAACACTCTTTGTATTTCATGCGTTTGGAACGCCAGTTTAGATGCTTGTTTCAAACATGATTTTTGTGTTGGTATTTCTATCACGAAGATCCATCCTCAGTTGTTCTAAAACATGCCATTGGATGCCGCTCTTTCTGTGGGAGAGTTCACAACAATGCCATGGACAATCTTCACAGCAGCCTTTGGCGATGTTCATCGGCTGTCCCATTATCTTGATGTATTCTTCGAATTTTTGTGCTTCGATAACGCACCAACAGCTGTATTTGCTACAAACTATAAAGAAAACAACAGCGAATCGCTATAATGGAAAGACGCCTTCTTTCTTCTAGTTTGGTCTTTCTTCTGGGCGTTTTTCACTTGGGGCCCAACACAACGTCTTCAGCGTGACAGCTACTTCCTACCATACGAGAACTCATCATACTCGAGCCAAAACTTTCCCAAGATTCCCCCGGCGCGTGGCAGCAAACGACATGCGCATGCGCCACTTGGTGAGCTTCTCCTCCCTCTCCCGGTCCTGGTCCTTCCAGCGCCTCACCACGGCCATTGAGTCCCGCATGGTCTCCAGGTGCTTGGTCTGCACGGAACATTCGTGGTCCGCCAGGTCCAGAGCCTCAGCTTTCCGCTTCTCCAGGTTCAGCCGCGCTGATCGCGGAACTGCCTCCTTGCGCCCCTGGGCCACACTGTCTGTCCTACCAGCGAAGCCAACTCTAGGTGTCGTGTGCTCTTGGGGCGAGTCCATGGAAACCGCAGGGCTTGTCAACTCTTGGGAACTGGCTTCTGAAGACGGGGGAGAACTCTGAGTACCGGATTTAGGCGAGTCTGGCAGCTGCAGATGAACAACAGAAACTCTTGGAGTCAGGTCCTCCTCAGGCTCTTCTGCGATGGGAAGGCGATGGGAAGGGTACTGACCTTGTTCCCGAGGACTCGCGGAACGGAAAGCGTTTTCCGGGTCCGTCCGGGAGGTCAGGTTTGGTGTGGGAGGGTCGTCGGGCCGGACCAGAGGCGCCGTCCTGGCTCTCACGACGTCATGTGCGTTTCTGGTTCTCACAGAAGACTCAGGGTTCACCGGGATTCCTGAGCTGCTCCTCGTTGGGCGTGATCTGCCCGCCAGGACGTCCCCGGACGACGCTGTGCGGGAAGACCTCCGCCATTTGTTCTCCCCGGGGACGTACCAGTCGTCCAGCCGCCCTGTGGCCATCTGCACGCGGAAGAGGCGCGCGCGTCGGTCACGTGACTTGGCCATGACCTCTCCGACGGTCATCCGTTTGGCTTCCTTGCCCACCAGCGACTTCTGTATGGCCACCAGGTTGTTGGTCTGGTGAAGAACAAAAATGTCAAGGGTTCTGTTACTTCTGACACACATCAGGATTTAGGCGCTCTGTTAAGATCAGCACCACAGTGCCTAACATCCATTCTCAAAGAATAAAACTCCCTCTTTCGCTGCCAACACCATGAACTTAAACCTGCGAGCGCAAACCATGACATGTTCTGCATTTTCGTATCTGGTTCATGCTGTATTATACTGCAAAAACACTTAATACAGCACACAACACTGTGCACACTTAAGTTTCATGTCCTATCTTAATATGAAGGAAAAGTGAAATATTTAAAAAAAAAAAAAAAAAAGGACTAGTGCTTGGAAAGATATTTTTATTTCATTGGAAAAAGGAGCACAGCCTCCTAATGAATGTTAAAACTTACACACACACACACACACACACACACACACACACACACACACACAAACATACACGCAAAATCACACGCAAACGCACACATACGCGCGCACGCGCGCGCTTGTGTGTGTATTTGCGTGTGTATTTGTGTGCGTGTGTGTGTGTGTGTGTGTGTGTGTGTGTGTGCACTCGCGCGCGCGTGCTTGCGTGTATGTGTATGTGTGTATCCGTGCATGAGTTTGCCTGCGCGTTTACGTGCACATTTCACGTGCACATTGAGCATGCCTCGCACTGACCTTGAGCTCTGAAGAGAGGGTAGGGGTGCTGAAGGTGGTGATGGTCTTGATAAGCGCCATCTTGTCCTTGCTGTTCCTCAGATGGTAGCGCAGGTCCTCGTTCGGCTGAGGATGGGAGAATGACCTCCCTCCACCTCCTCCCCCTCCTCCTCCGTGCAGGGACACCACGCCCGGGCGACCCGTCACCGGCTTCATCACGAACTCCCCTTCCTTGTCCTTCACCGTCACCTTGATCTGGACACGTCATCATTTGATCATTGTCCCATGACGTCACACTCTCTCACCCCCCCTGTGTTTCACCGTCACCTTGATCTGGACACGTCATCATTTGATCATTGTCCCATGACGTCACACTCTTTCACCCCCCTGTGTTTCACCGTCACCTTGATCTGGACACGTCATCATTTGATCATTGTCCCATGACGTCACACTCTCTCACCCCCCCTGTGTTTCACCGTCACCTTGATCTGGACACGTCATCATTTGATCATTGTCCCATGACGTCACACTCTCTCACCCCCCTGTGTTTCACCGTCACCTTGATCTGGACATGTCATCATTTGACCATTGTCCCATGACGTCACACCTCTTCCCCCCCCCCCCCCCCCCCCCTTGTTTCACCGTCACCTTGAATCTGGACACGTCATCATTTGATCATTGTCCCATGACGTCACACTCTCTCACCCCCCTGTGTTTCACCGTCACCTTGATCTGGACATGTCATCATTTGACCATTGTCCCATGACGTCACACTCTTTCACCCCCCCCCCCCCCCCCCGCCTTGTTTCACCGTCACCTTGATCTGGACACGTCATCATGAATTACTGTCCTATGACGTCACAAACTCTCATGCCCCGTTCTTCACCGTGACTTTGATTTAGACAGATCATTATTGGTCGTTGTCCTATGATGTCACAACTCCCACGCCTTATCCTACGTGACCTCGATCTGAACATATCGTTGTTGATTATTGTCCCATGCCATCTATCCCTTCGCTGTGACTGTGATATGGACATGCCATCATTGATTATTGTCCCATGACGTTAGAACTCCCATGTCACGTGATCTCCATCTGGATACATTATTATTGATCATTCTTTCATGGCACCTTGTTCTTTACCATTATCTTGATCTGGACACGTCATTATTGATCATTGTCCCATGACGTTACAAAGTCCTTTCCTAGACCAGCCGCCGTGGCGAAGTGGTTCGCGTCGCGGACTCCCGGCCGGGAGGTCGTGGGTTCGAATCCCATCAGAGTCATGTGGGTTTTTCTGCCCCGACCGACTCCTACCCAGAGTTGAGTTTGCTGCGGACTCAGTTGGGAAGACTGGGACCACACAGTCGAGTTTCATCCACTTAATGGATGCGTTTCTGAGAGTGTTGCTCAAATTTCCTGATCAACACTGCAGGTGCCTGTATCTCTCGGGCCTGGTTGACGCCGGGATATATTATGAAAGGAAGCGTAGAGTACAGCCCTGTCATGTAGTCTCAGACCGAATTGGAAATCCATAGCATCATCTTAATCATCCTCATTCTCATCGATCAGCATTAAAAAAAAATCTCAAATTCTGTGGCCCTTCATGCCCTGCTCTCATGGTGACCTCAATTTCGATGTCCTCTCCACGTCTGTGGCCTTGGTTTGGTTCCGTCGAGGTCACCGGTATCGGCGAGTCCATGGGGGGCTATCGTTGGACGGACGTGGTGGCGCCCTACGGAGAGAGTGCTCACTCACGCCGGCTCCGCGACTAAGCAATTATTGTCGTCAGTAGGGGGCTTAGTAGGTGGTGTCCTGCGTATGTTAGATCAGACAGGCGCCACTGAACACCACCGAAGTGACTTGGCAGCAGTGCAGTGTCTCCTCCGGTGGGTTGCCTCTTGACGACTTGACACTGACTGCTCCCTGTGGATGGCCGGTGCTGGGGCTGAGGCGGGGCCGACTGGGCTGTGGCTGTGGACGGGGTGTCGGAATGAGCGGCGTGGGTGCACTGCTCTGAGGTGGCGCAGAGGTTGGGAAAGCAAAAAAAAAAAAAAAAAAAAAAAGAAAGAAAGAAAGAAAAAAAAAGTCCTTTCCTGTCCCTCAACGTGAGCTCGATCTAGTCATTGATTTTTGTCCCATGATGCCATGTCCTTCACCGTTACTTCAGTCTGGAATGCAATCATTGATCATTGTCCTATGACGTTAGAACTCCCATGTTTCATCCTTCTACGTGACCTCGATCTGGACAAATTGTTATTAATTATCGTCCCATGACACCTTGTCCTTCACCGTGACTCTAATATGGGTATGTCATCATTGATTATTGTCCCATGACTCTTTTCCCCCGTCATATTGATCCGGACATAGGATTAATTGCTGTTCCATGACTCCACAAAGTCCCTCCCCCCTCCCCCCTCCCTCTTGTTCTTCTCTAAGACCTTGATTAGGACACATCAGGATTGAACATTGTCCCTCGGTATTTCAAACTCTGCTACCTCGTTCTCATCCTCCACATGGATTTGGAAACATCAGAAGTGAAGATTGTAAAATGACATCACAAACTTCCCCACCTCGTCCTTCATCGTGACTTTGAACAGGACACATCAAGACTAAATATTGCCCCGCGACACCCATAAACTCAGTCGCCGCGTCCTTGACCTTGACAAAGATCTTGAAGCATCAGACATGACGTCGGGAACTCTCCTGCCTTGGTCCTTCACCGTGACCTTGATCTGGACCTACGAGGATGGATCATCAATCCCAAGGCAGCAGGTGGCAGGTGAAGAACTGTGGTGAACTTCTGGGCAGACAGGAATCTCCACAGCCTTCTGCTCTCAGGCGCGCACAACAACATGGTGGATGGGTTGTGACCTAGGCATCTTTAATGTTGTCTGTCCAAACTGGTTCGATCTGCATCTCCAGAAAGGAATACCACTACTCCGTTCTGTCGTATTTGTTTTATCGGTAATCCCCACAACCGGTAGGTCATCGGAAGGCTGCGAAAGAGGCATGAACAACGCTGTTGCTGTCATCGGGGTATTCACATTTCAGTGGGCGACTGGCAATAGCCTACATGGCGGTACGCGTCTTCTGTCCGAGTATCCAAGTGCGCGCTGTTTGCTTGTTTGTTTTTCGATAAGCCATGGACCGCTGACATAGTCCGTGGGATCTTAAACATGATGTGTGATATACTCTGTGTGTGTGTGTGTGTGTGTGTGTGTGTGTGTGTGTGTGTGTGTGTGTGCGCGCGCGCGCGCGCGCGCGCGAGCATGTGTGTGTGTGTGCGTGCGTGCGCGCGCGCGCGTGTGTATGTGTGTGTGTGTGTGTGTGTGTGTGAAATTCTTGATGACCTGCAGGTCGGTAAAATTCCGTTCCACAGTTCACCCATTTGGCACGGGTCCGCGGTCGTTGAATTGAGTTCAACACGTGCTCTAACCACTTGGCTGTCGTCTCCATTCATAAACGTCGCGTGTAATCACGCTCAACAAAACTAACTCGTGATGCATTTCGTATCTTCTGAAGCCTAGGTCTGTCATTCTGTGAGTTTCATTTTAGTTTGGTCTCCGCTCTTTGTTTTTCGGACAACGTTTAGCACGGGTCGACTGCGCTGTGGTAGACCGAAAAGTTTTTACAATGGTCTCCCCTGACTGGCATCGCTTCCATTCAATTTTCGAGGGCGTGGAAATTGGTCGATTAAAACCGGTGCTTCGATCTCATTGATTTTGATAAGTTTCTTATTTTCAGTTCCTCCACTCGTATGATCTTGGCTTGTCTTGTGTTGCCTTGTTTTGTCTTGTCTTGAATCGCATCATGTGCATTGTCTTTTACAGAGAAATATATGGAAGGTTCAAGAAATTTGAGAAGCCGAAAGCTTATTTCCGTCATGTGAATGTAGATGTCCATAGTCACCCGAGGGGTGAGTATAGAAGTCCTCCAGGTCTCCATCAACCAGGTAAAAGTTGAAGAGTCAGGGCATGGAAGTCCTCCCTGTTCCTAACCAACCAGTTCAAATCGAGGAGTGAAAGAGTTCGCGGAGTCTTTGCCCCCCCCCCCCCCCCCCCCCCCCCCTAAAAAAAAAAGCTCTAACTGAGGTCTGAAAGAGTCTGGAAGTCCCTCCTGTTCTCACTAACTAGCCCAAATTGAGGGGTTCAATAGTCTGACGGGCCTCCCCGTCCCCGCCAAGCACCTCGAAATGAGGGCTGAAAACGTCTAGAAGTCCTGTCTGTTGTCACGGACTAG
>CM065717.1:40378054-40385554 GCA_033310375.1 Conus canariensis
CAAGCCGTCGGAGGAGACACTGCACTGCTGCCTGAGTCACTTCGGTGGTGTTCAGTGGCGCCTGTTCTGATCTAACATACGCAGGACACCACCTACTAAGCCCCCTACTGACGACAATAATTGCTTAGTCGCGGAGCCGGCGTGAGCGAGCTCTCCCTCCGGAGGGCGCCACCACGTCCGTCCAACGACAGCCCCCATGGACTCGCCGATACCGGTGACCCCGACGGAACCAAACCAAGGCCACAGACGTGGAGAGGACATCGAAATTGAGGTCACCATGAGAGCAGGGCATGAAGGGCCACAGAATTTGATACTTTTTTTTTTAAATGCTGATCGATGAGAATGAGGATGATTAAGATGATGCTACGGATTTCCGTTCCGGTCTGAGACTACATGACAGAGCTGTACTCTACGCTTCCTTTCATAATATATCCTGGCGTCAACCAGGCCCGAGAGATACAGGCACCTGCAGTGTTGGTCAAGAAATTTGAGCAACACTCTCAGAAACGCATCCATTAAGTGGATGAAACTCGACTGTGTGGTCCCAGTCTTCCCAACTGAGTCCGCAGCAAACTCAATTCTGGGTAGGAGCCGGTCGGGGCAGAAAAACCCACATGACTCTGATGGGATTCGAACCCACGACCTCCCAGCCGGGAGTCCGCGACGCTAACCACTTCGCCACGGCGGCTGGTTCTAAAAACCACTATATTAGTCTTACTCAGATTCACTGTCAGCTGCAATCTACCTGATACCTTTTTTCAAAGCGTCCAGTTGGTTCTGCAAACCAACTGGCGTATCTGCGAGAAGAACAATGTCATCAGCAAATAGCATTAAAAATAGGTCAGTAGCCCCTGGTAACATCTGAATTCTATGCTTCCCATTTTCTGAAATATCAATTGCAAGCTCATTAATGAAAAATGCAAACAACTTGGGACTGAGCAGACACCCTTGTTTCACACCGCGCGGACAATCGAAATAATCTGAATAAGTGCCTTTTTCACGAACACATGCACGTACAGAATCACACATTCCTCGTACAGCTACATACAACTTCCCATTTACACCATTTTCCCGTAAAATATTCCACAAGACATTCCTATTCACAGAATTAAAAGCTTTCTGAAAATCAACAAAGGCAACATACATTTTTGTCTTTTAAAATAAATATTTCTGCACTAAAGCATATAATGTAAATATGTGGTCTATTGTGCTATATCCGGATCGAAAACCAGCTTGTTCTTCTATATTTTCCCTTCTCTTTCGGCCCAGGCAGTTAATCTTTTATGGTACAAGCTGTTGTTGCGAGAGAGAGAGAGAGAGAGAGAGAGAGAGAGAGAGAGAGAGAGAGAGAGAGAGAGAGAGGAAGAGAGAGAGAGAGCTTCCTTACAGTTTTCCTTTCCCTTTCAACTCTGTTACGTCCGCCCACTGCCTGAATTCCCACACCCTCATTCCTTACCCCTCCCCTCCACCAACATCACCCCGCTCCCCTCCCCCCCCCCCCCACTCCAATCTTCCCCACCCCACCCACCCACCCACTCACAGACACACCGACAATAATCCAATCTACATTCCAACTTCAAATATCCCGAAATATTTATCTAGCTGTACCCGAATGAAGCTATTTCATCAGTGTGGCCAGTCAATCTGACACGATTATACACGTTTCACATGAACACATTGGACACCGTAATGAAGCTATTTCATCAGTGTGGCCAGTCAATCTGACACGATTATACACGTTTCACATGAACACATTGGACACCGTAATGAAGCTATTTCATCAGTGTGGCCAGTCAATCTGACACGATTATACACGTTTCACATGAACACACTGGACACCGTTCTCAAACGTATAGTACACTCTCTCTTTTATAAGGATCTCTTTTTCGTGGCTGGGTGGAAGCGGATGGAAGTTTCACGCTGGGGTGTAGAAGGGGAGTGGAGAGACGGAAAGTGTTGAGGCGAGGGGGGAACATGAAAACAGGGATGGAGATGTTTAAGGTTGGGGAATGGACGTGGTTGGAGGAGGAGGAGGAAGGGGAAGGGGGGAGGGGGGGGGGTGTCAGACAAAAGTATCCAGCTGACGGAGTTCTGCATAATTTCATTTGTCTTCCTTCGTGAAATACAACGCACGTTGCATCTTCCTTATTGACGATGGCTGTCGTCTCTGTTGCGTATACTTTGCGTGTTTTGTCTCTTTTTTTTTTCACCCCTGGTATTTTGATTCGAATCTCACGTTGTAACAATCTTCATAGTCACTTCATTACATGTTGATTCCATTCAAATGTTCCCTTTTTATTTTTAGATCTGTTGGATGTATAAATTCGTTCAGCTTATTTAATGTCTCTTCTGTGAAAATCCCAACATTGTACAATTCTGTTCTAATGATATTCTCTTCGTGTATACGTAATATATATATATATATAATATATATATAATATATATATATATATATATATATATGTATGTATGTATGTATGTACATGCACAAAATATTATATCTTCAAAGACGATTTACAGAGTTGTTTCCCTGTCCCTATCCTTTCTAGTGAGTGTACCAGTCTTTTGTCATCCTTAGTACTGCGGGGGAAGGGGGCGGAGTGGAAGAAAGGAGGCGATCAGGGGGTGGGGGAGGTCAGGGGTGCGTGTGTGCAGGGGTGAAAATGTGGGGTGAGTCGGGGAGGCGGGAGGGGGAACAATGAAGAGAAAAGGAAGGAGGAAGAAGAAGGGGGAGGATGTAAGGTGGACAAGACATAAGAGAGGGATGGTGATGTAGGTAGGTGGGGAAAGGAGCATACATCTCTCTCTCTCTCTCTCTCTCTCTCTCTCCTCTCCTCTCTCTCTCTCTCTCTCTCTCTCTCTCTACCGTGAAGCCAGTCTTGACAGCACACGCGCACTGTTCATGGATGCACACTCACTACCTACGTAGTATGTTTCACTGGAGACTGGGGTGAGGAGGGAAGGGGGGGGGGGGGGGGGGGGACGGGGACATTCCCTCTCTTCCCCATCATCTCCTCTCCCTCTCCCTCTTCAAGAATTCTCTTCAGGATTGTTTTGGGCAAGGCTTTTGGATCTTGTTTTGCAGCCATACCAGCGTAGTTTTATTTTGTTACCTGATGTCAACAGATCTTTATATGGTTCGATGTGCTGCTTGTGATTTGACGCACCTGTTCGTTGGGGTTACGATCTGATGTTTAACATCTTGTGGTAACACTTCATTTCCAAGGCTTGGATTATTCTTTAAAGATCTGATGTGAAGGGTCATTTTATACAGTAGTATGATAATATACTGATATAACAATATACTGATATATGACAATTATTTCATTGGAAAAGAGTTATTGATTCATTTGTTTGTTCCTGTCTTTCACACTCACCTGCAACCGCTTCTTAATCTGGGTCTCCTCAAAGAGGTAGTCTGCCATCGTCAGCATGAACTGCTGGTACAGCTTGCCGCACTCCGCTCGGTAGTGACGTTGGTTGAGCGCCGACGTCACCAAACCGCCGTCAGAGACCGTGATGTCAAGTCCGAAATCACGAGACAACTCCCCCGTGTCCACCTTCTTGGTGAGGTTTTCCATGTCGGCCATAGCTATAGGGTTTGATGCTGCAACGAATCCACTGAGATGTTTGGGTAGTTGTTCCGCCGTTAGAGAAATAACGGGCAGATCAGTCAGACGCAGCCAGCAATTAACCGCAGAAAAGATGCACAAGTGCACGTGAAAAACCCACAACGCGTGTTATGTTTCTAGAGTCTCCTTATTCGCTTGAGCGTCCAGTTCTAGTGATGGAAAATAATGAGCAAGAGAGATATCTGTAAGAATGGCGTTTCTTTTTATTCTCTGGAAAAGAAACCACCTCTGACTTTTCATTGTATTTCATCGTAGTTCAATTTGTACAACCTTCCAACACCTTTTCTTGTTCACCATCTTTTGCCACCTTTTAATTTTTGGCCTGCTGTGTTTTTCTACCTTCAGTTATTATTGTTATCATAATCCACTCTTCGACAGCTTGTCAATGGTTATCCTTCACCACCTTTAAGTTTTCACAGTCTTTCACCGTCTCTTCTTTTCACCACGAATCGTCGCCTCTCAATTTTCACTCTTTCTACCGCTTTTAGGTTTCACTGTCTTCAGCACCTTTCACTCTTCCTAGTCATGTTCGCAAAGCTGACTTTTCATTTTATAGGATCACATTTTTTGAATAGGTACATTGCCCTGTAACAAAAGAAAGCACTCGTATGCAGCATTAGTATGTAGGCCTGTTCATGTATCAGGAATTCTCTCTTTAGGACGCAAAACAAGTGAGGCCATTAGCACTGCATCACTGAAATGAAAATGAAATTGAACGAACGAACTGTTGTGGTGTCGTCTGTCTCTTTCCTAAAGGATGTTGCTACGTCCTTCACCGTCTGTGAATGTTCACCTTCCAAATTCACACCATTTTTGTTGCTGTTGTTGTCGTTGTTGTTGTTGTTCTTCAGACAGTTAACAACAGCACATCAGACCAGCTTGCGCTCAGATCAGCGGTGACGACAAACAACAGACTGGAACCACCACCGTCTGTTCTCACCAACACCGACATGTGCGTCACGATCTCTGCAGATCAGGCCTAGCCTTCGGCCCTGCCAATGCTTATGCTGCAGCAGGTTTTGGATCAGGCGTCCATTGCGCGGCATTAGGGGGCTGATCCTTTGGGTGTGGACCTGTCGTTGGTGTGTGCTGCTCCTGCTTGCAGGGCTGGCCACCGCGGATTAACGGAGTTCGCTGACCGGAACGTGCGTGTGCACTGCAGACATTTGCATGTTTGTGAAGACAACAGCAACACCTCGTAGATGATTCCACCATCCCCATCCCCTGCCTGCTCCGTGTCTGCCGTGAGGATTTTAGATGTATCAACAGTTATTTAGTTTTAGAGCGCGCGCAAGTCACACACACACACACACACACACACACATACACACACACACACACTCTCTCTCTCTCTCTCTCTCTCTCTCTCTCTCTCTCACGCACACACATACACATACACACGCGCGCGCACACACGCACGCACGCACGCACTCACGGACACGCATGCACGTACACACGCATGCACGCACGCACCCACGCACACACATCAGCGGTGTGTGTGTGTGTGTGTGTGTGTGTGTGTGTGTGTGTGTGTGTGTGTGTGTGTGTGTGTGTGCGTGCGTGCATGTGTGCATGTGTGTGTGTGTGTGTGTGTGTGTGTGTGTGTGTGTGTGTGTGTGTGTGTGTGTGTGTTTATTTGATCTGAGACAGCTGTTGGCTTACGTTCGTCACCGCCCAATATCCTTCTATCAAGTTCTTCTGTCGTCTTTCGAAAGGAAATCTATGAGAGAAAGAAAATAAAAGTTTGGTTCAGTAGGTCGAGCGCCCAGGTCGCAGTCAAGTGTTGCGATTTCGAATATCTCCGGCGCCCATCACAAGAAGTAGCATTTTAGCTGCTCTCGTGAATGCATCATTGTTCTGGCAGTGAACTCTTGTGTTCAATACTTCCCGCTCCCACCTGGGATGCTCCCGTCTGTTGTATTATCCAAGGTGAGTGTGGACTTAAACCTGAATGTTTCTAACTACCTACCAACGATACTTCACGACAAAGACCTATTTCGAGTGTGAATCGCTTTGTTTGTTGTCGTTGTCGTTGTTGTTGGTGGTGATTCATGTGAATTATTTTGGATATAGCTGGCTCTGGCATAATTATGTATTTTTCCAAAGTTAGGCACCTGAACAGTTCGGTGGGTCGTCGCACAGACACTGTTCGGAAGTTCCCACCCCTGATGCCTCACATAAAAGTCGCTGAGCAATTGCTACCTGTCCATACTGTGCAGTTGGCAAGAACAGCACCAGGGTCTTTGCTCACTGTTGTTCTCTGATTCTCATGAGATTCTGTCCCATGCTGCATTTTTTTCTAGTAGTAATCCACAAAATGGCATGTCCGGCTATGTCAAAGGCGCTTTTGAAGTTAACGAGCTCATGGGATGAGGGCCGGAATAGCCCGGTGGTAGAGCGCCGGACTCGTAATCTTGGTGATCCTGGGGTTGCGGGTTCGAATCTCCACCGGGCCGTTTCGGTACAGGAGGGATTTTTCCCTCGGAGTTGTCATTGGTTCTGACTCCATTTTCCATACAGTCCTTCGAATGAGACTATAAACCGAGGTTCCGTGTGTGAACGCACGCATAATATCTTGGACACACGTAAAATCCCATCACCAACTTTCGGAAGAGAAGGCCAGTTTGGCCGTTGGTATGGATGACACGTTATACATAGCATGCACCTTCCCCGAAGTTGGAGTATGGCTGCCTTAATGGCAGGATAAAAAAAAAAAAAACGGTCATACTCACAAAACTCCACTACCTTTGTTGCGTAGATGGGATTAATACTTGCCTGTCTATACAGGGAGTGTCCACAGGAGTATCAGCCCGAGTACGCAGAAAAGAAAAAAAAAGAAAAAGAAGAAAAAAAAAAGCTCATGAGAAATGTTCTGCTTTTTTCCCCCAAAGAGATTGAAAATCTGCTCTGTAGTGTTTCAGTGTACACAAAAACACGGCATACTCTGTTGTTTCAACCTGTTAGGATCACTTTAAGCATTTCTGTTTGTGAGCGGCTAACAAGGCCGTTATTACAATTGATCTGGCAATGATGGGGGATCATATACATTTCTTTGGTAATGTTATATAATAAAGACTAGGTCCAAACTGTACACCATTTTTCCTGTCGATCAGATCCTGTTGCAGTGAGGATGTCAAAGATATATTTCCTTTTCTTCATTAACTCTGCTGGCGTGTAGTTTATCCTGGCAGCTTTTGCTGTTTTCTTTCTTTTTTTCTTTTTCTTTTCTTTTTTTTTGGGGGGGTGGGGGGGTGGGGGGTGGGGGGGGGTCGATTATGACATGGCGTTGTCAAGCACCAACCCATCTCCCTTTGTCTGTTGGTTGGTTGTAAAGTTTTGCACAGTGTACCGTTTCCCGCTCTCCATGACTTCTTTTTCTTCTGTCAGAAGCTTTCTGTTTTTTTGTCTTTAGTTGTGCTCACTTTTTCTGGTTTGTACTTTGTACGATACTTCGCCGTTTTTAATGCCTTTTTACTGTTGTTATGACTTACAGACTGTCTTCTGTCTCTGCACATTGGTCCACAATTAGCCCCTTTTCTTATATCTCTTGATATCCGTGCTGATCCCCCTTCTGCTCCCTGCACCGTTTTGTCTTAAGGTTTACTTTCGCGTCCCATGGACGGGGGGTTTCAAGTGTATTTGGTTTGTTAATATTCCAGTATTTGTCCATGTCATCGCATTGATAAACTTAGCTGTTGATTGAGTTTCAAAACGAAGTGACTGAGGGCGGAAAATGAAGCAAAATTTAGAAAGAAAAGGAGTTAGTTACCGCCAAGGACACAGACAAACAGATTAAAGGACAAACCACAAAGCATTTCGACCTTTTGGATCTTCTTCAGGCAAAAACAAATAACATCTAGGACAGTGA
>CM065717.1:40388054-40490554 GCA_033310375.1 Conus canariensis
AAGAGCACATGCGCTGATGCACGCATGCGCGTGTGTGTGTCCGAGTGTGTGCGTTTGTGCACGTGTGTGTGTCTGAGTGTGCGCACGCGCGCTCGCATCGGGGTGCGTGCGTGCGTGCAAGTGTCACTGCGTTTGTTTGTAGTTATTCTGATTCTATTGCTTGTCCTTCACACATAAACAGAAGTGAAAGGATGAAATTCAAGTTCGTGAATGCCTAAATAGAGGCTAACAGTCAATCCGCATGTATGTGTCCATGTCTGAATGCACATTCGAGTCTCTCTCTTCCTGTATGTTATATTTGAATGGACTTGTGATACGACTGCCTTTACACTCCAGGCTGTGGCTGAAATGGTCATCCCCTACCCTACCTGACACGGCAGTGACAATAATTCTCAAACAGGTTATCGGGCGGTGTCACGTAAACACATGAACTAAAATTTGATCAATCAGTTACGCCTTAACAAGTTGATTACGGACTATATAATGGATATGATAGTGGATATAGGACAATAGTGTTTAAATGTTTCTTCCTTTTCTCTCTTTGACTTTGGTGAGTCATGACCACACCTCATAAGAACCTGTGTTTTTTGTAGTACTTTGAGCTTTTATGTTAAAAAAACAAAACAAAAAAACTCATGACGAAAACCACAGTAGACTCTTTTAGGTACAGTGCAAGAGTGACTGTCACTGCGTTGTTGTTCCATAGTATGGATCAGTCCTTTTCACATCAGCATCATATCAACAAAGCCTGAGAGATACAGACATCCGCTGTGTTTGAGTTCAGGAAAGTTGAATCTGAGTCCTCCGATCATGGGATAAAAACTCCATTTTGTGCTACCTGTCTTCCTATATGAGTCTATGAACACAGAACAAATCCCACATAGATGTGCCTTCTCTAGGATGCCAACCCACAACCCCCAGCCCGCAACAAGAATCACTGCAGCTGGTTTACTCTCAATGCCTGGTAATTGTTGATCTCTGTACAGTGTCTCTCAAGATTTCCGTATTTGTAACCCATGTGCACTGTGGTCTCATGCCTTAGCAGATGTGGCATGGTGTATGCAGACTACTCTAATCTGCATGCAGTGACACCTTCTTGATAGAACAGAGACTCTAGATTTAATTTCTGAACCGCATTACACATTTCAACCATTCATAGTAAATTACCTGTTCGATGCCCAAGTAAAAGCGGATTCAATTACAATTTACATACAGAGGATATTTCTGATCCAAGTTTAAAAAAAGCCCAGCTTGACAACATCAGAGATGATTATATTTAGTTTCTTATTCACTGGCCCAAAACACACGACTTTGAGAACACTGAAATGATAAGGCAATTTTTGCTCCTGTGATGAATGCTACTGGTTGACCTAGCGCATATGCAGCAGGCATGAGGCGCACAGAACAAACAAGGAAACTCCTCTAAAGGAAGTTCCACATTTGCCCAAATAGGAAAAAAAAAATCCTGTGTCCCTCCTGTCTGTATGAGCTAGGTGAATTGGTGCCATCAGCAGCAGTAAGTATGGATTATGGGCATGTAACTGTTTCACCAGGGAAGCAAAACTTGCTTTCTTGTTTATTACTTACTGAATAGGTCCCCCCACTTTATGAAATATTTCTTTTGGAGAAACATGACATGATGAATGAACTACTCTCTATGACCTGGTAGTTAAGCACATCTTGTTTTCTGTGGGTTCTGTGGGATGAAGAAAAAAAAACGGAAATGAACAAAGGTCAAATTGTGACATTGATGTATGATTGTCTTTGATGTTAACCCATTTCTGTGCTGTGTCCGTGTCTAGTGCAGATTAAATCATGTGTTGGAGAACATTAATGCAACCCAGCTGCCAAAATTGCTCGGGCATCAAAGTTGTCTCCCTTGAACTGGCACACAGCGTCGCGTCGTGTCTTTTACACAGTTTATTTGGTATGTTAAACGAATACACACAGAATTAAAGGAGGGTTAGTGAACACTGTTTTCTGACTGTCAACAGCATTAAAAATAACAACAACAACAACAACAAACAACAACTGAAAGGGGATTCAGGATAACACTGACTGCCATCATGAGAATAAATCTTGGATCTGCCTTCTGATTCAATGAATGAAAAGAACATTCTTTTTCCGTCAGGGGAAGTAATAGTTGGTACGGATTGATAAGTTACTTCGTATTCCCTTTTCTTTTCAAGAGAACATGCAAATCATGAATGTCAAAGAAATCGCTCATACCACTGAAAGCACTGATATTCCAAGAAAATATATCACTTTGTAGACAGTTACCAATTTGCAACAGTTAACTCTCAGTGTTTGTATCAAATGCAAAAACAGTAATAACTTCATTAGTAATGTGAACTGACCTACAATTCCCCCCTCCCCTTGATCTGGATGTTCCTAACAGATCAGCTTAAAATTTAATGGACTCATCCATCGGAGATCTTAATCTTCCAGTTTCCTTTAAAAAAATAAAAATAAAAAAAAATAAAAAAACTACTGAGGAAAATATGGATCCAAGCCAGAATGTCATAAATCCTGTCCTGTTGTAAAAATCCATCTTATGACCACATTTAGGTTCAGTTGTTTTGCATAATCCTGCATACAGATAATCAAACCAACTAACCAAGACCCAGGTGAAAACGGAACCTCTCTGGTGAACATGCAGGTGTAAATGTATATGACTATATGTCTAAAGATATCTAGATGGATACTGTGTTGCAAAGATCATGCATAAGAGTGTGAACTGCAACACGTACAGAATCCTTCTTAATTAAGACCTCCACCATTACAAAGCTTAAACCAAAATCATTAAAAAAAAAATGATGTTACAAAACATAATACTGGTCAACAAAGTCAGTTCAACAACTTTCACTTCTATTGCTAATAAACAATACTTCTTCAAAAAACAATGTTCACAACAAGAGAAGATAATTCCTATCAACATTTGACATCTCCAATAAACAACCCACAATGATAAGAAAAGGTACTTAGTTATTTTTTCCCTTGTCATATGTTCCATAACAAAGTGTTGGCATTTGCAAGAATATCAATCAATCCCTCTATCTATATGTATTTATTAATCTATCTATCCATAACTTTTTCATAAAAAAGGTCTTCACTGAGGATGATAAACCAACACATTGGAATACAATCTGATCACAGTGTTCTTACAGGAATGCAATGTTTTTAACCCAACGTGTGTGTGTGCGTGTTCTGCCCATCTTCTGTGACCCCAGTGGCACTACTCCCACACTGCACTTCAGCCCTCCCTGCACAGCAACATCCAGATCAGTTCCTCCATAACCTCACCACCAGCAGTCTTTAGGAAGCCATCAAGTCGTCATGAGAAAACCCATCAGAGGAGACAGTGTGCGGCTGCCAAGTGGTTTAGTGATAATCAATGGCGTCTGCTGTGACCTAATGCACACAGGACACCACTGACAAAGCCCCCTACTAACACTGTTTGTTTCGTAGTGGAGCTATTGTAAGCGAGTCTTCCCCTCTGGAGGGCGCCACCAGATCCATCCAATGTCAGTCGCCATGAACTTGCCGATACCGACCCATCTGACAAAAACTCATTAGAAATGTGGAGATGGAGAGGGAAACTGAAAAAAACTGAGGTCACCATATGAGCAAGGCATGAAGGGCCCACAGAATTTTAAGTCCTCTCCACCCCCCATGGATCAATGGTATGAGGATGAAGAAGGCAATACTTTTTCTGTCTGATCAGAGACTACATGAGACAGCCACACTCTACAGAGACTACATGAGACAGCCACACTCTACTCTTTTCACAGTTTATCCTGGTGTCAGTCCAGACCGAAAGATACATGCTTCAAGCACTGATCAGGACATCTGAGCACAAATTCTCAAAACACATCCTTAAACGGTTGAAACTTAATTTTGTGGTTTCAGTCTTCCCATTTGAGCCCACTGCAGTCATCTCTGTGTAGCAGCTGGCCGGGGCAGAAAATTCCCATCACTAAATGCCCCTGATGGAAATCAATCCCACCATCTCCCGCCCAGCCAATAAGTCCATTACGCAAACCACTGCACCACAGCAGCTGACTTAGTGTAAAGGTTTTGACAGAGTGCAGCATGTAGTGCAATGTTTACACCTGAAAGCGGTACTTTACACCTGAGTGCATTATTCAGTGCAATATTTATACCTTAAATCGGTACTAAACACCTGAGTGCATTATTTAGTGCACTGTTTACACCTGAAAGCAGAACTATACACCGCAATGCAGAATTTAGTGCAATGTTTACACCTGAAAACAGTACCAAGTGTAGACTTTTCACCACAGTGCAGTGTTTTCAACAGAGCCCAGTGTTTACACCCGAGTGTAATGTTTCCACTTGACAGCAGTGGAGTGCTTTCTACCACGTGCATTGTTCCAACTTAAGTGCAATGTCTTCTCACCAAAGGGCAATGTTCTCCCCTTAAAGCAGACCTACCACCTGTGTAATGTTTTCACCTGAGAGTAATATTTTCATCCTATTGCAGTGTTTCATCAAAGTACACAGTCCTCACCTGCGTCTTGTGCATTGCACAGTTCTTACCTACGTGCAGAGCATTCACCTGTGCCATGTGTAGTGTACAGAGTACTCACCTACAAGCAGAGTTCTCACCTGTGTCTTGTGCAGAATTCTCACTCAACTGTACACCTGTATCTTGTGCAGTGTGCAGAATTCTTACCTACGTACACAGTCCTCACCTGCGTTGTGTGCGGATTTTTCACCTGTGCAATCTGAATATAATGTTTCGCATGAGTGCTCTCCTGTATCAGATTTTCAAAAATACAAAAGAGATATAAAAACGATTTGTCAATAATTCAATGCTTCTGCTGCACTGTGTCATGTTAAAAATATTCCAACATTAAATCCGTGAAATCAGCAAGCTTAACAAACAACATGACTGTCATAGGCTCTCTTGCATATCTCAGTGCAACATAGTGTTTGTTGCAAGTTCATTTTTACAGGATTCATTTATACCATTAAAAACAAAACAAAACGAAACAACAAGAACAACAACTTACATGTTCACAAGTGTTCAGCTTGAACGATATCAAATTAGACTAATGGCAAATTAAATATTTTGTGACAAAAAACATGTTTAACGATTTAAATCTATGTCTGAATTGAAAAAAAAAAAAAAGACAAAGGATAAATAATTAGCCTGGAGTCTTTGCACTTTACGCATTAGAATAAAAAAAACAACATATTACACAGTAAATAATACATGCATCCTGAGATTTACTTTCTTTTAATACAATGTTGTCTCCATACATATATATATCCATGAAAGCTGACCATACTTTTCATGCTTGAAATAGCCAGAAAATAAAAGCCATTATTCTTTCATTTTAAACAAAGAACCAAAATAGATGGGAAAAAAAATCAAGTCAGTGTGTATACAAAACATTTGGGTTTTTTAACATATCAAACATACAATTTTTTCTTTCAAAATGCATGAGAGAGAGAGAGAAAGAGAGAGTGAGAGAGAGAGAGCAACCAGAAAACAAAAACCACATCAATTTAGATATCACATAAAAGCAAAGGCTGCACTCCATAAATAAATGCGCCATGATCTTGATAAATGCATCGAGTATCTACAGACAGGCACTACTGGATTGTTCCCTGAATTCTTCTTGTGTCTAAAAGTTTATTCCCCTTCCTTTCTTTCGCATGCCCAACATTTGACCTCTGTTCAGTTGAATGTTAATATCCAGTTCAAATTTATGCTGTGCTTCAAAATGCTTACATAGCATTTTGGTGCACATTAGAATCTGTGGGATGTGACCAAACTCTCTAAATCTCATGCAGCTTCCTCTTTCGTTTTTCCTGCGAAATCTACAGCCTGCCATAAAGTACAGTGCAACTGTGACCTTGACATTCTTTTCAAGGACAGTGCCATTAATTGCCAATCAACCAGTTGCCCATGAAGATCTCAGCTGCCCATCCACCCTCAGTTTTAATGGTGAACAAACAATGAACCATTTTGTCCAACAAATTCATGATCTTACATCTTTCTTGTCTTTGATATGCCAGTTTCCATTCAAGCAGCCTTTTTTAACAGAAAATTCTTGCCAGTAGATTGCTCCTATAATTGCAAGACAAATTTCTCTTTTCTTTCCCTTTTTCTGATTACTTACAAACATCAACGCAGCCTTTTTGCCGACTCAAAAATCATTTTACAGTCGATGTCATATTGGATGCGGCTACCTTTTGGACAAGGATTTGATGCCACTGAATGGTTTGATTGACCATTCTCTGACCCTAACCAGTCCTCCTTTTTTTCCATACACACCTCAGTTCAGTTGGTTTTGTGTGTTATCTTATGATTCTATGTGTTAGCACATCTTTATACACATAGAGAAATTTGCCGTTTTCTTTGCTTTCAGCAAGACCACTCAAAACAAACACACAACAACAACAAAACAAAACAGGCTGGGAGGAAACAAAGAAAATTCAGGAGGAGGTGGTGGAGGAGGGGGTGAGGGGGTAGTGAAGTTTCTTACTTATTTTGATACAACCTGCTGTTTCTGTCTTCTGAAGTTAGGATAATGGGACATGAAAGTCAAGACGCACTGCTATTAGTCATGCCCTCTTTCACACGGGACAGTATCACGTTATTCAGCTGACGCAGGTTGACTTTTACACCGAACGGAAAGTCTGGTTACTGTCTTCAACACACTTCTCATCCAGTTGCAAACACAAACCTGTTGCTTGGCTGCCTTGAAGAAAACAGAAAAACCTGAGCTGAAAAAAAAAAAAAAATCCGAAATTTCAACGGCAGCAACAATGTACATTCAGCGACCTGAAGAAGTTGTACAAGGGAGATAAACATTAAAAAATTGATCCTGACCAAGAACAGTTTTATAATAAAGTCAAAGGATGTGAACCACTATGGCTATTAAAAAGTTATCAGGTAAGTTGCCTTGGACAATGGCCATCTTATTACAAGTTATCTTGTAGGTCATCTGAGCAATTTGATCTGCTTCCTTTGGGGTTTAGTAGACAAAGGGTAGGATAGTTGGGAGAAAAAGGCGACTGAATCCAGCCGTGTCAATCACACTGAATGCGCTACTACAGGGAGGGCTTGTGCATGCCACAAAGTGGGGGAAACGAACAGCAAGCATTGTCAGCTCTGAAAAGGCAAGAGCAAAAACCCGACAGAAATGTCCTGTCCAGTGTTTGGTAACAGAAAAAAACGAAGGTGATTCAGCTCTGTGCTTGGTCAGAAGAAGAGAGGTGTGTTCTCGTGCATGTTTGTACTGCGTTCACCACAAATACTTGTAGCCCGATGAAGCTAGCAGTCTGGCTGCAACTTGGAAAGAGTTGGACATGGTACAAGGGCAAACTGATCTGCTTTCACTGATCGATATGCAACAGACTTGCTGCCTGTTCTCCCACATTAGTACCTGCTGTTTTCACCTAGGGGCACGTATTACATATAATTGCATTTCTGCTTCATTGTGTGTGGGAGTCTTTTTTTTCTCTTCATTTGTAACATCACCTTGTCTGACATCCAGGTTCTTCTTTTTTTTCATTTATCTGTGTTTACTTCAATACATCACTTAGTCTGACAGCCTGATATGGCTTCAACAGTCGGCTGGGCTATAACCACCATGACAGGCAGACATGGCTTATGTCTATGTCTCCTTCTTCCAAACATTTCCCATAAGACTGAACTGATGTAGTGCGTTCATTTCAAATATCTCCTACAATATAATGTTAACAGTGTTGATAAAGTGTCACAGTCTGCTCAGAAGATCAAATAAATTCTAAACATAAAGTTATATACAGTTCAAATATAAATGGAAAAAAAAAATTGTCATGACAACTACTCAACAACGCAGTCACAGACAAGTCACAACATTGCAAAACACTTTACTTTTTTTTTTAATATTAATAATAATAATGATTTCTTATATAGCGCTTAATCAAACGAATTTCTCTAAGCGCTTTACAAAGTCATACTACATTCACCCTTCTCATATACAATAATACACCTTACACCCAACTACAAATACTATTACTACAATAACTAACAAATCCTAATCCTACCAATGTGACATTCACTTATTCTTCAAATATCACTACAAAAACTTAATCCTATAACGTTCAATCATACAACAAATACATATAATAGAGAACATACACATACGCTACATTTGAAAAGGCTCAGACGGCTATGAGTTAGGTTGTACCCCCCCCCCCCCTCTCCCCACAGCATTGACTAATTATGAGAAAATAGATGGGTTTTAAGTTTAGACTTGAAAGAAGAGATAGAATCTGAATGTCTGAGACAGTCTGGCAGTCTGTTCCACGTCGCTGGAGCTTGAAAAGAGAAAGATCTTTCACCAGTAGTAGTCCTGAAGCGAGTCATTCGCAGAAGGCGGTCGTCAGCACAGGAGCGTAGTTGTCGAGAGGGGGTGTAGATTTTAAGGAGATCTGAGAGATAAGAAGGTCCATTTTCAAAGAGAGCAGAGAAAGTGAGAGTTGAGATTTTGTACGAGATACGGTTATCAATAAATCTTTTAAATAAATATTTTCAGAACATTCACATGTATCAATAATTAGTCATTTAATGAAAATGTATCAAATATAAAAACAAGAAATAGATGCCAAATATATCAATGTTGATCTGTTTAAAGAAAATGCTTTACATAATAATATCACTATACATCAAGAATTCTCTCTGAGCACTTAACAGACTCGTAACACTAAACACACTCAGAAACTGGTACTAACCCTGTCATCAAGCAAAAGCAAGAGTTTGATCCAACATGAGTAAATGTTTGTGTACACAGGTGAATTTCCACAATTACAAATTCAAGACAATTGACTACATAAAGATTATAAAATTCCATCTACAAAAGCGAGTTATTTCTCCAGCATCTTCAATGATGCATATGTTTCAAATTACATGATTCGGTCCAGTCTAACAATTCCCCCTCAAAATATAAAAGTAATGTAAACTTGAAAAATGTAGCGCCATGACACCGGGATGGTAAAAACCTGGAAGTGGATGTGCGAACCAGCCACCTGCAAATTGCACATACTTCCTCACAATCTTATTCAAAGCAAGGGGAAAAAGTATACAAAAAAAAAGAGCAAAAAACAAAAATAACTGGTTGAAAATATTTTAGCTGTCATCACAAAAGAAGCAGGTTCCTGTCACAAATGAAGATGCTGCCATCTTCGGAAGTACTGTAACATATATGACCCTCTGATCTGTTACAAACATTAATACCGCAAATTGTACAAATCAATAAAATACTGAACAACAACAGTATAAACACAGCATACATAAACAAAACCAGGCTAAACACATTTATTTCAAGAAAAAAAGAAGAAAAAAGCCAGCAAGACTAAGAATCAGCCATCTTGTGACGAGGCAAGACCAGACTGGAGTCTCAGGCAATTCCAAATTTGTAAATCGTGGTCTGTCTGTAGGTCTCTTTTGGTCTCAGAATGACATTTGGGAAAGATGGCTGAAACAAAGAAAATTCAACATCATGCAGCGTGTTTATTGTAATTTTGTCTATTGAAACCGTAGACTAAAAAGCATACAACTTCCTCTGAGAAACCCTGGACATAAACATGACAGCTAACATTAAGTCAAAAGGCCTATGATCAGGAGAACTTCTTACTCCCAAACTTCGAAGAAACTGAATAGGTTTTCACACCATAATCAAAATTTTAGGCGTTTTTTTCCCCCCAATTCTTTTGTTTTATTACGTTTTTCAGATTAAAATTTCTGGCAACTATTTATTATCAGAATGATGTGGTTTCATTTATTCAATAACAAAAAAATGACATGAAAGTTTGCTTGAATGACTGAAGTGTCAGCTTACACATTTTGCATTTCTCATATGGCCAGTCTAAGCCCTCTACTGTCTGGTTGGTGATTGAGAATTGCCTGAATCACATTAAAGAAAGTGACTTTTCAGAGTCCAACCAGGCTGACAACATACAATTTCCACACCACTTCCATCATTTTTTCATTTATGCCATTTTGTGCAATTTCCACCATGAAATATTAGCTATTTTCACACACAAAATGTATTCCTACTGTTATCAAAGTGTCACTTTCATTTAAACCTGTATTGGGCTTAACGTTCACATGTTTTTGCACACCATAACACAGTAACCCACATTTCCTGAAGGGTTTACTTTCAATTCCAAAACGTGGATCATTAAATGCCACAACTTTCCACCATTTCTATGACCTGGTGATCCTCTTGAGGGGAAGCAATCTGCCAATACCACTCTAAGCCAAATGCTAACCCGGAGAATCTACTGTCACCATCCTCTGTCTTTCCTTCAACCCACTGCCAACCTGTCATTACTAGTAACTATTGTTCTGCTTTATACTATCTGACGTGCAGAAGACAGAGAACTGAGTTTGTACAATCCGTGCCCAAGACAGGCTTGAAACATTAGAGAACACCTCAGAAATGTACCTGTGTCATGTCCTTCTAAAAGAATTCACTCCTAAAAAAAACTGACTAGAGTAACTGAGTCTGCTCAACAATTTAAAATCTTTCTGGTCACCTATAAATGATATAGGGTGAGAGCACTAGCTATGTTTTTATGAAGTCTGGGGGAAAGTTTGTTCCCATATTTTTCGCGTTGTGATCATCCTGAAAACATTCAATCATAATTTTTCATATCTTTGCTTTCTACACCCACTATAAAAACCTCTGTCCAGAAACTAAACTATTTTTTTGGTTCTCAGTCCGCTTGAACTGTTTTGCATTAGCATTTGGTAACATGTTTTTTCCACAATAGCAAAAATAAAACCTTCATCATGTTACTCAATTTTTTTTCTCTTGCTGGAGTAAGTATAATAAAATCCACATTAAAATGAACCAATTCTGCATGTCAAGCATGTTCATCATGTTTAAACCAATATTGTAAGTGGAATTATGAACAATTAACCATCTGACTTTTTCAAAAGCGTAAGCATTAGTTTTTTTCCCCCTTTCCCATAAAGATGTAAACAATAATGAATTTTTCATTTCAAAATGTCACTGTTACAGGTAGCTGAGCATTCATTAATTTTCAAGGTATGAAAATTCTATTCTTTGAGTTCATCAATCAAAGATGATTTCCAGGTCATGGCTATTACAAAAACAAAAGTTTTATCGTCTGCATACAAACAATGCTAGAAAACTTACGCCCGTTACCCTTGTTGGAACCACATGGCAACTTACTTGGGCATTTTTTTTTAACTATTTAACTCTTTGTATTGAAATGGTCAGGAGTCTAAGCCCTCATAATATGAAGGCCTTTGGTCAAAATGGGAAAGCTCATCTGATTCGGGTCTTTACAGGAAACATCTCTGATAGCCAGCTCATGACATGCACACAGTGCTGTGGGTTGGCTGTGGGAACGTTTATTTCCAGAATCTCCACCCTGAAAAGGTCCAGTCAATATGTACCTTTGATATGGACTCAAATGCTTTGTTGATAATCCAGCTTGACAAGAATACCAGGTTTCCTGGTGATGAATGGTGTCATCTATCAGTCGACTAACAGTGCTAACTTTCCTGCCTTTCATATCTTCTAAATCTGATGAGTGAAATGTCTGACAACCTTTGAAAGTTCATAAATATTGCACTTAGTGAATTATGTATAAAGACTATTTGTCAATGAAACAGGTATCCACTTACATAGATCATGCTGAATTAATTCTTTTCCCTTATCGATTAATGAAAGTAAAAAGTTAATAATATATTCTGATGTTCTACCTCTTTAACTTTTAATTCTACTTATTTTACTACTGGTGACAACCAATTCTGTCAAAGCAAGAATGTTTTGCTCATAGTTGGTAAACATTCTTATATGAAATCTCTCATAAGATTCCATGCTGGTTCCTAACCCGCAAGTTGTGATGCTAACAATTGCGTACTTGATTTTTCTCTACTACATACTTTGTTGATACCTAAACAAATCTATACCACTTAATTTTCAGACATATCATTCATAAACATCTTGTCTTTCATTGAGGATTGCGGTTTCAACGTTGACGCTGCCTGGTGGATGAAAGATGCAGGTGGACTTTACAGTGTCTGCTATCATTATGGGAAGCATCAAAACATCCAGCCCACAACAGGATGTTTAGAGAGGACTTGAGGCATGTGTTCCCAATTGTCCACTGAAATGCTGTGAGGTACATTAAGTCGACAAACCTGCTTCACATGACTGGGCATGATGTATATTGTATGCCACTTATGAACAGTGGGACTGGGGTGACATGCTAAGAAATGTATGTTTACGCTTCGCTTTTCTCACACTGTAGTATACTATTTAGACATATTAGCACTAAACAGCTGACTGAACAACACAAAGCAGCCAGTCAAGCGGCTGGCAACATGCAAAGCATTCATATTAACACAAGGACATTAAGAGCACATGCCTCCTATCACGCTACTTACAACCAGTACAGCCAGCAACAGTAAGGATCCCTAATGATCTCTATCTCTTACTAATTCAACAGTGAACTGTAATGGACTCTAAGCACTGACAATTCAAAGTAAATTCAACACAGTAAATGGACGCTCGATGTTTGACATAATGATCAAGATCACGACAAACACAGAACTGACCAAACCCAACCAAAGCTCCCACACCCACAGGCACTCACTATGTTTGGACTGTTGGGATAATGCTGAGCCTCCAAACAGAGAGCATCGAAAGGTTTGTAGCGTGCGTCTCCCTTGCCCTTGGTCACGTTCAGGTAAAAGCAGGTGTAGAACTGCATGCCTGGCTCCGTGGTGTAGCACTCCATGTAACGGCCTGTCTCAGGATGGTCCACTCTGCACATCAACACATGCACAGGTTTCAACACCTTTTGTTGTCACTGGCAGCAGAATACAGATAAACATTGTCTGACACATTTGCCTTTGCTGAGTTTGCCGTACCAGTGTTAAAAATGACTGACATACACACTGCAGAAAGAGCCACCACCGGCTACACTTCTCAGCGTGTATAGAGACTGCTAAAGGTGATGACTGTTGATTCATAAGCTATCATCATGTTAATGCTTTCTCTGCTCTCTGTAAATGAAGAATAAATAGCAAGGAAAGGACTTGGTGAGACTATTTTCAATTTTTTTCTGAATAAAGTGTAAGTTATGGGCAAGACCACCAAAATTCTGGGCCATTTTTGTCTCATGATGCACAACAAAGTGTAACTATCAAACTTATGTTGTCCATTGTGTGTGTGTGTGTGTGTGTGTGTGTGTGTGTGTGTGTGTGTACGTGCACGCATTAGGTGTGTGTGTGTGCATACATGCATTATGTATGTGTCCATGATAAACTTTAATCGTTGACATTTTCTCTGCAGCATCAAATACTAGTGCAAACAAACTTGGTAGAATGATAAATATTGATAAGATTTCTTTTCAGCCATTCTTTGCGTAAACTGGTCACCAAATCATGAATGCTCAAAACCTGTGATTAATGTTATAGCACATATTTTCAATATTACAAAAACTGACATTCTGTTAGAAACTGAGATTGGTTACAATAAATACCTATATGCTGCCAGATAATATATTTTGTGCTATTTTACACAACTTTGGCACAAACTTACATTCTACCTACTTTAAATCACTTACTGCAATTTCTAACCAGCAGAGGTGCACAGACAAATATGGGGAGTTTTTCTTATACTCCTGTTTGGCTAGTATACTTACCATGTCAGACCATAGCATTCAACGGCAGTTAGTCAGCTCTGCCAGGCCGAAGATTTTTGTGGCTAATGCAGTAATAAGACAGTGATAAGACAGTCAAGTGAAGCCTACCCCACTTCCGCCATGCGCAGAAGGCCAAGGTGAGCTTGTTTACCTCATTCTTCTGAGGCCACACTAAGGTAACCCCGGGAACCTTGGCGCTAGAGGGGAAGGAGGGCGGGCATCTGAGTCTGACATGGTAAGTATACTAGCCAAACAGGGAGTATAAGAAAAACTCCCCATTTTGGCGTCATATACTTTACCATGTCAGACCATAGCAGAATTTAAAGGAATTGGAGGAGGGCAGTGCCCTAATGGTTCTTGGGGTTAGATGGCGGAACGGAAATAGCTGCATTAGCCGCCACAAAGGAGATCCCTTTTGAACCATCAGCTCAGGTCATTCGGATATCCCTCAAGTAGAAGTTTATGAAGGGGTTTTCCGAACGCCAGAAGGCTGCCTCCAATAGGTGGCGCACGGGGACAGAGTGCTGGAACGCCGCGGAGGTGGCCAGCGCTCTGACCTCATGAGCTCGGGGGGATATGGGCGGGAGATCCTTGTACGCCTGGGCGTAGGCAGATCTGACCGTCGTGGACAGCCATCTGGAGATGGTGCCCGCCGAGATGTCCTTAGAGTTGTTAGGGTTAATGGAGATAAGGAGGCGTCTCTGGGATGCGCGCCTGGGGCGCGAGCGTTCCCAGTAGTATCTAAGGCACCTAGACGGGCACAGGTCCATGTCCCCTCCTTTTTCTTGACTGCCGAGGATATCCGCGAGTGAGCGGATGAAGATGGAGGGGGAGGAAGAGTCCGGGTCCTGGTTCTTAGCTAGGAATTCAGGGAGGAACTTCAGGGAGACAGAGCTGTCCCTGTGGAAGGCCACATCTCTGGGGTCTCCGCTAAGGGCATGGAGAAGGAGAAATGTGGTCTTCATAGAAAGGAGGTCAAAGGGGATGGTGGCAATAGGCTCGAAAGGGGGTTTCCTAAGAGCGTCCAGAACAATAAAGAGGTCCCAAAGTGGTACACGCCTAGGGGACTTGGCCTCCCGTAGGGCCACCCCCCTGGAGATCTCTCTGAGGAGGAAATCATTCTCAAAGGATGGTCCGCCTAGTTGGCGGACAGTGGTGCAGATGGCTGATCTGTAACCCCGGATGGAACTAGCAGATAGTTTCTGCGCCGAGGCTAAGTGAGATAAGAAATTGCCTATCTGGATGCTAGAAGGGGAATCATGGGGAACAGAGTTGTCAGAGCACCAGGAGACCCATCTCTCCCAGCGGTAGTCATATAGGGACTCGGTGCTGGGTCTGCGCGAGGCTGAGGCTAAATCTCGCAGGTCCTGCGAGGCTCCAGCCCCCGCGAGGATGTCTAGGACAGACCGGGCTCTGTCCGAGTGGGAGACAGGGGTAGATGCTCGCAGCCGGGCGGACACAGCAGCCAGGCGTAGAGGCGGAGCATCTGGGGGTTGGAGTGAGGGCGTCCGGAGCGGGGTTGCCTGAGCATGTCCCACCTGGAGTTTAGTTGCAGAGGGGGAACATGGGAGAGGGCTTTTAGGTCCGGAAACCAGGACTGGATCGGCCACCAAGGGGTTATGAGGATCAGCTTGGGTCTCTCCAGTCTCGCCTTCCTGATCACTTTGTGGAGGATCGGGAAGGGGGGAAAGGCGTAGGCTATGAGACCCGACCAAGACAGGGACAGGGCGTCAATGGCATGTGCCTGGGGATCGGGCACGGGAGAGACATAGACTGGCAGACGATGGTTGAACAGGGTGGCAAACAGGTCGACCATCGGCCTGAACCAATGAGCCCACACCGACACTAGGGTTAGCATGTTGAGCGTCCATTCTGTGTGTAGGAGAGATTTGGACCGACTGAGGGAGTCTGCCAGGATGTTGCGTGTGCCCGCTGTGTGTCTCGCTCTCAGCGTGACACCGTGTGCCAGACACCAACGCAGGAGAGCCTCTGTCCGGAGGGAGAGGCTGACGGAGTGACGGCCTGGCAGAGCTGACTAACTGCCGTTAAATGCTATGGTCTGACATGGTAAAGTATATGACGCCAAAAAATATCTTAATACACAGACAAATAAATATCTTAATAAACATACAACTACCATAATAAGGAGACCTCTCCTCCAGCAAACACTGGGGAGGAATCACACCACTGTTAGTTCCTAACAAGACCCTGACAAGAATTATGCTTGAGAGCCCTTGATATGAATGAACACTTCTGAGACGATCTGGAAGTTCAATGATTAGCAAGTTGACCTACTGGTGTTTCTAAACCCTTACACACAAAGATATTGACCAACAGGACTCAGAGTGACCAGGCACGGACCTGGCAGCCAGCTTGGGCTGTCCATCCTCGCTGGGTGTCAGGCAGTAGTTGTGGTCAAAGCCCTTGCCACCAGGCACTCTCTTCAGCACATCCTTCATCTTTTTCCGCTCCCGTAGGTCCATACCGTCTGCTTCTTTGTGTGCTACGCTGCGAATCTCTCCTAAAACACAGAAAAATAGTTACTGTAAGCGAAGAGTGTGTGTGTTTGTGTGTGTGGGGTGGGGGGAAGAAACCAGTGGTTGACAGCAGAAAGTTGGTGGGCAGGGTATGGGATGCCTGGAAGCCCATCATCTAAGCACTGATTCATGTGTACCCCCCGCCCTCATCACCTGAATGCACAGCTAATCACCTATCCTGTTAGATGCTGCAAGAACTTGCAGACCAACAACTTTTATCCTTTGGGAAGAAATTTCATTAAAAAAAAAAAAAAAAAAGTACTCAACTATAATTACACAAGCCAAAAGATCAAGACTGTGGCTGGAAAAAAAAAGAGGGTGCTACAACAGGATGTATAAAGGGTAAAATTAGCTATGCTTCCATTATATCATTAGAATAGGACCTGGACCTACGAACTAACACTGTGCAACAACAACAACAAAACCACCCCCCTGCCAGCTTCTGCACCAGTGAGCCACAGTAATGCATGTGTAATTAAATGCCATTTTGCAAATGTTGACACCTTGATAAGTTAAATCCTACGCTACCTCTCAGGAATCCAATATGATGATTTATTGAAAGTGGGAAAAGTAATGAACAGGGAGAGTAATCATTAACAGACCGTGAGGAAAGAAAGGGACAAGGAAAACAGTCAAATCATGCAGAGCAGGGAAAGAAAGGAACAAGAAAAGTGAACATTCATGGAAAGCGGGGAAAGACAGGAACAAGTAAAGTAACCATTCATAGCTAGCAGGGAAAGAAAGGTACAAATAAAATACTATTCACACAATATGGGGAAAAGAAAGAAAGGAACAAGAAAAGTGAAAATTCACAGAAAGTGGAGAAAGAAAGGAACAAGGGAAGTAATCATTCACAGAAAGTGGGGAAAGAAAGGAACACAAGGGAAGTAATCATTCACAGAAAGTGGGGAAAGAAAGAAACAGGGAAAGTAATCATTCACAGAAAGTGGGGAAAGAAAGAAACAGGGAAAGTAATCATTCACAGAAAGTGGGGAAAGAAAGGAACAAGGGAAGTAATCATTCATAGAAAGTGGGGAAAGAAAGGAACAAGGGAAGTAATCATTCATAGAAAGTGGGGAAAAAAAGGAACAAGGGAAGTAATCATTCACAGAAAGTGGGGAAAGAAAGGAACAAGGGAAGTAATCATTCACAGAAAGTGGGGAAAGAAAGAAACAGGGAAAGTAATCATTCACAGAAAGTGGGGAAAGAAAGGAACAAGGGAAGTAATCATTCACAGAAAGTGGGGAAAAAAGGAACAAGGGAAGTAATCATTCACTAGAAAGTGGGGAAAAAAAGGAAACAAGGGAAGTAATCATTCACAGAAAGTGGGGAAGAAAAAAGGATAACCAAATGAGGGATAGTAATCATTCACAGAAAGTAGGGAAAGAAAGAAACAGGGAAGTAATCATTCATAGAAAGTGGGGAAAGAAAGGAACAGGGAAAGTAATCATTCATAGAAAGTGGGGAAAGAAAGAACACAAGGGAAGTAATCATTCACAGAAAGTGGGGAAAGAAGGAACAGGGAAGTAATCATTCAAAAATGGGAAAGAAAGGTAACAGGGAAGTAATCATTCACAGAAAGTAAGGAAAGAAAGGGAAACAAGGGAAGTAATCATCACAGAAAGTGAGGAAAGAAAGGGACAAGGGAAGTAATCATTCATAGAAAGTGGGAAAGGAAAGAAACAGGGAAAATAATCATTCACAGAAAAGTGGGGAAAGAAAGGAACAAGGGAAGTAATCATTCATAGAAAGTGGGGAAAGAAAGGAACACAAGGGAAATAATCATTAACACAAAGTGAGGAAAGAAAGGACAAGGGAAGTAATCATTACACAAAGTGAGGAAAGGAAAGGAAAGGGAAGTAATCATTCACAGAAAGTGGGAAAGTAAAGGAACAAGGGAAAGTAATCATTCATAGAAAGTGGGGAAAGAAAGGAACAAGGGAAGTAATCATTCACAGAAAGTGGGGAAAGAAAGGAACTCAAGGGAAGTAATCATTAACACAAAATGAGGAAAGAAAGGTGTAAGGGAAGTAATCATTCACAGAAAGTAAGGAAAGGAAAGAACAAGGGAAGTAATCACTCACAGAAAGTAAGGAAAGGAAAGAACAAGGGAAGTAATCATTCACAGAAAGTGGGGAAAGAAAGGAACAAGGGAAAGTAATCATTCACAGAAAGTGGGGAAAGAAAGGAACAAGGGAAGTAATCATTCACAGAAAGTGGCGAAAGAAAGAAACAGGTAAAGTAATCATTCACAGGAAGTGGGGAAGAAAGAAACAAGGGAAGTAATCATTCACTGAAAATGGGGAATGAAAGGAACAGGGAAAGTAATCATTCACAGAAAGTCGGGAAAGAAACAGGGAAAGTAATCATTCACAGAAAGTGGGGAAGAAAGAAACAAGGGAAGTAATCATTCACAGAAAGTGGGGGAAAAAAGGAACAAGGGAAGTAAACATTCACAGAAAGTGGGGAAAGAAAGGAACAAGGGAAATAATCATTTGTAGAAAGTGGGTAAAGAGACAGCTGCAGCAGTTCATCAATAGCCCACACCTGTGGGGACATTGTTGTTATCCAGGACGGTGAAGGTGTCGGAATGGATGGTTACCTCGTGATCGTCCACCGTACCCGCATTCTGCAAAAAAAGAGTTGAATGACTACAATGACTATGACAGGGATGTTCTGTACAATCATTCTTTCCAAATGACAAATCCAAGGTTTACACACACCTACACAAAACACGCACAGATGAGCAGATGCAGTCACTCTCAGGTCACTTTTTAAAACGATGCACCCCCATTTCCGCACTTTCACACAGACAAAGACACGTCATTCTGAATCCTATACTGTACAATGTGAAGTGCACACAGTGGGACTACCTAAAAGGGACTAAAGTCAATTGCTGGCAAAAAAGCCTGAAATTACGGAGTCTTGTGTATACAAGGGCAAAGAATCTGCATTAAATAAGTAAAGATAATCAGTGAGTTTAGTGGATTTCTTAAAAACATATTTTCAGCAACATTAACTGCAAGTCAAAAGCCACATACATCTGAAGCATTGGCTCTAAAATGTTGAGAGCTCCACTATGCTCTAAAGAAAAAAAATTGAAAGAGAGAGTCATTGAACACACGGAACTCAACATTGTTCGGGACCATTCTGCGGTATTATAATACAATTAATCATTTGCATCAGACAGGAAGTGGGTGGGGAGTGTATGTGTGTGTATGTCATGGACTGGGGAAGGGGAAGGAAGCAAACAGTATGTCTTATGGTGGCAGTGGGTGAAAGTAACAGTAACAGCATGTTAAGAGCACCCCCTGTAATGCTGATGTCCCTGATGGCGGTCTCATGGATAGAAAGACTTTTCTTGAGAGAGCGCAAGGCTATACGCGATTGACACGAACAAGGACGTTTACTTTCCTAGACTTGGCCATTGTAATTTGAACTGCGCACTGATTCAATGTGAAAATACTGGTCTTAATTCTTTTTAAACTTTATCTTATCACACACCATACGATTTTTTTTTTATTTTGTGGGTGGCTTGCATGCTTACTGTTTCTTTCTTTTGATTTCTTTCATTAGCATGTTTCTGGCCATTTGCCGTTACATTCAGTATTGCCAACTTCCACTTTCCGTCATCAAACACATTTGATTCTGCCAACATCTTTCTTGTTTAGCTAGATTTCTACTTGTTTTTGACAATGGTGTCAACTGAAGCCACCTCAAAATTTTCTTTCACATTCTGCATTTTGAAAATTACATGTCACTGTGGATGTGAAGTCTACATAAGAGTCAGCTGTTCCTCTTTTGATCACAATATGAAAGCATTTATTAAAAGAGTTGCAACCTGCAAAAAAAACACTTCTGTTTCTGACAGATGATAGTTTTCATGTGGTTTTGACATGATCTGCTAAAACACAGAAATGGCCGACAACAAAACCTATCGATAAGGTGGCAAAATTCCAATCATCTCTAGCAAGGCAGTGTTTTTTTTATTCTGCTTATTTGTTTTTCAAATTCTTGATTCTTGGCTTAGCACATTGTTACAAGGTGTAGCAGCACAGCATTGTGAATTGAATTGCAGCATGCTATACCTACAGCGCAGCACTTGGCAGCTCTGTTATCTCAAACATTTGCATATTGCTGACACATGAAATCAGGATCTGACATTATTTTGCCTTCAGGTGGACAAAATGCCAACTGCCAGCCCTTGCAAAGATTTGTACACAAGATTGCAAGAGCTGTGCACAAGATTTCTTCAATGACAGTGCTGCCTGCTAGCAGACTAAAGGAGTGACCGGTGCTTTGTGGATTCCAATGCCACTTTTTTCCCACTTTTTTTTTTTTCCCACCGAAACATCTATTTTGCAGATTCTCATTTTGACTTTTTCACTGGAATCAGCCAAAATCATGGAGTAGAGGAAGCCCTGCTTGTGGAGGACCTAAAACGAAGCAGAGTGTCTTTTGGATTGTCTTCAATCATTTCAAAATATTTCTACCCATTTCTAAAATTTCAAAAGTTTACCGGTGTTCATCCACACATCTGTTTATCCTAAAAAAGCTTTTGGTGTACTTTTCCACATACAATGAGTGTACTTTTCAAAGGGACATAAACTATTCTTCCAAATGTTTATAAAAGCAGGAGGAAGAGAGGGCTGGAGGTGAACTATTCATCAAATTTGATGCATAAACAAGGGGTGTGGGTAAGGATATTTCATTTTCCCCAACCACGGCATGGGGGACAAATTACATTCCTAATCTTACAGTAACTACACCAAGAATAGGTTCTTCAAACATGCAATCCTTTCATACTTCAAGACAAGTTCTTGCTCTTTTGGCAGTTTTTTCCTCTTTTAAAAAAAATGTGTCAAGGCCTGTGGTCCCTGATCTTTTCCCTATGTATCTGCATGTTGTCAAGCAAGCAGACACAGCCACATGAGATTTTGCCTGTGAAAGTTAGCTAGAGTTGTCTCTCTTCAACAAAAGCACCCAAATAAGCTGTTGAAGACACCACCATGGTTACAGTCTGCATGTTTAATCAGCAATCCAGAGCTTCATGTTTTTTCTTTTTTCAGTGTACTTTTTTTTTTCTTTTTAGTTCATCGTATTCTTGCCAAACGTTCATAAAAAAAATACAGTGAAACGGTATGGGTAAACAGTCTGCATCCACAAACCTAAATAAATCAAGCCTCTAAATACATCATACCACTAAAATCACATATAAGGTTACAGGTTCAAAGCTAACAGAAAGGTCAAGTGTCACTACGTACATGTCCTGCAAGATTAATGAAGGGGTGACTGGTGAAGTTGACAGGGGTCGCCTTGTCAGTGGTCGCTTCATAGTCTATCTTCAGTTCGTTCTCCTCCGTCACTTGGAAGGTGACGGTCACACTGAGGTTTCCTGGGTAGTTTTCTTCCCCATTGCAGCTGACCCGATGCATTATCAGCTTGTCTCCCTCCACCCTGCTGTCCCACATTTTCTGTACAAAGGAATTGTTCAACAGTTATAATCGTTCAACAGTTTTTATCATTATAGCCAAGCCAACCACAAAGGGCCTTTTCGGGGTTGTCAAACTCTTATGGGGAAAAATGATCACATCCTGAAAAACAAACAACAAAAACGATTAATAAAATGGTAACTAAACAAATGACATCCCTGAATCGGATAAGACTGAGTTGAGCTGCGAGTTCCAGCCATTTTCTGCATCACTTACCACTCTCAGATTAAAAAAAAATTAAACACACACACACACACACACAAAGTACCATATGGGCAAACAGGTACCACAGAATGGACAGGTAGTGTCCACCCACATATTGTGTACAAATTTCACATCATAGCACAAAACTTACACACACACACACACACACACACACACACACACACACACACACACCACACACAACCTGGTATGTCTTAAATTGTGATCAGGAAAAAAAAAAAAAAAATTAATCTACAATTTCAGAACAAAGACAGAAGAATGGTCCACAAAGGTATAGAAATGTATAGAGATAGTCGACTACAACAGAGAAAGACAAAAATAAAAAAGGCAGAGTAAAACACGAAGTTACAACCACAAATTTCCTAGAACGTAGAAGGATGAGGAACTATTTGTACACAAAGATACCGCGGCATTCTTATGGGAAGTTGCTCAAAGGAAAACACTGCATTTACTGATTTAGGTGATTGTTCTCTCTTCAGTCTCCCTGTGAAGACCCTCCTGATCAACATTCCATCTCTTAACCCAAACTGGACCAAAGATACGACTTAGAATTCCTTGGAAAGCCCAAAACAGACAGCAGTTTTCTACGGTCTGGAGAGTGGAGTAAAAAATCTCACTCACTCACTTAAAGCTATGAAAGATATCCATACAATACAAAAATAAAGCAAGTGCAGGTAGATAACATGATAGAAATCAGAGCTGAATAATCTAACATGGTAGAAATTGCAGTTGAATGATCACATTTCTGATGAAAATTAGATTGCACTAAAATATGTATGCAATCGTTGTATGACCACATAAACACAAAGGTATTTCCTGAAAAGTATATGTTTCAGTTGCTTGTCTGGAACATGTTTCTCTATATGTTATACCCTGGAATTTCTTGATCAAGCATAAAGACACCCTTACAACCACACACACATAAACACAAAAATGCAGTCTTAAATGGAAGGGAATCTGAATCAGAAGGTGCATGAAGGGAGACAAATGTAAAAGAATTTATTTTTAAAAATGAAGTTTTAAATCAGAACATTTTCTTTGGAGGTTTCATTCTATTATGTTCATAATGTCTTTCATCTTAAACAAAAACAAACAAACAAAAACAAAGAAAAGGAAGTTTTCATTTAACTGTCAAGCTGTAAAAGGCCTCCTAATCAACAGTCCATTTAAGTCTCAGATATGCCAGGAACTCTCTAATACAAACAGATCCCTTGCCTGCTGAAAGTTCTGTGCCAGTAGCTTCCCCTTGTCTATCAATCTCTCTGATCTGCTTGTCTGTGTTTTGTTGTGTGTGTGTGTGTGTGTGTGGTGTGTGTGTGTGTGTGTGTGTGTGTGTGTGTGTGTTTCTGTGTGTTCTGACTCAGAATCTAATGAAATTTACCTGAGGGAAATTTTCAGCCAGCTACTGCTAGTCTTCATCAGCCCAGTCTGACTGGTAGTTGTGGTGTATGTATGTTGGTGTCCTCTGAGTTGTCATCTCTGGTGGAGTGATTGGTGTTCAGCAAACACTTGTAAATGGGGGTAAATTTCATTAGACTCTGAGTCAGAACACACAGAAGCATGAATAACCCAGAGTTGGAAAGTGTCTTTGCTCAAATGTTTTTTTTTTTCTTCTGTTCATCTTTCCTTACTACTGTCTGTTGTTTTTTCACATTCAGTCTTAGTTCTGACAACTCTTTTACACTTGTTTCTAGTCACAAATTGAGACATACCAGCTTTTTTTGTTTTTTTCTTACAACTTGGCGACTAGGTAGTGAAAACTGTACACTTTGTCCAGGGTGGATTCTACCTGTCTCTATATTTTCCAGGATGCCAGCCTTTTTTCCTGAATCCACATTTTTACCCATATTAGTTTGACAGCCCTGAAAGGACCCTGTGTTATGTGTGTAGCAGGCTAAGCGATGACAACAAATACAATAATTAAACTTTCTCATTACAATTATGCTTTCAATCATAGGGTTTCAGGAGCTGTCATTAAAAGGCCTCACAGCATTTTGCTTTTGGTCCGAACTGCAGTTCTTGTTTTGCTGATTAAGACACACTATGAATTGCATACATCAAACATAAATCATATTGATGTTACCTAAAAAAAAGGGGTATGAAAATAATCCCAATTAACATACTAGAACACAATGCATACTAATATGAACTGCATACACTAAACATAAATCATACTGATGTTATCTAAAAAAAAAAAGGGGTATGAACATACATCCCACTTAACATACTAGAACACAATTGACACCAAATGAAAACAACAATAATAAAAAAAAAAACAGGATGAACATAACAACATACTGCTGTCAAACTTCTCTCAAAGCTAGTCCCATTTCTTTTCCTTTCACTGTGAAAGAACCATGATTTTACTCATTAGGATTACCGTAAAGTTCGGACTATAAGCCGCGACTTTTTTCCCCAGCTTTAAACCCTGAGGCTTAAACAACGATGCGGCTTATTTGCGGATTTTTCCGATTTCAGAAGCATCACACCCTCGTCTATTCTTAGCTTCTCTGTAACTCACCATATCGTGTTTACTGTTCATGAATTTTTATGATGCTTTTAACTACGATTTTCTCTGTAATCGTGTAATGGAATCAGTAACCCGTTCAGAAATACAGGAATCGACATAAGTAAAGCCCACTACTGATATCTTTTTTCATCAGTTTGTCTTCTACAAAAATACGATCGCTTTGAACGGCGCAATGTGTGGGCTGTTTCCGACCTGTTTAATCTTGACTAACACTAGCTGAATTACGAACAAAATAACTCAGCATTGGCACGGTATTAAGCGAAATAAAACAATCGAATCGTTTCATTAATGTTCTGGTTTGTTATTATATGCGTTATCTTACCAAGTGCGTCTTGCAATTCAAAAACGATTAGCGCATTCGACTCGGTCATTGTCAGACCTTGGCTTCAATCCGCCATTGTTGAAATCGTGGACAGGGAGTGAAGGTTTGCATTTGATACCTTCGCTTTGATTGGCTTGCGCTTTCGAGTACTCAACCAATCGCTTAGCTTGATACACCAATGAATGCAGGAGAGAACTGCCTTTCTAGTGTATCGTTAATGTGTTGGGTTTTTTTTGGTATTTCTTTTTAAAGCAATGATGTTGGAAAGACAACACTTGTAAGAAGCCTCATAAAAACTTCGATTCTAATTGATTTAAAACACATCGTACTAAAAAAAAAAAAAAAGACTGAAGTAACGCTGGAAACATGCTCTTGTATTCTGACCTATTTAAACGCCAATGAATGCAATGAACACATTGTATGTGTTGATTTTCGACACTATGTTAACTCAACGCTCGGCCAGCTGCCGCCTGCGGCACATCGGACTGTGCGGCTTTTAAACCAGTGCGGCTTATTTGTGAAAAAAGTTCAGATTTTTAAAAAATTTAGTGGGTGCGGCTTATATACAGGTGCGCTCAATAGACCGAACTTTACGGTAACTAAATGAAGATGAATTTTCTTATCAACTAGATACACTTGGTAACACAAAACTGAAATCATCAAAACCAGGCAGTTTCAGTAAAGCTGTACTGGCTTTAAAAAAAAATTGAGCAGGAGAAAGAAAAAAAAAAGAAAAAAAAAAGAGAAAAACTAAGAGACGAGAAGTACGAGGACAGAAAGAAAAAAGAGAATGAACAAAAGGACAACAAGGAAACTGGTAGATGGGCAGAGAACAGGAAAGAACAGAAAGGGAAGCAGACAGTGGGAGGGAGTTGAGAAAGAGTGAAAAAAAAAAAACAGGGAAGAAGATAACATATGAAGACAGAGAGAGACAGACAGACAGAGAGACAAACAGAGACAGAGACAGAGGAGAGGCAGAATTAGAGACAGACTGACAGACAGACAGGCACACAGAGAGAGAGAGAGAGAGAGAGAGAGAGAGAGAGAGAGTGAGCGCAATTTTCTGGTAACAGTATGGAAGTTTGATTCCTGTTACCATGGTGATTGTTGCCATTCATGTGGCTGACACCTGATGCTCCAGTTCAAGACAGAGAGAGTTCGCAAATGACTGGATGAAAACATCAGAAACGAAGCTGTCATGCCTTCTATGGTACTTTCACTCATAGTGCTTCACTTTTTTAAGTACCTTTAACTCGTTTCACTAACTTCAATTACGTTAAGAACTGACAGCACAGCGGAAAACAACATCATCAGTGGTCATGGCACTTTTGGCTCTTTGATCACCCTTTCAACAGACCGTTTCCATACAATGTACCCCCCACTGATGAAAAACAAAAATCCCTCAAATTCCAACACCACTGGTTCAAAAAGGCGCAATCAGATGCAAATCGGAGCATCAAATGGTGCAGCCTCCACTTTTCCGTCCAGGATGAGGAGAACAAGTTGTTCAAACCATCGCCTTTATCTCTGCAGATCCTACCCATGCATTACCTCTGAGTATAAAATGAATCTGCTTTCAGTCAGGCAGACAAAACAGTGACTGGACGCTCTTACGAAGAAGTTTCCATGAGATCTTGCTTAATCATAGCACCAGCACTGCATGCATTCCACTGCCACTCACTCCCCTCCACCCCCACCTCCAGCTCCCACAATTCTAACTCCTGTTCCAGACCTTTTTTTTTTGTTTTTAATAAATTGTTGTTGTTGGATTCTCAATTTAAAATTTTCCTGAAATCTGCAGATTTACAGACAAATGTGTACAATGCAAGGAGTTCTAATGAATATGCAGACCAGATGTACCTTGTCAAAGCCTTCTTTTCCTCCATGGTGGGAGCTGGGCCCATTGTTGATAAACAGTTTGTACGTTTCGCCATCCAAGGTGAACTGGCCGCCAGCGATGCGACCAGCCACACGTCCCATGAGAGCACCAAAGTAAGGACTGCTGGACTCGTATCCTGATCAAAGACAGACAGACAGAAACAAATGAAGCAGGCCAATGATGAGATGTCTATGCACACATATACATAAACAGTGACAGGATAAAACTGAATTTAGATGACTTGCTTTGGAATATGGCCTAAAAGGCACATCCCTTGATTTTAAAGACAAAAATCTATTTTGCAGATTCTGTGTAGACCACATGTTTTGAATATAGGTGTATTGATCCGACTTAAAATTTTAGGATTTGAAATCTGTCATTCTCATTCATTATTTTCACAGGAGTAATCATAATAAAGGAAGGACATAGTAATTGTGGACGTTATGACAATATGAATGCTTTTGTTTGAATGTGTGTGTGTGTGTGTGTGTGTGTGTGTGTGTGTGTGTGTGTGTGTGTGTGTGTGTGTGCACGAGCGTGTGTGTGTGTGTTGCTTGAATTTTTATAACCTTAATTTTGTAGTCATCATTTCTTCACAGCCCATCTGTATTTTTAAGTATTGTGAAATTAAAACCAGCTTCAAATCTTAAAACTTGTTTTTTTGTTTAATGTATTTGTTATACTGAGCATTTGCCTCTTCCTGAGAGAAAAAAAAACAAAACTCAACCACTAATAGACAAAAGCAAATAACAAGAGAAGCACTCACAATATACAGAATGAAGACTGTATTTTGTTTATTCACACACACACACACACACACACACAAATAATATGCAAATAGAATCAAATTTACATCTCATATTCAAAGTCACACCAGCAGAAAAAGAAAACAGGAAGGTTTCAATTCTAAACAAACGATACCAGTAAAGACATCCCTCCAAGAATGGCCAGTACAATGTACCGAGTAATCCAGCAAAGTTAGCAGCACACAAACATCACTGTAATATGGTTGTACATGTGGAATCATAGCAAGCAACATGGGAAGAAATGCACGCACTGTGGGAACATGGAGGGGGGGCTTTGAAGGAGTCATGGTGCTATCATTAAAAAAAAAAAAAAAAAAAAAAAAACACACACACACACACACACGCACACACACACACACATCAAAAAACAAAAACTACCACCCTGCCTGGTAATCTGGGTGAAAACAACTTTTCCCTTTCAAAAGAAGTCTAAGATTAATTTATTTATCTAAAGAAAACAAACAAAACAAAACAAAAACAAACAAACAAAAACAAACTCCATATATCAGTGCTTATGACAAAACTTCAAAGTGGTGAAAGCTGTCTTCACTATGTATGGAATTCTATTCTTCTGTACTCTGGATGAAAGGGACAATGCACAGGGCATACAACACTAGAAATAAACTAGTTCATGGCAAAAAAAGGTTACTAACAACACTATAGCATACACAATGCAACCGTTTGGTGGAATGGCTCAATGGTACATTGAAGACAGAAGAGCATGCTGAACTGTCTTGTTCAAGACAGTCTTTCTGAGCAGAAACACTGGATTCCTTGTTTTTTGTTTATACAAAAGTGCCACAGGAGAAAACAGACTTCTCTCCCCTTGCACTGTCATCTGGCAGGAAGGTGTAAAGGCCACAATGCAAGAGCTGTGGTACACACTATAAGAACTGACGGTTGCAGCTGAATACCTTGTTGCCTTGCAGAACAAGACAGTCATACAATCCACCGTCACCCATGAAATCCTCATATCGAAGTCTGCTGCTCACTGCAAACTGCACTTCAAAGCCAGGACTAAACCTAGCTCATTCAAAAAAAGGAAGCAAAGCTCTAGCTCTGGCTCCCATCAAAGCAAATCCTTGGAGAGTTTTTGTTGAGCAGCACATCGACACAGAGGTTGAATACAAAATTGAGGTGGGTCCGAACAGAAAAACGTCCATGCTATCCTCCTAAAGCAGTGTCTGGACAGGGAGAGCACACTCTCCAGCACTGTACTATCCCATAAATGCCACTGTACTACAGATCTGCTGATTTTTTTTCCCAACGAGCCTGTGTGTAAATAAATACAACCATTAATTAACCCGAAGAGTGCCTATAAGCCGTCAGCTGACGCCGAAGTAAAAATGCTTTCCCAGTGCCTATGGGCCGTCCACTGACGTCATGCATTTTTCTTGAATTTTCATTCGTTACTATTTCTATTAACGGACTTAAATAGAGTGTGCGTAGTAAGCCTTATATGTCTGTAGTATTAAATGATATGCAAATGACCACACGTGAGGGGAAAGCCCATTTATTCTCATCACTGACTGGATGACCAGCCAGCACTTCGTCTCGCTTGCAAAGATGGCGGTGCAACCTTCGACAAGCGTAAGCGACCAAATCAATGTATTTACACAGCTGAGCAGGCTCTGCTAATCATTTTTGACAAAGACAGTAATCTTTTATTCAACGACTTACTCGAGCATGAAGGTGAGATTATGATTGTGATGGAATTGCCGACCGTATTCGTCAGTTATTGTGTCGGGCTGTGTGACCTCAGTGTGTGTTCAGCTGACTGGTTTGCCAGTGTCGAAACGAGCTCGCCTAGTGTGTACTCTGCACTGCGTGCCAGTGGCCAGTGATGTGATAGTCAGCGCGAGAGGGGAGCGTGGCCTGCTCGCGGCGTGACACGGGGCAGAGGGAAAGGTCGGAGAAGAGAGAGTGAAAGAGAGGGTTGAAGTCCAGCAAGGGGGCGTGTGGAGGGAGGGGGCGTGGTCGTGGACTGACCTGTCTGCATAGAGTGTGAGCGTCTTGATAGACTTCTAAACTGTTTTACTTTCATTTACATGTGTAGTGTGACAATACAAACTTTATTTTCAACTTTTTTGCTTTGTATTCTTTTTGGGATGTGAAGCTGTAGTGTAAATACATATGTTTTTGATCGTGCAAAAAAATCTATCCAAATCTAAATGCCTAAATATTTTGTATTATCAAAATTAAAACAAAAGAAGCCCAGATTCAAAATCTTCATTCAATTTCCTTCAAAAATCATATATTTTCATTGTTGTATCTTTGTAGTTTCTGAGCTAGAATTTTTTGTTAATTATTACCCCCAAATCATTAAATTTCCCTGGCACTGGAAAGCCTTTGTTTGTAACATTTCAAGCAGTGAACGGGTTAATGGTTGTATAAATCAAATATTCTATTTATAGAATATTTGATTTATGAGAATGAACTTATAATTCCTTATCTTCGCTGCATATGAGTGTGGATTTTACTACTGTTGAGAGAGAGAGAGAGAGAGAGAGAGAGAGAGAGAGAGAGAGAGAGAGTGAGAGAGAGAGAGAGAGAGAGAGAGAGAGAGAGAGAGACAGACACACACTGAGACAGAGAGAAAGGGCATGTATGTGTATCCACACATGTGCATGCGCGCATGCATGCGTGAATGCATGTGGTATATCAACTAGTCCAAGATCATATGCATATTTAATCTTATGCCACTGTTTGACTCTTTGTGTGCAAGTGTGTGTGTGTGTGTGTGTGTGTGTGTGTGTGTGTGTGTGTGTGTGTATGTATGTGTGCATGCATGTGTGTGTGAATGTGTGCATGCATATGTGTGTGTGCATGCAAGTGTGTGTGTGTGTGTGTGTGTGTGTGTGTGTGTGTGTGTGTGTGTGTGTGAGAGAGAATTAAGTCACTAACAAGGTGTATGAGGAATGTTAACTGCTTTTTGCTTACCTTTCATGTCGTCAAAACCAAGCTCCACATCTTCAATTTTGTCATTGCGATCTGGGACATTAATTTCTGTAATGATCCCCCCATAGTCTATGATGCGAACCTCCAAGCCTTTAGTGCTATTGCACAGGGTGTATCTGCAAAGAAAAATCCAAAGCAACATGAAAATATATTGTTAGAACCACTTGCATTATCTCAATAAATTATACCATCTTTATTGGTTATTGATAAATGATAATTTTCATTTAACTTACCTATTCTTTCCTGAAACTCTAAAAAAACTCAAGCATAAAACAAATGCGTAAGTATCACAATTTTTCCTTTTCAATCAATATTCCACATACAATGCGCTCACACAATGTATGACCGCATTACTGTGAATTCAATTTCAAATATTTCTCACTATCCAGAGGAAAAAGAAAAAAGCCAGACTCTCCACATCACCAGGAACTGAAATTCACAAACTTGTGCCTCCCATTTTTGAAGGTGGGCAACTGAACACAGTGAAGATATACTTTAACTGGGTTAACCATCTTAGAAGACTTTAGATGTTAAAACATCTCAAACATCTCATGGACTTTCTGTCATTTAAGTGTGCTTGCTTTTCTGACACACACCAAGTGTGACGACCACTTTCATACGCAAGTGAAAGAACAAAGACTTGCTGACTTGGGGGGGTTGATCATGCCCACCTTTTGACAGGGACACCTGCACTGCGAAGGTATATCAGCCAGTCAGATCAAAACGGCTGGCCATGTGTCGTTACCTACCATCTCCTTTAGGCATGATTTTCCTGTTGTTTTGTTAATCTTTGCCAAGATTTACAGTCCATTCATGCTTTTAGACTCTATGTCAAACCTTATTCTGAATAATGAGATCAGAATGCCTGGACATGTACTGACCAAGCATTGTCAAGGCATGAACCACTGACTGGAGGAAAGAGCTCCACGTCAGAGCCCTGCTCTCACCTGGTGTGACCACAAAATGTCAAGGCGAAGAAAACAGTGAGCGCAAGAAATCTTTGTTCCTGCACTGGAGTAAGAGACTTGCCTAGTGTATCAAGGGTTTAAGACCCTTGGCCTTCGTCACTGCAATCTATATACGTTGTGGTCTCTGTTAACATATGGGAAAGAATCGACAAATTATGAAGTCCTTATACAACTGTGCCTTTACAAGCACAAAGGCCACAAAAAAACTGAAAAATCAAAATGCTATGGTGACTGTCCGAAGTGAATCATCACCAGAAAATGTGGCAGTCTTTCACACTCTTCAGTCTTTCACATTCTTCAGTCTTTCACATTATGTGATCATCGCCATCAAACATCAACTGATCAAGTGTGGATGGTTTGTTCATCTGGCTATATTAGATCATACTGAGAGATTGGAGACCTTCAAAGTTACAGGCTGTGACATTCTTCATGCTTCAACATGCAGAAGTTGCCATTGACGCTCCAAGCCCAGTACAACAACATTTACTGGAACCTGGCAATCCTGAGGACTGATGTAATTGTGTACAAGACTATACATGTACCGATTTCCTGTGACAGACAAAAGCAACAAGTCTTACTTTCTTGTAATATGTAACTGTGCTTTTAACATCTATATATTCCCCCCCCCCCCCCCCCCCCCCCCCCGAGTATAGGAAGTAAACTGCGATTTTTTTTATCATGTTGCTGATGACATCACTTTCTTGCTCTTTAGGAGAAATAGAGCAGATTGTTGATTGTAATTTACACTTATTTAGCACTGATCATGATTCAGTTCTTTTCTGTCCCTCACATCTTTAATATTCTCTGATATATAAATATCCTAAAACAACATATTTGTGAATCATGCCCCTAACATCTTTAATATTCTCTGTATTATAAATATAACAGAACATACTTTGTGGATCATGCCTAAACACTTGAAAAAAAAAGAAAGAAAGAAAATCATTGAATCTATGTATCCCCTACATAACATCATCATTACACTTTGCTGAACAGATCGTTACTATACTAGACAGGAAAATGTTTATTACTTACACTAAAACACAATGTGACTTAAGAGTTAAACAATCAGCATTCATCCTTCCTCTTTTTGAAGTGTGTGGCCACAGTAACACTCTTACAGTCAAAAAAAAGTCTTGCAACTTAGGACCAGTTCTTTTGGCTACTAGATGAAAAGGCCTGGAAGCATATGAAGAAAAAAATCCCACAAGTAAGTGTGGAGCTACCAGATTGCTGCTGCTTCTAACATTGCACACAGACGGACATAGGTTTTAAATTTGTAAATTACCAGCCCTGACAAGTACTTAAGGTATCACTAAGCAAAAAATCACAACAAATAAACCCTCAACCTCTCCTGACTCATTTATCTGGGCAGGGTGTGACTGTGGGCAGGTAACCAGAATGAGCGGCATAGGGATAATGCTAATAAAGAGGCAAACACGATGAAAAAAACAAACGAACAAAAAAAATTCCCTTAAAACAAACCACACACTCACATACGCACACACACACACACATGTGCACATGTATACATGCATATGCACACACACATACACACACAAAGCAGTTTGTTTTATACTTTTAAGCTGGAAACCTTAAGGTAAAGATGTCAATAGTGGTATCTGAGGAAGGAGGTTGACGGTTCAGGAGATACAGGAAATGAAGATCTCACTGAATCAGCCTCAACCACTTCTTTTGACAGGTTATTCCAAACCCTGATGGCACGCAGGAACTTGAGGAAGAGCTAGAGGGTAGTTTGATGGGACTGAGTGTAGTCCTGTCAGATTCTTTCAAACTTTTGGCTGTGGTTTCTGCACTGCCATTAGGGTTAAAGGAGAAATTAGCCCATGTTCATACAGACAATTCCTTTGCTGCTTAGTGAATCCAGCAACCTGTCTCTCCTGCTTACATAGAGAGCCCCAAGCAAGCATATTTGGTGTACGTGTGTACCCCAGTGGAGTCCTATAACACCAGTTCAAGATGAATCTGAATGACGTTAGCTTTTCTATGCTCCTCTGTGTATGGATGAGTGGGGGGTGGGGTGGGGGGAGGAGTGGGGTGGGAGGTGGGTTCCACATGGATGCTCTTCTCTGTAACCACCCTGGTTTCTTGATGCTCCTCTGTGTATGGAGGTTCCGCACAGAGCTCGCAAATTCGCAGTTAAAGACGAAGGACAAAGACTGTGAATGCCCGTTCACGTAGCTCAGTGGATGCTATAGTGAGGTATCACCTCAGGAAGCCTAGAGTCCTGCTGGCTTTGGCTATGATGGTATCCACAAGGTCCGCCCAGCTGACATTCACCTGCGATGTGACTGCCCTGTTCACAACTGCTGGCAAAGCTGACTGGGGTGCATGTGTTGGCAGGCAAAGTAAAATCAGCCTTCTGCTCCTTGTGACTGGCACAGTGGACGAAAGACTATCCTGTCCCATTCCTTCTCCCATTTCTCTTGGCATTGGAGGTGATGTTACTGACAGGCATTGTTCTCTTTCGTAAATAAGAACGTGAGCTGCTGAGTCATCTGCAGACAGTCTTGTTGTTGTTGAGGACATCCTTGAAGCAGTGCAGAAACAAATGTTGCAAACCTGTCTCTGATTTGACCCAACATGTGCTGGTTTAAACCCAACGCATGAGTACAGTATTGATTCAATCCAACAGACAATGGGGAAAAATAGAGAAAGGGGGTAGGGAGGCAGGGTGGGGGTGGGGTTGGCAGTGAGAGTACAAGAAATTACTTTGTTCACAGAGAGAGAGAGAGAGAGAGAGAGAGAGAGAGAGAGAGAGAGAGAGAGAGACTTCAGAGACAAGGGGATTTTATATGCATAAAGAGAAAGGGAGAGAAATGGAAAAGAATGAAAGGTGGAGAGGCAAAGGGGGACAGACTGACTCAAGTAGAGATGGGGAGGGAGGTGTGTGTTGAAAATACTGTATATGAAATTGTGCTGATTCAGTAGAGAAGGGGAAGAAGGATAAATGTCAGAAAGAAAATTAATACTGTATTAATTAAATCTGTAGAGAAGGGGAAGAAGGATAAATGTCAGAAACAAAATTAATACTGTATCTGAAATTAACTTGCTCTGCAGAGACACAGAGAGAGAGAGAGAGAGAGGGGGGGGGGGAGGAAGAGAGAGAGGTGGCTGAGGGAATGTCATGGGTTGCTACAACATAGAAAAAAAAACTTTTACAAGATGTTCTGAACATCCAAATATTCATCCACAAGTTCCTAGATATGAATACGTTCCCTTTCCCCTATCTCTCCACTTCCCGTCCATTGGTCACTGACATCCTGACACTCTCTTATTAGTTCAGTTATGTTTTTGTTTATTTAAGTTGTGAACATACATGAGCTGGCATCCTACACCTCCCATTTCTCTGGCTGGCATCAATGCTACAGTGGGGACGTCCAGCATTGGTGTTGGGCCTTTTATTTTGTCGGCGTATCCATTAAAAAGAAACTAGAAGAATCAAGATCAACCAATCAAGTAATATGATTCGTTACCTTGTGAGAAGAAAAAAACTAAAAGGAAATCTTAAATGAGGCTGAGTACAGTAATCATGCAAAATAAAAAAAAACTTATTACGTCGGATCCCTAGTCAACCGATCTGAAATCTAAAAAAAATCGTGATCTATCCACACCGAGACAGACAAAAAACATAAGAGTTTAAAACATGAACAAGACAACTGGTGTGGAGTTCACGTTTTGATTGTTGGAAGTTTTCAGCCTCCACCCACTAGCCCTAGGCCGAATGGAGCCTACGTCATCACTTTAAAACATTCGTCCACACGTGTCGCGCGCATCGATTTCGAATAAGCCGTAGAAGCACTGGTGACGCTTCATGTTTGCTTGCACAATACATTGAATTTGCCTCACCGTTTTACCGTCTTCCCGTCCTTTGTCTCACCGAAAACATCCGAATTAATTTTGCAAAGCGTCTGCTTGACTTTAGCGGCCATCTCGTTATGCTCCCAGCGTTAACAAACTGTACAACCTACTAGCCCACAGGGTAAAGGGCAAGCTATACACTTGACCCAGATCTCTGGCTTGACCCCGGTGAAGACTCGTTGTGGTTGTAGGCGAAGCGTGATTTTCCGAGTTCTCCCGAAGTGAGAATGAGCCACGAACTGAAGCTCGGGCGACACGCCACAATTAGGATGTTGCATTAGGCCTAAATCACTATATAATCCATGTAAACGTTCTGAGGCCTGCCACACACACACACACACACACACACAGAGAAAGAGAGAGAGAGAGAGAGTTGAAGTAAAAAGGCGAACAAGCAATGTAAACAAATATAATCCAATGTTTGGAGCGGCTGCTCTTTTTCAAGGACGACAGACTGTATTTCCCTTATTCTCCCCCCCCCCCCACCCCCACCTCTCTTCTGCCACACCCTCCACCCGGCTGTCCCCTCTTTTCTTTCCTGTAAACTTCTGCACTCTTTTGACTGTTTGAAATGCAAATTGCTGTTCACATAGAACACACATGCACTGACTTAAGCTGTATTCAGCAAAGAATAATTTTCACATTGATATGCTAGAAGACTATTCAGCAAAGAATAATTTTCACATTGATATTGCTAGAAGACTATTCAGCAAAGAATAATTTCACACTGATATTGCTAGAAGACTATTCAGCAAAGAATAATTTTCACATTGATATTGCTAGAAGACTATTCAGCAAGAATAATTTTCACACTGATATTGCTAGAAGACTATTCAGCAAGAATAATTTTCACATTGATATTGCTAGAAGACTAAATTGTTATTGATACTTACACACTGGTTGTAATGGGGGGAAAATGTTTTGCCTCCTTTTATGTCTTAAATGGGGCAAGTCAGGGGAAAAAAACAACAACAAAAGATCACATTCAAAATGAAGGTACTCTTTATCATAATAAGAGAAATGACTATATAGAGAGTAGTTCCCAGCAAAATTTGTCAAGTGTTCATCCCATATGAATATCGATTTTAGGAATAAGTTTTCAGGTGTGTCTGCTTTGCCAGAAGGGAGACAACTATCAGTACAGTCGCTTCACTGTACTTCCAGTAACCATGCACAAACTGTAATATGTATGAGCAGGTAATTGTGTATACTGATGGAGAAACTCTTTTGTCATGTTTTTTTTCTTTCCCTTGGGTGTGATTCCAAGAGTTTCAATGTTTCAAACTTACCATCATGAAAAAGTGACTTTTTTTTAGTAGGCTACTTCAAATTAAAAAACGGAAAGAATACTTAGTAGTTTCAGCACACTGAATACACTCTTTCCACCCTGTACTTATCATGACCATAAAGTGTTTAAAACATTTCAGAAAAAAAGATGTTGGCAAGTGCTTCAACAGGCAATGACATTTGAATGCAGGCAAAATGGGCCGTTACATGCTCACACTGAGCTGTTAGTAGGTGCTAACAAAGAACTCACAGACTCAACCGAAGTGCATAGATGTCCAGATGAATTAAAAATTGATTGAAAGGGTATCATTTCTTCAAAAGAGTCAGAGAAAACTTGTGTACAAGCTGCGCACCAAAAATGAATGCACCAAGACCTTGCTTAAGGAGTTGAGTATTTAGAGATTGGTGCTGTTGTGTCTGAAAGTTGATTCTCCTCCTTTTCTTTCATATGCCATCAACACACAAGCCAGGTGGTTCTAAGCAGACAGACTGAAATCAAGTGAATGCAACTATTTGGGGGCTACCACCCGGCGCAAAGATGGGGTCGAGGTAAGTGCCAAGACCTGAAATGTGACGTCAACTAAGGGAAAAGTCATGCATTTGAAGATTGTATGTGATGTCATCAATGGAAGTCCTCAAAAATAAATAACTGGTGGGGAAGTTGTTCCTTTGATCAATTGTCAGTTTAACATTAAACACTGGCTCGCACTTATGGTAGGGCTCAAAACATCTACATGGATTATACAGCGATTTAGAGAAAAATCCTAATTGTGGCATGTGGCATCGAGAATTGTTGGGTTGCATAATGGCCTGAGCATACCACCAACCCAACCCAACAATAGTTAAAATGTCTGAAGATGAAACAAACAAAAAAAAATACAAAGTTTCTGGGGATTTAACCCTTGACCCTCAAGGCCACTGGCCCTGGAGCCCATCTGGGGGTACCAGCTCCTGGACCCTCTAGAATTTTTCAGGCTTTTCCACTTGTACAGGTCTCATATCTGACTCACTTTTGTTAAAAGGACATTAATAGTTGTCTTAAGGTAAACACGTCAGAGGCATGTAACAATGTTGTATGTAGGGAAAAAAAAAGTCCACTAGTTTAACATTTAAATGAATCGTTTTAGCATTTTTCTTTTGTAAACGATTAATAGCAACCTGTCATGATGATGATCATACAATAATTAATAATTGTTGCATTCAGTTAATCAATCTTCTAATGTTATACTCAGAAACTCTTTCCAGGTTTAAATCGTAATTGCAATGGAAAATTGTGTTCATTAGAAGTGTGCTCAATGACAGCATACACCGATATCAATTAGATAATGTAACAGACGGATGAGAACAAAATCAGTATTATCTGTTAATGTTTAAATCTGCACCTGTGTTTGGGTGGGTTAGACAAGGGCAATTTTATGGAGTCGTCCGTGTCACTTCTGATGGTAGTACAAAGACCGGTGTTCATGTCAGTTATAAAGAACTTCGTCATTCCAAAGAAAAATAAATATATGCAAACCAGTGTGCACACACAGTTCTTTTACGGAGCTGCTTGTGATTTGTCAAATTGGACCTGTATTTGTATATATCATGAAGAACTTCATAGAGTTTCCACAGTGACGAAGTTCAAGTGAAATATTGGCCACGCCTTCATGAAGGAAGTTGAGATTGTACAGAAACCTCTCAGACATGCAGACATGCCTGTCAGAATTATGTCACCAAAGCTATCTGCAGTGGCACCAACAGCAAGGAGAAGGGAACTCCATTGCACCACCTCCTCAAACAATTTGCAGACATGCCTTTCGCAGACATGCCTGTCAGAAGCATAGCCTCCCATGACATCATCATCATCAGCCGCACCAGCAGCCAGGAATGGGGAAAACACCCAACCTATCAAACATCCCAGCAATGCAGAAAGACATGCCTCTTGCAGACATGCCTGTCACTGAAGCAGGGAAGAGCATAACTCGACAACCAACCACTCTGCAGTTTTGCCTGGCACAGAACAAGAGGAAGCAATAGACAAGCACCCACTCCTCATCCAAACGCTGGTCCCTCCCTCTTGTTCCACCTCCTCTCCTCTCTCTTCCTAACACAAAGGATTGTGCTCGTGCAGACCGCCAGGCAACGAGTGGCTGAAGCTTGGCCCAAGTTTGCACTCCCTGAGTTGACCCACGTGAGAGAACACTTCAGAAACATTGTGCGCCTGTACTTGGATCCACCAGCAACGTTGTGATGAAGTCCATTGTGTGTGAAGAGCAGTGTGCTTTGTCTGACTGACATTTACTGGTGCAGAGAGAGTTCATGGATTGGGTGTGGGCTGTGGCTTTGAGGCATCTGTGGTTTGTCTTCAGGATGGGACATAGAACTCAACATACATTGCTGTTAGTCATGCCCTCTTTCACATAGGGCAGTATCACTTTATTCAGCTGGAGCAGGTTGACTTTTACACTGAACAGAAAGTCTGGTTACTGTCCTCAACACACCTCTGATCCAGTTGCACACAAAAACCTGATGCTTGGCTGCGTTGAAGAAAACAGAAAAACCTGAGTTTAAAGTAAACATAACTATCTGACATTTCAAAGGCAGCAACAATGCACATTGAGTGATCTGATGGAGGTGGCATATGGGAGATAAGCATGAAAATATGGTCCAGACCGAACATCTGGCCATCTTATTACATGTTATCTCATGAAGTCATCCAGAATTCTGCCAAATCAATAGCCCCTTTTTTCACCAAGTGGCACTTACTACATATAAATGCATTTCTGCTTCATTGTGTGTAGGAGTCTTTTTGTGCTTTTAGTTGTTGTCTTTTTTAAATTCTTAACATTACCTAGCCTGACAGCCAGATTTCTTTAATCATTTACCTGTTTTTACTTCGACACATCAGCTTGTCTGACAGGCAGACAGCCCGATATGGTTTCAATGGTCGGCTGGGCTATAACCACCATGACAGGCAGACATGGCTTATGTCCTTGTCTCCTTCTTCCAAACATTTCCCATAAGACTGAACTGATGTAGTGCGTTCATTTCAAATATCTCCTACAATAAAACGTTAACAGATCTGATAAAGTGTCAGTCTGCTCACAAGATCAAATAAAATAACCCCAAAATGTACAAGTTACGTATAGTTCAAATACAAACCTGGAGGAAATAAAAAAAGAAAAGAAAAATTGTCATTACAAGTACTTAAAATATTATGTCGTGTTACTCCAACAAAGCAATCACAAACAAGACGCAGCCATGAAAAACACTTTATTTTCTTTCAAAGATTACAGAGTTATCAATAAACTGTTTTATATATATATATATATATATATATTATAAACACGTCAAGTATATCAATAAACATCTGTTTAGTGAAAATACTTGACATTAAAAAGTCGTTATATTGAGAACTCTCTCTAGGCACTTAAAAGAATCATAACACTATACACAGACCATCAGAAACTGGCATTAACCCTGTTAACAAGCAAAATCAAGAGTCTGATCCAATACATGTAAATTCTTGTGTACACAGTTAAATTTGCAAGATCACAAATTGAAGACAACTGACATTTGAATACATGAAGATTACAGAATACATCTTCACAAGCAAGCTACTTTTCTAGCTTCCTCAAATGGCATATTTTTTCAAATTACATGACCCAATCCAGTTAAAGTTTCCCCGACAACACCACACTGTCATGCAAAATTTCAAAAACAAGTGCTGCTGTGACACGAGGATGGTGAAACCTGGAACTGGGCGTGTGGACCAGCACCTGTTTATTGCACATACTCCCACACAACCTCATTCAAAGCAGGAGCAAAAAAATATGTAAAGAAACACACAAACAAAGAGGTTGAAAATGTGTTAATTGTCATCACATGAAGTTACTGCTCTCTTTTAGGTTATTGCAATATATATGACTGCCCTGATCTGGAAATGGAATTCATTCTATCAGAAATATTAATACAGCAAATTTTACAAATCAAGCAAATATTCAATGACGAGTACAAAAACAGCGTACATAGGCAGAAACAAGGTAAATACACAAGTTTCATTAGAAACAAAAATTCAACGTGCAAGACTAAGAATCAGATGTCTTGTGAAGATGCAAGACTAGATCGAAGTCTCAGGCAAGACTGGATTTGAGTCTCAGGCAATTCCAAATTTGTAGATCGTGGTCTGTCTGTAGGTCTCATTTGGTCTCAGAATGACATTGGGGAACGATGGCTGAAACAAAGAAAATTCAACATCATGCAGCGTGTTTATTGTAATCTCATCTGTTGAAACCGGAGACTAAAACTCTAAAAAAAAAAAATAAAATACAAAATTTCTCTGAGGAAGCCTTGACATACATGCAATAGCTAATATTGAATTATGAGTGCTACGGTCAGGACGCCTCACTGCTGTTAATCTTCAGAGAAAGTGTAAGGATTTTCATACCATAACTAAAAGTATGTTTGTTATGTTTTTATTTCCCCGATTAAATTTTTGAACAAACTTTACTCTGAAAATGATGTGATTTCACTAATACCCCCCCCCCCCCCCACCCCAATCTACAAGTGACAAATTAAGTTGTTTTAATGGCTGAAGTGTAAGTAAGCACCGACATGAATATGTATGCTGCAATCCCCATATGACAAATGTATGGATCCTATTGACTGGTGGTAACTGAGAATTCCCTGACTCACCTAAAAAGAAATTAAATCTTTCTTTCTATCTTTCTCTGTGTACACAGGCTGATACTCCTGCCGACACTACCTGTATAGACAGGCAGTGGCGTTTTGTGTGTATGACCGTTTTTTTTATCCCGCCATTAACGCAACCATGCTCCATCTTCGGGGAGAAATTAAATCATTTTGCATTGCAGAGTCCAAACAGGTTGACAACTTCAAATTCCCCTTACTCTTCCATCACTTTTCGATGTCATTTTAAGAAATTTCCACTACTGTAAATGAGCTATTTTCAAACACAAAAAAACTGCCTTTCTACTGTTATCAAAATGTCGATTTCAGTGATAACTACCACACTATTGTTTCCTGATGTTTTATTCTTATTTTCCAAGACTGACCATTAAATCCCATGACTTCCCTTGATCTCAATGACCCACTGACCCTGTTTAACCCGTAGAGTGCCTTTAAGCCGTCAGCTGACGCCGCATTAAAAATGCTTTCCCAGTGCCTATGGGCCGTCCACTGACGTCATGCATTTTTCTTGAATTTTCATTCGTTACTATTTCTATCAACGGACTTAAATAGAGTGTGCGTAGTAAGCCTTATATGTCTGTAGTATTAAAATGATATGTAAATGACCACACGTGAGGGGAAAGCCCATTTATTCTCATCACTGACTGGATGACCAGCCAGCACTTCGTCTCGCTTGCAAAGATGGCGGCGCAACCTTCGACAAGGGTAGCGACCAAATCAACGTATTTACACAGCTGAGCAGGCTCTGCTAATCATTTTTGACAAAGACAATAATCTTTTATTCAACGACTCACTCGAGCATGAAGGTGAGATGATGATAGTGATGGAATTGCCAACCGTATTCGTCAGTTACTGAGTCGGGCTGTGTGACCTCAATGTGTGTTCAGCTGACTGGTTTGCCAGCGTCGAACGAGCTCGCCTAGTGTGTACTCTGCACTGCGTGCCAGTGGTCAGTGACGTGGTAGTCAGCGTGAGAGGGGAGCGCGGCCTGCTCGCGGCGCGGCACAGGGCAGAGGGAAAGGTAGGGGAAGAGGAGCAGTGAAAGAGAGGGTTGAAGTCCGGCAAGGGGGCGTGGTGGGGAGAGGGGGGCGTGGTCGTGGACTGACCTGTCTGCATAGAGTGTGAGCGTCTTGATAGACTTCTAAACTGTTTTACTTTCATTTACAGGTGTAGTGTGACAATACAAACTTTATTTTCAACTTTTTTGCTTTGTGTTCTTGTTTGGATGTGAAGCTGTAGTGGTAAATACATATGCTTTTGATCGTGCAAAAAAATCTATCCAAATCTAATTGTCTAAATACTTTTTTATTATCAAAATTAAAACAAAAGAAGCCCAGATTCAAAATCTTCATTCAATTTCCTTCAAAAATCATATATATTTCATTGTTATATCTTTTGTAGTTTCTGAGCTAGAATTTTTTGTTAATTATTACCCCCAAATCATTAGATTTCCCTGGCACTGGGAAAGCCTTTGTTTGTAACATTTTCAAGCAGCTTCAAGCAGCGAACGGGTTAAGGGAAAGCACTCTTTGCTATTACCACTCTAAGGCAAATACTAAAATGGAGAATCTACTGTCACCATACTTTGTCTTTCTGATAATTTAAATGCCTATCAGCCATTACCAAGTAACTGCTGTTCCACTTCACGCTACTTGATGTGCTGAAGATGGAGAACGCTGAGCTAGTGCAACCCCTACCCAAGACAGGCTTAAAAAATAGTGAACATCTTGGAATGAGTGTGTTGTGCCCCTCTAAAAGTGCTCACTCCTTCAAAAAATGACCGTAATAATTGTGACTGGTCAATATTCTTTACTCTTTCTGGTCACCTTAACTGAAAAGCGGTAAGAGCATTCAGTACGGGTCTAGCAAATTTGGGGAAAAGAGTCTGTGCCAATATTTTTCCAAGTTGTGATCATTCTGAAAGCATTCACTCATCCATTTTTCATGCCTTTGTTTTCTAAATCCAGTACAAAAACCTCTGTCCTGAAACTATCACTTTTGTTTTGTTCTCAGTCCTCGTGGACTATTTTGCATTAACATTTCGAAACAAGTTCTTTCCATATCAGCTAAAATAAAAAGCATAACTTACGACTTTTTTTTTGGGGGGGGGGGAGGGGGGGGGGAGTATTCTTACTGGAATAGTTTCATAACACCATGATAATACATTTGAAGCCCGCATATCAATCATGTTTCTCATGCTCAGGCTAATGATGTCGTTAGTGGAATTACAGACAACTAATTGTCCAACTTTTACAAAAGCTTTTGTGTTCCTTTTCTTTTTCTATGAAAACCTAGACAATAATGAGGTTGTCATTTCACAATGACAATGTCAAAGGTCAGCATTTACATGCTTCACAATAGGAAAATTCTTTAAAGCTTATCTATTGAAAACTTTCAGGTCATGTTTTTTACACACATACAAAACGTTTTGTCACCCGCATGCAAACAAGGCTATAAAACTAATGCCCGTTATCCAAGTTATACGCATATGGCAAACTACAATGGCATTTACTATTTAAATCATTTGCAATCAAATGGTCAAAATTTCAAGCCCTCATAATATGATGGCCTTTGGTGAGAATGGGATGGCTTATCTGATTCTGGTCTCTACAAGAAATGTCTCTGATAGCCAACACATGATAGTGTACACAGTTTTGAGGGTTGGCTGTGAGAATTTTTACCTCTCTGCAGAGAATCTTTCAAGATATACAGCCCCAAAATGTCCAGTCAGTAAACTCTTTTGATATGAACTCAAATGCTTTGTTGGTAATCCAGCTTGACAAGAAAAGGAATTTTACTGTTAAAAGTAATTTTATGATATCCTTACCTTTCTAAACAAAAGCATTATCTTCACTAGGTAGATTTAAAAAACCCAAAAAACTCCATGTTTGACATAATGATCAAGGTCAAGACAAATTCACAAAGAATTTCAGTGGACATGACCAATCCTTACAAGCACACGCACATCCACAGGGACTCACAATGTTTGGACTGTTTGGATAATGCTGGGCTTCCAAACAGAGAGCACCAAAAGGTTTATAGCGTGTGTCTCCCTTGGCCTTCGCTACGTCCACATAGAAGCTGGTGTAGAACTGCATGCCTGGCTCCGTGGTGTAGCACTCCATGTAACGGCCTGACTGTGGGTGGTCCACTCTGCACACATATACCTTTTATAACACTTTCTGTTGTCACTGGCAGCTGAACAGGGTTCGCATTTTCCATTAATAATAGTAATTTACTGGTTCAGATGACAAAATACTGATAAAGATACCAGCCGTCAGAACGGACCAATTTCAATTTTGTTTGAGAAAACAGAATTTCCACTTGTCTACCTTAAGATTCATTTAGCACGGAAAATTGAACACATGGGTATTTTGAGACCTGCAGATACACTGCTAGATAATACAGCTTATGAAATTTTACACAGACCTTGCTACAAACTTTACATAATACCTACATGAAATCAGTTATTGCTATTTCTAACCAGCAAAGGAACGGAGACAAATACATATCTCATTAACATACATCTACCATAGAGCATGGGGATCTCTCCTCAAGCAAACACTGGAGAGGAATCGCGCTATTTCCAGTTCCTAACAAGATCCTGGCAAGAATCGAGAGAGACTGAAGAAACCCTTCAATGAGCACTTCCAAGATGATTTGATAAATTGAATGATTAGCAAATTGGTAAAAGCCTATTTCTCAATCCCCATACACACAGATATTGACCAACAGGACTCAGAGTGACCAGGCACTGACCTGGCAGCCAGCTTGGGCTGTCCATCCTTGCTGGGTGTCAGGCAGTAGTTGTGGTCAAAGCCCCTGCCACCAGACACCTTGTTCAGCACGTCCTTCATCTTCTTTGGCTTTCGTAGGTCCATACCTTCTGCATCTTTGTCTGCTACACTGCGAATCTCTCCTGGAATGCAACAAATAGCTAGCATAAGCAAGGTCTGGGATGTCTGTAATTGAGTATGCACTGACCCATGCATAACCTTAGCCTCATTACCTGACCACTCAGCTAATTACCTTGTCAGACGCTGAAGGCACTCTCACAACCCAAAGACTAACAATGATCAGTTGGGGAGAAATACTGGGGGTAAAAAAAGAAACCAACAACAACAAAACATAGCCAAGCTCATCTGCCACTGCACAAAATTGCCCTCTTTAGTTTTGAGGCCAGAGCAAGTGGCCAGCACAGGCTACAATAACCCAGTTCCACCCATTGCTGTCAGCCTGGTGCAAGCTGACCTAATACGTACCGAGTTCAAATGTTAGCTGTGCGCTGACGGTTCTTACATCTGTGCTACTTTCTATGCCATCATGTGCCAAAACTGTGGAATATTTTTCTTTTATATCTTGTCAATGTAAATTTTGTGAATGTATACCTAGAGTGTGTGTTCTGGTGATTCAGACATTGATTGCAACTGTGAGCATCCTTCAGTTTTATTTGATACAATATGTGTGTTGTGGCCTACTTCCTCCAACTGGCAAGCTTAGCATCCCTTTGCGTGTGCATTCCTTTTCTTTCATGGGAGATCCCATCAAATTTGAATGGATATGGTGTGTTTCTGTGCTGCTGTGTGCTGCTTAAACACTATGAACACAGACCTTCATTCTGCTCTATGTCCCCAGTTAACACTGCAGTCACAGCACTGAAATTCCCTCAGGGCACCTGATTTTGACCATTTTTAATTCATTTTTCTTAAAAGCCTAAATCTGACAGTGACTTTATTTTTGTACAGTGAAATAGAGCTATCTTTTATCTTCTTGATGATAAATATTTTAAAAGTCAAAATGATTATTTTGTTGTTTGATTGAGTTGAAAATGACATACTTCGAACAAGGAGCACTGATTCAGTGCTTGAAGACGCCAGTGGGTTGGCTGCTTTCTCTTCAAATTAACCAATGAAATCGACTGTTAGTAGCTTGCTAACTGTATGATATGACGTAGAAAGGACTGTATTTGTACGCTGACACCACCGGTTAAGAATTCTCCATGAAATTTGGTCATAGTTATTTTCAGAAGACCGTCACTATCATTCTTGAGACATGTTCTGGGTGACAGATCGCTTGCCATGAGTATTTTTGCCCCCCGTCACCGAGTGGTAAGTCAGGCGCCGTGATCCTTCTCATGTCGTGTTGTGAAAAAGTTAACTCTGCAAATGGAAGGATTTTAAATACTTTCATTTTGCCTCTATTTTCAACAAAATAGGACATGCACACGGGCCTACAATGCAAGATCATTTGCAGGGAACCATTTTGCTACAAACATCTGAAGCCATACACAAAAGAATACCTGTGTGACATTGTAGTTACCAAAACTACTGAACTGGATGGATTAAGACACAGCCATCATCCTGACATAAAAGAGCATTTGCAACCAATTCAAAAACACTGAACACATTACTCTCATGCTTTCAAACAAACATACCATATCAAAGACCACTGACTGACACAACTGACACTGACAGGCTGGATAATGATATCAAACAGTACACGTCTGTCTTCCACAAATCATTCCCTTAATCAAACAGTCATTCCAAAGCAGCACATACTTCAAAATCACTGCATTCGTGTTCATTCGTTCTCACAGTTTTGGCCTTGCGCTACATGGGGAACAAGAGGGGCAGGAAACACATGCAGTCGTCGATACGCAGAAAAGGAAGGCATGGGGACTCAAGACACAGGAAGAGTGACTGGATGTGATGTAAAAAGAACATACGACCATTATTTTTCCTGTACTCAAGGCAGCCAAACCCCAAGTGGGAAAACACTGGTGCAAGTCAACACAGACACTCACCTCAGCACAATGAACACCACCACCCTTGCCCCCTCCACACCACACCTTTCACATCTTCAACTCTCTTTGATGTAAAATTATAAAGAAAAGTTAAAATGCCTCAACAAGATCTAAGTTATATATATATATATATATATATATATATATATATATATATATATATGTATGTGTGTGTGTGTGTGTGTGTGTGTGTGTGTGTGTGTGTGTTCATTTGAGTAGTGTGTGTGTGTGTGTGTGTGTGTGTTGGTGTGTGTGTGTGTGTGTGTGTGTGTCTGAGCAGGGCTCCCAGTGGTGTACGTTTGTCTGTAATACATGCACTGAGACCTGGAGAAGTAGAATGAAACTCTAACAAGGACACTGGCAAACACTAAAATTCTCTTTGATGCATTCAACAAACAATGACGTGTCAAGGTGACTGTGAAGTCAACAGCGATCTTCAATCACATGCAAAGCTGCCTGTTTTGGTTATTCCGATGAAAACAATGGCCAAATGTGCCTCAGTTAGTGAGTTCCGCATCGCGCTGAATGCAGATCTTGCGGCAAGCATGCCTGCTGACACAATAAACTTTAACCTTATTCGTTCACTAGCTGGGGATGGAACTGACTGCTTCTCACAGAAGGTTTGGCCAAACTACGGCAGCCAAACGTCACTGTCGCTTTTTGCGTTTATTTTCTAGTTTCCCAGACACTTTCTCTGACCATTAAATTCAGCATCATCAAGAACCAGACTTGCGGTCAAAAGAGCCAGAACCCAAGGAAGAAACGGCTCACAATGTTGACTGCTTTAATGAACGGTGAAAAAGGATTTATCATAGCTTATTTTTTAAAATTAAGATGGTGTTTATGCCGCATTCTGTCTGTGTGTACAAAGACACACACATGAAGCAGTCTGGGAAATAAAAAAGATGCAACAAATTTGTTCATGGGTCGGTAAACTTCCAACTATCAGCGAAAGGAACAAGGGAAGTAATCACTCACAGAAAGTGGGGAAAGAGAGAAACAAGGAAAGTGGTCATTCGTAGAGAGCGAGGAAAGTATGGAACAAGGAAAGTAATCAATCACAGAAAGAGGGGAAACAAAGGAAAAAGGAAAGGAATGATTTGTAGAAAGTGGTGAAAGAAAGGTACAGGACAGGTAATACTTTGCAGAAAGTGGGGAAAGAAAGGTACAGGAAAGGTAATGATTTGCAGAAAGTGGGGAAGAAGGTACAGGAAAGGTAATGATTTGTAGAAAGTGGGGAAAGAAAGGTACAGGAAAGGTAATGATTTGCAGAAAGTGGGGAAGAACGGTACAGGAAAGGTAATGATTTGAGAAAGTGGGGAAGAAAGGTACAGGAAAGGTAATGATTTGTAGAAAGTGGGGAAAGAAAGGTACAGGAAAGGTAATGATTTGCAGAAAGTGGGGAATGAAAGGTACAGGAAAGGTAATGATTTGCAGAAAGTGGGGAATGAACGGTACAGGAAAGGTAATGATTTGTAGAAAGTGGGGAATGAACGGTACAGGAAAGGTAATGATTTGCAGAAAGTGGGGAATGAAAGGTACAGGAAAGGTAATGATTTGCAGAAAGTGGGGAATGAACGGTACAGGAAAGGTAATGATTTGTAGAAAGTGGGGAATGAAAGGTACAGGAAAGGTAATGATTTGCAGAAAGTGGGGAATGAAACGGTACAGGAAAGGTAATGATTTGCAGAAAGTGGGGAAATGAAAGGTACAGGAAGGTAATATTTGCAGAAAGTGGGGAATGAAAGGTACAGGAAAGGTAATGATTTGTAGAAAGTGGGGAAAGAAAGGTACAGGAAAGGTAATGATTTGCAGAAAGTGGGGAAAGAAGGTACAGGAAAGGTAATGATTTGTAGGAAGTGGGGAATGAAAGGTACAGGAAAGGTAATGATTTGCAGAAGTGGGGAATGAAAGGTACAGGAAAGGTAATGATTTGTAGAAAGTGGGGAAAGAAGGTACAGGAAAGGTAATGATTTGCAGAAAGTGGGGAATGAAAGGTACAGGAAAGGTAATGATTTGCAGAAAGTGGGGAATGAAAGGTACAGGAAAGGTAATGATTTGTAGAAAGTGGGGAAGAAAGGTACAGGAAAGGTAATGATTTGCAGAAAGTGGGGAATGAAAGGTACAGGAAAGGTAATGATTTGCAGAAAGTGGGGAATGAAAGGTACAGGAAAGGTAATGATTTGCAGAAAGTGGGGAATGAAAGGTACAGGAAAGGTAATGATTTGTAGAAAGTGGGGAAAGAAAGGTACAGGAAAGGTAATGAATGATTTGCAGAAAGTGGGGAAAGAAAGGTACAGGAAAGGTAATGATTTGTAGAGAGTGGGGAAAGATAGGTACAGGAAAGGTAATGATTTGTAGAAAGTGGGGAAAGATAGGTACAGGAAAGGTAATGATTTGTAGAGAGTGGGGAAAGATAGGTACAGGAAAGGTAATGATTTGCAGAAAGTGGGGAATGAAAGGTACAGGAAAAGTAATGATTTGCAGAAAGTGGGGAAAGATAGGTACAGGAAAGGTAATGATTTGCAGAAAGTGGGGAATGAAGGTACAGGAAAGGTAATGATTTGTAGAAAGTGGGGAATGAAAGGTACAGGAAAGTAATGATTTGCAGAAAGTGGGGAAAGATAAGGTACAGGAAAGGTAATGATTTGTAGAGAGTGGGGAAAGATAGGTACAGGAAAGGTAATGAGATTTGCAGAAAGTGGGGAAAGAAAGGTACAGGAAAGGTAATGATTTGTAGAAGTGGGGAAGATAGGTACAGGAAAGGTAATGATTTGCAGAAAGTGGGGAATGAAAGGTACAGGAAAGTAATGATTTGCAGAAAGTGGGGAAAGATAGGTACAGGAAAGGTAATGATTTGTAGAAAGTGGGGAAAGATAGGTACAGGAAAGTAATGATTTGCAGAAAGTGGGGAAAGATAGGTACAGGAAAGGTAATGATTTGTAGAAGTGGGGAAACAAAGGAAAAAGTAAAGTACTCATTCGCAAAAAGTGTGGAAAGAAAGGTAGAGGAAAGGTAATAATTTGTAGAAAGGTACAGGAAAGGTAATCATCTGCAGAAAGTGGGGAAAGCGAAAGCTTAAGCAGTTCATCAACGGCCCACACCTGTGGGGACACTGTTGTCATCCAGGACGGTGAAGCTGTCGGAATGGATGGTAACCTCATGATCGTCCAACGTACCTGCATTCTGCATAAAGAGTTGAATAGTGACAATGATGATGATGATGATGTTCCTTACAGCCACTCTTTCCAAATGACAAATCCTAGGTGAATCAAGCCAGAGAACAGCTGATTGGGGTCTAGGGATCACCAGTGCCCCAGTGGGGTCCAGGGGTAATGCCCTGGTAAGGCTTCCGGGGGGGGGGACTGGCCAAAATGGAATCTAAGCAGTTTGGAGACTGTTTTGTGGTCTCTCATGATAGGCAAATTACTATGCAGGAAGCAAAGAAACCAAAAGAAAATAACTGAACACACACACATATACACAGAAGTAGTACACATATGCAAACAAACAAACACACACACACACACACACACACACACACACACACACACACACACACACACACACAGAGGCATCACACATAAATTTAATAAATTTTAGGGGGGAGGAAAATGTTTGTCTCGGCACAATCACTGTCACTTTGTGCATCTCACTTGTTGCTATTTGTAACCAAACTCACCAAAGGGGTATAAATGACATATTACTTATCTGGGCTGTCGCACTGTCAAAATGAAAAATTGATGTTTGTCTGTTATTGGGGAAAAAAAGGGGGAGAAGGAGGGGGACATTAATTCCATCAAGAATACCAGTCTCCCCCAGATTGCAGTCCATTGCTCTTGAAGCATCAACATACTTCTTGCAGTATACATGTTCAGAGAGAACGGTTAAAACCATGCCATAGTTCAGCTCTTTTTAACAAAGCGAAAAAGTAAGAATGTGCCGTTCCCAGCTAATTCACTTTCCAATAACAAGTTGAAAACCACCGTTCAAAATTGCTCACTTTTGTAATCTTTTCATTCTAACCAAATCTCCAACAGTTGACAGTTGTACCCTCCTCAAACATATGCCTTGATTTACAATTTTTGACACGCAAGACATCATACTTTCCCTTCAAAAGATGAAGAAAAATGGCCAAAGCAATTGCATTCACCTGCATATTTGCACGCCCCTGAAATGCTTTGATTAATGCAAGGAGAAGTGCCGAGATATACTGTAATGACTGTGGGAGGCAGTATGCTTAACACCGAATCATGGGAACCTGATTGGAAAAAATGGATATGGTACGAGGCTCGGGGCACTAAAGCATTTTGCAGGTCTTCTTTTCCCAACAGACTTTTTTCTCCCTTGGATGCTTGCTTTTCCTGCCTCTGAAAATCAGGTGATTTTGGAAATCATCAGATTCAAGGAGTGTTATCCAGCCTGGTTTGCACACACCTATGCAAAACACACACAGACGCATCTTCTGATACAAACCCACATGAAAACATGCGTTCTCTCCCAACTGTGGATATGCAGTCACTATCAGCTCATTTCTTAAACCTTTGTTTCCCCATTTCTAACACTCACACAGACAAGTAGACAAGTCATTCTGAAACGCCCCCCCCCCCCTCCTCCCTTGTACCATGTAGAGAGTGCATTCAGATGGACTGCTGTCAATAGCTAGCCAGAAAACCTGAAGACACAGAGGCTTGTGTATACAATGGCAAAGAGTTCATATTTAAGGCACAAAGATAATCAGTGAGTGAGTTAAGTGTGGGTTTTTTTGTTGTTTTTTTTCAACATACTTTCAGCAACACTAATGGCCAGTTAAAAGCCACTGAGGCCTTGGCCCTAAAATACTGACAGCACCACTACTCTACTAAACTTAAAAACAAAAAATAAAGTCACTGACGACACAAAACTTACTGTGGACTCAGCCAACTGGCATTCAGCATGTCATTTAATGACTCCTGATAAACTGTAGTCTATTTTTCAACAGTACAATAGTAAATCTTTCTAATTCTTGGACTCTCAATTCTGAGCTTAGAAAGAAGAAGAAAAATACAGCCAATTAAAAGTCAAACACAGGCAACCCTCATCCATTTAGCACTTGATCAGATTTTTAGGTGCAATTTTCACCCCTTAAAAGTATGTTGAGCAGTAGCATATTTTGGGTGTGACATGCCTGGGTGACTTGGATGGGTGTCCACTTGGAAACACCAAGCACTGCTGGCATGCTTCTTAAAGCCTGCCCTGGGCACTGGGTCATGCTTTGGTCAGGCATTTGCCTAGCACTGTAGCAGATGTAGTGTGGTATATATGGACTCGTCTGAATGTAGCAAGCCTTCCTTGGGGGAACAAACTGAAGACTCTTGGAGCTCTCCATACATGGGTGGAAATACAGTTCCACATCCGGCCTACTTTCAGATTTCGGGCCATCAAATAAAGAGAGAGAGAGAGAGAGAGTGAGAGAACTTAACAAATGCAACAGTGACAAGTAGAATTTTCAGAATATTATTACTCGCTGGATCCCAACAGCGGATACAAATATATTCTTTAAACGATTTTTCTCACTGCACAATATCAACTATAATTAGGCTACAAAGCGGTCAGATTTATTGGTAATTCTAGCTTATTCTGTAACACTACTCATACAGTCTTTCTAGTTATAATTCATTACATGTTGTGCTACAACTATTAAAAACAAAACAAAAAATAAACAAACAACAACAACAATACCAATGTAGGATGCTAAAACCCTAGTGAAGAATCTAATATATACCATGGTACGTCCCCCTCCAAAAGAAATGGTTTAAGTTACTATTTCTTTAGCATTTCTAAGAAAGCATGAAACCATTTCGTTATTATCATTATTTTCTTGTTATTTCCGCCAATAACTTTCAATCCCTACACCATAACCACGTACATATACACTTTGTATACAAACTGTCATGTGTTGTTTTAGTTCATTATCTTCTAGCTCAAACATGAGTAAATACAGTGAAACTGCATGGGTAAACAGGTCTGCATCAACATGCTTGAATGTAGATAGACTAAGTCAAGGTCAAGTGTCACTACGCACATGTCCTGCCAGGTTGATGGAGGGGTGACTGGTAAGGTTGACCGGAGTTGCCCTGTCAGTGGTTGCTACAAAGTCTATCTTCAGTTCGTTCCCCTCCGTCACTTGGAAGGCAACGCTCACACTAAGGTTTCCCGGGTAGTTTTCTTCCCCGTGGCAGCTGACCCGATGCATTATCAGCTTGTCTCCCTCCACCCTGCTGTCCCACAATTTCTGTTGAAGGGAATTGTTCAACAGTTATTATAGTTCAACAGTTTTCATTCTTATAGCGAAGTCAATCACATGGGGCCTCTTCAGGGTTGTAAAACTCTTATGGGGACAAAAAAAGGTCAAATCCTGAAAAACAAACAACATAAACAATGAATAAATTGGTAGCTAAACAACGAACATCCCTAAACTGAGCTGAGAGTTCCAGCCAGCCTGCCTTATTCACCATTCTCAGGTTAAAAAAAAAAGCAGAAAAAAAATTATACAAATAAACAAACAAAAAAAAGGCATAAAAAGTGCTGGTATTTCCTGAAAAATAAAATATACAAATATGGGTTAAGCGTTTGCTTTTCTGGAACATATTTTTCTTTGTTGATAACCTGGATCGTCTTGATTACAAATTCAAGAAATCACAAAACAAAACAAAAACCATAACAAACCTAAACAAAACCAAAAAACAAACATTAAAAATGTGGCCTTCAATGGGAGGGAATCTAAATTAGGTGAATAAAGGAAGAGATCACACATCCCCCCCCCCCCCCCCCCCCCCACCAACCCCAAAAAAGCTTCTGTTTAAAAAGGTGTAATCAGATGAAAATTACAGCATCAAGTGGCATATCCTCCACTTTTCGGTCCAGCCACAGCAAGTTGTTCATACAATCTAATTCTCTGCTGCTCTTGCCCACACATGATTTCTGAGTGCCACATTGTTCTGCTTTCTACTGGTTGCAAAGTGAGATGACTGCAGGCGGAAATCTACACAAATCTAAAATAAATCCTAAGAAGAAGACCTAAGAGGTCGAAACGTGTTGTGCTTTGCCTTGTGATTCGTTTGTCTCCACTTTTTTCTGCGGTTCGCTAACATCTATTTAAGATTTTTCTACTGGACAGACAAAATGGCGACTGGACGCTCTTGTGAAGAAGTTTATATGAGATCTTGTGATAACACTGTCATGGGCTAGCAAATCCAAAAATGCAGCTAGCACTCCATTAATTCCACTGCCACCTGCCCCTCTGCCCACCCAGCTCCCACTTGTCAAAACTTCATCTGGATTTTTTTCCCCACTAAATCTTCTCTTGTCAGATTCTTAACCTTGAATTTTCCTGAAATCTGCAGATTTGCAGAAAAGTGATAGACATGTAAAAAAAAAAAACAGGGAGCTCTTCTGACTTCCACTATGTACTGGCCACATGTACCTGGTCAAAGCCTTCTTTTCCACCATGGAGGGAGCTAGGTCCATCGTTGATGAATAGGCTGTATGTTTCACCATCCAGGGTGAACTGGCCGCCAGCGATGCGACCAGCCACACGTCCCATGAGAGCACCAATGTAAGGTCTACTGGACTCATATCCTGATCAAACAGAGAGAGAGAGAGAGAGAGAGAGAGAGAGAGAGAGAGAGAGAGCAACATGATAAAAAAGTACATTTTGTTAACTAGGTTTTAAATATAGCCTGCAGAGAGCGTCTCTTGAGTTTAAGGACAAACCTTATTTCACAGATTCTGTGTATCCCAGGGGCTTTTGAATAAAGATGCATTAATTTTGCTGCATACAAAAGTGACAGGTTTCAAGGTATTCAGGCTTCAAGATTTAGGATTTGAAAACTGTGATTTCTCGATAATTCTTTTCATATCATTAATTTTGATATTGAAAAGGCATAATCATCATAGAAATTATGATAACATGAACGCTTTTGTTTCAGTAGTGTTTGTTTTTTTACTGAATCTTTATAAACTTAACCCTACTTGTTTGTAATTTACTGTTTACCGTTTTTTGTTTCATTTATGATTTCCTTTCATACCAATCTAACTGAGGTTGTGTGTGTGTGTGTGTGTGTGTGTGTGTGTGTGTGTGTGTGTGTGTGTGTGTGCATACATGTGCATGGGAGAGTCTGTGTGTGTATGTGTGCACACGTGAGTGTCTGAGTGTGTGTATGTGAGTGTATGTATGAGTAGCTGTGCATGTACACCTTGGAACTGAGAACATTTTTGTATCTCTTTTTATTCTGTATTGACTTCCTTGGTTGCAGCCTTTTCTTTTTCAATAGCTGAATGGGCCTTAGACGAACATCTTAAAAACCAGTGTCCTTAGCATGACATGAAAATAGTTGAACAGCTTAATTGAAGTGTTTCACAGAAAAACTCATCTCTGAAATCTAATGTCCTAAATGAATGCTGAAATTACTATTTTGGTATTTATCAACTTGCTTAGCAACTGCATTGATCTACCCATTCTTTTTCTTCTTTTTTTTTTGTATTATGACACTAGTAACTAAGTTTCGTTATCTTTTCTTTTCTTTTTTTCTTTCTGCGTATGCAGGCTGATACTCCTGCGGACACTGCCTGTATAGGCAGGCAGTGGACTTTTGTGTGTATGACGGTTTTCTATCCCGCCATTAAGGCAGCCATACTCCATCTTCGGGGAAGGTGCATGCTATGTGTAACGTGTCATCCATACCAACGGCCAAACTGGCCTTCTCTTACAAAAGTTGATGATGGGATTTTACGTGTGTGCAAGATGTTGTGCGTGTGTTCACACACGGACCCTCGGTTTATAGTCTCATTCGAAGGACTGTACGGGGAATGGAGTCAGAACCAATTTTAACTCCGAGGGAAAAATCCCCCTGTACTGAAATTCGAACTCGCAACCCCAGGATCTTGAGTCCGGCGCTCTATCAACTGAGCTATTCCAGCCCCAGTTTCATTATCAAAATTCAACATCTAATGGGTACTTCTTTCAGACATCCATCCCACTAATGCCTGTCTCCAACAACCAAAAACTAACGACCAGAATGACTGATAGTGGGTGTTCTTAGGTAAACTTTTTTCTCTTTTTTTTTTTCTTTTTAAAGTTTTCTGACATTCAAATAATGGAAACTTAAAAACCAAAGTAAACCAATATTGTGAAACATGTAGACTGTAGATGTATATACAGGCCTGATACTGCAAATGTGACTGTACTTGCGCACAGAGCAGATACAAGTCATAAGGAGGGGTCTGGAGTTAAAAAAACAAACAAACACCTTTTGCGGGAGGTGTTCAAAGATTCATGTTTCTCACACGGGACAAAACATAACACAGTCAGACTGGTCAGAGCTTCCATACCATAACGCTTACACCCCCACCACCAAATAACCATTGTTTGTGCACTGCCACCAGTTTACTATCTAACATAGACACAGTTCATGTCAATGCAAAACAGGCACTTTATTCGTTGGGATAAGACAACAAAGCAGACATCTTAAGTTTTTCTGTGTGTATGCATACATATATATACATATATATATATATATGTGTGTGTGTGTGTGTGTGTGTGTGTGTGTGTGTGTGTGTGTGTGTATGTGTGTGTGTGTGTGTGTGTGTGTGTGTGTGTGTATGTATGTATGCTGGTTTAACAGGTCTACATGGCAGTCAGTATGTGTAAATTGTCTTGATGCAGTCATTAATACCGACTTGTAATGTAAATCATCTGTTCAAGTTGGCCTACACATCTGGGTGGCAAAGCCAACATACCCATATACAGGGTACTTCAGAACAGAAGATGATCTGCTCAGAGGAGAAACAAACAAAAAGTATCACTCTATAGTCTACAAGTCTATAGTAATGGTATCTTGTGTGTGTGTGTGTGTGTGTGTGTGTGTGTGTGTGTGGTGTGTGTGTGTGTGTATAAGTATGTGTGTGTATGAGTGAATGAGTGAGTACGTGTGCATGTGTGCACGTAAGTGTATTGACCTAATCCATGATTGAATGCATTGGTTATTTTTTTGTTATTTGTTTAAAAAGAATATGTCTGTGTATGTCAATGTATATTTCTTTACAGCTGTGGTGTGTGTGTGTGTGTGTGTGTGTGTGTGTGTGTGTGTGTGTGTGTGTGTGTGTTGTGCGCACGCACGTCTGTGTGTATGTGTGTGCATATCTATGTGTGTGTTTGTGTGCGTGCGTGCATGTGTGCGTGCGAGTGTGTGTGTTTGTATGTGTGTGTGTGTGTGTGCCAGTGTGCGTGTGCATTAGCTAGTTCAAGAATCAAAGCACTGCAATTTTGTGCCACTGTTTGAATCTAGTTAATCTTTGTGTGCGTATGTGTGTGTGCTTGTTTAATTTAATGTCATTGTTTGAAGAGAGTTAACCTCAGTGTGCATGTGTCCATGTATGTATGTGTGTGTGTATGTGTGTGCGTGCACTGCATGTGTGTGTGTATGTTTGTGTGTGTCTGTGAGTGTGTGTGTATGTCAGTGCATCTATGTGTTTGTCTGTGTCTGTACAAATTAAAATCACTAAGTGTATGGTGAATGATTACTGCTGTATTGCTCACCTTCCATGTCATCAAAACCAAGCTCCACATCTTCAATTTTGCCACTGCGATCTGGGACTTTTACTTCTGTAATAATTCCACCATATTCTATAATGCGAACCTCCAAACCTCTAGTGCTGTTGCGTAGAGTGTATCTGCAAAGAAAAAAATGAACACCATGAAAATATAATGTTAAAACTTCTTTTTGCATCATCTTAAAACATGTTAGCACCTTCATTGGCTATTGGTTAAACATAATTTTTGTTTAACTTTCCTAATTTTTTCCCCAAAAATTTACAACTCTGGCATGAAACAAATGCTATAGCATCATTATTTTCACTTTTTAGCCCATAATCCATATTCATGTACCCACACATGCACATTCACATTACAATAATGCAATCTTAACTATTTTTTACCATCCAGAAAAAAAAAAAGGCCAGACTTTCCGTATCACCAGGAATATCAATTTGCAGACTGGTACCTTCCACTTCGATGACAGGTAACTGAACACGGTGAAAAATATTTATTACCCTAACTGGGCTTCACCATCTCAGAAAACCTCAGTTTCAGATGGTAAAACATCTCCAACATCCAAAGGGCCAGTAAAGCCTGTATCATGAAACACGCACTCTGTCATCAATGTTTTTTTCTTTTTTTTCTTCCCCAATACGCCAAGTGTGACCATTTTTATGTATATATACTCAAGTGCAAGAACAAAGAGGTGCTGGTCTGCAAGTTGATCAAGCCCACTTTTTTTTTTCCTTTTTTTAAAAAGACACTTCCACAGTGAAAGTTACGTGCTGATTAGATCAAAAATGCAGGTCATGTGCTCTGTAACCCATCATTTCCTCTAATCATGATTTTCCTGTTTCAACTATCCAAATGTTCATTGGGATGGAAAATGGTCAGGTGAAAAGGCAAATGAGATAATAAAACAGATACATGATGCTTATTTAATTCAAAAAGTTATCAACCCAACAAGAAGAAGACCAGGGCAAAATCCTACACTCGATGACTTGGTTTTGGTAAACGATGACAGACTCATTTCAGAGATTGTCCATCTTGATCCAGTCGGAAAAAGCGACCATGATGTCTTGTCATTCCATCTGAATTTAGATAAACAGAAAACTAAAGATCAAACAGTATATTGTTTCAATCTGAATAAGGGAAATTATTCAAAATTCAAAGGTATACTGAATGAACATGATTGGTCAGCTTTATCAGATATGAATGTAGAGGGAACTTGGAAGTATATAAAAAATGCCATACATGAAGGTATGGAAAAATGTATTCCCAAAATAAGAAAAAACAACAAAAAAAGATATACCCCAATTTGGATGAATAAGAAAGCAATGAGAAGTATTAAAAAGAAATATAACTTATATAAAAGGTACCTAACTACTAAATCAGGAATTAATTATAGGAAGTACATATGCGAGAGAAATAAATGTACAAAATTACTGAAAATAACGAAAAGAGAATATGAAAAAATGATTGCAAAGGAGTGCAAGGACAATCCTAAATTATTTTGGAAATATATTCAAAACAAGTTAAAGATAAATACTAATATTGGTGCTCTAAATAATCCTGATGGCTCTTTAGCAACAAGTGATAAAGAAAAAACAGAAACTCTAAATAAATTCTTTTCTGGTGTATTTACACGGGAAGACAGGTCTAATATACCAAAATTAGAGGAATGTACATATTCAGATGGTATATCTTTTGCAGAAGTAATAGTTACCCCCAAAGCGGTCAGAGATAAATTAATCAATTTGAACCCAAAAAAGGCTTAAGGACCAGATCAAATTCCTCCAAAAGTCTTAAAAGAACTAAATGTAGAATTATCACTTCCCTTATGTATACTATTTAATAAAATGTTAGAAACGGGTATCTTACCTCAGGACTGGAAATTAGCGTTAGTAACAGCCATATTTAAGAAGGGGTCAAGGGCTGAACCAGGAAACTATAGACCGGTCAGCCTAACGTGTGTCACTTGTAAAGTATTGGAGAGTATAATTAGAGATTCAATGGTAACTCATTTTACAGATAATAACTTGTATGCAAAATGCCAACATGGATTCCGTAAGAAACGTTCTTGTGTAACACAATTACTTGAGGTAATAGACAACATGACAAAGTTATTAGATGATGGTCATAATGTTGATGTTTTGTATCTAGATTTTAAAAAAGCTTTTGATACTGTACCACATGAAAGGTTACTAGTTAAACTGGCTGCTTATGGCATAACAGGCAATCTACTAAAATGGATACAAGGTTTTCTATATGACAGAGTTCAATATGTAAGAGTGGGTGAGGAAAGATCAGGTAAAGCTAAGGTTCTAAGTGGTATACCTCAAGGGAGTATCTTAGGCCCAATACTATTTACGGTCTTTATAAATGAGATACCATTACCATTAAATAGTACTTGTAAAATATTTGCTGACAATACAAAACTTAATGACGATACATCCCATTCCGTAGACTTACAAAATATTTATAAACTCCAAGACTGGTCAGAAGTATGGAATCTGTATTTCAGTGTATCAAAATGTGGTGTTCTACACATTGGTAAAAATAATCAAGAGCACACTTACTATATGAGGTATAATGATGGCTTACAGGAAATAACTGCACTAAAAGAAGAAAAAGATTTGGGAGTGACTTTTGATACTATGTTGTCTTTTGACTTACACATAAATAAAATAATAAACAAGGCAGATCAAATGTTGGGAATAGTTAAAAGAAGTTTCTCCTATTTAGACATGGAAATATTCTTAAAACTATATAAATCCTTTGTTAGACCTCATTTGGAATATGCAAATGCAATATGGAGTCCACAATTGAAAAGACAGCCTAAACAAATAGAAAGTGTTCAAAGACGTGCGACAAAGTTATTAAAAGAATGCAAAGATATGTCATATGCACAAAGATTAAAATATTTGAATTTACACTCATTGAAAGGTAGAAGGACAAGGGGGGATCTTATCCAGACACATAAGATATTTAATGGTATTGATGACATAAGTATTGACTCACTGTTTATTCCTTCAAGAAACAACATCACAAGGAATACTGAAGGCAAGATTTTTATACAATACTGCCGCACTAACAAAAGGAAAAACATTTACTCACACCGAGTTGCCCCCTTGTGGAATGCACTTCCTACTAACATAAAATTTGCACAAAATACTAACTATTTCAAGAATTTTTTGGATGAAATACCCAAATTTAAAGAATTATTTGTGGATTATGACGACTGAGGCCCATTTGAGGCTAAACATGAGATAAAATGCGCACAACACATTATGATGTCAAAGAGGGGACGTATATAGGCCGTGAGGCCTAGGCAAATAGCCTGTCATAATCCACAAATAATTCTTTAAATTTGGGTATTTCATCCAAAAAATTTCTTGAAATAGTTAGTATTTTGTGCAAATTTTATGTTAGTAGGAAGTGCATTCCACAAGGGGGCAACTCGGTGTGAGTAAATGTTTTTCCTTTTGTTAGTGCGGCAGTATTGTATAAAAATCTTACCTTCAGTATTCCTTGTGATGTTGTTTCTTGAAGGAATAAACAGTGAGTCAATACTTATGTCATCAATACCATTAAATATCTTATATGTCTGGATAAGATCCCCCCTTGTCCTTCTACCTTTCAATGAGTGTAAATTCAAATATTTTAATCTTTGTGCATATGACATATCTTTGCATTCTTTTAATAACTTTGTTGCACGTCTTTGAACACTTTCTATTTGTTTAGACTGTCTTTTCAATTGTGGACTCCATATTGCATTTGCATATTCCAAATGAGGTCTAACAAAGGATTTATACAGTCTTAAGAATATTTCCTTGTCTAAATAGGAGAAACTTCTTTTAACTATTCCCAACATTTGATTTGCCTTGTTTATTATTTTATTTATGTGTAAGTCAAAAGACAACATAGTATCAAAAGTCACTCCCAAATCTTTTTCTTCTTTTAGTGCAGTTATTTCCTGTAAGCCATCATTATACCTCATATAGTAAGTGTGCTCTTGATTATTTTTACCAATGTGTAGAACACCACATTTTGATACATTGAAATACAGATTCCATACTTCTGACCAGTCTTGGAGTTTATAAATATCATTTTGTAAGTCTACGGAATGGGATGTATCGTCATAAAGTTTCGTATCGTCAGCAAATATTTTACAAGTACTATTTAATGATAATGGCATGTCATTTATAAAGACCGTAAATAGTATTGGGCCTAAGATACTCCCTTGAGGTATACCACTTAGAACCTTAGCTTTACCTGATCTTTCCTCACCCACTCTTACATATTGAACTCTGTCATATAGAAAACCTTGTATCCATTTTAGTAGATTGCCTGTTATGCCATAAGCAGCCAGTTTAACTAGTAACCTTTCATATGGTACAGTATCAAAAGCTTTTTTAAAATCTAGATACAAAACAACAACATTATGACCATCATCTAATAACTTTGTCATGTTGTCTGTTACCTCAAGTAATTGTGTTACACAAGAACGTTTCTTACGGAATCCATGTTGGCATTTTGCATACAAGTTATTATCTGTAAAATGAGTTACCATTGAATCTCTAATTATACTCTCCAATACTTTACAAGTGACACACGTTAGGCTGACCGGTCTATAGTTTCCTGGTTCAGCCCTTGACCCCTTCTTAAATATGGCTGTTACTTCCGCTAATTTCCAGTCCTGAGGTAAGATACCCGTTTCTAACGTTTTATTAAATAGTATACATAAGGGAAGTGATAATTCTGCATTTAGTTCTTTTAAGACTTTTGGAGGAATTTGATCTGGTCCTTAAGCCTTTTTTGGGTTCAAATTGATTAATTTATCTCTGACCGCTTTGGGGGTTACTATTACTTCTGCCAAAGATATACCATCTGAATATGTACATTCCTCTAATTTTGGTATATTAGACCTGTCTTCCCGTGTAAATACACCAGAAAAGAATTTATTTAGAGTTTCTGTTTTTTCTTTATCACTTGTTGCTAAAGAGCCATCAGGATTATTTAGAGCACCAATATTAGTATTTATCTTTAACTTGTTTTGAATATATTTCCAAAATAATTTAGGATTGTCCTTGCCCTCCTTTGGAATCATTTTTTCATATTCTCTTTTCGTTATTTTCAGTAATTTTGTACATTTATTTCTCTCGCATATGTACTTCCTATAATTAATTCCTGATTTAGTAGTTAGGTACCTTTTATATAAGTTATATTTCTTTTTAATACTTCTCATTGCTTTCTTATTCATCCAAATTGGGGTATATCTTTTTTTGTTGTTTTTTCTTATTTTGGGAATACATTTTTCCATACCTTCATGTATGGCATTTTTTATATACTTCCAAGTTTCCTCTACATTCATATCTGATAAAGCTGACCAATCATGTTCATTCAGTATACCTTTGAATTTTGAATAATTTCCCTTATTCAGATTGAAACAATATACTGTTTGATCTTTAGTTTTCTGTTTATCTAAATTCAGACGGAATGACAAGACATCATGGTCGCTTTTTCCGACTGGATCAAGATGGACAATCTCTGAAATGAGTGTCATCGTTTACCAAAACCAAGTCATCGAGTGTAGGATTTTGCCCTGGTCTTCTTCTTGTTGGGTTGATAACTTTTTGAATTAAATATGCATCATGTATCTGTTTTATTATCTCATTTGCCTTTTCACCTGACCATTTTCCATCCCAATGAACATTTGGATAGTTGAAATCTCCCATAATGCATATCCTGTCGTACTTTGACATATTTTCTGATTTTAAAATATCAAATAATTTCTTATTATTTTCCTCTGTACTAGTATTTGGGTTTCTATATACACATCCAATCAATGCTTTACCATTACTCTCACATTCAAAAGTAATCCACACACTCTCTTGATATTTATGTGCATCAAAATCTTAACATTCAGGCGTTGTCTCCACCAACTCTGACACGCGCATCCCCTGTATGTCGTCTTTAAATAAAAAAAATTTTTTTTTTACTTTATTCACAAACAAGCATATTGTGACAATCTCCGATAATCAAAACCAACAACAGGATAATGCATATTAAAAATGAAACTAGAAGAATCACAATCTATCATCCTAGCAATGTTATTCGATGTCTTGTGAACGAAAAAAAAAAAAAAAAAAAACCCTCTGAAAGCCTGCTATGAGGGAGAAGTGGTGTTGACATTATGAAAAAAACAAAAAATTGTGACCTATACATACAAACACCAAGGCAGAGAAAAAAGAGTTTAAAGTATGAATTAGATAGCAGATTTGGAGGGTTTTTTTTTTTTTTTTTTTTTGTCATTGAAAGTTTTCAACCTCAACACACTTGGCTTACGCTGGGGGGAGGGTCGGCCTACATCGTAACTTGCAAACATTATTTCGTCCACATGTGTCGCGCATCGATTTTGAGTAAGCCGCACTGGGCAAGCAAGCAGCACTAATGACGCTTTAGGCCTATAATTGCACGATAGATTGCATTTGCCTCACCGTTTTACCGTCTTACCGTCCTTTGTCTCACCGAAAACATCTGAATTAATATTGCAAAGCGTCTGGCTAACTTTGGCTGCCATCTCGCTACTCTCCCTGCGCAACATAGGCTAAAGGTCAAGCTGTGACCCCAGAGTGACCCCAAGCCTCGTTGTGGTTGTAGGCCTAGCGAGTTTTGCCGACTTCTCCCGAAGTTGGAATGAGCCACGAACTGAACTCACACGATCCGAAGCTGACGAGAAGCAAAAGGGAGACGGAGAAATGTCATCTGGATACGAGGGGCACATGTCTAAGAGACAAAAAACTGACGACGGCATGCATGAGATGGGAGGACGGGTAAATGCGTAGTATTCGATTGTTGCACATATAATGAACAAACTGAAATTGATACTTTATTCGTTGTGGTTCGATGATCACTTTCACAAGATCCTTTGTCTCGGCCAGGAAGCATGGCTCTTCACTTTGCTCGTATTCATTGTGTCATGTGTGGAATTGGTTCGATTCGTTTACAGTAAGCGTATTGTCCCGATTGCTTGAAACTTGATGTTTTTTATGTTCATTACGTAACGAATAAAATTACCTTCTTTATGATGTGTAGATCGAATGCAGATCGCTTTTACTATTTGCAAAAAATGCAGCAATGTTTTTGAGCAGCCAGAGGGTTAGTTTCAGCAATGGAGTACAAGATGGCGTCTCATAGGTTGAGGCCGGTGGCACCGGGAATGTGCTACACTGCTTGATTGTGTGCCAACACGGTGTCATTGTCGCGCATATTGATTATTGTTCTATGTTATATGACACTCTCAAAAAGTTAAAGGCCGCTGACAATCGGGGCGGGCATAACTCTGAAAGAAAAAAAATGCAAGTAAAACTGCCGTTCTTTTGCTGTTAATTACTGTCGTCTCCGTAAAGCATCTCCCAAACTATAACCAAAGATTACAGTTTGGATGAGAAATAAAAATAATCAATGCGTAACAGCCATCAAAATCCTGGGCATCATAGGGTGCAATCTCAATTGCTTCATGATCAGCACAAGCTACATGTTGAAGGAGGTTGCTTTACGAAACTTTTTGTCTCGCTTTCAGATACACACTCGTAACTGTGTAAAAAATGAATCCATGGATCCGAATACAAGTCACACCAGTGAAAAGCACAAAAATATGCTTTCCATTGATACTTAAAATTGTATAATTTGATAAAATTGTAAAAGAGTTTTTTTCCCCCAATTATCACGGTGGAGTTGAAATTGTGAGCAGGGTCATTCTCTGGAAACGTATACCATTTCAGTGACATATCGAGTAAAAATTATTTTTCTGATAAAAAAAAGCACTCTGTAAGAGAGATATACAATTACATTCTTTGTCATGAAAATGAAAACTGTCCAAACTCTAGTTTTTGTGAAATTAATGACAAAGTAACGAGGGTCGTCATTGTCTCGCGTGTATCAAGGACACCATTTGATGTAATTATTGATTAATTAATCACAGACTTTTGCATAATTTTTTTAATAGTATTTTTGACGTTAAAGTGTATTGATACAACCAGTGTACAAACATTGGTGTCATATTTATGCATTGTTACTGTGTACTTCATTTTGGACCTTTGGAGATGACTGGAAACTGTTCTTTATTTATTTGTTTTCACACAGGACCACAGAGCTTGTGAACACTGTATGTGATCAGTAGCTTTTATGGTAAGGTTTAAAGTGAAGGGATATTTATTCATTCCAACCACTACTGTCTTTGAATATATTACAGTTGCTGAATTATGGTCTCGCGTGTAACGTGGACACCATCCTGCATGTAACAAGGACACCATCGCTCATCCAAGCAGTACTTCAAGAAAAAATACCACAGCAGCACAGTTTCAAAACGCTTTATTTTCTCCATGTTTCCAGCAGTTTTAGAATCCACTAAACCCTTTAACTTGGGTAGTAGAAGATCTTTCGTCTTCCAGGACGAGGCCACAAGTAATTGACTGTCAGTGGATCTGTGCTTCTGACGATACCTGAGGAGAAAGGCGGAAAAAAGGCCAATTGTTAGATTTGCTGAGCAATTAGCTTTTTCTTCTCTTTTTTGTTGTTGATATGTTAATGTTATCAATACTGTACGTATTACCTACAAAACATGCGTTTTATCTTTATATAACGTACATAATTGGATAGTTCTCTTGAAAATTTGGTAATTTACCTGATACAGTCACAACTGATTGCTGCACTACAAAAATTTGCCTATATATTTATTATGGTCACTTCTGTCATAAACAACAAATTCCCATTTAAAGATTAAGTTTGAATTATTACATTTAAATACCAAAAAGAGAATGTGAAGACTACAAATGAAAAGTGATGGGTACCTGCATGACCAAATGATAAAAAGCTATACCTTTAGTTGTTCAGAGTAATGCAGAAAAAAAAAAAAAACCCTAGGTAGTTTGAAAGGTTACCTGGATGCAGCCTATCAGGGTAGACCACAACAACACAGCTGTTGACTCTTGGCTTGCTTGGCTGTCTGCACTTGGAGCTGATGCTCCACTTCCAGAGCCGATGACACAATACAAACATTTAGGAAAATAGTTATCAATATTTATGTAGACAGCTGAGTCTTGATAAATAAGAACCCATTTTTATTTAAACATTACTGATTTGCAGAAAATAAGATTAATAAAAACTATGCATTTCAAATCATATTCATAAAATTTTATGCCAGACACTATTTTTTCAACTAGAATTCTTTAAATGCAAACTATTTTTTTCAACTAGAATTCTTTTTTTATCTGATCTGATTCACCATTGAACGTCATTTTCATATTTTTCAGCACATACCAGAAAAATGAACACTAAAAAGATAATTCATATCATCTAAGTCTTTGAAACAATGAAGACAATCTCATGTGTAACGGAGACGCCAACTTACCTGGCGTCTCAAATTACGTGTAAGATGCAGAAACACTTTCACATCATTTGTTAATTTCTGTCGTCTAGACTGCTAGACGCTTAATATAAACATGTTGTTTAGAGTATTTTTGTTTTTAAAGTATGCCACTTATCATCACGCAATCGATGATGAACATAACGATGACGTCATCCAAAAAGGTGTCTTAAATACGCACAGTGCCCGTTCGCAGATTTTTTTCAAATCTATATGAATCAAAGCAACATTAGGGCAAACATTAGAAGACGTTTTCTAAGACATAACTATGTAACAACTACAGACACTTTTGTATGGTAAACATAAATAAAATCGAACATAAATGGTAAAAATGCCGAATGAAAATGTGATGCGGTGTTCAATGAAAGCGTTCCATGATCGCATGTTTCAGGCACATTTCGCTGAGTGCCAGCAGCAATATTTGCGACAAATGACACAAACTGGGTCAATTAGTACATGCAAAACAATATCCACTTATTAAAACTATGGCAAACAAGTGCAAAATAAAGAAACTTCCCTTCAGATCTTTGGAGTGGCACTGAATTATGGCGTTGATCATGAATGTAAAAGATGGAGAATCGTTGGACACCACACAACTTTTTTCGCGTTCATGCGCCGTCCTCGTTAGAATGGGGTCATGAGTTGGAACACAGTACGCACTTAACCATCCGCAATCACAGTTTATCTCGTTAAACTGGTTTCTGCATTAAATTAGTCCTAGATACAAGTATTTGCAGATCTCGTACATATCACGAAACATGGACGCCATGTCATCGATCGGTAAACGATATGTTTTTTGTGTAATCATCAGATAAATGCCATACACAAACAAGCGAATATTGCCTGCAAAAGAATTAAACTCTCTAAACCGTTTTGGTTTGGTGGCTAAATACATTTGCATATATCGCTTTGCACATCGGTTTCGCGTGCATGGAGTTGGACACCGTGCGATATGCTCGAGACTTGTTCATATTTTGGTTTTCTCCTAAATATAATGGTGATGAGTGCTCGATACCTTTCCTATTGTAAAATGCACTAGGTTTTTATTCATTAACATATTTTATACCATGTTGCTCCCGCTCGCTAGATTAATATTATGTTATTTGTGAGATCAGGTTTTCTGATGTCACAAAATGGCTGCTTAGGAACCCCCAAATTTGACACAAACATGATCGAAAGAAAAACAAACTAGGATAGATAAGAAGCCAACACTGCTTCTGCAGATTATACATTGAAGTTAAGCGGAATGCATTTGGTCCAATTTAAATATTGTTTACTTAAATTTGTACTAGGCCTTGAATCAGCTACCCCGTTTCAAAAGAATGACCCAGCAACAAAGGAGAATTCTGCAGTTTTACCCAAGTGGCTTTCCAAGCTAATTGTTTACTTTGAGGTGAAGTGTGGCAATTGGCAACAGTTGAAGAAGACTTGAACACATCCCAAAATCGTATATCAAACTTTGCCCAGTGACAGGTCATTGATTGCTTCGCAAGATTACAACTCATCACTTGATTGCATTAGAACATGACTTTTCTATCCCCAGTTTCTAAATGTTGTTATGGCTCTGAATACAGTTGACTGAATGGCAAATCATCTGCACACAGAGAAAGATTAAAGTGTGGACAGCATTATATAACTGACACAGAATGATCCCAACAGTGTAACGATAGGTGTCCAGACACATTTGAGAGGCACAAAACAGGTTTCATGATTTCAGCAAATTCAAGGCCTCTCAGCAGGTGTGGTGCCTCATTCAGACATACCTATTGTCTGGCTTGTTCCTTGTATGCATACAGTATTATTCTACCTTACTCATCTTGCACTGAAGTTGACAGGATAATGATTGCTCGTTCTTCATTTTGGTTGTCCTGAGTGTTGTTTATCTTGCTTGAAGAAGACCTAGGTGGTCAAAACGCATCATGTTTTGTCCTGTAGTTTGTCCATGTTAACTGGTAGAGTTATTTGAATACCTCTAAAAATTTGTTTCAATTTCCGCTTGCAGTCACCTTACATTGCAATTACCTTAGTCAGCATAACTTAACAGAATTAAGGCTGTGCATTTTAGAGCGCCAAAATTAGTGATTAACAGCTACCACAAGATTTCCTGGGCTTCAGCTTCGATACTTGCCAGTAGCTATTGATTCAGATGACAAAATGCTGACAAATTATCAGTTGTCAGTACTGCATTTGAATTTCGTTGACCAGATGAAGACAGTGGAAAAGTGGACCGTTATTTTGATAGTGCTTCATCAGGTTTTAAGTTGTTTTTGACTGGTTTGCCTTTACTGAATTTGCCATACTGGTTTTAAAATTTACATGCATGGTGACAGACTTTGTAATGATAGTAAAACTTCAGTTGCCCTCCACCAACGCCAGAGGAAGGTGAAAAGACTGGCCGAGCTGAAGACCATTGATGGCCATACAGTGATGGGTACAGTGATGGGTGAACTTACATCAGTGCTTCCCATTGGCAGAGATGAAGTTAAACCCATCAGCTTCGAAGCTGTTCCTCACAAACTGTCACCATGGACTGGAATGATGTGCATACTCAACTGTAGCATGACAACATTTAATGCCTTGCAATCATGTCTAAAGACCCCAGTGGAGCGGACAGATATCTATACAAAGTAGAGAACTACGTAGTCAATGGGTATTCCCCACTACTGCCTCTGTCTATAGATTTTCTTTCATTATATTTATGTCCAGCTGTGGTGTGGTATGCAAGAATTAGTTTTTTTGTTTTTAACAAAAAGGAGACGGTTGGAGTGAAGGCAACAAATCAGCTAGAGCTGGTAAATAACTGTGAAAAGGGACAAGCCAAAATTGTATCCAGCTGTTAATCTTTACCGGTTGGAGTCTAACAGAACTGACAGACAAACCTGCCTACATCCATGCTGTTCCAGTCCCCAAATAATGAAATAATATATCTGTGAGCTAAGGGTCTTGATTTATAGCATACATCTGATCACGCTATGTGACGTATGTCATTGATAAAAGTCAATGGCACATGCATTTGAACACCCCAAACTTACTTGTGTGCTTCTTCTTGGTGACCCCTTTTTAGGAAAGGGGGTCACAACGATGGCACCTTTTTCCATCCAATCCAAAGAGGAAATAACAGGAGCCAGGCACAGCTTAGTAATGAGTGACTGTCACCATCAACACCAGTACAAAGACATCTAAGGGTAAAACTGAGTGCTGAGAACCATTACACTGTAATGTCAAGAGAGAAGACATTACAGTTCTTATGCACATGAGAATGTGAATGCCAGGGAATATTTTTAGACATCACATGTGCACACAGGAGTCGGGATCATGACTCATTCAGACAGAGAAGGAGACTGAGAGAAAGACTGCATTGATTGGCATAGATATTGATGACAGATGCATGATTGCAGTATCTTTGGGGTTGAGGGGAGAAGTTAAGAAAAACAAGGTGCTTTCATATCAGCTAGTCCTGTCTTAAGTCCAGCAGGTGATCAGAATAGGCAGCTAGTTGTTATTTTGTGATTGCATCTTTGAAAACAGTCTTTTACCATCACTCGGCGACATGCTGGTGTGTGTGTTTGTGTGTGTGTGTGCAAGCTGAGTTATGTATTCAATTGTTATTTCAGTTTGTGACTTGCACCAGTTGCACTTGCAGTATGAATAATTCAAATTGAAAATTTTGTTGATGAAATTGCATCACAATGTTGGAATTTTGCTTACAGCTTAGTTTTGATTTTGGTGGTGTGTGCCAGGACCGCTATGATGACCCTCACAAGCCAAACCCATCACCAGTGTTGCACGTGAGAGGTCTAAGTGAAAATGCCATTGAAGCAGATCTGGTGGAAGCAGTCCAGCATTTTGGTGTCGTCAAAGATGTCATCATGATGTCCCGCAAGAAACAGGCTCTGATTGAATTTGAGGTGGATTATTTTTTCTAACCATTTTAAGAAAGAAATTAAAATTGATCTTTTGTTGTAAAGTGGGTGTTCTGCATGTGAAAAATTGGGTTTTCTGAAATGGGAAGAAAGACTCCTTAAACAAGTAACTGGGAGATAAAAGTACGTTTGTTTTGCTTTCCTTTTGATGTTGTACTAGTACTGTAGTAGTAAATATAAATAGGAATATCTATTTTTCAGAGTAATATTAGTACTGTAGAAGCTAAAACAAAGAGGATCATATTCCAGAAAAAGACAAGAACAACAGCAGTGTGAAACTTAAATGGAGACAGTCTCTGTTGAAAAGTCTGAATTCATGTGGAGGTGTCACTGAAATAATTATTGCATCAAATACTGCAGCCTTTTTCTTTTCTCTTCTTTTTTTTATTTTTTATTACTACCAACAAATGCCATTAGCAGCTAAGGCCATACCTTTACAAGCATTAATATCAAGCTCTTCGAAGTTCTGCACTCAAAATGAAGCAGTAGGGGAAAAGGGAATATGAGATCAAGAGTTGAGACCAGTTGAGTGCCATTTTTAGAGTGAGACTGAAAATGTTAGTCCCAGTCCACAGATAAGAGAGTAGTAACAAACTACTGCTGGCTAGCATGGCCCAAAGCCAAAAACAACATTTATTCCAGATTGTGCCCAAACTTTTAATTAGAACTGTTTACTGAGGATGAGCACATACCTCATTGGTAACTATGGTCCCTATCTCTGCTCTCCAAACTTACAAAGATTCATGGCATAGGAATTCGTGGCATAGGGTGCACTTCTGGTGTTAATGTGGATAATGAGTTGCATTTTTTGAAACAATAAGTGTGTAGAAAACTAAAAGGTTAATAGATGTTTGAATGATCAAATATTCCATGTATTTCAGGACATTGTTGGTGCCAAGAACTGCGTGGAATACGTACAGGTATCCCAGTGCTTTTTCTTTTTTTCCCTTTGTAATGGATTTGATTGTGTATGTTTGCTATACAAAGTTATGCGAAATAAACAAAACTGTAATTAAACAAAGATGGACATGTTCTTGCATGCAGTTGTTGCTTTTGTTTTTTATTTTGTTTTTTGTTTGTTTGGTTTTTTTTTTTAATCATTACTTGTACTGCCCCTCTCTTCCCCGTCCCCTTCTTCAACCTCCCTTTCCCAGAGTTTGTGGAATTGTCTTTTTATGTGTTTGCTGTTATTGAGAGAAAATGGCATTCAAAGATTTAATTTTGAAAATTGTAGTTTCTGCTAATGGGGTGAAAACCACATATGTAAGTGGTTATTAGTGTGCTGCAAAGACTTTTAAAATGGTATTGGTATTTAAATTTTGAAAAACAATTTCTGGTTGCATATATGTTAAATTCAAAACTCTATCGACCTGATGTTTTAGAAAAAATTCAGAATCATTTTACACATGTGAAAAGGTCATCTACTGATTGCTGTCAAGTATTATGCTGATAAGTTTCATTTCAAGGTTCATAATATAATGCTACTTATGACAATTTCATGTTTAAGAACAACTCTGTTTAAAAAAGGACTTCATTTAAAATTCAGTAGAAGATGCTCAAGTGAAAGTGGTATGCCTTTTATTAGACCAGCCAGAGTCAGAAAGTAAATTGTAAAATGTCCAAAGAAAAGCAGTAAGCTTGATGATAATGATAATATGTTGTTCAGGTTTGTGTGGTAGTATGACTAGGCATTGACCTGTTTTTTTTATCTATTTATTTATTTTTTTACCTACAACAGGGCAACGCCATTTATGTTGCTGGCCAACCTGCATACTTCAATTTCTCCACAAGTCAGAAGATCCAGAGACCTGGGTAATAACCGTGTGTGTGTGTGTGTGTGTGTGTGTGTGTGTGTGTGTGTGTGTGTGTATGTGTGTGTTATTAATGATGAATTAATGTGATGCATGTGGGTCTGCTGGAAGGTGGGATTCTGATTTTTGCATGTGTATAATTGTGGTTGTACCAGTTTGCCAGAAATTGTGCTGTTAAAGGTTTTGTTTTGCTAGTGCTACTACAATCATACATGCACAGAAAGGTCTGCAAACTGCAGTCTAGATATCATCAAACACAGAGAATTCTTATTATTTTCTTTGTAGGCTACAGATACTTTGACTCCAATACCTATTCATATTTTAGGCCATATATTGATGATAATCATGATTGGGGAGTAGGTTGAGGGCAGACAAGCTGCAGGGTGGCTGCATTAATTATTAAGTCTTGACATTTTGAGATTCATCTCCACTCTCTCTTTCTGCTTTCAGCGTGTCAGTCTTTAAAGAATTTGTTTAAAATCTTCCACCAGAAATACTTCGTAACAGGGATTAAAAAAAACATAAAAATAAAGTACTTGGTAACAGGGATTAAAAAAAATCCAAATGCTCATTTTACTGCAGTGAACTTCTGTTGTTTAAATTATGTTTTAAGTTTCCGGGGAGCTAGTCTAGAGCTCATAAACTGCAAAAAAAAATCTGCAGCTGTAGGGGATGACTACCTGTTTTCAGGCTTGATGTACTTTGACAAATTTTTGTGGGATGAAAAAAGATTTTGGAGGGAAGTATGTATGGAGCAAATGTATGTTAGAGTAAAACATTTCTTTTGAACGAATCCTTGCAGGGATCCTGAAGACAGCCGACCAACCAACAATGTCCTGCTTTTCACTATTCTCAATCCTCAGTATCCAATCACTGTGGTAAGTACTCTGACGGCCTAACCCATTAGTAAGGATATCTGTGTGATGATTGTTTTTACAATGTGTTGACTCTTTCAGGACAAATTCCAAGATAACTTAAGAGTATACTTGTAACAGCTAGCTCCAAGTCTCAAGTCCTTATCCACGTTTTCTCATTCGGGGCCATGTGTCATAAGTTGCTTGCCCATTGCCAGTCTTCATTTGCTTTGCATTTGGCAGTGTTTGTGCAAGTAGAGTGTCATGAGTCTGCCACCTCATGGATGTGAAAGCAAAACATATCAGGAGGAATTACTTCTACTGTAGTTACTGGAAAGTCCTACCCTCTGCTTTGTGACAGAAGGTGAAAACGAATGCCCCCCTCTCCCCCTCCCCCCCTTCCTCTCCATCTGGAAAAAAAGAAGTTTTGAAGATGTGTCTGCACATTCAGTTCGTACTCCAAGATTGGTTTTAGGGTGAACAGGTCTGAAATAAACTAAATGACGGTAGAACTCTCTTTCCACTAGCACCCCCACCTCCCCCAGTTGATTGGTGCGCGCACACAGAGTAAATGTTTCAACATGACTGCTTGTAGGATGATTGGAAGAGATGTTATTTCAGTTTGAAGGTAAAGCATGTTGAGTCAAACTTGTATTAAATAGCTACTGTCTTGATTATTGCAAGGAACGTATTAAAAAAACTCATGTTATGCATGTATGTGTAGATAATGTTGCATGAAGGAGAAGGTTGACCAAATTGTTTGTCATATTAAAAAAAAAATGTATGTCTTACAGGACGTGATGCATACCATCTGCAGTCCATACGGGCAGGTTTTGCGCATCGTGATTTTCAAGAAGAACGGGGTGCAAACGATGGTGGAGTATCCTTTAACAACGTGCACTGCATGCAGTGGGCTGTGGTGTTGCAAAGCAGTTTATGATGAATTAGTAGTGACCAGAAACTACAAGGATGGATGATGTTTCCTTTACTGCCTTGGATTGCTTCTGTGGTTGGTTTGCTGGGTAGACTGGATCATGTATCTCAGCTGTTAAGAAGCTTTGAAAGTGTTCTCTGATTGATTAGCGCCACAGGTTCAGTGGTCTCTCATATAAGAATAAAGTTTATTTGCATTAGATGAAGTGACCTCAGAGTGTTGTCGGTAATAAAGCTCTTGTCCTAAGTAGATCACTTACAAAAGAAATGGATCTTGCATCATTTATACCCAATGACAGACAAGCGATGTTTCACTGTTCATAGAGGTAGTATGATGACTACCTATACGCAAACACAAACATGTGCTTAAATATTCTAAAACCTCCATAAACATGGCAGACCAGTAGATCACACGCTGTCCTCATTTTGCTCTAAACTCTGTACAAGGTTGACATGGTATAGTTTATGACTCTGAATATGGGAAATAGTGTTGAGCTCCCTGTTGATCTCGCTGTTTGGCTGAGTCTGTTTGCCATGTTTGATTTTATTACCGCTTGTCTTCTCTACCAGCCATGGTCCTCAGAGGGTTCTTTTACATGGGTCATAGAATGAAAAAGAAAAAATTCAGATTGGCACTGTAGACAGGAAGTATGAGAGGGTTTATTTGGTGTCTTGGTTCTACATAAGTGGTGAACATTTGTCCAAACAGAGCTTGCAAACTGACCGTAGTTTGCTAAGTTTGGTAAATATAATTTGGGAAACGGGGAGTTGCACACAAATGCCCTTGCATGTTTCCATTTTTGTGACACGTTGAAACCTTTCAGTTACAATGTCAACAAATCTGTGAGGAATAAGTCTTAATTTGCAAACAGATGTCTTCCTTAAGTCAAAGAGAAAAGTTCAAAGAAGAAACCAGGTGCTTTTTTTTCTTTTCACTAAATTTGATCCAGCTTTTTCTCTGCTTCTGCATCTCATTACAGCGGTTATATTTGTTTGTAAAGTTTATTGGCTTACTTCAGTGGTTTGCAAATGCAAGTGCCATTGTTTTGCCTTAACCTTTGAAAGATTTGACAATATTGAGTCTGCTAAGCGCGCCAAACAATCTTTGAATGGAGCCGACATCTACTCTGGCTGCTGCACCCTCAAGATCGAATACGCCAAGGTATTGTATTGATATCAACTTTCTTCTTTTTCTCAGTTATTTTTCCCCAGTGAAGATGGCTTTGCCAAAGCAAAGAACTTGTCCATTTTGGGTGGATTGCAAGGCTTTTCGTATAGTTTGTGTTGCTGTCCTTTGATTTTCCCCCCTACCCCCTCCTCCCTTCTGGAAGGTTTTTTTTTTTGCTTTTGTTTTCTTTCTTTCTTTTTTTTTTAAATGAAGGTTGAGATTCTTCGTAATGTTAGGTTGTTCTTTTGTGTGTGTGTGTGTGTGTGGGGGGGGGGGGGGGGGGGGGGGTGCAAGAGGGGAAGTGATGTTGAAAATATGGGAAAGAAAAAAGAACGAAAAAAAGAAAAGAAAACCATGAAACTGCACAGAATGGATTGTGTGTGTGTGTTTGAACCATTGTGCATACTGCATGTATCCTTAATAAATGTATGTCAAAATCAGTAACATAGCCAATCTGCAGTTTAGTCCATCCTTATATTTTTACATGGGCAAATCTTTAATAAGGACATATCTTTGGTCTCCAGTATAGATTGTTTCTATTCCATTAAATAAACTACAACACTTATATGGTATTACTGTGCATTTCTTGTTTAAATATGAGATGGAAGAGGAACAAAAAAGTGTATTGCTCTTCCTCTGTTTTTCTTTTGAAAGCCAACACGTCTGAATGTTGTGAAAAATGATGGTGAGAGCTGGGACTACACCAACCCAAGTCTTGGTAAGTGATGTCTGGTGGACTGCTACAGTTGATTTGGTTTGAAGAAATGGTGAATAGTTTGGGTTTTATTTGTCCAAAAACTAATGAAAGCATCAGACCGGTTCACCCATACTGATTTCGCCGAATTTAAACACATGTTTGTTGATCAGAAATACAATGAATATGATGAACTTAAAAAATAAAGTTGTTTGGGGGGGGGGGGGGGGGGGGGGGGGAATCAATTTAGAAATTGAGTTCTTGAGTGATAGTTGCAGTTACTGCTGTAACCAAGATGTCAAGGTATTTTGACCAAAGCTGACAACTCTTTCCAACTCTCATGCATGAAAAATTGTCTCATCTGCTTCTTCAGCAACATGAAGGAACTGTGGTGGGAACTGCAGGCCTTTAAAGAAAAGAAAAAAGCAAACTGGCGAGAGAGCATGAATTTGTGACATGAATTTATGACAAAGTATGCTGATGAATTAGGTTTATAAGTGATTTGTGTCCGAAGAACCTACATTGAAAGCAGTTACCGCAAGATCAGCCGATTTTCTTCTACTCCCTGCCATTTAACGGCAGGCGAAAACAAATCCCTTCCTGCTTTAAAAAAAAGAGAAAAAAAGGGAAGATCTGTACACACACCTCGTTGAAAATACACTTACCTTTTTTTTAGGAAAGGAAACTAATAGTTGTCTGAAGGTAAACAGGTCAGAGGCATGTGACAATGTTGTATGCAGGGAAAGAGGTTCACTGTTAGCATTTAAATGAGGATTGTTTTGAAAATTTTCTTTTGTTAATGATTGATAGAAACCTGTCATGATCAAGATCATACAATAATCAGTAATTGTTGCGTTCAGTTAATCAATCTTCTAATGTGTTACTGGCAACTGTTTGGAAACTCTTTCAGGGTTTGTATTGTAATTGCAGTAGAAAATAATGTTCTAGAGAAGTGTCCCCAGTGACAACATACACCAACATCAATAAAATCGGTTGATAGGCAGGTCTAAAATGAGTATTGTCTGTTAATGTTTAATTTGCACCTGTGTTTGGGTGGGCTAGAAAATGGCAACTTCATGGGGCAGTTTGTGCCACTTCTTAAGGCAGTACAAAGACCTGTATTTATGTTAGTCATATATAACTTGGTCAGTCCAGAAGAATAAAGCACGCACAAGTTAGTGTGCACACCACAGCTGTTTTATGGAGCTGCTCGTGATATGTCAGACTGGACCTGTATTTGTGTCTGTTACAAAGAACTCTTGTTAATTCTAGAGTCACAAACATAATGTGCATAGACATATACATATATATTCAAGCATTAAATATGCATGGAAAAGTACATGCTAAGTCGGACTTCAGTGTTTCAGTTTCAGATTTTTTTTCTTTTGCTATGAATGAGCTATTAATCCATCGTAGAATTTGGTTTGTGAGCAAACTGCTTATGTTTGAGGCTTGGTTTTGTCTCCTTGACCCTTTTAAATATTCAGCTATCATTTCCTTCATCCATCTTGGCAGGTTTGCAGTCTGTTAGCTAATTACGATTTTCCTCTGCTTGTGATGAGATATTGACCGCATAGGGAATGGCTGAGGGTGGGGGCCTAAATCACGGCATCCAGCACATGAAAATGAAACCTAAGCTCATTTCTACCACTGGACCCGCAGTTTTCCAGCAGTGTATTAATTTGTCACTAACAGCAGGTGGTTGATGAATAGGGTCAGGCGTGTGTAGCTGCTGTCTAAGCACCCCCCACCATTGCCTTCCACTTGCTCTTTGGTCTGTTCGTTCTGCATGTGATGTCACCACACATTAACATGTATTCAGGAGGTACACCATTTTCACTATTCTTTTTTGCATGCTGAACACTGCTGTGATACTGTTTGTCACTGAAATGTTAGGATTGTATTCCGTAAAGATTATTCAGTGAAAATTTCATTTTGTTTATTTGATAGAATTTGACAAAACTGTAACATTTGTTACTATTTTTTAGATTTTATACATGGATATTCTCAGGTTGTTAAAAAAGAAACATGTGGAGTCACTGTTGTATGCGGGGGTTTTTTTTGTTTGTTTCTAATTCTTACATGGTACCATGTATATTTTTTTTTGCTATATGTGTGCTGACATGATAATTTGAACTTACTTGCCTTGTAAAGGGCAGCATATTTGATGTTCTTCCAAGAGTTTGTGTTCATCAGACACAAGCAATGTTAAAGGAGAAATGTAAAAAGATAAAGCTGACATTACTGATCAGCATTTTTCCCATCTGTTGATAATGTTGGCTTGTAGTTTACCAATGCATTCAGTGAACACAGAGCACAAGCACTGAAAGACAAGCAAGAGTTTGTAAATATTTTGCTTGGCAGAGACATGGTAGTTGCAATGATGTGGGCAGCACATGAAGAGGAATTCAGTTCCAATAGAAGTTCACAGCATTTCCACAGTGACAAACCTCAAGTGAAATACCAGCCGCACCTTCATGAAGGAAGTTGAGATTGCACAGAAACCTCTCAGACATGCAGACATGCCTGTCAGAATTATGTCACCAAAGCTATCTGCAGTGGCACCAACAGCAAGGAGAAGGGAACTCCATTGCACCACCTCCTCAAACAATTTGCAGACATGCCTTTCGCAGACATGCCTGTCAGAAGCATAGCCTCCCATGACATCATCATCATCAGCCGCACCAGCAGCCAGGAATGGGGAAAACACCCAACCTATCAAACATCCCAGCAATGCAGAAAGACATGCCTCTTGCAGACATGCCTGTCACTGAAGCAGGGAAGAGCAAAACTCGACAACCAACCACTCTGCAGTTTTGCCTGGCACAGAACAAGAGGAAGCAATAGACAAGCACCCACTCCTCATCCAAACGCTGGTCCCTCCCTCTTGTTCCACTCCTCTCCTCTCTCTTCCTAACACAAAGGATTGTGCTCGTGCAGACCGCCAGGCAACGAGTGGCTGAAGCTTGGCCCAAGTTTGCACTCCCTGAGTTGACCCACGTGAGAGAACACTTCAGAAACATTGTGCGCCTGTACTTGGATCCACCAGCAACGTTGTGATGAAGTCCATTGTGTGTGAAGAGCAGTGTGCTTTGTCTGACTGACATTTACTGGTGCAGAGAGAGTTCATGGATTGGGTGTGGGCTGTGGCTTTGAGGCATCTGTCTGTGGTTTGTCTTCAGGATGGGTAAAGTTGTGGAAATCCTGTTTTGTGTATTGTTTTGCACCCTTTCTTTTATTTGTTTTTATTTATATTTTTCTTTTTTATTTTGTTGTTGTTGTTATGATGATAAGAAGTACGAAAGTTTCTCTTGACTGTGCACAAGAGCTTGCATGTTCTAATGGCTTTTATATCTAGGAGAGATAGATCAGATGTGAAAGGTCGGAGTGTTATTTTTTATGAGCATGGCACGGGTGTACAGGATTGTATTGAAAGGTACAGCTGTCGGTCTGTGCACCCACACACTTCTGGTGTATTTTGTCACATTTGTATAAAACCTGACTTGATGCTAATTGGTACCATATCATATACCTAAGAAAAGTGCGTTCATAGTTACTGTGAAAGCCAGCTTCTCCCTCATCTGTGAGTTTTTCACACAGGAGACAAGATGGGCCTATTTGCATTACATTAGGACTGGAACAACAACAGAAATGGGTGCTCCACTGGGGATGGTGGGGGGGTCTTCTAGTACAGATTGTATCACCAACTTTTGGAAGGTCTGCTGTACTTTTAACATCGGCTTTCCTGTCATTCCTTTTGACTATTACTGTGGTGTGTTTGAGTGCGTAGACTGGAAGTGAAAAGAGAAGTCAGAGGGCTGGCCAGCATACTCAGCATGGCCAAGTTCTCCCTGCCTGAAGGACATCAGGATCTTAGCGATCATGTTACATATTGATGTGTATATATTGTCTTTGCTGTTTGGTAGTTTATTTACTTAATCATTGGGACCACAGGTTTTAAGCCCATATGATAACAGCTGATAACATTGGATACTATGAGGTTGGTAGGCTGTGATTATTTAAACTAAACCCATAAGAACGGGATTTGTCAGCAGAAAATTTTCTTAATTGCCATGCTCCAGCTGCTAACTCTGGTCATCCTCAAACACAGATAATCTTTTGGTGGGAACCTGTAGCATGCTGTGAAGGAAATATTGAGGGTACAGATGTTTGTAGAACACACCAGTTTTCTGGAAAATTCTTTGAATTGAAATTTCAGGTGCACAGGTCGGTAGCTGGTTTTGCCAACACTTTATTTGTACGTTTGAGCAGGTGCTGAAGTGAAGTGATTTCTTGATGACTGTTGTTACCTGACCGGCTGCTGATGACCTTGAGACTGCCTAAAATAAGCATTCAGTCTGAAAGGATCAGCATTTACCTAGTTTGACTGTGCCAGCCTGTAACCTTCTCCAGTTGTACTCTTTCCGCCCTACCCTCTTCTTCCCCCTTCCTACTTCCTGCCTATTCTGGCCCCTTTGCCCTTTCATTTCTCCCTCCTTTCTCTCCTCAGCTTTGTGTTTCAATCTCTGCCGGTGTCCTAACCCATGGTTTGAAAGATGAGAAAGCTGGGGAAATTTTGTCTTCATCCCAAGGACTAGGTCATAGGACTCGGTTGTGTGGAATGATGTTGGCAGTGGATACTTTGACACTTGCGACTTCACTGAGACAGCTGTAGGACAGTTGCTGACACAGATTCAGAAGACATTATGGGAGACGTGTCACAAAGTTGGCTGTGTGTGAAGATATCAGCAGTTTGTGTGTGTTCGCTATAGTGTTTATTACATTAGTTTGTTATGTGAAAAAAATATTGTTTATTGTCCATCCCCCATCTCTGCCATCTTCCTTAATTGTGGGTATTTAAAGTGTTTGGGCCACCACTTGATATTAGACTTTAAGCGTTATATGAAATATCCGTAGAATGTTAGACTTGTTTATATTTGTGTGACATTCTACTTATGAACATCAGCCCTGTCTGAAATAAAAGAAATAATTCAGAGTGACATCCTGCAATCAGATGTATGTTTTCTTTACTTACGAGTGAAACACTTAATGAGACATCTTTTTAGTCTCATGTAAGACTTTTTGGCTGCTAGGACTAAAAATATATTATGGACGTAGGCGGCTCCTGCCTGAAACCCTGACTCTCAGATTAATCTGTTTCTGCCGCTGGTATTTGATTTCTGTGTGTGGTGTGTGTGTATGTATGTGAGAGAGAGAGAGAGGAAGGGAGTGTGTGTGTGTGTATGTGCATTTGATCGTTCTGATACCTCATGTATATGCTGTTTAATAACTGAACAAATGTCTGAAATGGTGTCGTGTGTTGTGATCCATCACTCTCTGTTTCATGTCGTCAGTGTCCTAAATTTACTGTCCTAAATTTACTTATGGATATTGCAGATACTTCCTTATCAAAAGAGAAAAAAAAAAGTTGTTCAGTGGCTTATATATATATAAAAAAAAGAAGTAAGTCTCATCTTTGACTTTAGTCATGTGGAATGCCTGCTGTTTGCTTTGAGAGTGTGGGCTATGGAGCGTGATCTGCTTTGCAGGTAAAGATCCCCACCACCAGCAGCGTGGACAGCCTCTGCTGCAGGAGCCTCGCTTCGGAAACACACCTGCTCCATACAGTATGTGCTTCACACTTGCACTTTTGTCTCCCTCTCTCACTCTTCATGCCCCTCTCTCTCTCTCTCTCTCTCTCTCTCTCTCTCTCTCTCTCTCTCTCTCTGTCTCCCACACACACGCAACTCCCATTCCCCTTTTCTCTTGCTCTCCACCTTCCTCATCCACCCTCTGTCTCTGAAATTTGCCTCAATTGTACTTACCCATGGACACATCATTGTTGAATGAAGTATTATTTTCAGTGACCAGGTAATTGCTCTGCTCACCATGGGGAGTGAAATCTGTGCCACTGTCAGGACATTGTTTTCAACGCAAAGAACAGACATGCACATTCATGAGGACATCGCTTTCAATGCATAGGACAGGCATGCACATTCACGCAGACATGCACACACGGGTATGATTAAAAACCATACTTTGCATCACTTTCATACAATAAATTTTTTCGTTGTCTGTGGAATTGGATGGCCGTGGTGAAGCAAAATGAGTTAAGTAATAGGTATGGTACCAGATGGCCCTGCTGACATGCGTGGTGGCGGACCTCCTGGCTACGGAGGTGGCTATGCTGGTGGCTACTATGATGACTACGATGGCTATGGTGGGGGTCGGGGACCTTTTGGCGGCCCACCTGACCGCTTTGGAGGACCTAGACAGGTGTGTATTCTCAAAGCAGACATGTTTCATTCAGTTATCTTAACAAAATTTGTTGTTGGATATCATATGAAGGACATAGAATTTTAGATGTGCACAATGTACTTCATTTTTTGACCATTATGCTTCCCAAACCCCTTAGCAGAAAATCCGCTTTCTAAGAATGCTGTGAAGTTTTTTTCATGGTTAATATGGATCAACATATTTGTGTGTGTGTATTGTTTCACAGTCAAGAGGTCAGTTTCAAGATGGCCACCCTCGAACAGCAAAAATTGCCCAAATCCTTTTCAAAGGCAGGCCAGCTTTAGCTTTCAATTATGGAAGTTTTTTGTGTAACTTTTGGGAACAAAGAAGTTTTCTGTATTACAGAACCAAAGTTTTCATGAAAGTAATTGATTTTTAGGCAAGAAAAACTCCCAACGGTGAATTCTTGGCACACTGTTCTGGGATTGAAATGAGAGGATGGGGGTGAGAGGATGCATTTACTTGCTTTCCATCAAGAAGCAACATGGAAAAGCTGTGTGCTGATCTTACATGGAAAGCCAAAGGATTGGGTGATGCTGGAAGTTGGATAAGGCGGGACAGAACCCCTGTGCCGTGTTGATGATGGCTTGAGGACAGAGAACAATGCACAGTTCAGTGCCGGGAGTTGGTCATGACACACCAACTACCTGTTGTGTCATGACAGTTAATCAAAGACCAGTTGAATGGCTTTTGTTCATGTATGCAGAGATCTCAGCTTTTAGCAAATAGAACTCCAGGATTTGATGGATGCTTTTTATCTGTTATAAAAGGGTGTATTTATGGGGTGTGTTGGGCAAAGTGATGTGATGTGGCATGTGAGGCACCATGAAAACTTTGTATTCTCTGAAGAACCCTGTGCAGGACCGATTTGGGCCTCCCAGTCGCTATGGGGAGCAGGCCATGGGGCCTCAGTCCAGTGGACAAGGCTGTGTGGTCATGGTCTACGGCCTCAACATGGACAAGATGAACTGCGACAAGGTCTTCAATCTCTTCTGCTTGTATGGAAATGTGGTCAGGGTGAGTTCTTTGGTCTTGTGCTCCTTGCTTGTGTAACTTGATGCTGGTGTTTGCGAAAAGAATGTCATGATGATGATGACAGCAAATCGAACGGTTTGTAAATGACATTGATCAGTTTTATTATTAATCAGTATTCTCTCTTTATTCCACTCTGTACTCATCATTCCCACTATTATGTATGTGTTTTCAGTTTCCTGAAAGGTTGCTAACTGTATCAAAACAAACAAAGAAAGTTTTCTAGTGCACCTCAATATGCTGTTATGTTTTCTAGGTGAAATTCTTGAAGAGCAAAGAGGGAGCAGCCATGGTTCAGCTGGGCGATGGCATATCTGTAGAACGAGCAATCCAGAACTTGCACAACTGCTTCTTCTTCAGCAATGAGCTACGGCTCAGGTGTGTGCTCAAACCATAATAACACTCCACCCCTCCTCTCTGTGTTTTTCATTTGTAACTGACCATATCACTTGTTCCTCTCACTCACTGTTTGTTTAAGGTATCTTTTTTTTTCAAGCATCATTCTTTTACATAAGCATTTTTAGCTTGATGACAAAGCAAACTGTTTTGATTTAGACTTTTTATTTCCCAGGATGTTCCTGCTTTACACTACATAGCTTGAACATGATTTAGTAGTTTCTTGTACCCTTATCATTTCCATTAATGTTACCTTGTGACAGAACACATTTAGAATCAAAGAAGGCTGTGCTGTTTCTTGTTCAGAGCCACTCAAAGAACATGTGTATTGTAGAAAATGTGAAGATAGTTACCAGACTGATGGGTTTTTCTTCTTGTCAGCCATTCCAAGCAGGCCTTCCTGCAGGACGTCCCCAACCCACATGAGCTGCCTGATGGCACGCCATCGTTCAAGGACTTCATGGGCAACCGCAACAACCGCTTCACCAACCCTGAGGCTGCTTCCAAGAACCGTATCCTTTATGCAATGAATAGGCATATCGTGCACAGAAAACCCAAACCACTGAAAGAAACTTTTGTCTTCATAAAGATAGGGAAAAGAAAAAGAATAGAAGGTGCATCCATGCAAACCAAAACTACTGTGACTCACAGTTAGCTCACAAACAATTAAAAGAATAGTGTACAAACCAGGATATGTTCCCGAAAAAGGAAGCCTCAAGTTTTCATACACCCTTCAGTGGATACATACACACAGCAACAGCAGCATAAATGGTTTTTTTTTTGGTTGGTTTGTAGGAGTGTTTCTTTGGGAAGACGGTAAAAGCTATGACAAGAAGAAATTTTTTTTTTTTTTTTTTTTTGTTTCTGCTTGTGTTTGTTACTACTGGTGCATTGCTTATGACCAGAATCAGTGGAATTGAGGTTGTGGCTTTGGAGGGAGAGACAACACCCATGTGACTGGCTTTATTCTTGCACGCATTGTGATGTCTTGGATTTGTATTCTATTGTGTTAATTCGAAAGCGTCAGCAGCGTCGATTGTTTCCCTAACTCCCTACCAGGCATCCAGAGTCCTGCCAAAGTCCTTCACTTCTTCAATGCTCCTCCTGGCATCTCTGAGGATGATCTGAGAGAGGTCAGTTGGTTGTGCACTTGGTTTGAAAAATGAGAGTTGTCTGTCTGTGGTTGGTTTCTCGTCTTCACAGAAACACTTGAAATAATGTGACAGATTGCTTGGGAACTGATAAACATTTTATGTAGGTGATTGTTGAGCAGCCTTGCACTGTGCAAATGGAAAAGGAAGGAGTGGCTCTACTGGTTTACATAGGGGAAAGAAAGAAAACACTTGAACTGCTGGTGTCTGCAAGGAGAGTTAAAGGAAATAAGGATCTTTTATTTCTCGGATTGATCTGCGGATAGTAGCTGGATGGATTTATGTTGGCTTTTTAGTGTCAAGAATGTACATGGTTTGGATTTTGATTTGTACATAGTTATCTTCAGCCCGAATGCGTGCGGTTGGCTTAGTTATAAATGATAACTGCACATGAAAAGTGTAATTCAAAGGGCAAATAATATATTTAAATGTTGTCCTGCCTCCCAGAATTTCATCGGGTTTTTTAATTATGCGTGAGAAAAAATGCATTTCATGCACAAGTTTTGCTTACTCACGAACACGTTGCAATGCTCTATCTGTCTATTGAACTTTGTTCTTCATCTTTGCCTATTTGGTTTCTTTCACATACATGTATTAATTTCAATTTCTCTTTGTTGAACGTTCTGGTAAGCTTGACTTTTCAGTATTGTTTTGTCCTATAAATCAACTGGGAACATTAGTGTTCGTTAGTTTCACTTTCTTGTGTGCATGTACTCGGTATGCACTGGCCTTGAAATCATTGGAAGTTGAAACCTGAACTCACAGTAGCAGACTAAAGTGTACTTTCCTTGTGTGTTTCAGATCTTTCAGTCGACTTGTGGGAAATGTCCCTTGAGAACGAAGCAGTTCCCCTCTAAAAGTAAGTTTCTGCACTTTCTGTTCAGATTGTGGAGAGATCTGGAAAATGGCACACACGGTGTACACGCATGCACACACACACACACACACCCACGCACGCACGCACGCACTCGCTCTCTCTCACACGCACACACACACACACACACACAGAAGTATGCCATGGAGTTGTAGTTAATTTGAACAAATCAAGACAACCAAATCTTGATTAATCATAATCTGATACTGTTGCAGTGTGGCCATGTTTTGAAATTAACAGATTTGATGAAAATTACTCAACAAGCCATACATATGGTAAAATTTGCTTATACTTAGCTTTGAAGTCTCTTGAAAGATTGTTCATGATTACCACTCATAAATTCTGTCGCGTGTGCGTGTGTGTGTGGTGTAAATTATGTCTCTAAATTCTTTTAAAGAGCAAAAGTGAAAGATACATATACATGTGTACACCTTAGAATGTTTAGACTGTCCATTAGCAAAGGAAGTGCAAAGATTTAGCTGATTTTTTACTCATCGGGGTAATGTTCCAATAATTCTGTATATGTATTCAGTGTCAGATTCTTTGCTTATGACAAGTTCAGTAACTTGCTGAAATGAGAATGAGAATTTTATTTGTTTGCCGTTTGGTTTTGCTTTTGTTATTTTGATCTTATATATCCCTTTCTATTTTTTTGTTTTTACAAATGTTATTGAATTGAGTAAAGAGATTGTACATATTTCCTGTGGTTTGTTAGGTGGTTTTTTTTTTTTTTTTTTTTTTTTTCATAAGCTGATTGTCCTTGCTAAGGTGTGTTATCTGAAAGTAGCAACCTGTGAAGTAGGAATGGTAATACTGACTTGTGAAGTGTCTGGCAAGGGTGAGAAAGTGTGTGACATGGTGTGGTTTGGGTATTGCAGCGGAGAGAAGTTCCACTGGACTGCTGGAGTTTGAGAACAAGAGTGAAGCCATTGAGGCTCTGATCCTCACCAACCACCACCCCATCCCCAGTAAGTAGATTTGGGCTCAGTGTGTGTGTGAGAGAGAGAGTGAGAAAGAGAGAGAGAGCTGTCAGTTGCACCACGGTACTGTTCAGAATATCATTCATTGTGTGATGTTGAATATGTGTGTGTGGTTTTGAAGGTCACCTGCCTTGTCCAGTGATAATTATTTCCTAAAACAAAATAGGGGGTCAGACTTGGTACGAAAAATTCACTTCCAAATTTTCAGGGGGTCACAAAAATAGTAAGGGGGGTCACTATTAATAACTGCTAGGAAATGTAGTGAAAACACACACACACACACACACACACACACACACACACACACGAGCGTGCTTTCACTGGCTCACACACATAAATGAACAGAGAAAGAGGTAGAAATACAGTAGAAAAGAGGTGTTTATAACAGAGATAGAAATACATTAGAAAAAAAAGGTGTTCATAATAGAGATAGAAATACATTAGAAAAAAAAAAGAAAAGAGGTCTTCAAATAGAAATAGAAATGCAATAGAAAAGAGGTGTTTATAATAAAGTTAACAAAACATTCTAGACAGTGCTAAATATTATCTATTTGTATTCGTGTTCCCATGTTTTTAAAGTTTTGTCAACTAACATGAGTAAATGTGAGCACCTGCACTATCGGGATTTTAACGGTGAAACTTGGTTAGTGAGATGTACTCTTCGATTATCATCACAGAATTTCCACTACATGAGCCATTTCCTTCAATGTTGAAATATTTTATTGTATGACCAAATTGAATCGCCATGCAATGATCATCGGAAGCCCGGTGGAACCTACGACGAAACTGTAGACTGACCATTCTTGCTCTGTGAGCAACACATTCGTACGTTCAGAACGGAGCCATTTTGAATATCTGAAATGGTCATGTTGCATAGATCGTTCGACTTTTGTTCCATTCGCTGGATTGTCACTCACGAGCCACAGCTGAACTGTCAGATTTTGATTCTGAAAAGCCGAAGTTCCTATGGTTTTCCATGTTTTCCCCACTTAGCTGAATCATGTGATCTTGTGGTCCAATCATAGACTGGATAGTTTTCAGTAGAAAAGAGTTCTCAAGCAGAAGAGTTCATCAATGAACGTTCTAAAACGTCAAGGAAATTTACGTTTTTAACTTCGATCGTGGCTGATAAGACAAAAGCCCTTTTGTGTGATGCGCTGCTTAGAGTTGTAATGTGTACAGGAGAAAATCAGTGCATCACGATAAATTTTAGTACTTTTTTTTAGGACACACTGGCCTGAATTCCAGTGCGTCAGATGGGAAGTATATGCGTCAGAGACGCACATTTGTGCATAAAAATTATCACTGCTTGTTTGTCTGGCCCACAGTGATGTAATGAGTATCAGCTGCAGCCTGTTGATCTCCATGACAGAGATGAATGCATGGTAGCACTTACAACTTGTTGACCTTCATGGCAGAGATGAATGTTTTGTAGAACTTAGTCTGTTGACCTCAGCGACAGACTCAAATGTAGATACTTGCCAGAACTTGAGCCTGTTAGCCTCACTGATGCAATCAGGGATGTCTGGCAGAACTTAGCGTATTAGCCTTTGTGACCTAAACAGATGGTGAACTCTACAGGGTTTTCACAGGTTATTGTTTTTAAGTGTTCACCTCGCCCCAGAATAGAATTCTGAAAGGTCATCACTGAGCTTAAAGAATCCTTTCATTTATGTTAGCTATGTGTTCAGCGTTGCCATTTTGCCTAAGTCTGCTGTCTTTGGTAGAATCAGGAAATTTATAGCATTTCTTTTGATAGTACTCTGATTGGCAGAGCCCTTTAGAGGATTTGCAAATCAGGGCAGTAAATCTAATCAGCTATGGTTTGCAGCATTGGTATAATTTAAAGGGCCCAATCAAGGAACTGCTGTTCATACACTGAATTTTTTATGAGCTGCTGATTTTCACCATGAGAATACATTGGTTTTAAAGGATTTTGTATCTGCAGCCTAACAAGAACAAAAAAAATGCTTCCATTATACAACCAATCTGTTTTATTGCACTGATGTACAGACGGTGTCTGTGTTGATGAACAAAGCATAGGTTATCAAGTATTAACAGTGACTGCCAAAATATTTTCCAACTTGTCCTTGGTAGGAACAAATCATACAACTTTTGTAAATAAGGTTTTACCCCTTTTTTTATGCCATGGTCACATTTTCAGGATGTGTATATCTGTTGCAGGTGCTAAGACGCCATTTATCTTCAAGCTGTGTTTCTCGGCTTCTCCCATGGTGTGAACCCAAAAGAAATCAAATTTTTCTGCTTTGCATGCTTTTAGTATCATTTTATTTTACTTCATTTTTAGAATTAGGGGAGGTTTGGCATCTTTGCGTTTTTAAAAAAAGAGAGAAAAAAACAAACCAACACAACCACCAGTGCATTTTCATGGAACTGATTTAATAGAATTCATATAGTGCAGTTGATGTTGTCGGTGCTTGTAATCATGTCCACTTTTCTGAATTTTGTTTTCCTCATGTTATTGATTGGTTTTTAGAGTTTCAGAAGAATGGAGTAGAGGAAATGGAGGGGCAAAGTGACAATGATCTGGATACATAATGGACTTGCAGTAATTCTAAGGATGAAATAAAACATTGATGTCACTGGCTTCTGGCGTTTGTGTGAGTCTGTGTATGTGACTTCACTGTTCTCTTTAGGCATTTGTACACATCTGTACCGATGTCATTTTAATCATTGAATGCTGTCATTGAAATAGAAATGAAGCTTCAGTATGAAATCTTGTACATATTTTTAACCTGTCTCTGCTGCTTTTGAAGCTTGACTGATTTTTGGCTATGTTGAAAGCAATGACCATGACAGTTTTTGCAATCTTGACAACGGATCATTAGTAATTGTAGGACCACATCCACCCATTGTCTTGGCACTCGTGCATTCAAGGGCATTGCAACTGCTGGGGATGTTGGCTTCCATGGCTGTTTTACAATTAAACTTGAATAGCCATTCGTGGTCTTTGCTGTAGTTGTCTGCATGTATTCTCACAGGAAACGGGCTGGGAACAATTGGCAGCCTTAGCCTTTTAGATGCTGTTGGGATTCAAACCACACAAATTGAGATATCCCTTTTTTTTTTTTCTTTTTTTTATTTATAGGATGGACACTTGAACAGCTCAGTTACTGGTAAAAATCATGAACGTGTTTATGGACGCTCGTGCTTCATAAAATCCCTCTTTACACGTACATGTAAGATTGGGTGTGCAAGACAGAGGGAAAGGGAAACGGAAAAGACATGCCTGTCCACTTCAAATTGCGAATGTACATTGCTCTGACCAAGTCTCATAGTGCAGTTGCAGCAGGGGCAGTGAACTGTCAGAGGTTCACTGTGTCTGGGGCACAGCATGATGAAAGTTGGAACCCTCCTCCTCCTTCTGCAGTTGAACCTTCCTCAACCTGAATCGGGCCCCTATTCATAGCTTAGTGGACAGAGACTTTTCACAAGAGTTCAGATTTGTCGCTGTCAACTGACAGACAAAGTTTCAAACCATTTGACCATGGACATGGCGGGAGGAGTCTAAATGTTTGGTATGTGAAATATGAACACCACCATTCGTAGGTTTATCTGAATTTTTCCGTCAACTGCTTTCTGCTGAACTTCCTAGGGTGATGCTGGGGGCTTTTCCATTCCAATTCTGATCTGTTGCACTTCCTAGTCATTCTATCGGACCTGACACTTCAGGATCTTTAAATGTCCTGGGGCCATTCTTGAGATGTGCATTGATCTTCTGAGAACGTTTTTGTTTTTATTTTTTAATTTTTTTTTTGGGGGGGGTGCTTTTTAAACCAAGATCATTAGGCTTCAAGTCCAAAGTCCGAGCAGCTGCTTTCTCCCCTACTCCCAGCTCACCATCGGGAACTCCCCACAAATCCTAGTGTCAAAACCATTTGTATGATGATGGTAGACATTATACGAAAGAAAGGAGAAGAGCTGGACTGTTTCAACATCAATGCTGACCAGTCCTCCAGCCAGTGACCACCCGTTTTACAGCGTCGACCCAGTCCTAAAGTAGTGGCTTCATTCAGCTCGGGTGACCGGGGAAATAAAAATTCATGCCAGCAAAACTTTACACAATCTTGATTTTCTTGAAGGAAGAGTAGATTGCAAAGCCACTACTTGCATTCAAATCAAACTAGTAGAATTTGAACTCCACATCTTACTGTCATCATCACTATACTCATTCACCACTGAAATAAGAGCAAACATGTCACAAACAGGACATAAAGTTAGTTCTTGCCCTGCTCTCACACTCGGGGGGATTTCTTACCTACATTGTGCCTGTTGTGCTGTTTGTCAGTCTTTGGTGCCCATACAGTCACCGCCCTACCGTTTTTAGTGGGGTATTGCAGTTTTTTGTTTGTTGATTTGTTTGTTTGCTTTTAATGTAGTTAGCAAGATATCTGGCTGCGAGACAATACTGCAATGTTGACAGTGAGATTTACCAAAGAGAAATGACAAAAAGACCGTGCAAGGTGAAAGCGGATTCGATTGGTGTGTGTGTGTGTGCATGGGAAAAGCTGCATGGCTCAACTGGGTGACACTATGACATACAGTTACAGACTTGACATTTTACCCTACCCAAGGAAATAAGCAGATTTTTTTGAAAATGCCAATCAAGGGACATGACATAAAATTTAATCTTCTGTGTGTATGCCTAATACTAACCCTTGTCTGTCTCTTACCCAATCTCTATTCCAAACTATCCTTGAGAAAACCCTATAACACTTAAGCAAATATAAGCAAATAACGACAGCAACAACAGAAAAAAACAAACACCAAAACAAAAGAAAAATCGTAATAATTCTAAGAGTAACCTCTCGTGATCAAGGTGTTCGCATTAATTCACGATTTTGTGCTTTTTTTTCCCCCTCTGCACTGTTGGTCAAAACTCTTGCTGTAGCATCCATCTCTATCTGGCATGACTGTCAGTACAGATACACGACAGCAATATTTAGTAAACTGACCATGAGAGGTCGTAAACAAGCGAAACCACTCGCCAAACTCTCCAGAATCTAGCCATCTGGCGTCTATTTCTTTTTTAACCCGCGGGGCAGGTTAGATGGGGGGGGGGGGGTCCCTCCATCCCCGGCGGCAGCTACTAGGTCTGGTAATTAACAATAATAATAGGGGGCTTAGTATACTGTTCCGAGTACATTAAATTATAAGGGTGCAACTGAACTGCATCGAACAGGACCGGAGCATTATAACGGTGACACATGCTCAGTTTGAAATAAATGAATCGAATGAGAAAGACCATGCCGACTGAAACAATGCTAATATTCAATGAGAAACTACAATGACATTTTTGGTCTGTTCAGAGTGTATCGACTGAACAATTATTTGACGAGAATTAAGCTTGTTAACGATGTTGTTGCTTCAAGTCAGAATTCATGCTGGTAGGGGACTAAAAGCGAGAGATACGTCTAGTGGGTTGGCTCCTTCTCTGTCTGTCTGTGTCTTTAACACACACTCACACACACACACACGCGCGCGCTCGCGCACACACACACACACACACACACAGGGAGAAAGACGCACACGCACACGCATGCATGCATGCACACACACACACACACACACACACACACACACACACACACACACACACACACACACATCCCCATTCTCGCTTTTTGCTCGTATGCATACTTTCTGAAGTTTGCCTTTGTCTTGTTTGTGTTGTTCATTTGATTTCTTTTCAGAGAAATGTCTTGACTTGGAAGCCAGGGACCAAACAACGCGCGATTGATAGGGCAGAGCGCTAGTTCTACAGATCAAAATTCGCGATAATGGCTTTTTTGTTCACTGATTTTTTTTCCCCTCATAAAACAACAACGACGGCAACAACAGCGACAACAGCACAGCTTCACTTGCGCCAACGTGTACGTACATTTACCTTTGTTTCAGAGAAGAAAGCTAGATTAATTTTGTTCGATGCTGCATTTTTTGTGGATCTTGGGGGGAAAAAAAGCATGACGTGAGAAAGACGTGAAGATGAAATTGTCTGTCTTGACCTATCTTGACCCTATCTTTCCTTTTTGAAAAGGAGCCAGTCTTGTTCCCAGTAATGGAACAATAATCCTCACTTCTTCCTCAGCCCCGCTTTTCGACCCCCCACCCCCACCCCCCACACTGCCCCCTAAAAAAGAAAAAAAAAAAAAAAAAGACTAAACCAATTCGGCAGTATACAGCGTCTCGTCTGTTTGCGGCCTTTTGTAGTTATTGACTACTTCCAGTGGGTGTCTAGACAGCGGCATGGGACAACTTATGCAGAAAAGGTAGGAAGGTACGATTTCGGAACATGAATGATCAATAAACGAAAAGAAAGAGTCTTTTCCCCTTCAATCACGATAACCGAACAAATACTGATGTCCTTTTTACACGGCTTTCCGGCTTCAAATTGTTCTTTGTTGTCTTCGTTTTCCAAACTGACCGGCTCAGACACACTGTAGGGGAGGTGACGTGCAGCCACCGTCTCCGACGACCGGAATCGAGGACTGAGATGCGAACCGCAATCAATGGCCCAGAAATCGCAATGGGATATTTCGGCAGCGGCGAGTGTCAGTCAATCCGTAGTTGAGACAGCTCTTTGTCTTTGTTGACTCTGGGACTGAGAAGACAAGGACGACATAACCCTAAGGTATTCGTCCCTGTGTGTGCTTCTTCCTGGAAGTAAAGGGAAATGAATGTAAAACTGGATCCTTTTATGAACTTTTACTTTCCATTTGCTAACGGACACAACGTAGTTTTTGCTTGGGTTCCCAGTCATGTGGGCATTCGAGGCAATGAGATGGTTGACCAGCTTGCCGAGAATGCCACAAGGGAAAAGTTGATCAGATTTACTGTTCCTCACACTGATCTGAAACCCAAAACAAGGCCTATGCCAAAGACCTCTGGCAAGAGGAATGGACCTTGCAGACGGATAACGAACTGTATAAAATCCGTCTGCAAGGTCCATTCCTCTTGCCAGAGGTCTTTGACATAGGCCTTGTTTTGATTTAATTGAGGTTATTTGTATTTGTTTCTGTCCGTCTGTGTGTTTGTCTTTTGATCTCCCTTGCATCTTTGGGTGGATCCTCAGGCGTAGGCTCAAAGATTGTCCCCTACATTTTATACTCTTTGCATAATGTCTTTAGTTTTTCAGCAACTTTTTTCCTTCCCACACTTTCGTTTGGTTTCATTTACTACTCTTCGCTGGCTGCTTTTGGGGGTGCTATTGGATTCTTTTTTGCACCCTTGGTGGTGAGAACACCACAGTATTATGGACTGTGGTGTGTCTCTATTTGACACCAGGAGCGCAGACACAACCAGCCGTATCTCCCTGGTGAGTTCCGACCCAGTGGACGAAAGACCTCGGAGCAGGCAATACAAATATGTTTGCCTTCAAAAGGGATTGCAATGGTTTCCTTATGCAGCTAGTGAAAAGTTTTCATATCAGTAACATATTTTCTTAATTTCATGTTCCCAGTTTCTCCATCTTTAAACTCTCTTCAACACCCCCCCCCCCCTTCCTTAAGTCCAAATCTTTGCAAAGTATTACTATGAAGACAGTTCAGTTTTTGGTCTGGCTTGTTTTTTTTTTCCCCCACTATTAGATTGTTCGTCTATGTATTTGTCTCACTTTATTCGAGTTCGAAAGGCTGTGCCAGTCTTGAATAAAAGTTACTCTGCGTTAGGTTTTCTTATGGGAGCAAAAAATACCCCACTTCTTTACTGTACAAAATCCGTCCAAACCGCAACGAGTTTTTACCATGTTCCAGAGGCGTCCGTGAAGAAGAAACAGTCCTGTTCAGCTTACACACAGGCCACTCGTTTTATACCCATTCTTACCTTTTAAAACATGAAGAAGCTCCGTGGTGTATTCCATGTCATGTTCCACTCACAGTGAAACATATTCATTTAGATTGCTGGGACTTGCACGATGTGAGACATAAACACCTTACAGCAGGGTCCATGAAAACCCTGTTCAGAGATTCCCACCTGACGTGATCTTTGAGTTTCTGAAAGAGATTAACATTTTTCATCTGATTTAAGATTTTACGGAAGAAAGATTTTTAACGAAGTTTCTGGTGCGTTTTTACAAGATGTATTTTAAAGAGATGTGTAAAAGTTGTTTCGTTTGTCTTATTATTATTTTATATATATATATATATATATATTTTTTTTTAATGACTTGTGAGCTGATTTTAACGTGGTGACAGCCCTGATATGGCCCTTTGCGGTCGGCTGGGCTATATAAGCTACGTTACCTTACCTGTGTGTGTGTGCGTGCGTGCGTGCGCGTGTGACATGGCATGTAAGAGTCGCCGTTCTAATAGCTGTATGGTTTTCACGCTCCTACATAGGCCTCCATGATCACTAACACCACCCTGCCACCGTTGCCCGATCATCAGTTTAATACGACACTACGTTAGAATAATGAGGGAGCCCTTCCTTCCTATCCGGGCTGTCCCCTCCCTCCCTCCCCTCCTGACACGACATACCCGTCTCTCTCTCTCTCTCTCTCAAATAAATCTTGCAAACAGGAGTAAATTTGTATATAGTAGCACGAAGTTTATGAACTTAAGGTGCCTACATCAAAGGAAACAACAAAGATATATCACAACACAAGACTGAATTGTGGAAAAGGCCCCCGGAAAAGGTAAGATTTCAACTGGAAAAAAAAGGTCCACACAGCTATTTTCTCTGTTCAGACATTTCCCCTCCCTCGCCGTCCTAGCTCAGAACAGCGGCCTTTTGCGAACATCCATCCTACTTGTCCTCTTTCCGCTTCTACATGTGTGTATGTATGTGTGAGTGGAGGGGAGAAGTGAGAGGTGGTGATGGGGTGGTAATGGTGGTTGAGGTCACAGGAGGATGGAGCCTGCAGGTTCTTTTCTCGTATTTTAGAATTCTAGCTGTTCACGTCGACACAGGCCTATCCATCATGTTTTGTGTGACAGGTATCAATAACAGGGTTTTCCTAGAATAAAAACATTCCATAAAAAAAGCTAATCGGAGTTTGATATCTGGAAGATCATTTTCATGAATATAAGTGACTTTTCATCAGGAAGATCATTTTCACAAATATAGGTGATTTTCTAGCGGGATCAACACCAAAATCTCAAATCAATGTAAAATCCGAACACTCTCCACAGTTCAAACCAACGACATAGGATCTCTAACATCAGTGTGCAGGACCGTCCACACCACTACAGTGACGAGTGGCTCGGCATTCAAGTCGATCAGATCCGGGTGACGAATCATGGACCTGACACTCACTGACGTCATTTCTTGGGCCACAGCGCCTCAACGGAGAACAGTATATCAGCCAGGTTGCCGTCCAGAAGCGTGTCATCCAAAAACATCTCGCCAGAGCTCGGCGGTCGGATCGGGGAGGCATCTGGCAAAGCCGAATCGGGCACGTAATAGCTGGCCCTCCCTGGAGGAGTCAGATTCAGCATGCTGATGCTGCGTCGCTTCGTGGTGGCAGGAATGTCCCGCCCCGCCGCTCCATGGCTACACTCCACTTCCTGAATGACGCCACTTCCGCCGGAAGCGTCGCCGGTGTCGAGCTTGTCCAGGTCCCCCATGCTGGCGGTGCACGGGAGGAAATGGTCCGGGAGGAGGCCGGCGCCGAGGACGGGGGCGGCGAGGCTGTTTCTGTGGCTGCTGTCGCAGCTGCCGTAGCCAGGGACGTCGCCTCCGATGCTGCAGGAGGAGGAGCCCAGCAGAGCCTGGCGGAGAAGGGGGCGTCGGAGATCTCGGTGGGGTCTCTGGCGGCTGAGCCTGGAGACAACAGGTGTGGGAGGTTTGAGTGCTTGCTAGTTATTTGTGTGTTGGCTGAGTCCTTCATTTCATCCACTCAGCATGATTATGTCAATTTCATCGTTAATCAGTCAGTACGTTGGTCACTCACCGTAATTGTAGCAAATTATTCAGTCAGTAAATTAGTCGCTCACCAAGATTTTACGAAATCAATCAGTCAGCCAGTACGTTGTCGCTCACCATGACTATATCGAATTAGACAATCAGTCAGTACATCAGTCAGTCAGTCAGTCGCCAGAAGTTTTGCCGATTGGACATGGGTTTCCAACCCCCTGAAAAAGCGTCGACACCTTTCCCAGATCACCTCCCCACCTCCACCTCCTCTCCCTTTCTCCCTTCTTCCCCGGTCCTACTTTGACGTGTTCGCTAGGTAGTATTGTGGTGCGACTTTTAGCTGCTTGCTTGATGATTGATGTGGATGCATAACTTGAAATGGAGTGCGCGAGTAGGCCTACAAGTTCCAATGGTTTAGTATCACGACTAGCAGCAGATACAGTGCAGAGCCAAAGGCAAGAGAACTTAATCCCAAATTGAGGCAGTGATAAACACTGATTGCTTCCCTTAGATCAACAGAAGGGGGAACTCGCCGACGATTACGTACAAAATAGAAGATTACATTAGTTTTGATACATCCTCTTCCCCCCCCCCCCCCCCCCACCTCCATCCCCAAGACCACCCCCCTGCTTTTGTTTCAAAGAGGAATGGAAAGTAAATAAAAAGTACTTAACAGCGAGTGCATTTTCAAACTTGTTATTTTCAGCCTTTTCAAGATGAGCCATAAAGCGGGGCGCCCTCTCAGTACTATTACTATTACAATCAAGAAGTTTAGGCATGTGCTAATAATATGAAGCTTGGGTATAAATGAATTATGTAAAAAAAAAAAATGTTTAATTGATAACAGACGTATTTCAAGCGACTACTATGAACTTCTACCATCAGGGACAATGAAGACTGAATTTAGGGCACAGTAAACTTCAGTCCGTAGATCAGTTCATTTTCTCAATTCAACACTTTTCTACCATTTTTCTGGGAATCCAGTGAGTGTACGAATGAGTAATTAGAGTGTGTGTGTGTGTCTGTGTGTGTGTGTGTTGTGTGTGTGTGTGTGTGTGTGTGTGTGTGTGTGTGTGTGTGAAAGGAAGAGGGACGTGGAAGGGCAGGGGATGACGGTGAGTAAGTGGGTGATTTGGAAGTCCGCGGGAGTGTGAGTTGAGGGAGCGGGGCTGGTTTCCTCCATTCACGTCATCATTTTATATGATTTTTCCCCCTCTGTAACTTGGATCCTGTTTGTGAGAGTGAGTGAAGTGTACATGTTTGAGGTACTGTGACTATATGATGTTTGATGAAGGTTAAACCTTTGTGCATTGTTTGGTTGTTTATCACTTGTTCTATAAATGTCTTCATGTTCTCTTCGTTCCTGCTTTTGTGATAACTATTGCACCTAACACGCTAGCCCTTTCAGGAAATAATGAAGTTGTTCTTAACTTGTCTTATTTTTGTTCATAAAATAATATAACGTTTGGCCAACATTGCACACACAACACGCGCGCGCATGCATTCATGCACACACATACGCGCGCAGACACACACGCAGACACACACAAAACGACGCACGCACGCTTGCACGCACGCACACTTATGGGAGCATACATACGCGCGCGCGCGCGCGCGCGCACACACACACACACACGCGCGCTGCCACTTTGGATTCTATGTTATATAATCATTGTGATGTTCGCCCAAGTAAAATTGCAAGGTATGCATTCTATACACTAAAGCTTCAGAGACGATGTCATAAATTCGAATGATTCATACGAAGAGCACTGTACTTGCCCTGTTGTTACAGATCTCCCTCTCTTCCCGCTCTCCTACACTTATCCGCTCTCTTTCACCGATGTGAAAAGGCTGCACACCAAAACTTAATGCGCCAAGGCCTTGCTTAAGGAGTCAAGTATTTATAAACCGGCGCAGTTCGATTGTTTTGGTAATTTGAATTGTGTCTCAAAGTTGCTTCTCCTCATTTCCTCTCATAATTATGGCCATCAAGGTACAGGAGAGGTGGTTCCAAGCAGACAGATTAGAATCAAAGGAATGGGATTATTTTGTGCATTTGAGGCTGGCGCAAAGATAGGGTGAGGGAGAGTGCAAAGGCCTGAAATGTGTGTCAACTAAGGGGAAGGTCATGTATTTGAAGATTGTTTGTGATTTCATCCATGGAGATCCCCCTAAACAAGGGAAATAATTGGTGGGGAGGTCTTCTTTTGATCAATTATTAGTTTAACATTAAATGCTGGCTCAAATTTACGGTAGACCTCAAAACGCTTACATGGATTATGTAGTGTTTTAGAGCAATATCCTAACTGTGGCGTGTGGCTACATATTCTCCTTTGCGTATGGGGCGGGTGTCTAGAAGCGATAATTCTGTCTGTCTGTCTGTCTGTCTGTCTGCCTGTCTGTCTGTCTGTCTGTCTGTTGTCTGTCTGTCTGTCTGTCTGTCTGTCTGTCTGTCTGTCTGTCTGTCTCTCTCTCTCTCTCTCTCTCTCTCTCTCTGATGAATTCCACTTTTTCTTTTGTTGTGAAGAATATAAAGACATACGAGAGAAATATGATGGTTTTAGAACACCGTTTGCAAGGAGGCGTAACTTGGTCGCTTTGCTACAAACAGATAAAACAGAATGTATAAGGTCCATGGCAATGTTTATTGCTGAAGCAGTTAGTAGGCGCAAGAAAAAAAAAACTTGACATTGCAGCCTAAAACAAAACAAAACAAAAAAATTTTTAAAAATGATAACAGAAAGTAAAAAAAAAAAAAAAGTGTAAAATAAAGTATGGCTGTTTTTCAGCGATTATATCTTCCCAGTTGGTTTGGAGGCCTGTTGGTCGCCCTTGATGTTGCTTAGGGCCAGGAGCCTTTTGTTCAGTTATTGGATTGTTTCATTTTGGAGCCTTTTTTGCTTTTTTTCCCCTTTTCTTCTTAATGGTGGTTTCATAGAAGACTGTATACCCCCATGTCAAATAGCATGTTACTTGCTGATGACATTAAACAGTAGTCATTGTCATTCATTGTCATTGTCTCTCTCTCTCTCTCTCTCTCTCTCTCTCTCTCTCTCTCTCTCTCTCTCTCTCTCTCTCTCTCTCTCTCCCCTCTCAAGAATTTCACAAACAATCGCTTGAACTAAATTTATGTGACGATGTATGTAGCGACATTCAGCACTTATTCTGTATTTTTAATGGCTTGATGGTCGAAGGAAATGGATTACTGAGGTGCGTCGCGCGCGCGCGCGCGTGTGTGTGTGTATGTGTGTGTGCGTGCGTGCGTGCGCGCGCGCGCGCGCGTGTGCGTGTGTTGTCAATGTATGTGTGTGTGTGTGTGTGTGTGCGTGCGTGCGTGCGTGCGTGCGTGCGCGTGCGCGCGCGCGCGTGTGTGTATGTGTGTGTGTGTGTTGTTAATTGTAGATTTGAATTATTTGGAATTCTCTTTCTTTCGATGACATAGTCTATTGATGCAGTAATTGTAACCTTGCCAACAGGGCTTTTTGCTATTGGCAAAAAAAACTGTGTCAGTGTCAGTGTCAGTGTCTGTCTGTCTCTCTCTGTCAGTCTGTCTGTCTGTTTGTCCGTCCGTCCGTCTGTCCGTCTGTGTGTGTGTGTGTGTGTGTGTGTGTGTGTGTGTGTGTGTGTGTGTGTGTCTGTCTGTCTGTCTGTCTGTCTGTCTCTCTCTCTCTCTCTCTCTCTCTCTCTCTCTCTCTCTCTCTCTCTCTCTCTCTCTCTCTCTCTGTCTGTCTCTGTAGGCGATATCGACCTGGCCTTGACTCATTACGCATTTATTTGTCAGCTGCTTCGTGTACGAAATTGTTTCCTAGTATTGATGAGTTTCCTTCACGTATTCTGCAATGTTTGTGTCAACGTAGAATTTGTCTTAATGTTCTTGTAATGTATTAATACTTTCCTTCATTTGTGGGCCGGTGTAACAGGCCGGAATACATCCCTGGCCCGGACTATACCAGGGTGTAAAATGGCCCGGGTTTGAAATGGCCCAGGCTATATTATACCGTTCCTCTGTGGGCCAAAATGCACCCCACCTGAGGGCTGTTATCATTGCAATGTGGCTGTTGCATCAATATCACAGAGTGACTATGTTTTCACAGTGCCTATGATGGTTATTAGCAAATGTGATTCTCCATTCTTTGGTCTTAAGAACTAATTATGAATACCATTCTTAGTTTATAGTGCTTCTTATGAATCCCGTGAACTAATTATGAATACCGTTCTTAGTTTATAGTGTTTCTTATGAATACCGTGAACTAATTATTAATACCGTTCTTAGTTTATAGTGCTTCATATGAGCATCTGCAGTGACAGATTCGTGCACACTTTTATACTTTCAGCACATTATTCTATGGTCTTTGTCCTTGCAGCGACAATGAGCGAAATTCAGTTGCGTTCACTGCATGACAAATTTAGTGATTTATTTTTTTCGTTTTTATGTTCGTGTGTGTGTGTGTGTGTGTGTGTGTGTGTGTGTGTGTGCGTGCGTGCGTGCGTGCGTGCGTGCGTGCGTGCGTGCGTGCGTGCGTGCATGCGTGCGTGCGTGTGTGTGTGTTGTGTGTGTGTGTGTGTGTGTGTGTGTGTGTGTGTGTGATCAAAACATGTCTAGTGTATTTAAAACGCGTAATCTTGTAAGCTTTGCTCTGGTAGTTGATACAATAAGTAAGATTTCAATGGATAAAATTACCCGGAGGGTGTAAAGTGGTCTAGGCCGTTTTAAACCCAGTTATATTTTGGTCCAGGCATCTTATACTGGGATAGCTGCACCAGATTAGAAAAAGCCTATTGTTAGTTTATTCCTATTTTCCCTCCTTGCACAAATCTCTCTCTCTCTCTCTTCTCTCTCTCTTCTCTCTTCTCTCTCTCTCTCTTGGGAATTTTTTGATTGTCAGATTGTTCTAAACATGCTCTCTTATCGCACCCACTCTCGCCTCTTTCTCCCCCACCCTCTCTCTCTCTCTCTCTCTCTCTCTCTCTCTGCAGACTTACCCCGCACTCCCTTCGCTCCTGCGTCTCTCTCTCTCTCTCTCTCTCTCTCTCTCTCTCTCTCTCTCTCTCTCTCTCTCTCTCTCTCTCTTTTTTAAAATTTTAATCCGTATTGTATTGTAGTTCTAGTCACTTTTTGCATGCTTCCTTTGTTACCTTTTATTTTATATTGTTGACCCTACTCCGGGCGAGGACTGGATGTAAAAAAGCACATCAGTGCTTATCTATTATCCTCGTAAATAAAGAATTTTGTCTTGTCTTGTCTTGTCTCTCTGTCTGCCTGTCTGTTTGTCTGTCTCTGTCTTTCTCTCTCTGTGTCTCTCTGTCTGTGTCTATGTCTGTTCGCCTGTCTGTCTGTCTGTATCTCTAACTGTCTCTCCTTCCCCATCTCTTCTCCCACGTCTTCTCTCATAGCATCTCTCTCTCCCTCCTTCCATCTCATT
>CM065717.1:40495554-40510554 GCA_033310375.1 Conus canariensis
AGATAAGACTAGGTTATGCTGAGTTACGCTCAGGTTTAACACCCATATCAACCTCTGGTGATATAACAAACGGACATAACTATCCCAGGAGAATGGGGATGAGGTTGAGCTAGAGAGTACCAATCTAGCATTGAACTGAACCTCCCACAACCCCCACCCCCCCCCCTAGAAAGACAACATTTGAAGATGTACGTTAAAAATGCCATAGTTTTTACGTTGAGTGTCAGTGAGGACGAGATGGCACCGTTTGTCACTGGACTGATCAGCCGTAACAGCCAGACACCTCTAAATGATAGCCATCGTCACGACGATTTATGTGCAGCCCATTGATCTCTGTGGAGCTCCCCGCGCTTATCAGGGTCGTTCATCTCCAAACGCTCGTCCACTTCTACCATCATCGCACACAAATCATCAATATTTCACAATCGACCGATTTCAATCTTCTCACCTCACCCTCTCCTCTCTCCTTCCCCGAAGAGAGAGAGAGAGAGAGAGAGAGAGAGAGAGAGAGAGAGAGAGAGAGAGAGAGAGGAGAAGAGAGAGAGAGAGAGAGAGAGAGAGAGAGAGAGAGAGAGTACAGACACACACCACAGACATCCTCAAAATGCTGCAGGGGATATAATCAATCGTAGGTTATGATACAGGGAGCGTCAGATATCACTTCGAATGGAATACATGAAGGGACGAGGAGACTAATTCTAAGTATGAGTGGGTTTCCTCCGGGATCTGGAGGCAGAAAATGCTGGTTCATGAAGTACTGCAATGGAAATTTATTCCTTAACGTAGCACCAAGATCAAAGAAACCGCGTTGACCTGAAGAGCTTTAAAAGTGTTTTGAATCCGATGTAAGGAAGCGAGTATCGTCTGAAGAACAGAGAGAACGTAAACGGACAGATAAACAGATTAACAATTCAGACAAGAAAGGTGGTAATGTATCAGTAAAAACACCGTAGCAAAGTGTGCGGATCTTGATTTCAGAACTACTAGAAACAGGAAGCCAGTGCAGACAGGATAGCAGAGGAGCAACAGGTTCTCTCTCTCTCTCTCTCTCTCTCTCTCTCTCTCTCTCTCTCTCTCTCTCTCTCGCTCTTGCTCTCTCTCTCTCTCTCTCTCTCTCTCTCTCTCTCTCTCTCTCTCTTGAAAATCAGGCAGGCAGAAAATGGTTTCAAAGTAAGGTGACGGCAGGCAGAAATTGAAACAACAGCAACAACAACAACAACAACAAAACCAGACAAACCAAAACACACACACACACACAAAAACTGTGCCACCTAACGAAAGACCACACAAATGACCAAACAAACATGACGCGTTTCAACCTCTGTGGTCTTCTTCAGGCAAGGCAGACACCATTCAGGACAATGAAAATGAAGGACGAACATTCAGAAATCAATAACGTAAAGCAAAATACAAACCAATGAAAGATAGCTGTCAGTTTGAATCAAAGTTGGTTACACTGTGAGGTGACTGCAGACTGAAATTGAAACAAGATTGAAAAGAAAATAGATTATTACAGTGCTGCCAAAAAAACAAACAAACCCCACAACAAAGAAACAAACAAAAAACGAAACAAACAAACTACAAAACAAACACCACGCGTTTCAACCTTTTTGGTCTTCTGCAGGCAAAGTAAACAACACTCCAACCAATGAAAACGAAAGACGAACAGTAATCGATAACGTAAAGTAACAATATGACTTTCTCCCAGCAGTGAGTCGACACCATTTCGAGGAAACCCGGAGAGTAATGCGACGCAATAATGCAGGCAAGATCCTGTCTAATGAAGCCAATCCCCTGGACCTCAAAAGTAAACAGTCAAACATATTTAACTGACTCGGTCGCTCACTGAGAATATTTCACTACCTCCAACACACTTGGCTTAGTATGACAGAGCGATGGAGTTTGGTTCAGTTACTAGAGAATCCAGAATATTGGCTTCGTTAGTAACTTTTCTCAGAACTGCCCCCATTTTGTCTTCATTAAGTCGAAGCTTGTTGTGTATGATCCAGACTTAAACCTCTGATACTCAGTTTTGCGTGGTGTGGAATTGTGAAACCGACTGATGCATAAAGTTCAGTGTTATTAGTAAACGCACTTTGGGGGAGGCCAAGTCGCTCAACCAGAGAAAGGTTAAATGTGGATGACAGACTGGAACCTTTGGGAACACCCTATGAATGGGCGGATAGATGGTGTACCATGATCAACAAGGTTTTGTCAGATAAAAGTATTATGAACGAAAAAAAAAGAAGAGAGAGCTCTGTCGCTAAATAATGGTTAAAAACAAATTAAACTCGACCCAGACTGGAGGCAGTTCAAGTACGTTCGTGTGTGTGTGTGTGTGTGTGTGTGTGTGTGTGTGTGTGTGTGTGTGTGTGTGTGTGTGTGTGTGAGAGAGAGAGAGAGAGAGAGAGAGAGTTCTGTTTGATGAGAGATTTGATTTTTAAAATCCTGATAACAGGACGTAGCATTAGGAAGACCCCAAGTGTGACCTTTCTACGTAACCTTGCACGAAAGTACAAGTCACCTAAGCAGCTACTGACATCCTGTATGTATATTACATGGACCGAGAAAACATTATGTTATCTTTATGGAACTTTTACACCTTTTTCGAATGTAATATCCGATCCTAAAACAATCCATGGTTTAAAATAAATGGGAGGGGGTGGGAGTGGGTTGGGGAAATGGGGAGGGGGTGGGGTGAGGATGGGGAGATGTTCACTGTTATTATTTCTGAGGGTTGCTGATGTGAGTATTGACAAGAGAACATGACAACAGCATACATCGGAGACCTGTCGATTATACTAAAGACAGCGGCTTTCACCGACAGTATTGATCTGCAGAGAGAGAGAGAGAGAGAGAGAGAGAGAGAGAGAGAGAGAGAGAGAGAGAGAGGAGAGAGAGAGAGAGACAGACAGACAGACAGACAGACAGACAGACAGACAGACAGACAGACAGACGAAGACAGAGAGATACAGGGACAGAGGCAGACAGACAGACAGACACAGACAGACAGACACAGACAGACTCGGACACAGACTGAGACAGAGGTATACAGAGAGAACGAACGAACGAAGGAATTTTTTTCCTCGATTGAATAAAAGAATAAGCGCATAAGGTGTTCTTTACATTTGTCCTCAGAAAAGTAGGTTATCACAAATTGCGAATTAAACACATTCAAGACTTACTCAGAATGAAAGAACAAAATAGAGCAAGATGTTCCAAAAAATCAGTCTTCAAAATGACGTTCAGTACTCATAAAATATCAGTTCATGCGTACAGAGAGAGAGAGAGAGAGAGAGAGAGAGAGAGAGAGAGAGAGAGAGAGAGAGAGAGAGAGAGAGAGAGAGAGCCCATTCGGTTTGGTGTCTGTCGGTTTATTTGGGTGCATGAAATATTGTTAGTACTGCGTTTCCGACCCAATCTTTCTGAAGAGGCAGCCCTATCCACACACTCGGACAGACATTCAGACAGATCGTACGTGACAACTGGTTTTAAGCAGCATTTCCTGGGTGAAACCCAACGTCCTGAGGCATAATTCATACCCGGTTCTTTGTACGCATGAAAAAATAATTTCCCATTCTGTTGATTAAAGTTCTTGGTTCTGTTCCACTTAAAAATATTTTGTAATTTCTTGGACAAAACGAAACCATGATCAGATGAAGAAGAATGATTTTTTTAAAGATTCTAAGGTCGAGTAATTTGTGTGATTCAGTTTCATCTAAGACTTCACTGTATAAACTCAGTCTTACTAACTTGGTTTTAGTGTTTTGACGTTTTTGACTTGGTGTAATCAGCATAAATTCAGATATAGATTTAAGGGGATGAAAGGCCATATCTCTTCAGCGGTCCAGTTAAAGAAGATCAACGTGTAAGTCAGTGCACACTGTTTTTGCATTTCTTAGAGAGAAAATGGTGTCATTAGCAAAACAACAACAACAACGACGGCGATGACAAAACTCGCAAAAATATCACGCGTGTAGACAAAGGTTATTGATGTAAATTATGACTTAACCCTGTGGAACTCCACAGTTGAAAGGCACGACAGAGGATGTTGTTTCATCTTGGAAAACTACCTGTCGTCTTCTTTTTTTTTTTTTTTTTTTTTTTTTTTTAATGAGGAATAAAGATATGAGTTCGAGTGATTCTAAGGGTTATAGCTATATACAGATTTTCTCAAAAGTAATCAAAAGTTTGAAAGGTTTTAGCGAAGCCGAAAAGACTGCTCCTGTGAACATGTCAGTTTTAATACTTAAATGCCATTGTTCTACAAGATGAGTTAGCACAGTGTGGCAGAAATGTTTCTTTTTTTTATTCCCCTTCGATCAGGATAAATCGAATAGATGTCCTTTAAGGTGTTGTTTTTTTTAAAAGAGTTGTTTAGATAAAGTAGAAAAAAGGATGATTAGGATCTCCGGATTTAAAGAGTGTAATACTCATGCACCTTCACAACAGCAATTATACGATGGAAAGACTGTATTTGTAAATTTTGAAAACCATAGTGCCTGGATTATCGTAGCCTCGATACCTTAACTGTTTTCATAGATAAAAGTCCCGAAAGACTCCTAACACATTAACAAATTGACACCGAAATTTGGATTATATGTTCCTGAAATCACAGAACTCTCTTTTTCTTATAAATCAAAACAAATAATCGGATTTGGATGGTCAAGCCTAAAAGTTCTTTCTGCTACAATAGTAAAAACTTTCATTCAGATTTGCACCTGATGATATCATTTTTAAAAGAGAAAAGCAAACGCTTTACCAGAGAGGTCATTGCTTCCCAGATTGATTTTCGTTGTATTTTAAAGCGAAACAAATTTACTGTAAATATTTTTTTCTGCATCTGTTTTCATACAAGTTAATTTACACCATTGCCTCTTGAAAAGTTTGTCTGAGTTGTTTCTAATCACAGTCAAGAAGTTTACGGGTCATTATCTTAACAGTTAGCCACAGTTGGTTCCCCAGTGTTTTTAACACTTTAATCATGGAGCATGCTCCCAAAGACGAAGAAAAACGTGCTGTACCAAACTGCAAGTGCCTTTCCGGTATCATTATACTGGTAAACCTCTGAAAAGTCCACAAAGAATAAGTCATGAATCAGACCAAAAAATCGTCAGTGTTAAATGCTCTTTAACGTCGACAAAGATATTTATCTAAAGCCATTTCTTGTTGTTGTTGTTGTTGTTGTTGTTCTTCTTCTTCTTCTTCTTCTTCTTCAGAAGTTTTGCACCTTTTAGACCAAGTTAGACAGACTGGAAATAAATCACCGAGACCAAACTCAGGTTGGCCTACGGATGTTTTTACATTATCGGATTGGTTACATGAATGTGGTGAATATTTCAGATAACATTTTTTTTTTCTAATTGGAGTGTTTCCTAATTTTATTAACTTTTGTATTTCAAATATTCTTCTCTGTCTATTAAGTGGTTTCGGTGGCTCAACGTTAAAATCTCCAAATAATCTCTGTTCGATGAATTGAAACATCCTCCATCTTAAGTATGAAACGATCAAAAAGCTTTACATGTTCGTCAGGGTTTCTGTATAAAGATCTACCAAAAATGATTTAGTCCCTTTCGAATGAATTTCTATGCATATACATTCAATATAGTATTTGTAGAAGGTGTTTTTCTATTTATGATTAACTAAGTTATGCACATAGGTTACTGAACCTGTTTTTAGCTTAGCTTAAACATCTCTTCTTATTATATTTTATATCTTAAAATTGATGGGCTTATTAAGGGTCTGGAACACTTAGAAGTCCTGATTTTGAAACATGAAAACAGCGAATATGACAGCGAAAATAGTTATCTGATTTTGATGAAATAGAAGTAATCTGGTATTTTGTATAACAAACGATAAGCATCGATATAGCCAACTTTTAAACCTGGTGAACAATTTGTCCCTACTGTGCTTATTTGTCATAAAATCAAACGTATCATAATTCCAAATGATAAAAGTATGACGATCAGAAGAACCATTACAACTGCAATGAAATCCAAGGAGCTCACTAGTAGATAAATACTTATTCTAGAACATTTAGCCTATATAGACGACAAGACAAAAATACAAAAACAGGAAATGATATCAAGTGAATAACTGAAGCAAAACAGTAGCAACAAGTAAGAGCAAAGTTGACAATGAACAAAGTCAGAAAGAAAAACGAAGGAAAAGAACGAACTGACTATCCTATTACTTACACATCAGTTTCTAACCTAAGCACTAAATATAACATTGTCGACTAACAAATGTCAAGAATGTCAAAAGAATAAACAACAAGAAAATAGTCGATCTGGCAAACCGCGACTCAGAGAGAGAGAGAGAGAGAGAGAGAGAGAGAGAGAGAGAGAGAGAGAGAGAGAGAGAATGAAATTAACAAATGCTCTCAAATCAGGCTCGGTGGCGCAGTGGTTAACATCGCTCGCTGACGACCGGGAGGTCGCTGGTTCGAACCCCACCAAAAGCACACATATCATTTAATCTTCCGGAGGGTCATAGTCCCTACCCAAAGAGGAGTGAGCTAAGGTCTCTGACGTGAAGACTAGCAGCAGACAACCGACTCTCAACGACTTTCTTTCACGGGTGCATTTCTTAGACTGCTGATACAATGACAGGGGCATCTGAAATCCACACATTAGGATTTACAGAGATCGATCGATCAACATTAAGTGGTGGACGTCATGCTTCGATCTTTGTGGTTCCTCCTGCGCGACTTGCCATATACTTTAAGCTGCCCCTCTGCCTCGTAATGAACGGAGGATGACGCCAGGAAGGCTGAATCAAAGACACGAAGCTCAGGGAATTTCCCCAACAAAGGTTTTGTTGTGTTTGATGCTCAGACCCTTTCGTGATCTACCTACCCACCTTTCTTTCACTCGCAACGCAACAATCACACAACCTGCAGGTTTCACAGTCCGGCCAGCTTCATGGAAACACGACAACAGTTTTTTCAAAAGATGATTTCTTAGTGTCCTTATACTCTCAACTGTCGGGGGGAGAGAGGGGGTGGGGGGTGGGTGGGTGGGGGGGGGGGAGAGAAGCAGACAGACAGACAGACAGATAAAAAGACAAACAGACAGAGAAGAAGAAGAAGAAGAAGAAGACGAAGAAGAAATAGAAAAAAGAAGAAAAAGAAGAGAGATGGGGATGGGGTGGAGTGGGGTAGGTGGGTGGGGAGAGAGAAGGGAAGACAAAAATGGAGAAGGGTGTCCCGATTTTTGTCCATTCTGAGAGAGAGAGAGAGAGAGAGAGAGAGAGAGAGAGAGAGAGAGAGAGAGAGAGAGAGAGAGAGAGGCCTTGCAAGGGATTCGTTTTAAACATTAGGACCTGTCTCCGATGAGAACGTCAACGGAGAACACATTCAGTCCCTCTCATTTCATGACTAGAAGCCTTTCCAATCACGGTCACCAGTGAAAAGATGAACTGTATGTCCCGGCCCCAGGACGGACCCCATGAAATGGTACAAATCCGTGCTGCGGATCCGTTGGATCCAAGGGTGGATCCAGGATCCGTCGAACTTTGACAGCTGTCTGCGCTCTCCCCGGTTTTAATTCAGTTTTGCGTTATTTGCCCAGCTGACCGCGAGGGGCCGTATCAGGGTTGGCTCTTTCAGTTGAGGTGTGTCTTCGTTGATGGAGAACGGTATGGGTTTGAGGTCATCGTCTTCGTTTCACAGCGGAGCCACAAGACTGTGTACTTTGGTTTCTTCTATGCTATTTTGGGTCTCCTAGCCGCACACTCTCAGCATAGTTGTATCAGAGAAGCGTTCATACGATCCGGGCTGGAGACATTAGGAGATGTGCGGTTGGCAGTATTTTTTTTTTTTTTCTGGTTGGTGGCATTTTCTGGCAGCCGACTGCTTGGCATTTTCAGAACCCCCTCCCCGTTTTTCACCATCCTCCCGTCTTCCTCTCCCACTCCCCTATTTTCCTCCTCCGTCTTGCAGTCGATAGGTCTGCAGACTGTCGGTCGTAAGTAGTGCTATAAGATGTGGGGACTGGCAAAACAGTCCGTTGGAAAGGTGGTCTACTTCTTGCCATCGGTGAAATTTATGACTCACTGTCTGTGCTCCGTTTTGTAGGTTGGTTGGTTGGTTGGTTTTCCCTTTTGATGTTAAGAAAATGGCGAAAGTGTAGGCTAGGGATTCGATCTACGGACGATTTTTTTTTCTTCTTTATTTTTCCTTTTCCCCTTTTTTCTTATTCTGAAAAAACTTTCCACCAGTACATTCCTCCGCTCCCATGCCAAGGCCCTGACCCTCTCCCGCTGGTGGGTGGAGTCATGTGTATATTCTCCCTCTTTGAATCTGTCTCTCTGTCTCTCTCTGTGTGTCTGTCTGTCTCTGTCTGTCTGTCTCTGCCTGACTGTCTGTCTGTCTGTCTGTCTCACTCTCTCTCTCCTCCATCCCTCTCTCTGTCTCTCTCTGTGTGTCTGTCTATCTCTGTCTGTCTGTCTCACTCTCTCTCTCCTCCATCCCTCTCTCTGTCTCTCTGTGTGTCTGTCTATCTCTGTCTGTCTGTCTCTGCCTGACTGTCTGTCTGTCTGTCTGTCTCACTCTCTCTCTCCTCCATCCCTCTCTCTGTCTCTCTGTGTGTGTCTGTCTGTCTCTGTCTGTCTGTCTCTGCCTGACTGTCTGTCTGTCTGTCTGTCTCACTCTCTCTCTCCTCCATCCCTCTCTCTGTCTCTCTGTGTGTCTGTCTATCTCTGTCTGTCTGTCTCTGCCTGACTGTCTGTCTGTCTGTCTGTCTCACTCTCTCTCTCCTCCATCCCTCTCTCTGTCTCTCTGTGTGTCTGTCTATCTCTGTCTGTCTGTCTCTGCCTGACTGTCTGTCTGTCTGTCTGTCTCACTCTCTCTCTCCTCCATCCCTCTCTCTGTCTCTCTGTGTGTCTGTCTATCTCTGTCTGTCTGTCTCTGCCTGACTGTCTGTCTGTCTGTCTGTCTCACTCTCTCTCTCCTCCATCCCTCTCTCTGTCTCTCTGTGTGTCTGTCTATCTCTGTCTGTCTGTCTCTGCCTGACTGTCTGTCTGTCTGTCTGTCTCACTCTCTCTCTCCTCCATCCCTCTCTCTGTCTCTCTGTGTGTCTGTCTATCTCTGTCTGTCTGTCTCTGCCTGACTGTCTGTCTGTCTGTCTGTCTCACTCTCTCTCTCCTCCACCCCTCTCTCTGTCTCTCTGTGTGTCTGTCTATCTCTGTCTGTCTGTCTCTGCCTGACTGTCTGTCTGTCTGTCTGTCTCACTCTCTCTCTCCTCCATCCCTCTCTCTGTCTCTGTCTGTCTGTCTGTCTGTCTGTCTGTCTCTCTCTCTCTCTCTCCTCCCTCCATCTCTTGGTCTCTGTCTGTCTATCTGTCTGTGTGTGTGTCTGTCTGTCTGTCTGGCTATCTTTCTGTCTGTCTGTCTGTCTGTCTGTCTCACTCTCTCCTCCCTCCCTCTCTCTGTCTCTGTCTGTCTGTCTGTCTGTCTGTCTGTCTGTCTGTCTCTCAGTATAATTGATCATTAATTTTGTTAACTTTATTGGCTGCTGTTCAGAAATAATTCTCAAATAATGGTAAGTAATATGTTGCATTTGCAGACTTCGAAAAAGCATCTGGTTATATTTCTCGAAAACTTCTGTTGCCAATTCTAGGCAAACTTTATAGCCATGTAAAAACCACGTATGAGGATATTAAAGCTAACATAAATTGTGCAAAATTGAGAGAGTGTATTAGGTGGACTCAGTGTGTTACACAGGGCTATGTTTATAGTCCTGTTTTGTTCTGTTTGTTTGTTAATGAATAAGCTCTGAAAAATTATCAAGAAGGGTAAACATTCATTGTGTTCGATTTGCTTTGATTGGAACATTCATACTACTTTTGCAGATGATATTGTTTTACTATCTGAAACTGTTACAGGGCTTCAAAACCAGTTAAACAATTTGTTCTCACTGGTGGACAGGTTACATCTTAAAGTAAACATGGATAAAACAAACAGTATAGTTTTTTTTTTTCGAAAGGATGGGTATATGTCATGTGAAAGATGGTTTTGTGGAAATTCTAAATTTGCAGTTGTGAACGCCTTTATATATCTAGCTATATATTTTTCTACAAAACTAAGTATTTCATTTGCCTGCCGAAATCTTATGGGCAAAGGGAAGCATGCTGTTATGGCTATTTTAAGTTTTTGGTATAAGTAAGTGAGTCAGCGAAACTACTTTTTAAGTTATTTGACACCCTATAGCCAAAGCCTATAGTCCAGTATGGCACTGATATTTGGGGTTTGGAAAAAGGATATTTACTTTATGTTTTTACATGTTGACAGACGTACCCCAAATGACTTGACGTGTGGTGAACTTGGAAGATTCCCTATCTATTTAGATTCGTATATAATATGTGTAAAATACTGGCTTAAGCCGGAACATATGAGGGAAACATAGACTACTAGCCAAAGTTTACAAAACATTTTATGACCTGGATATGAGAGAGAGAAACCTACGTGGGCATCATACATTCATAAACGTCTTTGTAACCATGGTTTTTCGTTTGCATAGCTAGAACAAGGGGTTGGCTGTGTCAACAGTTACTTGGCTTCTTTAAAACAACAAATAATAGATTGTAGATGGTAGGACTGAGGTAGCCATATTCAAAACAGCGAACTATATTCATTATTCAGTCTGCTGAAAAGTAATCATTTAGTAAAAGCAGAAGCATATCGGTCCCTGAACATGAACGGATTTATCAGTCTGAACTGACAAAATTCAGGTTTGGTGTTTCAGATATTACCGTGTGTTGTCAGAGATATAATGTCCATACAAAAGAGAATTTGTTTGTGTAAATCTGGTAGGGAAGATAAACTTCCATTTTGTATGCTTATGCCCTATGCAGGCAGATCTACTACAAAAATTTATTCCGTTGAAGTATTGTCGACGTCCAGCACTTTTCAAATCAGTCTGTCTTCTGTCATCAAGAAATGAAAATGTTACAAGGAATCTTGCTTTGTACATGTACTAGTCATTTGAAAGGAGGAGTGATTTGACGTAAGTAAATGCATATGTTATGGACGCTATATTTGTAGAGATAAATTACCTTGTCTTAATATGCTTCTTATTATCCCCCCCCCCCCCCCTTTAAATGAGGCTATTGCCTTTTCTTGAATATATCATCGTTCTCGTTCTCTCTGTCTGTCTGTCTGTCTGTCTCTGTCTCTCTGTCTCTCTCTGTCGCTCATCACCGAACTGGCTGCAACAAATCGTTTACATCCCGAGAAGGTCTAACTGTATTTCATCACGTCTACACATCGATTTAGTTCAATCTAGCCTAGGTTTCTTTTTAAACCACCTGTTGGGGACTCTCTTTTTGGCTCCACAAAAGCTTTTCAGTCACGACAATCCTTCGTATTGACCATAGGAAAACAACAGCTTAACCTTTTCTGAACGCTGTGCAGGACTGTACACTCAGACATGCCTTCAAACCATCAGAACGTGCAGAATTATCATTCTTTCTGCCGGAAGAATGCTTTTTTTTTTCATCCTTCTCCGTACCTCCATCTTGTGTCCAAATATAAGTTCATCATTTTGAAAAAAAAGAAAAAAAAGAAAGAAAATGAATCTGAATTAAGTGGATGTGAGCTTATCCACACTTTATAAGAATCAGTCTCATAAAAAGTATGGGTGTGTGCACTCCCACACTACACAGAAAAGGTTAGCTAGCAATTCTCCTATATAAGAAGTTTGTTTTTGTACACACCCACATCATTGAGAAATGAATGGTTACTATGTGTGTTATATTACAAAGTATGGGTGTATGCACACCGAGAAAGCGAGTATTTCGCCTCATTCAGGAATGGTTAAGTGATAGGTATCACCTCTTTGCGATTAGCAATCTAATATCCCCATGTAACAAGACTTAAAGGCCTCACTAAAACAGCCCTTCATGGAACTGTTGAAGGAAGGAAACGGAGGCAAAGTAACACACACACACACACACACACACACACACACACACACACACACACACACACACACACACACAGAGAGAACCGACTGACAACGTTGCAGAGTAGCCATGGAAACAATTTGCAGAGATCATAATCGATGACAGAAGTTGAGGAACCTGTTGAACGGGTCGTCCGTATGGTGCACCCAGTGACTCTTCACGGAGAAGAAGATTGAAGTTTCGATCCTAAATACACCATCATCTCCCCTCTCTCTCTCTCTCTCTCTCTCTCTCTCTCTCTCTCTCCTCTCTCCTCTCTCTCATATTTAAAATCTATCTTTGCCTTCATTTCTGTGTATGCTACCTTGCTTGCCGTTCCTGTCATAGCTCACAGTATGGTATAATATAGCATAGCATAGCAAAGTGTAGGAGACGACAGGACGGTATAGTATAGTATAGTATAGTATAGTATAGTATAGTATAGTATAGTATAGTATAGATAGTATAGTATAGTACAGTACAGTACAGTACAGTATAGTATAGTATAGTATAGTATAGTACGGTACGGCACAGTACGGTACGGCACGGTACGGTACGGTACGGTACAGTACAGTACAGTACAGTACAGTATAGTATAGTATAGTATAGTATAGTATATAGTATAGTATAGTATAGTATAGTATAGTATAGTATAGTATGGTATAGTGTAGTGTAGTGTAGTGTAGTGTAGTAGAGTAGAGTAGAGTAGAGTAGAGTAGAGTAGAGTAGAGTAGAGTAGAGTACGGTGTGGTGTGGTGTGATGTAGTGCAGTGTAGTGTGGTATGGTATGGTATGGTATGGTATGGTATGGTATGGTATGGTATGGTATGGTATGGTATGGTATGGTATGGTATAGTGAGAGCTAGCACCGGTCATTCTTGACAGACCACGGAGTTGGCGTGCTGGGTGGCAGGTATTTAGCAGCAGTGACTGCAGAACGGCTGAAGAGGCCTCTCCCGGAGCAGAGGTTCCTACCACTGAGCATTTTGATTTTGATTCCTAGAGGCCCTTTTGCTGTGAGACTTTTTTCCTGGCCCTGCCGGGATTCAAACCTGTGCTTTCTGGATGGGTGGGCGTCTCAAGGCGTTGCTTTTGCAGACGGATGTGTCACCCACATCGCTGTGGGACGCCTCTTCCAAGTTGGCAAATTTAAGCTGTATGAAGCTTAGGTTGGGAAGTGTGAGCCTTATGACGTTTAGGCTTGAACATTTGAGCTATATAAAGTTTAGGTTGAAAAATATAAGTCTTATGAAGTTTAGGTTAGGAAATTTCAGTATTATGACGTTTAGGTTGGAAAATCTAAGGCTTTTGACATTTAGGTTGGGAAATCTAAGCCTTATGACGTTTAGATTGGGACATCTATATTTTAGGTTGGGATATTTAAAGCTTCATGACGTTTAGGTTGGGGAATTTAAGCCTTGTGACGTTTAGGTTTGGAAATTAAAGCCTCGTGACGTTTAGGTTGGGAAATTTAAGCCTTTTGACGTTTAGGTTGGACATTTAAGGGTTATGACGTTTAGGTTGGGAAATTTAAGCCTTATGACATTTAGGTTGAGAAATTTAAGCCTCATGACTTTTAGGTTGGGACATTTAAGCTTTATGGCGTTTAGGTTGGAAATTTAAGCCTTGAAAAGTTTACGTTGGGAAATTAAAGCCTTTTGACATAAAGGTTGGGAAATGTAAGCCTTTTGACGTTTAGGTTGGACATTTAAGGGTTATGACGCTGGGAAATTTAAGCCTTATGACATTTAGGTTGGACATTTAAGGTTTATGACGTTTAGGTTTGACATTTAAGGTTTATGACGTTCAGGTTGGGAAATTCAAGCCTTATGACATATAGGTTGGGAACTATAAGCCTTATGACGATTAGGTTAGGCCGACTGAGCTTTATCACGATTAGGTTGGAAAAGCTAAGCCGTATAACGTTTAGGTTGGGAAATTTAAGCCTTATGACGTTTAGGTTGGGAAATTTAAGCCTTATGACGTTTAGGTTGAGAAATCTAAGCGTTATGACATTTAGGTTGAACATTCAATGTTTATGACGTTTAGGTTGGGAATTTAAGCCTTATGGCGTTTAGGTTGGAAAATTTAAGCCTTATGACTCTTAGGTTGGGACATTTAAGCTTTATGACGTTCAGGTTGGGACATTTAAACCTTATGACGTGTAGTTTGGGAAATAAAGCCTTGTGACGTTAGGTTGGACATTTAAGGTTTATGACGTTTAGGTTGAGAAATTTAAGCTTTATGACGTTTAGGTTGGGAAATTGAAGCCTCGTGACTTTTAGATTGGGACATTTAAGCTTTATGACGTTTAGGTTGGAAATTTAAGCCTTGTAACGTTTACATCGGGAAATTGAACCCTTTTGACGTTTAGTTCGCACATTCAAGGTTTATGACGCTTAGGTTGGGAAATTTAAGCCTTATGACGTTTAGGTCGGACATTTAAGGTTTATGTCGTTTAGGTTGGGAAATTTAAGCCTTATGACATTTAGGTTGGACATTTCAGGTTTATGACATTTAGATTGGGAAATTCAAGCCTTATGACATATAGGTTGGGAACTATAAGCCTTATGACGATTAGGTTAGGCCAATTGAGCTTTATCACGATTAGGTTGGAAAAGTTAAGCCTTATAACATTTAGGTTGGGAAATTTAAGCGTTATAACGTTCAGGTTGGGCAATTTAAGCCTTATGACGTTTAAGTTGGGACATTTAAGCCTTATGACGTTTAGGTTTGGAAATTTAACCCATATGATGATTAGGTTCGAAAAGCTAAGCCTTATAACGTTTAGGTTGTGAAATTTAAGGTTTATGACGTTTAGGTTGTGAAATTTAAGCGTTATAACGTTTAGGTTGGGACATTTAAGCCTTATGATGTTTAGGTTGGGAAATCTAAGCCTTATGACGTTTAGGTTAGGAAATTTAAGCCTTATGACGTTTAGGTTGAGAAATTTAAGCTTATGACGTTTAGGGTTGGAAATCTAAGCCTGATGACGTTTAGGTTTGGAATTTAAGCCTTATAACGTTTAGGTTGGGGTATTTAAGCCTTATGACGTTTA
>CM065717.1:40515554-40598054 GCA_033310375.1 Conus canariensis
GATGAGAAGAAGAATTCCAGTCGACAGAGAAAAGCTCTCCTTACTTTAAGGATCGTCAAAGACTCCAAGAAACGAAAGAAAGGCTTTGATGATGCACACTGCCGCATGCCCTGTATGTTTATCGCCCCTTGCTCTGGAGGAAATAAACACCAGCAAAAGCATTAAGTGCTTAACTAACCTGGTGTAATTGTCGACAACACAACTGCATGAAACACGGAAAGTCTCTGTCTGATCCCATGTATTGAAGTCTTCAACAACACGACCTTTGGTTTTTCGACTTTTCCGTGGGAGGTCACTTCTAAGTGTCCGTTCTATGGCTGCAAAAGACTAAAAAGAAAGAAGATACAAACAACTGCAAGACAAGGAAACGATGGACTTCGCTGACAAAGAAAATCTACCAGAAATAACTTAAAACAAGAAACAAGCAAACCAACAAACAAACAAAAGAAAGAAAGTGGACTTGAAACTAAACTAACACCCCATAAGTACGAAGAGCAGAGAATGATCTTTCCACAATGAAAATGGAAGATGAAAGACTGCATGAGGAACTTGGACAAGCATAGAAATTTACCGGATGAGAAGAAGAATTCCACTCGACAGAGAAAAGCTCTCCTCACTTTGATGATCGTCAAGGACTCCAAGAAACGAAAAAAAAGGCTTTGATGAAAAAAAAAACAGCCAAACTGAAACCTTTCCTGCGGTGTTTAGAAGAGAGTAAACTACTGTTCCTTTTAGCCGTTGCCTCAGGTAAAAAGAACAGAACTCGTGCTGCCACAGTATCCAAGGAGTTAGCAGAAAAGTTTTGAGTGAAACTCTTGTACAGAAATGCAAGTGCTTGCTTATGCTGAGAAAGAAACGACTGAGGTGGATGAAGTGTTTTTTGGAAAGGAGACAGTTAATGAACTCTTTCACAAGAAAATGACAGGAGGGAGAATTCTGAAGAAATATCGACCGCTGCAGAAATCCTGCCTTCCCAATATTCAGTCACAAACAATGCAGTTTTTGTTCTTATTTTGTGATACTTCCCCCCGGGATCCCCCCTCCCCCCCCCCTCCCCCCCCCCCCCCCGCCTCCGTTTTATTTCTAAGGCATTGAACCTGATATGTTCGACACATTTTCTTTCTGTGTTTGTTGTTTTATATCAAAGTCAATCGTCGTAATGAGGGAACTAGAATTTTGCGTTGTTCTGTTAGAAGAGACACACCTTAGTATTAAAGATTAGTGCAACATTGTTTTTGCTTGAGGTTTTTTTTCAAGCGAGTATGTCACTTTTTCATTTGATATGAACCTTGGTAATTACAAGAGGTCCACATAATCAATGATAAGTTCCAGATCCATCACTGGTAATCATGGCAATTGATCAGAATTCCCCCATATGATTCGATTTCTGTCAGAGCATAACCATGCCAATTGTACTCTTGTGGTAAAGTCCAAAAAGACCTCGCTCTTCCATCGCTCAAAGGATTCTTTTACCACAAAAGGTTTAAGTAGAAGGTTTAATCCTATAGTCCAATGGCCGTAGGGGCGGTAATCTGTCAGAGAACTGTCATAGCCAAATAGCCGTAGGACAGTGAAGTGTCTGGGGTAAGGTAAGGTAGAAGGTAAGGCCCCTCCCTCTCCTTCCGCCGACTTCAACTCTCTCTGAACTTAATGATGTCTTCATTTACTGCTGCGTGGACAGAGAGGCTTCCAACCCGAGAGCGGTTCGAATTCACGACCATCAGCTCCGTGGACAACCGCTCTAACCATGCGACTACGGGCTCCGAATTTTCCACAAATAATAGCCTACCATCGTCAGAATTTCATATTCAGTTATATTCAATTTTGTCTTCTTGATTTGTTTGTCTGTGACTCTGTTTTATACAGTTTCAGTTTGAGTTTCACCATGGAGGTTAACTGCGTGCGGGACTAGTCCATATACGTTACACCACATCTGCTAAGTTTCGAGACGACACTGCACGCAGTTTAAAGTTGATGGATCCAAGAATTTATGACCAAGATGAGAGAATTTAAGAAGAGGGTCTCATGGCTACGACATAGCAGACGTCTGACCTGCGCATTAGCTCAACGCGCTGGTCAGACCATGGGTGTATACGAGTGTGATGCGATTATAACAGACATGTTTTTGTCAAAGATGGTATTCCTAATGATCGCTTCACACTGTGGCATACCATGAAGTCAAAAGAGCTTGTCCAATGGGTGTCCATTTCACAGAGAAACGAACGCAGAGGATATGCACGAACACGATCGCCGCTTGTCAAACCTCCTGGTCACTTCTGTTTGAAAATGACCGCTTCACGGAGAATGGAACAGATCATTAACCATTATGAGTGAGAGAGGCACAAGTCAAACAGAAGCAGGTGTAGTTGATCTGTTATTTATTCAACTTATAGGGAACAGTAAGCAGACTAATATGGACGGCTGTTCCATATTGTCTAAAGCCAGGCCGTTTAAACGTCGCTGACATAATGACAAACAAACTATGCACGTGCATTCAGGCCACACGGTATTGCGTGTACCTTCATTGAAAATAATTATAGAAGAAGTATTTGAAGGTAAAAGATAGCAAAGTGTTACCTCTGACTTGTACGTTTGCTTTTCTTCAACTTTGCAATATTTGTCCCCCACCCCACCCCCACCGCCTCCAAAGCAAGATACTCAGTAGATACAAACTGTCTCATTAACTTTTATCTTCTTTGGACACAAATCGTGATGTTCTAATTAACCCGATTGTTCGGACTCAATGACTTTTTTCCACGTAATATCAAAACAATGATGAAGATAACTATAACAATCATCTATATGATGAAGCAGCACCAAACCACACAATAAAACCCTGTGGGAACCAAATAGCCTAAGTATTCAATCTGCTGAAAACTTTAAAGCTTTCCCCTCCCACCCCCTCCCACCCCCCCGTCCAAAGAGGACATTGAGGTCATGCCATAGGCTTGAACACTTGAACATCAGAATGAAAAGTTCTCATCTATATGAACAGATCTTCGGCCCGTATGTACACGTCATCTCGTGTGTCTGTTCGTTTTTGTTTTCAGCATACCTGGCGAACGTCATGACAAACCTGAACGCGAAACTAAAACCCGTCTGAATGTGACCTCTCCATGGAAACACCAAGTCAACATAAATGTGAGACCCTGCACAGGAAAACAACGACAAAAGGAGAAAGCAAACAAAACAAAGAACAACATCCTCGACTCTGTAAAACGACGCCTGCGCGAAGATCTCCGTGTCACTGGAGAAGGTTAAAAAAACTTCCGGGAAAGTCGTGTAGACTAAAATTGACTTACACCTGTAAAGCGACAGGCGAATGTCGACGGCCCTTTCTACCAATCGCAAGCAAGATTACAGACATTAAATAGGTCTCGTATCTCGACGAATAGACGAATAGCTTCTTTCCTTTTGAAAGCGTTTTCATCTTTGAAACGAACAATTAGTCTTTAAAAGACAGAGGTGAAAAAGAAATTTTCTTTTTTCCCCAATAATGTTCAGCTATTCTTTTCCTCCCATGCATCACAATCAATAAAGAAATTTGATTGGTAGGAAATCCAGTCGGCTTTTTTCCCCCATGCCACGGAAGAGTAGGGCACGAAATAGGAAATCCATTGTTTATCATTCTGCGCGTGAGTGGCATATTATTTTTTGGTCACGTGCGACTGCATGCATCGTGTATGGATGTGGAAATAATTGGGCGGCTCTTCGTCACGTTTGAAAGGTTGCGTATACAGTCAGTATCTGCACGTAGTTTACATTTTGAGGCCTTGAGACGGGAAACTGACAAAAATCAAAACATATAATCGTTAGCAAACGAAGAATTCGGAAACTCCCACTATTAGGAGTTTACAGGCAAACATACGCTCACACGCGTGCTTTTGTTCGAAACTATTCTGCTGTGACAGTAATATGAACAACAAACATTCTCCCTGTGTGTAGTGGATTTATATTATTAGAATGTATTCACGTTTGTTGTCATGGAAATGCAAGTCATTTGTGGTTTGAGGGATGTTTATATACATATATGGCTGCAGTGTAATGCCCCCTCCCCCCCCCTCTCTCTGTATGCGTGCGTGCGTGCGCGCGCGCGTGCGTGTGTGTCTGCGTGTGTCTGTGTTTGTCTCTGTGTGTCTGTGTGTGTGGAGTGGTGGTGGTGGTGATGGTGGTCTGTGTGTGTGCGTGGTGAGAGAGAGAGAGAGAGAGAGAGAAGAGAGAGAGAGAGAGAGAGAGAAGAGAGAGAGAGAGAAGAGAGAGAGAGAGAGATAGTGCGTGCACACGGGTTAGCACTCGTGAATGTGGGTGCATGCGTGCTTACCTGTGTGCTTGTGTGAGTGTGTATGAATATTTGTGTGTGTGTGTGTGTGTGGAGAGAGTGTGAGAGAGAGAGAGAGAGAGAGAGAGAGAGAGAGAGAGAGAGAGAGCGAGAGCGTGCGTGCGTGCGTGTTGATTTAGCATGAAAACAGCGAGGTAATCGATTGTTACAAGTGATCTAAGCGACTGATTTTTTTTTCCATCGCCCGTTAGATATTGAAAAGACTTCATTTTATAACTTCCTTTCTCCCGAGGAAGTTTTTTTTCTCTCTTTGGCATTTGTCCTATTAATCATAACTCGTATTCATTCCACATCCATTTTGCGCCCAATTTCAGGAGATAAGTGATTGTTCGTTCTTCGTTTTCCCTCTCTTGAATGTTGTCTGTCTTGCCTGACGAAGGCCAAAGAGGTTGAAACGCGTCGCGTTTTGTCTTGTAATTTGTCTGTCTCTTTCGTTCGGCGGAACAGTAAATCTTCTAAGTTTGTTTCAGTTTCCGCCTGCAGTCACCTCACTTTGAAAGCAGTTAATTATAGTTCTCCATCAGATGCATGCCGACTATTTCTTCTGCCAATCGCATATAGGGTCACTGAAATCGGCGAATCACATAACCCGACATATAGATTATTCATCCAAAAAAGAAAAACAAAAGTTGAAAAACAAAGAAGAAGCTTAACGATGATCTTGTTTTGTATTCAGAAACCCCCTTCATCTTCAATACAAACAAAATAACTGCTGTCTTTATAAAGACTAGATGTTTAAAAAAAACCCCACAAAACAAAGAAACAAACCAAAGGAACAAAAAAAAAAAAAAAAAAAAAAAAAAGAAAAAAAGAAAAGAAACCGAAAGTACTTTCTGCCATTATAAAATCTTAACTCGCGAACCAAACAGAGTAATGTCCCCGGATTGGTAAAAAGAATTGGCATTTTTTGTTTTTGTTTTTTTGGTTTGTTTACTCTTTAAGGCGAGACAGGTAAAAAAAAAAAAATAACATGGTGCCGTGACCTAGTGTCTGCAGTCCCAGTCAGCGAGTCCCTTTGTCGGCTGCTGTTGCTTTTCTTGCGATTGATCCTATTTGATCACCTGGAACGCATTCGTAGCAGTCGGTGTTAATAGGGTGTTGTTTTTGGCATATATGTCTGCCTGCTTCGATTTTCTGTGCGCCCTTTCTTTTTCAGTGATTAAGTTAATTTCGTTCAGTCAGGCTGAGAGAAAACAAAAACAACAACAACAACAACAACAATACCAACATCAACCACAGCAACAGCAACAACAACGACATCGACGATAACAACAACAACAATAACAACAGCAACAACGCATGACTTTTAAGTTTTTGACTCACAAATATCAAGTGAGCCTATAGAATCATACAGTTTTAGCTCTTTGTGTGTGTGTGTGTGTGTGTGTGTGTGTGTGTGTGTGTGTGGTGTGTGTGTGTGGTGTGTGTGAGATAAACTTAAACGTTTGCATTTTCTCAGCAGTTACAAACACGAATGTTATCAAGCTCAGCGAAATATTAAATATCACTGAGCGTTTTCCGATCCATGCCTGAAATTGTAACAATTCTGAATTAATCCGCAATTAAAAATTTCAGCGAAAAAGATCACATGGCGAACTTGTCATCTTTTAAAATAAATTATCATCGCTCACAACTATTGCTTTATACAAGAAAACAAGACATTAAATGACGTGATATTCTGACATGATATGCTCGAGGCTTTGCTGTGTATATATGTGGTTTGCCTTCGTTCTATATTTCGGTAATATATCTATTTACATCTCCATCTTTGTTCAGTAGAAATGGCATTAGATGATCTGATCTCGACGAAATGTGCTTTCAGAATATCACGTCACATTGACGATGCATCTTTTGAACGTGTAGGCGAACTGTTTGTTAAAATGAAAAATAAAAAGAACTGAGATCAAATTGTCTGAGAAAAATAGATGTCTAGTATGAACTTTGTAGTTGGAGAGGCGCACATGTGGTCATTGCATAATCGCAAAGAGAGAGAGAGAGAGAAGAGAGAGAGAGACAGAGACACAGAGAGAGAAGACAGAGAGAGAAGAGAGAGAGAGAGAGAGAGAGAGAGAGAGAGAGAGAGAGAGAGAGCAGTAGTCAATGCCAGGACACGTCAGACTACTGCTGTTCGGGCAGAAGAAGAGAGAGAGTTCAGAGAGTGTGGGGGCGCGGGTAGGGGTGGGGAAGGGACTGGACTGGCAGGAGCAAAGTGCGGTGGGACGATGTGGTGTGGTGGAAGGAGAGAGAGGGAAAGGGGAACTGTGAGGTGATATTGTAATAGCGCGGTGAAGAAAGAAGCGGTCATCACGTGTTCTTGGCAGTGAGAACATATGCAGGTGTCGGACTTCAGTACTTCTGCGATGGGAGATTCAATCACACTCAGATCGGTTTTATTTTTTTCTCTTAAAAATTTTGCGCTTTTATTTCGGTATGATATTATGAATAAACAAAAACTCCTTCGTCTTAATGAATTATTTGTTAATTATGCAGCAACGACTAATTCTGACTTTCATGTCTCATTACTTTTCTCCGATTTATTTGATTAAAATCAACAGCGTCCATTCGCAAAGTCTTCTGTAAACCATACTTTGAATACACCGTCTAAACATATAGCCTACACCATTAAATCCCTCATTCCCACTCCTACTGTGTCTACCATCCCTCTTCTCCTCCCCCCTACCTACCCCCCCCCCCCTCCTCCGACCTCTTTCTCTGTAGTTTTGTTTGCTTGCTTGTATGTTTGTTTGTTTGTTTGTTTCCTTCTGTTTGACTACCAACCATGTCATTATTGCGTTTATGAATAGTCTGCTCATCATCGTAGAATTAGATTAGTGTTGCTATGCTGAATTGTCAGTATGAATGATGTGTTGAAATAATGAAATCATGAAAAGGACAGATTGTAAGACTAGGCTTTGGCCTAAAATCTCCATCCTTGCGTATCAAAGATCAACCAGTCAATCAATTAATCAATCTCCTTTTCACGATCTGCTCGTTTTGTATCAATACCTGAGCCGCACTGGGAATTTGCGGTACAAAATCGGCTGAGTTCAAAAATGACCAGCCAATGGAGTTCTACCTAATGAAAACCCTGTGCATGCCATAGGAACAGACCATATTCTAGAGAATGGTCTCTGGTACATGATTTTCTTAGTAGTAGTAGTAGTAGTAGTAGTAGTAGCAGCAGCAGCAGCAGCAGTAATGATAATAACAACAATAATAACAATAATAATGATATCGACGATGACGACGACGACAATGATGATAATGATGATGATGATCATCATCATAATAATAACGATGATAATACTAATAATAATAATGACAACGACACTAACAACAAGAACAACAACAGGAATAATGATAATTGTAATAATAATAATAATGATAAAAATAATGATGATGATGAGATGATGATAATAATAGATAATAATAATAATAATAAGAAGAAGAAGAAGAAGAAGAAAGAAGAAGATGTACAATAATTATAATCAGTAGGTCTCTAGAGAGATCGCAGACTTCTGCCGGTGTGGAAGAGATTCTGAATAATAATAATAATAATAATAAATAATAATAAAAAATCGAGCTTATATAGCGCTCTTCGATGAGAGAAGAAGACTCATCCTGAGAGCACTTCACAATACAGGAAAAATAAAAGTTTCCATAAACATTGCACAATATGGAGAAAAAGGCATCAAAACAATAGGTCACAAAGCAAGCACTAAAACAGATGCACAAGCCACATCCCCCCCACTCTATCCTCCCCCCCCTCCCCCCACCGCCACCCCACACACACCACACACATGACATTATATGAACAACGCTCGACAAGAATTGGGGAATAGAAGAAAAGAACCAATTCCCATCCCCACCCCCACACCCACCCTTAATCTGCTTAATTTTTTTTTTTAATCTAGACCTGCAGCAAGTACCCACACCAAAATTGAATGGATTGGTGCTTCAGCCACGTTCTTTCTTTCCAGCAAAATTCATTAAATCGATTGCGTACTTTTTATTTTGATCTTGGTAACAGAGAGAGAGAGAGAGAGAGAGAGAGAGAGAGAGAGAGAGAGAGAGAGAGAGAGAGAGAGAGAGAGAGAGAGAGAGAGAGAGAGTGAGAGAGAGGTGAAACATCAACTCTTTAACAAAGTCAATAAGAAGTTTCAGTGAAATTTAACAAACAGCACACGGGGACGTACTTGCCATCTAGTGTTCTCCAAACAACGAACAAGGACGGAATAAAGGAAAACCCAAACTCCCTTCTGCTTTGACAAGAGAAGACAAAGAAGCGGCACTATAACAGCATTCTCCTGTAGTTCGTCACTCTTTGTTTGGTCATCACTGTAAGGGTTACACTTTGTTTGGTCATCATTGTAAGGGTTACACAGTTAGTTTTGCGGCAGACAAGTAGACGCAGCAAAGCCGTGAACATGGCATCAACAAGTGAGTAACGGTCTTGTCACCTATCAACGTTAAAGTGCATTTTCACATTTAGTAAATCAGGTGGTCTGACATATATGAGTACATAGCAATTTCCCCGTCTCTCTGAGACATTCAACTTCTTTGGAGTCCTTTAATTGCAGTCTGAAAAATTATTTAATGTCCCCTACTCTCTAAGACATTCAACTTCTTTGGAGTCCTTTAATTGCAGTCTGAAAACTCATTTAATGTCCCCTACTCTCTAAGACATTCAACTTCTTTGGAGTCCTTTAAACGCAGTCCCAAAATATATTAATTCTCGTCTTAACCCTTCCACCCCGTCTCCTGAATTGTCTTTCATCGACGCATTTATTCACTTCTATTACAATCTTACCGTGTTTGCACATGCTTCTCTGTGCGCATGCGTGCATGCGTATGTTGTTCGTGTGTATGGGGAGTGGTTATAACTTCCGCGTCCTGTTGCCCATGACCAAAGCCATTGCTGTGGAGATTGTGGACAGTCAGTGGCCTGTCTGGGCACGCCTGCCACCTGGTGTCGTGGGGGCGATGAGAACATGTCGATATGAAGAGTTTGAAGACAGTGCCTTTAATTGTGTTTACATGTTGCTTTTCATTTTAGGCAGCATGTGAGCCCTGCTAAACACACACACACACACACACACACACACACACACACACACACACACACACACACACACGCACACACACGCACGCACGCACACACACACACGCACACACACATGCGAGAGAGAGAGAGAGAGAGAGAGAGAAGAGAGAGAGAGAGAGATGATCTTTATTTCCAAGGGTAACAGATAAGCAAATACGTGCTTTTTTTAATTTGGCCCTCGCCCCCCCCCCCCCCCCCTCCCCCTTCAAGGGACTAACTGAGCATGACTGGCGACCACAAAAATACACAAAAATGTGGATGACATGTTTCTTCATCGACATTGACGCTTCGATGAATTTGAAGAAATAAAAGACATCGAAACAACAAACAAGAATAAAAGATAAACAGTAAACAAGTTGGGTATTTTTTGCTCCCATAAGAAAACCTAACACAGAGTAACTTTTATTCAAGATTGGCACAGCCTTTTAAACTTGAATAAAGTTTAAAAGGCTGTGCCAGTCTTGAATAAAAGTTACTCTGTGTTAGGTTTTCTTATGGGAGCAAAAAATACCCAACTTGTTTACTGTTTATCGTTTACTGTTCCCTGCCTCATTTCATTTCCGAAGAATAAAAGAATTGATTACGAAGAGAAAAAACAACGTAAACACACAGACAAAAGGAAGAGCGATCCTCCTATTAGTTATAAAAGGAGCGAGAGAGAGAGAGAGAGGGGGAGAGAGAGAGAGAGAGAGAGAGAGAGAGAGAAGAGAGAGAGAGAGAGAGAGAGTGACAGAGAGAGAGAGAGACAGAGACAGAGACAGCGAGAGAGAAGAGAGAGAGAGAGAGAGAGAGAGAGAGACAGAGAGAGAGAGAGAGAGAGAGAGAGAGAGAGAGAGGAGATGTATACACTGACAGACAGATAACTCATTATGAAGACAGGCTGCTCAAAAACAGCAAGAAAAACTTGAGACCAAGGGCGAGTACTCGTATAAGAGTGGCCGAGGTAACACTGAACAAATACGGTTCACTCCCGTGGTTCTTAGTGATGGGGGGAAGAAATCTTAAGGAAGACATGCATCAGCAGTTCGCGCGCACAAATCTAAAATAATGCAACACGCGGTACCTGTTAATCTAGCACACAGGCAGTCAAATGGTGCAAAACAACAAGGGAACTTTCCTGAATTAAAAATAGAAGGTTCTCGGCTGATTCAGGGACTCTGAGCTGACGTCGCACACAACCACAGAATAACAACAATAAGAACAAGAATAAGAATAACAAACAACAATGACATTAATAATAGTAATAATGATAATCATGATGATGATGATGATGATGATGATAATGATGATGATGATGGCAACAGTAATAATGATGATCATAATGATAGTAGTCGTAGTCGTCGTGGTCGTGGTCGTCGTCGTAGCAGCAGCAGCAGTAACAACAACAACAGTAGTAGTGTAGTAGTAGTAGTAGTAGTAGTAGAAGTAGCATTAGTAGTAGTAAAATTAATACTTATAAAATGATGATGACGCTAATGATGATGATGACATTTGCGATAATGATGATGATGATAATGCAATCGCTGATGGTAATCGTAATAACTATGACGATAACAACGACAAAACAATGGTAACAACAACATTAACAACAACAACAACAACGACGATGACAACAACAACAATAACAACAACTGTTTACAAATAATGCCTCCTTCAGCCGTTAAAAATAACAGACATGAAACATGCTCAAAACAGTATTTCGCAGAAAGCAGTCGGCATGTAAATGACAGTGCCAAATTCTAACTGCATTTATTATACAATAACATTCATAAGCTCGCATGAAATTACGGTTCATTAACATATAAAGCAACAACGAAAACAAAATGTATCAAAAAGACAACCCAAGACATACTTTCAAAAAATAAAAGAATAGTTACAGATGAAACGGTAAATGTGATTAATATTAACTGTATACGTGCGTTTTAATCAAGGTTGAGAAAACGATGAAGCAGGGATGAAGCAGGGATGATTAGTTTGTAAGGTACAGCTGAAATAGGTCTGTTTTGAATGCTTAAGTGTAACTCGTGATTTGATATGGCGCATAGTTTTTGGTAGTGAGTTCCATTGCGTTGGGTCAGTCTATGAAGACGCACGTTCTCCGAATGTCAAGACTGGGTCTTCAGAATGTGCAAAGTGAGGTAATAAGTGGCTGACGCAAGCTTCAACATGTAACCGAAGTAACAAATGCACATTTCTTCATCTGTCCTCAACGCCAATCTCCCTAAAAGGCGGACAGTCGTGAAGATTCAGCGCCCAGAGAAAACCAAAGCAGCAATTTTTCGGGAAGAAGAGAGCTACGTAAAACCGGCAGACAAAAGAGAGAATCTGGACACGGCAGAAAAGCTAGTCTGTCACACGACCGGTTTGTGCACAGTTTATTAAAAATAAATCATGAAAAAGATCAAAGTCTTTGTAATCCTGGAATACATTTAGAGATCACGCAAATGGTTTATGAAAACCAGTCAAATGCCATTTTTTGTGGTAAAAGAAAGAATAGATACATACTTAAGAATACAGCATATAAAAATCGGACATGTGCGCATAAGTTTTTTTCCCGTCTGCCTGAAGTAAAAAACAACAACAAACAAACAAACCGTTTTAAACGTTGTTTTAGGAGAACAAATCAAAAGTGCCCCATTTTCTGGCCCACTTTTGCCTCCATTCATTTTCATGTAATTTAATGACCGATTTTAAAGCGATGTTTTTTTTGTTTTTTTTTTTACTTAGCGAATCTGAGTTCGAAGAGATTAATCTTGCTATTTCATATGTTTATTTCGTGTAAGAAACAAGAAAGAAAGATAGAAAGAAGGAAAGAAAGAGATCAATTAAAACAACAACAACAACAACACAAACAGAAGATAAAAAGGATATGGCGAAGAAACACAAGGGTAGGCGGGTGAGGTGGGGTGGGGTTGGGGTTGGGGTGGTAGGGGTGGTGGGGAAGGAATTGCACAGGAAAGGAAAGAGAAAAGGAGTGTAAACCAAAAAAAAAAAAAAAAAAAAAAAAACCAGGGAGAAGAAGAAATGAGAGCCCATAAAAGGAAAAAAAAAAAGGGGAATATGTAAATATAACAAAACAGAAAAACCATACCAAAGAAAATTGAGGATCTAGAGGAAAAAAACAACAGGTAAGGAAACATCAGACAAGGAAAAGACATCAAAAGAAAAGAAAGAAGTGGAAGAACAGACAGCTAAAGGAAGAAATGACAAAAAGAAAACGACATGAGAGAGAAGGAAAGGACAGCAAAAGAAGTTGAGAGAGAGAGAGAGAGAGAGAGAGAGAGAGAGAGAGAGAGAGAGAGAGAGAGAGAGAGATTAACGGCAGAGCGAAAGGATGAAGGGGACATGAAATGAAGGACATAAGAAGGACTGAAAGAACATGAAAAGAAGGACACGGGAAAGGGTCGCCAGAAAGGAATGGAAAGAGATGGAAAGTACCTAAAGAAGAAGCCAGATGAAAGGAAAAGACATAAAAAGAAGGGGGCATTAAAGGGAAATGAAAAGACATCAACACAAGAAAACGAGAGACAAGGATAGGACATCAAAAGGGGGGAGGGGGGAGGGGGGGAGGGCAAAAAAGGGGACAGGATATAAAAAAAGGGAAATATGAGTTAAGGGAAAGACATCAGACGAATGAATTGAGAGGGAAGGAAAAGACATCAAAAGAAGGACGTGGGAGGGACATGACAGGGAGGGGAAAGACATTGAAAAGGGATACGAGAGAAAAAGGAAAGGACAACAAAAGAAGGAAATCAGAGTGAAGAAAAGAAAAGAAAAAAAAAGGGCATGAGATGGAAGGAAGGAACGTACAAAAAAAAAGGTATGTGGAAAGACAGAACACAAAAAGAAGGGTATGAGAAAGGGTCACAAAAGACGGACATGAGGTAGACGGAAAGGACACAAAGGGAGGACACGAGAAGGAAGGAAGGGCCAGCATAAATACATGAAAAGGAAGGAAAGGACAGGGAGGGGGGGGGGACTGACATAAGAAAAGAAGATCCAAAGAAATACATGAAAGGGAAGTAAAGGACAAATAAACAAAGAACGAGAGGGAAGGAAAGGACATGCAAAAGAAGGACATGAGAGGGAAGTAAAGGACATGCAAACAAGGACATGAGAGGAAAGTAAAGGACATAAAAGCAAGGACACGAGTGAGAAGGAGAGGGCAGCCAAAGGACGTGCGAGGGAAGGACAGAGCAGAAAAACAAGGACATGAGTATGGAAAGAAAGAACATCAAAGCTGAGACAGGAGAGGGAAGGAATTCACCAAAAGAAGGACACACACACACACAAAAAAGAAATAAATAGAAGGACATGAGAAGGAGGAAAAAAGACAGCACAAAAAGGAGGGAGGGCAGAAACAAACAAACCAACCAATCAACCAACAAACAACAACAAAAGATGAAGAAGAAGAAATGAGAAAAGTGAAAAAAAAAGCGAGAAAGCAGGGATAAAACCGGACAGTAAAAGCAGGAAATGAGAGGGAAGGAAATTTGAAAGAAAAAGAAAAAAATTACCCTCTCTCTCTCTCTCTCTCTCTCTCTCTCTCTCTCTCTCTCTCGTGATGAACGTAAATTATTTAATATAGTGATGGATGGTAGAGTTTGGCACACACACACACACACACACACACACACACACACACACACACACACACACACGCACGCACGCACGCACGCACGCACGCACACACACACACACACACACACACACACACACGCACGCACGCACGCACGCACGCTCGCACACACACACACACACACACACACACACACACACACACACACACACACACACGCGCGCGCGCGGACACAGACGACGGTCAGAGAGAATGACAAGAACGTGAACATTAATTATTAGCACAGACTTTCCCCAAAGCAGGCTACCATATGAACTGGGACCCCCCCCCCCCCCCCCCCCCCCCGCCCGGGTACCCCTGAGTAAGAGGAAAAATAGCAGCAGTACCAGCAGTAGCAGCAGCAGCAGCAGCAGCAGCAGCAGCAGCAGCAGAAGCAACAGCAGCAGCAGCAGCAATAGTAGTAGTAGTTATAGTAGTAGAAGAAGAAGAAGATGATGATGAATATGGTGATGATGTTTACACTGATTTAATGGTGGTGGTGGTGGTGGTGGTGGTGAAGGGGTATGATGACAATGAGGAGGAGAACGATGGTCATAAGGTGATAATGGTGGTGATGACAAAGAAGAAGAAAACAAGAAGGTGGAGGAGGGAGGGAGGGGGAGCGGGAGGAGGAGCAGGAGGAGGAGGAGGGTGAGAGAAGAAGAAGGAGGGAGGAGGAGGAGGAGGAAGAGGAGGAGGAGGAGGAGGAGGAGGAGGAGGAGGAGGAGGAGGAGGAGAAGGTAGAGTCACTAAAACAGCAAAAACATACCTTGATCACCGTTGTATACATTTTCAGCGTATTCCTTCTCGTAAACTTGTCAGAAAACAAACGAGCAAATTCCTCCACCCACCCCCCTCCACACCCTCACCACCCACTCTTAAACAAGATACAAGAAATAAATTCACCGTGAAACCTCAGGTTAAAAACAAATACTTTAAAATAACAGTATAGACCTAGACCATACACCACAGTTAACAAGCACAGTTACTACTTCCGTCTGACTCGGAATCGCGGCAGACACAAAGACTAGAGACGAGGATGACGGCGGAGAAATGCCCCCCACCCCCCCTCCCCCCAAAAAAATACCTGTGGGACCCAAGCATTAAAAAAAAAGCGTCAGTCTGCTAATAACATGCCCGACCACCACGGCGATGGTGATTTCGTTGCCGAGGAAACGGCAATGAAGTTAGTAAAGAGAGGGAACGAGGGACGATGGCAAAATAGCGTCAGACAACAGCACCGCCTGTGAATATGCACCCTCTTCGCCATTTCTTCGGGCGGAGATTGGGTTGTCCGCATCTCGTAATGTTCTCATCTGGCTCACGGGCGTCAGCGCTAGGGCCACATTTAGGGCTTGTAATGGAAACGCGGATAAAGCTATCAGCAGCCTCCGTGATTTGATAACCGATGCTCTGTCTGTCGTGTCTGTCCGTCTTTTCTTCCGCCAGCCTTCGAATTCCCCTCTTTCTAGCCTACCTCTATTCCTTGCTCTCCCCCCCCCCCCCTCCTCCTCTTCCCTCTCCTTCCTACCTACCTTTCGCTTCCCCTGCCCGCCTCTCTCTTTCACCGATCCTCTCTTTCTTCTCATCTTATTCTTCTCTTTTCTTATCCTCCTCGCTCGCTCCCTTTCTTTCTCTTTCGTATATTTTATTTCCTAAAGACATGGTGTGTGTGTGTGTGTGTGTGTGTGTGTGTGTGTGTGTGTGTGTGTGTGTGTGTGTGTGTGTGTGTGTAAATTCTATGGTGTTCTTTAAGTTGGTCCCACTGCACAACATGTTCGAAAAGAAGCAACAAAGCAACAAAGCAAAGGAACATTTCAAATTGTGTAGTCGTTTTGTAACAACTATGCTACTAGAGAAGCGCGCCAAATGGAGGCGAGAAATATGACTAATTTAAGCCAGAATCTTTGCATTTGCAAAATCAAAATTATTGTCATTGTCCTTCCCCTCTCCCTGTGCGCTCTTTCCCCCAACACCCATCGCGCCTCCCCTCTCCCCCTTATCTCTTACATCCAAGCCTAAACGCATATTCATCAATTTTTCTCTGAAGAAATAGATGGATGTCATTCAATGTCACCAAATTCATGAAGCATTGTCATACCGTCACCCCCCCTTCCCCCGCGGGCTTCCCTCCTCCCTCTCCCCATTCTACCTTTTTTTTTTGGTCTCCAATCAGTGTCCACAATCAGAGACCGGATGTTGACGAGACATGATCAGTGACATATCCACAGTGAGGCTTGCATTTGTTGAAGGGTCAAGGTCATTGAGAACACATTCCGTGCGTGTCCACGTCATGTGAATTAGGGAAATGGCGTGGCTTGCCTTCAACGTCATCTTGTAACATTTTCAAGCTGCAAATAATCATTGAACCAGATGAACTGCTCAGAAAAAGGAAAATGAAGTTGGTGAAGAAACAAACATTATTTGATCTTCAACCTAAAATCCTACTGGTTTTTGATATATTAATCAATCAGTTTTCTTTCGCTGAATACTTTTTGATTTACCTTTCAAAGCAGATTTTTTATTAAGCCTTTTTTTTGTTTTATAAGACCAGGGACGACTCCGTGGGTCTTTTACGTACGCAAAGCATATGTTTCTCATACGGTTTTCGTTTATGGTCTCAAATCAAAGACTAGCAGACTGGCACTCAGACAACGGTTCAAGGTCTTGTGGGCCCCTGTGGGTATACCAGGGGTTCTTCCAGTGTAAATGATATCTCTGCCTGTTAGAAGTTTATGTGCTAGTGATTTCCAATTTCCCGTTATTCTCTTTGACTCTGTTTGAAAACAAGAGTTGTCTTTCTTCCCTGTTCAGTGTACTTGAAAAAGGAGTTGTCTTTCTTCCCTGTTCAGTGTACAGTATATCATGTACAGTATATCACTGCCTGTTAGAAGTTGATGTGCTAGTAATTTTCCAATTTTCCGTTACTCTCACTCTGTCTAAAAAAAATCGTCTTTCTTTTCTGTTTATTCACTGTTGTATCTCTATGACCCATTTTCCCGTATATGTTGTAATACGTCTGTGTGCTTTTTTTTTCTCTGCTCAATGTCTTAACATGCCAGCTTTAGCTTTAATCTGGTGACCATGTAATAAGACTGTGCAGACTGTCCAGAGTGGGTTCTAAAACTCCATTCCACAGTGTGTATTTACCCATATGCCTCTTTTGCAAGCTCGCGCGCGCGCGCGCGCGCGTGTGTGTGGTGATGTGCTTTTAAAGATTTTTTTTCTGTAATTAGTTATTTGTTTGAAAACAAAAATCGGGGGCGAAAAAGTAAGAAGAATGCTAGGTGCCCACAGGATGGTCTACTGTTATTTGGCATACAGATGTCAAAAGATCGGTTATCATGTTAGAGACCTAATGTACGTACGTCCGTATGTATGTGTGTATGTGTGTGTATGTATATATGTGTGTATGTAGTGAGTATGTTGTATGTGTGTGATGTATGTATGTATGTATGTATGTATGTATGTATGTTCGTACGTATGTCTATTTGTATGTCAATATGTATGTATGTCCTTATTTATATATTTCAGGACAGACATTTCCTCCTATGCGGTGAGAGATTTGAAAAGTGCCTTTATACTCGGTTTAGCAAGGTGTAAAGTAAACGCAGATTTCGACTTCTTTTTGAGTAGTATCGTTGTGAGCATTTTTATACATCCATTCTTTGCAACGCCTGAAGAAGACACGTTTGTCCAAAACTCTCTTATCCGTTGTGCGTTGTACATCAAACCTGCGTTACCTCGCATCTTGTTTCGTGGATTCATTTTTGTTTCTCCCTATGATGATCAAGTTCACCTGAACTACATTTGTGATAAGGGGAAGAAAAAAAACAAAAAGCAAATCGATCTCTGACGAAACTTGCACTGCGGGTTCGGGATCGTTTCGCTGCATGGACTGAATGCGCTCCCCTCCCCTACCCCCCCCCCCCCCCCCCCCCCCCACCCACTCCCCCACCATTCTATCCGTCCCCGAACAGCAATGTGCGTCTACAGCTGTCATTTACTCCCTGCTGCGGTGCAAGTGGTCACAGCGGTGCGCGGGTTACTGAGTTATTCAAAGGGTTGAACTACAAGCGCAGGATACAGTGGTGGCGAGGGTGAACACGGAGGACCAAAGGAACATGGTGAAGCGCTCTGAGTGAAGCCTATTGTCAGACCCATTTTTTCCCCCGTGTTTTTGACATCCCCTCTGGGATTCTGAACTGAGCAGTAGAGGCACACAAGTGTAAGAAAAAAAAATCAACTCCGTTCTTCTGTTTACAAAACTTACGATGCGCAGGCAGAGGAGAGAGAGAGAGAGAGAGAGAGAGAGAGAGAGAGAGAGAGAGAGAGAGAGAGAGAGAGAGAGAGCACAAAGGTTTTACGGCTAAGAACAAATACAAAAAAAAATATAAAAAAGAAAGCTAGGTACAAATCAAAATCCGAAGTTAAAATCTAAATACACGTTCATTCTTGACCCCCCCCCCCCCCCCACCCCGCCACTCCTGCCCACCCCCCACCCCCTCTTCACTCCCCCTCTCATTGTCGCACTGTCATAGTTCCTCCCTTCCTCGCAAAAGACCAATCAAATTCTGTTTATCCGCGGTGGACGTGCTCATTAGATTAAATGGACACTGCTTACTCTTTTGGGACCCCCCCCCCCCTCTCCCCCTATAAGTTGACACATTAGATGGTACGATTACGGAACATAGTTTTCGTGGAGTCAGCAGTAAAACGCTGATACCTGATTTATAAGATCAGCACTGAGTACGGGTCTCACCGAGTGACTCATCACATGACAAACCTAAAGAGCTTCAGCACCATTGAAAGAGGAAGAGGAAGGCTTTTTTTTTGTATAATCATTGGTAAGAGTGCAGAAGACAAATATGACGTGGATGTAATCTACGCAACGCATGTTTCTTTTGGGTTTTCGGAAGATGACTGAATCATGTACAAAAATACTTTTTTGTTTTTTTGTTTGCTTGTTTTGTTGTTGTTGTTGTTTATTTGTTTGCCTGTTACGCTGTCTCATCCTCTGTGCCACGTCAGTAGCATTGCACCCACGCCGCTCATTCCTAATCCCCGTCCACAGCCACAGCTTGAGTTGTCCCGCCACAGCCCCGGCTCCAGCTGTCACACAAGGAGAAGTCGATGTAAAGTCGTCATGAAGCTGCTCACCGGAGGAGACACACTGCACTCCTGCCGAGCCACTTCTGTGGCGCCTGTTGTGATCGAAAATATGCATGACACCACCTGCTAACCCCCCCTACTGACGACAATAATTGCTTAATCGTGGAGCCAGCGTGAGTGAGCTCTCCCTCCTGAGGGCGCCATCACGTCCGTCCAACGACAGTTCTGATGAACTCGCCGATACCGGTGGTCGCCAAGGGTAGAGACGTGGAGAGGAGATCGAAACTGATATCACTATGACAGCAGGGCATGAAGGGCTATATGATCTGAGCCTTTTTATCTATTTATTATTTTTTACCTGCTGATCGATAAGAATGAGGATGACGAAGGTGATGTCTTGATTTCAATTTCGGTCTAAGACTGCATGCCAGAGCTGTACTCTACGCTTCACAATATTTATATCTCGGCGTCAACGAGGCCCGAGAGATACAAACACCTGCAGTACTTGTCAGGAAATTTGAGCAACACTCTCAGAGACGCATCCATTCAGTGGATGAAACCCGACTGTGTGGTCCTGGTCTCCCCCACTAACCCCATATCAAACTCAATTCTGGGTGGGAGACGATCGCGGCAGAAAAATCCCACAAACAAAAAAATGGTTCTGATGGGAATCGCACCACGACCTCCCAACCGGGAGTCGGCGGCACTAACCACTACGCCACGGCGGTCGGTTTGCACAGAAATACTTGAAACTGTCTGGACAGCTAGTCTGCAGCACCCTTGCCGACGTGCCCAATTACTGGCTGCAGATTACGGTTCGGGCACATTGGATCGAACGGATAGCGAGACCTCATGGCCTCATCCAGTGGCTCTCTGGCCCCTGTACGTTACTATCGCCCTGGCATGCATTTATTTCTGTATTAGGTGCCAATGATCTCGGTCGATGACGAGAGAGAGAGAGAGAGAGAGAAGAGAGAGAGAGAGAGAGAGAGAGAGAGAGAGAGAGAGAGAGATTCGGATCATTTTTCTATGCAGCTATTGATCGTCATGGAGAGGTACACCAAATAATTGTATAACTTTATAACATTTTCATAGTATCTACACACACACACACACACACACAACACACACACACACACACACACACACACACACACACACACACACATACACGCACACGCACACACACGCAGGCACACACATGCACGCGCGCGCGTGCACACACACACACACACACACACACACACACACACACACACACACACACACACACACACCACTTAAACACACACACTCAAACACACACACACACACACACACACACACACACACACACACACACACACACACACACACACACACACACACAAACCAACGCACGCACACGCACACACACTCACAATACATATATCACGAGCACTGAGCATAGAATATAATACCATCTCATGGATTAGGCACAGAAGAAGACACACAGTAACATCATTTGCTTTAGACACAGAAGATAACCAACAACATCACATCATACCGGGTATGGAAAAGAAATAATATTACATGCATGAAACACAGAGGATGAATGACACCACCACCTGCATTGGGCATAGGGGGTAACCAAAAACATCACATGCACTGGGTGTACAGGTTAGCTAATAACACCACCTGCATTGGGCATAGAAGAAAACAAGTAGCACCACACGCATTATACATAGAATTTAAAGATAATCCTAAGCACATGGGGCATACAGGATAGACAATGACACCACATGCATTGGAGAAAGAGGATAAACAATAACACCACATGCATTGGACAGAGAGGATAAACAATAACACCACATGCATTTGACACAGAGGATAAACGATAACACCACAAGCATCACGCATCAAGGATAAACAATAACACTACATGCATTGGGCATTGGGAGAAACAATAATGCCATATGCATTGGACATAGGGGATAAACAATAATGCCACATGCATTGGACATAGGGGATAAACAGCAACACCACATGCTTTGAGCACAGAGGATAACCAATAACACCGCACGCTTAGAGCACAGAGGTTAAACAACAACACCACATGCTTTGAGCACAGAGGATAACCAATGATACGACTTGCTTTGAGCACAGAGGATAAACAGTAACACGACATGCTTTGAGCACAGAGGATAAACAATAACACGACATGCTTTGAGCACAGAGGATAAACAAAAACATCACATGAACTGAACATAGAGGATAAACAATAACACAACATGCCTTGAGCACGGAGGATAAACAATAACACGACATGCTTTGAGCACAGAGGATAAACAATAACACGACATGCTTTGAGCACAGAGGATAAACAATGACATCACATGAACTGAACACAGAGGATAAACAATAACACGACATGCCTTGAGCATTGAGGATTAAAAACCCCACATGTATTGGGCACAGAGGATAAACAATAACACAACATGCCTTGAGCATTGAGGATTAAAAAAACCCCACATGTATTGGGCACAGAGGATAAACAATAACACAACATGCCTTGAGCATTGAGGATTAAAAACCCCCACATGTATTGGGCACAGAGGATAAACAATAACACAACATGCCTTGAGCATTGAGGATTAAAAACCCCCACATGTATTGGGCACAGAGGATAAACAATAACACAACATGCCTTGAGCATTGAGGATTAAAAAAACCCCACATGTATTGGGCATAGAGGATAAACAATGACACAACATGCCTTGAGCATTGAGGATTAAAAAACCCCCACATGTATTGGGCATAGAGGATAAACAATAACACAACATGCCTTGAGCATTGAGGATTAAAAAAACCCACATGTATTGGGCACAGAGGATAAACAATAACACAACATGCCTTGAGCATTGAGGATTAAAAAACCCCACATGTATTGGGCACAGAGGATAAGTAGCAACACTACGTCAACGGGGCATCGCGGATAAAAAAGATGATGTGAAGTGCATTGGCACAGAGGAGAAACATTCGTATTCAACATGAGAATTTGGGTACAAATTTAATTTTCCACCCTGGTGAGTGCTCACTAAAGGACAGGCACATAGTTTCTGAGGCAACACAATCTGTTACTGAGGTGAACGTTGTTACTTTTCAAGATAACAAAACAACGGAGGAAAAAAAAACAACAACAACAACTTCGAACCCACTGGAGAGTTGAGGAATTGAGTACTTCGACTCGTACAGTCTTCAAAGCAAAAGTTGTTACTTTTCATCCCGTGGAAGTGGAAACCCTCCGCTGTACTTGCCTCTACTGTCATCCTTGAAAAACATATGGCTTTCTAGTTGCAGGGCATCCGAAATTTTTTAGGAACTAGTTCCGATGCAAGGAAATACCTTAATACTAGTCCTGTCTACGACGATGAACGCATGGTACGGTCCTGTGTGCTCTGGGCTTTAAACAATAAATGAAAATGGGACGTGGATTATACACCTGCATTTCCTTCACACTAACGTCCACAATAAATAATATTAATCGTTAGACTATAGAATCAAAACACAACAAACTAGGTATTTCCCATGGATTTTCTTTTACTGATCACAAATGAGGTACATTCTTAAGAGGAAAGAGGCAATGATGATGATGATGATAATGATGATGATGATAATGATGATGATGAGGCAATGATGATGATGATGATGATGATGATGATGATGATGATCTTTATTCTCAAAAGTAACAGGTAAGTATGTTCATGCTTTTTTCATCCAGCCCTTGCCCCGGAAAGGAACTAAGAGTAATTAGCGAGCTTAAACTAAGAATATTTGATAAACAATCACATATTTGCGGAGTGAAATGGAATTGTAACTGAACTGAAGTTGTCTGTCACTATTAACTCAAAGAAGATTACCATTAACATCAAAGATACTCAATTGGTTAAAAGAAAGTTCAAGCGATTTTTTTCATCAACATATGCAAGATCTAACATTAAAAAAAGTAAATGAAAGTATATATTTTCAAATGTATTCTTACACGACATTAAGATGTTACAATGAAATCTTTGTATTTTACCAATCACAGAGGACTGTATTAAAGAGAGAGAGAGAGAGAGAGAGAGAGAGAGAGAGAGAGAGAGAGAGAGAGAGAGAGAGAGAGAGAGAGAGATTTTATTCGTAAACAGGCCATTGTCCCTCATAAAAGGGGTGCAACAAAGCAATTATTCCAGCAACATCAACAACAAAAATATCTTACAATGTAACTGATCAAGCTTAATAATTAGAAACAAGCACAGATCGTAACTTTGAGAGAGAGAGAGAGAGAGAGAGAGAGAGAGAGAGAGAGAGAGAGAGAGAGAGACGGACAGACAGACAGACAGACAGACAGAGAGACAGACTCTGAGTAGCATGAACTGTTGTGAGAGTGGGTCCGCACATTCATGTCCCCATGCGTGAGTGCGTACGTAATAACTGATGACGAAGATAAATCCGCGGGTCACGTACGTAATAACTGATGACGGAGATAAATCCGCGGGTCACGTGCTGGGAAATGATAGAAGAGAACAAACCGATCAAACTGACGCCCAAAGTCAGGTGTATGGCCACCAGTCACGCGCACAGGTTGCACGGGCAGTAGGTAAGTGGTTTTACCACTGGCGTGTGGGAATCCAACGAGCTCGACCAACCTCAGCAGCATCGAACGGTTCAGTCAGTTATGGTCATGAAGTTGTTATTGCCCTCATGATGTACGGAATCATAGTTGAAAGAGGGTCAAGTTGTACGATGAAAGATGGCTAAGTATAAACATTGAACATAGGACCAAGGATGGGACTTTTTCCAGGAAACCTCAAGGGGATACCCCCCCCCCTCCCCATTCCCCCTTCCTGATAGATGTTCACCCCACCCCCCCTTTTTTTTTTTTTAACTAAACGCTTTTTTGAAGAAATACAAAATGGCCAAATTTTTCATGAAAGTTTGTCTACGACGGGTGACCACGTTGTCTTGAGTCTAGATATGTAAAGTTAAAAAAAAATTGACCTCTATACAAATCCGGACATTGACCAACTAGAACGGATCCAAGTAGACACAGATCGCTTCATTACCAGTGAGTCTCGAAACTCACCAAGATGCTGGAGAACCAAGATGTCATTGTTATTATTGTCGGAAGACTGGCGAAAACAGCACCGACTCATCATGCTGTACGAGACAGCCGGTGGCTAAACTGCTGCCATTCTATCCAGTTCAATTAGTTCAACTTACTGTCCTCTTACTAAAGGAAAATTGTTTTGCATTGATAATAAAACATTCAACAATATCGAAATTAACATTCGTATGTAAAACATAAGATGTTAATGATATTAATGAATACCACTCACACCCATAATCACACCACACAACCCACCACACCTACAGGCTCACATACTACAAATTCGCGCACACACGCACGCACGCACACACCACACACACACACACACACACACACACACACACACACACACACACACACACACACACACTTTCACATGCGCACACATTCACGCTTCTATATACACACTTCGAGAGAGAGAGAGAGAGAGAGAGAGAGAGAGAGAGAGAGAGAGAGAGAGAGAGAGAGAGAGAGAGAGAGAGCGTTAAAAACTAAACTGTACATAAAGTGAGGACGAACAATAACAAATCGGTACCCGACTCATTCCAAACACTATCCAACCCAGTCAAGAGACAGGGCGATCCGACAGCCTCAGCGGGACACATGACTCGGAGTCCTGTTCAAACAAGGCCTTCAACAACAGCCGAAGGAAGGAAGGAAAAAAGGAAGGAAGGAAGGAAGGAAAGAAAGAAAGATGGAAGGAAGGAAGGAAGGAAGAAGCAAGGAGGAAGGAAGGAAGGAAGGAAGGAAGGAAGGAAGGAAGGAAGGAAAGACGGAAGGAAGGAAGAAAGGAAGGAAAGAAGGAAGGAAGAAAGGAAGAAAAGAAGAAAGGAAGGAAGAAAGGAAGGGAAGGCAGAAAGGAAGGACGGAAGGAAAGACGGAAGGAAGGAAGGAAGAAAGAAAGCAAGGAAGAACGGAAGGAAGGAAGGAAGAAAGGAAAGAAGCAAGGAAGAACGGAAGGAAAGAAGGAAGGAAGGAAGAAAAAAAGGAAGCAAGGAAGACCGGAAGAAAAGAAGAAAGGAAGAAAGGAAGAAAGGAAGGAAGGAAGGAAGGAAGCAAGGAAGAAAGGAAGCAAGAAAGGAAGGAAGCAAGGAAGGAAGGAGAAAAGGAAGGAAGAAAGGAAGGGAGGAAGAAAGGAAGCAAGGAAGAAAGGAAGCAAGGAAGGAAGGAGAAAAGGAAGGAAGAAAGGAAGGGAGGAAGAAAGGAAGCAAGGAAGGAAGGAAGGGAGGAAGAAAGGAAGCAAGGAAGGAAGGAGAAAAGGAAGGAAGAAAGGAAGGGAGGAAGACAGCAAGCAAGGAAGATACGAAAGTAGGAATGAAGGAAGGACGGAAGACAGAAGGGAAGGAGGTAAGCAAGCAAGGATTTCTTTTTGATACTCCAATACACACACAAAAAACGTGATTGCAGACATCTAATTAAGATAAATTTTACAATGCTGGATTGTTATCATGAAAGAAGAGGTGGGGTATAGACAGGGCAGCTAATGAAGGGGACAGTTGGATGGTGTATAACAGGAAAAATGATAGATAATTGAAATGATCTAAAATGAACATCTGAAGTGATCTAAAGTAGAATATAAAAATGTTACTTAATGGACCATGCAAAAAGCTAGTCGTTAATTCAAGAGAATCAACTGATCACGAATCGAAATATTACAACAACAACAACAACAACAAATCAGTATTTCTAGCGTCTATAGATTGCACAAATTCTTCTCAGAAATGCCTCATTAAGACACAGTAAAAAACGATATGATGAACCTTGACAGCACCGCGATATGTTTATGAATATTTCGGCAATATTTGGTCCATAATGATTTCCATTAGATTATGAAAGCTGAACTTGAAACAGATCAGCGGATCACAACAAAATCAGATAAAGACCTTTTAAAGAGAGGTTTAAAAGGCATATGATTTTGCTCATTTCTTTATATGACAATCGCAGTTGACTATTGGACTACCTGAAACATTCTTTGCTTTCCTTTGGCGCTGAGCACTGTATCTGCTTAATCATTAAAACTAACTTTAGTGGAGGATTCGTAACAAGGGAGCGAAACCGCTCACGGAAGACTTTGAGGGCCTCACACGACAACGGATTGCAGTGTGAGAAATGATGATATAACCGGCGAATCAGCATAGAAAAGACATTAGTGTCCTCAGCAAGCATAGTCCTCGGGGGTCTCCTTCAAGGAGACCGAACTATTGGGTAATTTCTGATAGGTTAAAGTATCAGTGAAGACAGGTGCAATTCTTGAGTTCAAATCTTGCATGGCCAAGTGGGAACACACTATCCACACGTGCCGAAAGTTGTCACGAATTAGACGAGAGTTTAACATCATTGATTGTTTCATCAGTATGACTGATCTGTCGTTACGACAGCATCTGAGAATCTTTGAACCCTTTTCTTTTTCCAGACAAGGTTAAACATAGAGGACACTGGGCGCTAAGGCTATGCACAGATACAAACTATGAGGCAATTTTCTAGTTGGAGTGTTAACAACTTGACTTGAATTTTGTCGTTTATGAAATTTTTCTTTTACTTGTAATGAGACAATTTTTTAGTTGGAGTGTTGTCAACTTGAATTTTATCGTTTATAAGTTTTTGTTGTTGTTGTTTTACTTGTTGTGAGATTTAAGAAAATCAATATAACTTATTCTTGCAAATAACCTCTGTTGAACGCTTGAAGACATTTTTTTATCATGAATTCGAAACTGTCTACACATTTCTGAGGGTTTTTGGACAAACAGCCCCTGCTAAAACTGATGTTGTCCATTTCAAACGAAGATATGTCCAAACACATTCAGAATTATACTTGTCAACCATACCAATCTGTTTATGATTTATTAAGCAGTGCACACATATAACCAGTCATGTTTATAGTTAACAACAGCATCTCTATTCGTTAGATCGTAGCCTGTAAAACTATACTACGACTGACAGTCGTCAAACTCTCCCTCTCTCTCTGTGTCTCTGTCTCTGTCTCTGTCTGTCTGTCTGTCTGTCTGTCTGTCTGTCTGTCTCTCTCTCTCACACACACACACACACACACACACACACACACACACACACACACACACACACACACACACACACACAAGCTACCATAATTATACAGTAGATCATAGGATGCCGTTGGTACATCATCATATTATATGACATTTACTTAATACCTTACATATCGACACTGACACCTCCTCTTCCTCCCTCCTATTATTTCCTCCTTCCCCGCCCTTCGTCCCCCTCCTCTTTCACACACACCATCCAACATGCATTACTGAACAGCACACACGTTGATAGCATAACTGAAAAGTATTAGCAGGCCAACGTAGATGCGATACACATCGTGTTTCACAGGAGACAGCCTCGCGCAAAAATTATTGTCAAACTTTCATAAATGCAGCATAACTGAGAGTTACCAGCTGGAACATTTTTTTTCCTGAGCTTATTTCAAGTTTTGATTCTTCAATACCGGGTCGGCGACCGTTTTGACAGACAGCAAGTCTAACACGTCTTTGTAGAAAGTAGAAGAAAAAACTTCTTGAAGATACCAAATGGACACGCCATTCCACGCCACTGCGAGTTCATATTTCAGATCCGTTAAGATTGGCAATGGGATGCACGTGACTTTTTGCTTTGCGTGTCCGAACTGCTCGGTCATTTCCAGCTGGGTTAAGAATGTCTGTGCGGTCCATGGCGGGGCTGGAATGGACTACTGTCGCTCTCACTGTTCCGTTTCACCGGACTTGTGGAATCAGGCGTTGAGTATTTGGAACGGTTTCGCCTCGTTGAAACTGATCGTTGTACAGATGGTTGGAGATGCAGCACCTGAATGTGCTTTTCAGACTTCATTGTTCCTTCCATGAAGACAAGATCACCCCACATGGAGTTATGAAACACGACCCCGTACCTTGACGTTCAGACCATAAACTGGTGGATCGGAAACTATACCTGATTCAACGCCTATCTTGCACCGAACATAAGAATATAAGTGATTGCTCGTTCTTCGTTTTCATTGTCCTGAACGTCGGCGTTTATCTTGCGTGAAGAAGACCTATGAGGTCGAAACGCGTCGTGTTTTGTCCTGTAACTTGTTTAGCCTTGTTTTTGGCGGACTCACTAAGAATTAATCTTGAATTTTGTTTTTTATATCTGTGCGTTCTGGTCACCGCTTTTCAGAGATCTTTCACAACACGTTTATTCTGCCGGTGTTTTTCAGCTTAATCATCGTGTCATCATTGAACACAATTCTTTCCAAAGATTATCCATAGTCCGGTGAAGTCTTGTCCATCAGAAGTTTTCCACTCGCTTTCTCGTTTACTCCCTAACTGTAACATTCTCTTTCACAGTTCTTCTTTGGAAAACTATCGAATGACGTTTCCTTTACACACTCCTCCACGCGTAAGTCACACCAGAAACACATTCAGTTCTACGGTGATGTCTTTTAGAGCGTCTTTGCGATCTACAGCAAGTGTAGAAAGTGTTAAGAGTAGAGTGGTCACTCATTTTTCATCTTGGACCGCAGCTTGAGCGCCGACTCGTAATCTCGGTGATCCTGGGGTTGCGGCTTCGAATCTCCGCCAGGCTGTTTTGGTACAGGGGGACTTTTCCTCGGAATTAACATTGCTTCTGACTCCATTTCCCAAATGTTCCTTCGAATGAGACTATGCACCGAGGTTCTGTGTATGAACGCACACATAACACCTTGCACACACGTAAAATCCCATCACCTACTTTCGGAAGAGAAGGCCAGTTTGGCTGTTGGTATGGATGACACGTTTCACATAGCATTCACCCTGGGTGAGAAACTGAAAGAATGAAGAAGTAAGAAAACGGAGTGAACGCTATTGACTAGACGACACGGAAAATGATTGAATGAAGCGCCGGCAGGCAGCTCTTCAGTCGTCACTCCCCAGGTAGGCAGCCCGTTGCGTACACGAGAGTGTGGATTGCCAGCGCCCAGAACCTTTGGCAAGGCGCTTTATAAATGCTATCTTCTCCTTCTCCTTCTTCTTCTTGATGACCGCGGACCACTGATCCAGTCCGACGATATGGTTTCAGAGATTTCAAAATGGTTCTTTCAGATAGGTCTATCCGAAGTGCTTGTAGAAACGAATGTTTGGCATGATATCGGTTCTGATCACATATTCGTACTGATACATATATTGTAGAGACAGAGAGAAAAAGAGAAAAAGGGCATGAGAGAGAGAGAGAGAGAGAGAGAGAGAGAGAGAGAGAGAGAGAGAGAGAGAGAGAGAGAACTCTGAACTCTGAACTCTGAACATTTTGATGACTAGGCCACGGACCCATGTCATTGGGAGTGGTTTAAACACAGTCAATTCGTAACACCACATACATTCACTAGATAGGGTCTACATCGAGAAATAAATGCATAATATATCTATATGGCGTAAATTCTCAAAGACACACACACACACACACACACACACACACACACACACACACACACACACACACCCACACCCACACACACATACAGACAGAGAGACAGAGAGAGAGAGAGAGAGAGAGAGAGAGAGAGGGAGAGAGAGAGAGTACGCATGTACTCATGCGTGTGTGAATACGTGTTTGTGTGTGTGTGTGTGTGTGTGTGTGTGTGTGTGTGTGTGTGTGTGTGTGTGTGTGTGTGTGTGTGTGTGTGTGTGAGAGAGAGAGAGAGAGAGAGAGAGAGAGAGAGAGAGAGAGAGAGAGAGAGAGAGATTTACACCTTATTGAATGTGGCTCCGAAAATAAGATCTGAAAAATGAGAAAAAAAGGTCAGCTCTCTACTGATTAGCCCCCTTTCCTTTCTTTGTGTGCTTTTTTTTCTTTCTCTTTTGCTCTTTTTTCTTTCTTTTTTTTTGTGCCGTCATTTTCTGTGCCATTTCAGTGGCAATGCACACACACGCCGCTCATTTCGATCCACCGTCCGCAGCCACAGCCTGGCCCGTCCCACAACAGTCGCGGCATCGGCAATCCACAGGGAACAGCCAATATCAAGTCGTCGTAAGGCAACCCACCAGAGGAGACACTGCACTGCTGCCGAGTCACTTCGATGGTGTTTAGTGGTGCCTCTTCTGATCCAACATATGCAGGACACCACCTACAAAAAAAAAACTGCTACTGACAGAAATATTTGTAGTTGCAAAGTGAGACGACTGCTGGCGGAAATCTAAACAAATCATAAATAAATGTCAGCGAACCGCCCAAAGAAACGTGGACAAACGAGACACAAGACTAAGCACTACGCGTTTCGACCTCTTAGGTCTTCTTCAGGTAAGATACAAACGAATAGAACAACGAAAATTCACTTAGCTTTGATCGCTTCAGAGTTCAGCGCGAGGAAGAAGGCGTTGAATGAGAACGAGCAATATTTGCTTCGTCGCGGAGACGGCGTGAGTGAGCTGTCTCTCCGGAGGGCTTCACCACGTCCGTCCAACGACAGTCTCCTTACATTTGCCGATACCGGTGATCCCGACAGAACCAAACCAAGGACGCAGACGTGGAGAGGTAACCGCATAAGTGTCCAAGATGATTAAACAAAGTATACGTTTTAGGAAAAAGTTGAAAGGAAAACACTTTTATAACCGACTAAGTAACACATATACGGAAATAGGAATTTTGTCCAGATCAGGAGTTATGGCTTTTCAAGTCTGGAATCATACAAATAACGACAATACTCTTCACTTGATACCGATATCAACAGGACGACACCCTGCTTCACCAGAATACGACACCTTAAGGAGTTGAAGTATAGAGACCCAGGAATTTTTTTCCCCTCAAGATTCTGTGGCAGCTTTCAGTGGCTGTTTTTTTTTTTTTTTAATTCCAGTGACTTGTCTTTATTCAAGGATGAAAGTAGCACTTCAGTTATTCAAGCAGATGCGATCTCAACTTTCATCACGTTCTGCGTTGACTCTGTTGGAGAGCAAGGTGGTCAAGACCGACCCCCCAAAAAAAAATCCAGAAAAGAAGATAAACACGAAGAAACGGGAAGATAAACAAGGTATAATGTACGAAAGTAGAGGCACATTTCAATCAGAACAGACTCAGGCAGTTCCGGAAGGATATCCAAATCATGACAGGATATAAATCCAAGAAGAAGGATATTGTCACAGATGATACCTTCATGGTGGCAAACGAACTGAGCATGTTTTACACGCGCTCTGACAACGATTTCTGGACAGAATAGACTGCAGTAATGAAGAGAGTAAGAGAACAAACCGCACCCCTAGTGACCTTCGCGGAGGAATCTTTGCCAATGTATTCAAGAACGTTCACTCCGAGAGCGCGTGTAGGCCTGATGGCATCAGTGCTAGGACTGTTAATGAATGTGGGAGTTCTCCCGCTCCAGTCTTCACCCTTCTCATCCAGCAGTCCCAGAACACCAGATACATCCCTTCACTTTGGAAAACATCAACGGTTGATCCCCATCCCAAAGAGACAATCCTCAAGTCAGCTGAATGATGACCGACCTGTTGCATTGACCCTGGATCCATTGAAGCGTGCGGAAAAATCATCCTTCATTTGTAGAGGCCCGACGCCGCAAAGCACCAGGATCCCCTCCAGTTTGCCAACACCAAGGACAGGGGTACAGATGATGCCATTCTGACTCTGCTACGTAAATTGTACGAACAGAACACCTCGACAAACCAAGCACCTACGCTAGAATTCTGTTCTTCGACCTAACGAACACTTTTAATACCATCCAACCTCATCTTTTAGTACAGACACTGCTGACAATGGAGGTCAACCCAACGCTGATCATCTCCAGTTTTTTTTTAAACAGCAAAGCCTCAGGGAGTAAAGGTAAGGAGTCAATGTTAAATCAACCAGTGACAAAATCCTCAAGGACGCGTTCTTTCTCCGATCCATTTTGCTATTCATACCGTTGTCTGCCGCTTAACTGATGAAAATAGCATTATGATCAAGTTCGCTGACAACACATCTCTATCTGGACTTATTAAGAGTGACTTGGCCTCGTACAGATCCGTGGTTCAAGCCTTGAGGAACTGGTGTGATGACAACTACCTGGAACTGATGTGTCTCAGACAAATATGAGATGATAACTGATTTACGCAGAAGGAAAAGGACCGGCCTGCACCACTTACCATTAAGAAAAGAAGTGCGTGTTGTCAGTGAGTATATGCGAACATCAGTGCCCGGTACAAAAAGAATCAAATCACGGACTGCACTTTTTGAGAAAACTGCTAAGTTTCCAGATCAGCAGCACTATCCTTTTTTAAAAAACAACAACTTTAATTTGATTTTTTTTTATCAGACCGCAGTCCAAAGAGTCGCTCTGCACAACCAAGTCTGCCACTACAACAACGTGAAGAAAACAGACAGCATCACGACAGGAGCAAAGAAAAGGCAGTGTTCATCTTGCCATCACACACACGGCAGACTACATGCACGTGACACCTTTAGCCACAGCAGTGGGTCGAAGCAGCAAAACAAATTTCCTGCAAAAACAAATTTCCTCTCTATGTAAAAGGACAGTAAACTGATTTGGATTGACTTGAATCGAATTTACAAGAAACAAGAAACATACCAAATCCAAATCATTTGCCCCTCAATTCCAAATTCCATAACTGGACAAACATATTTTGGAACTAAGTCTGGCTGAATAGACAATTTGTATGAGATACAATAACCACAGTCATATTTCATGTGTTCTGAAACGAGCAAGCTTCGAACCCGATGGGAAAGAAAAATTAATGTTATTTCTATTATTCTCATCACTATTACTTATATAGCGCCTATTCTCGGTTAGAGACCAAGCTCTGAGCGCTTTGCCATCCACGCTCTCGTTTACACAACGAACTGCCCACCTGGGTAGAGCCAACTGAAGAACTCCCTGCTAGGCGCTACCTTCTGTCGTCGTTTTCCGTGTCATTCAGTCGAATAGCAACCACTCATGTTTTCCTTTGTTATTCCATACTTTCGGTGCCTGCAATGTGTATACATGTCATCCATACCAACGACCAAAAATGCCCTTCTCTTCCGAAAGCTGATGATAGGATTTTACGTGTGTGTGTGTGTGTGTGTGTGCAAGATGTTATGCATGCGTTCGCACACGGAACCTCGGTCAATAGTCTCATTCGAAGGACTTTGGGGGAACTGGAGTAAGGACGAATGTTAACCCGAGGGCAATAATCCCCCGATGGAGATTCGAACCCGCAACCGTAGGATCGCCAGTCCGGCGCTCTACCGACTGAGCTAGTCTCTCTTCAATCAGTGCCGCAGCGTTGTAGAATGTTGGACTGAACCTCTGTGTGTGTGCCTACCACGTGACTCCCGATCGGTGTCGCCGCAAATGAAATGCGACGTTTCAAATGAAACCTGTTCCGAGCTCATTCATCCGTTGTAAGCGTGCAGCGACGGACCGTACGAGTCAAAGAGAGTGAGAACATCCTGGTGGTGTGAAAATGATGCGACTAACGAAGAAAGTTGTGATAGTAATTGTGTTTTTAGCCTGTCTTGTGTTCATATCTAAGGAACTTTCGAGATTGCGCCTAGGTAAATACATGTATATATATCTTTATTCACAACAGGCACTTTTTTTTTTGGGGGGGGGGGGGGGGGGGGAGGGGGGAAGGCGGGGGGGGGGGGGGTGATATTGTGCATGTGCATAGTGTGTGTGTGTGTGTGTGTGTGTGTGTGTGTGTGTGTGTAGACATATATGGGGGAAGGGGTGAGTGCATGCGTGTGCGTGTGTTCTTTTTTTTTTTTCCTTTTCCCTGCAGGCTTTCTTTCTCTTTTTTTTCATATCCTTCTTTTCCGTCTTTTTTTTTCTTCTCGTTCTCCCTTTCTTCATCGTTTTATATATTTCTTTTCTTTTACCTTGTGTTGTACCTCATGTCTCGTGACATTAGCTTTGTTCAGCTTCCTTCAGTACAGTAACTGTATACTCTTTCTGTGTCTTCCTTACTTCCTTACTATCTACAATCGTCCCTAACTTTCGTATTCCATCTTAGTAGTAGTATCTTTGTTCAATTTTTGTAACGAAAACTGTTCATTCAGTCATATTTGAATAACCTGGAGGTTGATGTAAGAAAAACGGCGTCACTGTGCTGTCTGCTTCAGGCTAGCTAAAAACCAAACAAACAAACAAACAACGACAAAACTCCATCTCTAACACGTGTGTTGAAGACAATACTGATTTGTTCATTGTAAAGTCTGTGTGTACGCTCGTAGAATGCTCGAGTAATGGACACAACGTTTGGCGACAAGCATGAATGAAAGTGATCTATTTAGAATTTCTTAACCTTGAATCTCTTTAGTGCGAACGGACTTGAACCCGAGGCAATATTTCATCATCATCATCATCATCATCATCATCATCATCATCATCATCGTCGTCGTCGTCGTCGTCGTCATCTTCTTCTTCTTCTTCCTCTTCTTCTTCTGTGCCACTCTCTACTCCCCACCCCACCGCTCATTTCGACTCGCCGTACGTAGTCACAGCCTGACCTGTCCCGAGGCAGCCCCGGTACCAGCAACTCACAAGGAGAGTCGATGTGAAGCCGTCATGAAGCAACCCACCAGAGGAGACACTGCCTTGCAGCTGAGTCTCTTCAGTGGCGTTCATTGCGTCTCTGCTCTGATCCAGCACAGAGCACGGTACCACTCACAGTCTCCCTAGTGACGACGATCATTGATTAAGTCGCGGAACCGAGGCCAGATTAGTTATTGGAGTGAAAATTCTTTAGAGAAAAAAGTTGGCTAGTTACCAACGTGACCTTTCCCCCTTTCTGTCTTTCATTCGTTTCCTTTCATCTTTTCTTCGTTCTTCCTTCCTTCATTCCTTCCCTCCTTTATTCTTTCCTTTTTTTTTTTTTGCCATCTTCTTCTCTTTCGTTCCATCTTCCTTTACACCGTTACTTGTTCTTTCCTCTAACATTTTTTTTGTGTTTGTATTGAAACGACGATCATGGGACAGGTTTGGAATCATCTTCAAGTTTGTTATGAAGTTCGCAACGTCCGCCGAAAAGAAAAACGACCAAACGAAATGGAAAGCAGTTAATATGACGTTCTCTTACAGACCATTGCCCCGCCGAATAAGTGCTTAAACGTTCGGTTGTTCGGCACGGAATGATATTTGAGAAAATTTGTGTTTGCGAACAGCACGATGCTCTCAGCTTTTAGACTGAACGATATCATCGACGTATGTATATATGTATGTATGTATGGATGGATGGATGGATCTGCGTGTTTGTGTGTGCGCGTGCGTGCTAGCGTGCGTTTGTGTGTGTGTGTGTGTGTGTGTGTGTGTGTGTGTGTGTGTGTGTGTGTGTGTGTGTGTGTGTGCGTGCTTGTATTTCAGGCACTTTTGACATCGGCGTCTTCAGAACTGACATTTTTCATACTTGAAAATTTTCAGCGAAAGCCATCGAGATGTTTGTGATTAACTGTATGTGTTTAAAGTTTTATTATTAAGTTTTGTGGAAAAAAATTGTCACGAGAATGCATTCACAATCTTTGCTAAAACTTATGTTTTTCTGGCAACGGGTAGCATTTCGACGGGTTATAAATTGATTAAGTTACGGAATTCGTAGCTTCAGTCTTTTACTTCCAGGAATACACCTTCAGTGTTCTTACGACACCTCAACTCCAGCGCGCCTTTGTCTGGACAATTTTTTGTGCACGTTTGCTTGATCGTAATGAATCGCTAATCAGTGTGTCAGCACCAGTGTAAACTTTGCACGTTGCCGCGTCCTTTTTGAGTTAAAATGCATTCAGATTCGCTCGAAGTGAGAATTCAACCACTTTTGCGTCAAAATTATGTAATTTCGTAGAATATTATAGTGGAGGGTGGTTCTTAGATCTGGGTTGACTCTAGGATTTACAAATCAGTGTTGTGCGTTCCGTGTTCCAGCAAACATAAGTTGTAGTTTAGACTTTCTTTCATTCTCATTTCTTTGTTATTGATTTATTTAAGAACTTTTTTGTGCCTTTCTAATTTCTTATGCATCGTTTGCTGTTTATTAGAAACTGTTTAAAGCATTTCGTTTCGTTTCTTTTTTTCCACTGGTGCGTTAGTGAATTTGAAAATGGAATATCTCTACTGGGCTAAACAATAAACGTTGTAGGAATTTATCGTCTGCGCATCTGGCGAAAGTGAACTGTAAACCTAACCTAACCTCAGCCCTGGCCCTAACTCTAAACCGTCAAGAAAACTTAACACTCACATAGAAACCGCCCTGCTGTGTGTGAATTTGTAAGAGTGACTTCCCCTCGTCACAAGGTTTGCGCTCCAACAACATGTTTCCTTTGTCCTGTCGGGTTTCTCAACTTGAAAGTGATTTGAAACGCGTGCAGTGTCACGCGACAAGCGATTAAAGACAAGAATGGAAACATTCAAAGCATTTCCAGTGTTTTTGTTCTCTTCTGCATGCCGTAAAGACATGTTTACGACAACGTGAAAACATTTTGACGTCTTTTATTAAGAGAACAGATTTAGAAGCGACAAACGGGGGTAAGTAGTCATGTTGCCTAAAGCCCAGCCGACCGCAAAGGATCGTCAGGATCGTCACTCCGTTCAAGTCAAGTCACACGGTCATTCAGAAAAAGAAAAAGAAAAAAAAAAAAAGCCCACTCATTCATACAACCCTTTAAAGCACACCTTCTAAAAACACACGGGAAATTTTGTTAAAAAGCCTTTCTTCTGTACAATCTTGGATCAGATGAAAAATGTTGATCTTTTTCAGAAGAAATTCAAAGATCACACCAGGTGGGGACATCGACAAACAGGATGCACAGTGACCCATGCACTGATGATCTTCCAAATAGCGAAAGAGAGAAGCTTTCTCGACGGGTACCGAAGACCTTGGAGTTTTTGTCGACGTTTCTGATCAGGAACTATTGTTGACGATGTTCGGACATTTTCCGGGGAAGTAAATCTGTGTGTGAGAAAACGTTCAGCGAGAGTGACCCCGCCGTTGGCATGGAACAGATGCCGTTAGTAGGCACGTTCAAAACAGTTTTTCCCTATCAGTCCGCGAAGCGTGACGGTCCAGTTCAAAGAGAGAAAATGACAACACATGGGTGTGAAATGTTCTGTTTCAAATTAGATATGTGACTCTCTAGATCTATTTGCTTAGCTCACAATCTGAGAAAAGGTAGTTCTGTATGCAATGGAAAGACAGGCGTCTTGTTTCGTTATTTTATTTTATTTTTCCCAACGAAACAGTTCTGTTAGTGGGGCAAGGTAGCATCGAACGTAGAGAAACATAAGACAGATAAAGGTGAATCTACCTGTCCAGATGTATGCTCTTTACTTACTAATCCACACACACACACACACACACACACACACACACACACACACACACACACACACACACACACAGAGGCACGTGCGCGCGCGCGCACACATACACGTATCTCCTCCCCCTCCCTTCCAATCCTCCGTCCCACCTCCTCTCCACAGGGGCAGAACGGATACGGGATCGTTCACCCACCTCATTTTCCCAGCTGTGACCTGCCTACGTATACGTGCTGTGTGGCCCACTGTGAAGAGATTACAGTCATAATAACCGTTTGGCACAGCGGCAATGCTAGATGTGGTGTGTGTGTGGGGGGGGGGGGGGGGGGGGGGGGGGGGGCGCGAGCGAAAATGTGCATGAATACGTACTTGTATGAAGTAGTTGCCTACAAGAGTGCTTTAGTAACATGCGCACAGAATCAATAACTGAAACCGAAACTGATCTAGAAGGATGTTAAGACGGAGGGGGGGGGGGGGGGGGGAGACAGAAAACCCCCCAGGTAGCACGGAGAGTATGTGGATTGGAGGGGAACGAGATCGAGAGAAGAATGCACAGAGACAGGAGAAAAAGAGAGGGTCTGGTGATGGAGAGAAGAATGCACAGAGACAGGAGAAAAAGAGAGGGTCTGGTGATGGAGAGAAGAATGCACAGAGACAGGAGAAAAAGAGAGGGTCTGGTGATGGAGAGAAGAATGCACAGAGACAGGAGAAAAAGAGAGGGTCTGGTGATGGAAAGGAGAGACACTTTTTAAGAGTTTGACATTTCTTTCTGTCTTTTTTTTGTTGTTGTTTTTTTTGTTTGTGCTATTACATGAGAGATTCTTCGACAAGGAAGATGACCGTCATTTGCTTTTTGTCGGCACTGGAGTTTGTTCCATTAAACGAGAATTAAACAAAATATTTGGAACAGCTACACTTTTGCCCAATATCGCATAACGATACAAAAGCATGAATATTAACAATATGGCTGGCTAGGTAACTGGCGGATCGTTGGTCTAAAACGCTAATGCCAAGTAATGAGAGAGACAAGAGGCAAAGGACGGACGTTTTTCAGTCTCCGTTCACCTCTTTAACAAGGCCTAGGCCAACACCTTCCCTGGGACTGCTACTGGGAGAGGTCAGCACTTGGCACTAACGGCGGCCAGATTGCTACTGGGAGAGATCAGCACTTGGTACCAACGGCGGCCAGATTGCTACTGGGAGAGGTCAGCACTTGGTACCAACGGCGGCCAGATTGCTACTGGGAGAGGTCAGCACTTGGTACCAACGGCGGCCAGATTGCTACTGGGAGAGGTCAGCACTTGGTACCAACGGCGGCCAGATTGCTACTGGGAGAGGTCAGCACTTGGTACCAACGGCGGCCAGATTGCTACTGGGAGAGATCAGCACTTGGCACTAACGGCGGCCAGATTGCTACTGGGAGAGATCAGCACTTGGCACCAACGGCGGCCAGATTGCTACTGGGAGAGATCAGCACTTGGCACCAACGGCGGCCAGATTGCTACTGGGAGAGGTCAGCACTTGGTCCTAACGGCGGCCAGCTTCAAGCTGAAGAAGAAGAACCACGGGCAAGACAGATCAGGGCTAACAGTTTGCGCGAAAAACCTGAAGGTTCCGAATACTTCCGCGATCTTCATGGGATTTGGAAGCTGCAGATGTCCTGTACACACCCTGCGGGAGTGCCCTGACAGCATCAAAGAACGGAGGAGGCAGCGAAAAGAGACCCCGTGGTGCAGCCAGAGGAAAGACAAACCGAGAGTCACTGACGACAGTGTAGACTACTGAAGAATCCAGATCCACAAGTCACCCCGTCTTGCGCTGAGACTCTGGAACATCGAATATAAAATCACAGAGGCCAGAAAGAAATCAACTGCCAACCAATGCCAAGCAAAGAAGAAGGAAGACGGCAGCAAAACGATCTTTAATGCACCGAAGACAGTATCTTGATCAAACAACTACGGCAACAGCAGAAAGGAAAGGTCTCGCGACAAAAACACTAGGAACAGTTGACCTAGCTGATCTTCTCTCTCTGAGGGTGCGCGAACTGGGCATAGCTACATACAACAGATGTTTGAATTGAAACGAACACCTGACAAAGGAGATCGATTTTCCTTTCTTTTCGCCCACGTCTCTGGGCCCACACGAACGAAACAGCATGTCTAACAGATGTTGTTGTTTCGCTGGAATTGCAAATACCTTCGGGATGTTTTTCACCCAACAAGATTAAAATAGAAAACTTTCGAAAACCGGATAATAACTGTTCGAAGATATAAATGGAAGTAAAGAAATACATCTACCACATAGGGAAAACGTGAACTGATCATTCCTTTTCTTCTTTTATTTCCATTTTTTTTTCACGGTTCTTATAATCTTTTCTTGGGAAATCTCTCTCTCTCTCTCTCTCTCTCTCTCTCTCTCTCTCTCTCTCTCTCTCTCTCTCTCTGTTGGCAGTGGGGGAAAGCGTGCCTCTGTGGTCCTTGACCATTTCCTCGTTACCCGTTTAAAAGAAAAAAAGGAGTGGTCAATGGACAAAAATCTCCAGAAAATTCAACAGGGGGGAGGCCTGCCCGAAGTAACATGTGTGACACCAGCAGCTGAACTCTGCGCACGAACTACTCGTGCAGAACGAACACGGAGCCACAGGGATAGGTAAGGGAGTGGTGCACTGTGAAATGCGAACACGACACCGGTGTCAGCAACGTGTTGCCCTGGGCTGAAAAACGGGGGTCAGACGGGAACACGGAAAACAAACCGATTGTTGTCGAGGATTCTTCTTATAATACTTCTGGCATTTTCTTTCTGATTCTTGAACTATGTATCACACTTAAAGCAGGGTGTACTGATAACTATGTATCACACTTAAAGCAGGGTGTACTGATAACTATGTATCACACTTAAAGCAGGGTGTACTGATAACTATGTATCACACTTCAAGCAGGGTGTACTGATGACTATGTATCACACTTAAAGCAGGGTGTACTGATAACTCTGTATCACACTTAAAGCAGGGTGTACTGATGACTATGTATCACACTTAAAGCAGGGTGTACTGATGACTATGTATCACACTTTAAGCAGTGTGTACTGATAACTCTGTATCACACTTAAAGCAGGGTGTACTGATAACTCTGTATCACACTTAAAACAGGGTGTACTGATGAAATGCACGAGAAAAAAGTTGCACATATTTACATTGAACGAAAGATTGATTTGTTTTATGAAACTAATTAAAAAATAAATGTGGCGCGAGTTTGTTAAAAAAAAAAAAAGAGTGAAGTTATTGTGGAAAGTGATAATTGTGAATGTCTACATGGACGAATGGGTGGCCACAGAACAAATCATGTTAATATGAATGAAAATGTAATATCGATGTAATCTGATTAACACGGTTTTGCTGGAGATCTTCATGTTAGTACTGAACTCTAAATGGGCACATTTCTGAAACTCCTGATAAAGATTTTCTATCACATTTATTCAAGTCGACTTTATATGTCTTGTTGAAACGTTTGTAAAGAATCTGACTGTTAATGTTTTCACAAAGTAAACAAGCTTTATGAACCAGGCATAAAAATTTCAGATCAAATCTAACATCTAATCTACAAGACGAGGAAACAACAAAGAGCAATTATTTCGATAGCAAGATGATACCATTAACGCTACTTTCCGTCTGAGACACAGATGTAAAATGTCAGTCGAGGCGTCCATTAAATACACCGTGAAGAATGTAGAAGCCAAGCATAGTCAGGATGTTCCACAAACACTTTAATTACGTACTAATTCAGAACACGGTCAGCTGATTTTCTTTTAGAACACACAGATCGAATTTTGAAATCACTGCTAAATACACCATCGTTTAAAACATCAGGAGAAAAAAAATGAAGTTCTGCTGTTTAAGCCACCGGAATGAATCATGTACATTAACATTTCAAGTATACAGTCAGTAATACATTCTGAAAGTAAACTTATACTGATATCAATATCTAAATAGTTTTTTTTTTAAAGGCGAGCCTTCAGGTAGCACATACGAACACACATACAAATCATTCTCTGAAAAAAATCTTTTCAATCAGAAAGGAAAGTACACTGAGACTAGCTACTTTGATTTCATGAATGAAAACCAAAAACTCATTCCAAACAAGACACTGTATACCCCTGAATTAGTGCGAGAGTCTTTATGAGCGAATGGATGGGCACAGAACAAATCATGTTAATGTTAATGCAAATAGTAACATTGATATGTTCTAATTAATGTGGTTTCGCTGGAGATCTTCATTTTAGCACCGGAATGAAAATGGACACATTTCTAATGCTAATGATAAAAGATTTTCTGTGGTAGTTAATCAAGTCGAATTTGTGTGTCTTGTTGAAATGTTTGTAGAGAATCTGACTGTTCATGTTTTTGCAAAGCGTACAAGTTTTATTATAAAGCCAAGCATAAAACTTTCAAATCATGGGAGACTTTCCACGAATATAATGTGTCTTGTTAGGAATATATCTGTGTAATGCTTTACATTATTTGACAAAGGTGTGTTTCCGGATAACTGGACAAAATCTATTGTAGCCCCTTTATTTAAAAGAGGAAATCCAAACGATACAAACAACTACAGAAGCATATCTTCGAGCGATACAAGCTGCAACATTTACGATTCTCTACAAGAGAGCAAAACCTTAATACAAAAACAGTTTTGTATACTTTGTAAACTTTATGTTGCTTCCATCGATATCAAGAAAGTCTCTGACTCGATAGAAAGGAAATTACTGCGGCCATTCTTCTAAAAGAATGGAGTAAAAAGAAGCTTTTCGGTGTATTCATAGTGTGTGTAGTAACGTCAGAAGCAGAATCCAGTCTGGGGATAAGTTAACAGATTATATTAACAATACATGTGACATAAAAAAAGGTAATGTAACTTGTTCGGTATTGTTACCACCATTCATACACGATCTAGCATTTCAAATAATGAGGTGTGGGAGACATGGTGCACGGTTCACGTTCTGAATTACTCATATTTTTTACGGACAGATGATTCATCTTTATTGTCTTAAACCATAATCGGTTTACTGCCGCAACTAAATAGTCTGTATTGAGCATCATCAGAACTTCAGCTGAATGCAAATGTGAGCAAAAGAACATAGTGATTTTTAGAAAAGAAGGATATCAAGCCGCCCAAGAAAGGTGGACTTATGACAGAGTCTTAAAGCATGTGATAATGAATACAAGCACTTAGGAATTTATTTTTTTTACGAGGCTGAGGTTTACTGCCACTTGCAGGGATCTTGTAAGCAGAGCCAAGAGGGATTTTTTGTGTGTATTGCAAAACTTATGCAAATTGAACAATAATTCTCAGATTCAACCGATTGTTAAATATGGTGCTGAGATATGGGATATTGAAAACGTAAATCTTTAATCTGAAATGAAAATTACGCATGTTCGCTTTTTAAAAGTTCTTGGGAGTTGACATGAGAAAACCAAATGATAAGGAGACACACAGGTGTCATCTATCTACATCGCTCCCTCCGAATTTCTGTGTCGTTCCCCTCTTCAACATGTTATAATCATTTAAAATATTGTGCTGCGGCAGAGGTGTGTATGTATCCTCAAATGATGACCACAATTTCTGGGACTTTGTGTGTGTGTGTGTATATAATGCCCAATGTACATCGACTGGGGACAACTTGTTAAAAAGCCATCCTGTGTTCATTCTCTTTTCCCTCTGCAGGCACAAGTGGTGTTCTCTCTCTCTCTCTCTCTCTCTCTCTCTCTCTCTCTCTCTCTCTCTCTCTCTCTGTCTTCAAATCTGTGATCACAATCTGTCTGGCTCTGTGTCAGCCTGTACCCCATTTTCCCCATTCCCCATCCAGCCTCTCCTTTTACTTTCCACTTCCTCAGAACAATGAAACGGCATCATCCCGTTGTATCTTTTATTTCCGTTGTATCAACCTGAAAGTAAGCGACTGTGACGTTTCATTCTCTCTCTCTGTCTCTCTGTCTCTCTCTGTCTCTGTCTGTCTCTGTCTCTGTCTCTCTTCTCTCTCTCTCTCTCTCTCTCTCTCTCTGTTCTCTGTCCTCCCTCCCTCCCTCCCTCTCCTCCTCTCTCTCTCTCTCTCTCTTTTGGTCGTTTTCGATTGAAATATTTTGTATCTTGAGTCCCCTGTTACAAGGCGCTGGCTGGAGTAAAAAAAAAAAAAAAAAGAAAAGAAAAGAAAAGCAATAATCACACGCAGTTTACCGATCTCTGTTTGAAATAAAGATTATCTTTAGAGTTGATGATAAGAGTCGGTGTAGACTGAAAAAAAAACCCGCCCCCCCCCCCTCTCTCCCGCCCCCAAAGTTTCCACAAAGACCCAAAACAATCCAAAGTAACAATCAAACAAATCCACGAACACCCAAAACAATCCAAACAAACAGTCAAACACAACAACAACAACAACAACAACTATTACTACAAACGGAAAGAAAAACATATGGAGGACCAATGTCACGTGACACACTACATCCAAGCGCGTTTAAACGTTCAGCATGGTAAGCGACCTCACCCGCTTTCCAGTTTCAGAAATCAAGCGCACGCACGTGAGGTCACCTCAGTCCCCGCTGCCGGCTCCTTCGCCAGACGTCAGCCATTCCAGAACTGCAGAGAGAACTGGGGAGGAGAAGGAGGAGGCGCAGGAGCAGGAGGAAGAGGACGAGCGCAGTGCCAGCAGAACGGAGGTGAAGCTCATTCTCCTGAGCTACATGCGGAGCGGATCCAGTTTCACGGCGGACTTGTTCAACAAGCACGCTGAGGTCTTCTACATCTACGAGCCTCTGTGGCACTTTGATTTCGCCTTCAAGGGGGGGAAACCTATGGAGTTTCTGGACGGAAGGCCGCCAGTGTAAGACCTTTTTATGTCGTCATTAACCCCCCATTAATTTCAAAGCGAGTTGAGTGAAGGCGGAAACTGAGACAAATTAAAAAAAAAAAAATTGTTAGTGATTCTGCAGGACAATGTGGACAAAGAGGTTACAGGACAACACATGACGTATTTCGACCTTTTCTTCGGGTAAAACAAAGAACATCCAGGACAATGAAAACAAAGAACGAGCGATCACTTATGCGCTCATGTTCGGCGCTAAATGGGGGTTGAATGTAAACTACAGTTTTCATTCAACACCCACCTTGCGCAAACCCCCCCCCCCCCCCCCCAAAAAAAAAAAAAAAAAAAAACCCTTGTTCATTCATTTTTCATTCAACACCCACCTTGCGCAACCCCCCCCCCCCCCCCCCCCCAACACCACAAAAAAAAAAAAAAAAAAAAAACCCTTGTTCATTCATTTTTCATTCAACACCCACCTTGTGCAAACCCCCCCCCCCCAAAAAAAACCCTTGTTCATTCATTTTTCATTCAACACCGATCTTGCGGCGAATTATGAGAAGATAAGTGATTGCTTGTCCTGAATGTACTTTGTTTTACCCGAAGAAGACCTAACAGGTCGAAAAGCGTCGTGTTTTGTATCTGTCCATATTATCCTGCGGAATCACTAACAATTCTGTTTGAAATTTGATCCCCTATTAGTTTTCACAGACTGTGAGTTGTACTGTCTTTAACTGTCAGTGGAACTGCAATGACTGAGGCTGCGAGAGGCACATGGCAGTCGCTTTAACGGTGGTGTTTTTCGCTGGTGGGCGCTGCAGTCATGAACTAGAGGCTGGTCCTCCAATGAGAATGCTTTCGTAAAGCTTCTGTCGTGTCACATCCAGTGGCCATTACACGATGGCATTTGCCAGGGACCAATTATATGCCTTAATGGAATGTCCTGTGCATGCCTGTACTCTATGTGAGAACAGCACAGGCTTCCAAGGGTGGTGCAGGACTGCTCATAGCTGGTTGAAACCATCTGCACCATTGGGTGTGTATCTTTTTCTTTTCTTCTTGATCTCTTATTAGTTTTAACAGAAAATGACTGTGAGAGAAGGGAGCGGGGGGGGGGGTGGGGGGAACGGGGGAGGGGTGCCTCCTTCTCTCATAATCATTTTTTTGTTGCAACCATCGTTTTAACTTTAAAAAAAAAATACTATTTAAATAACGTCTTTTAATTCTCTGGACATGGCTCATATAGAAAAGTAGACATACTTCACGAGTGTAAAGTAAAACTAAAACAAAAACAGTAATTTACCTCCAAGGTTTTAAAGAGACACACTTCCCTGCTTTAAAACACGCACGCACACACACACACACACACACACACACACACACACACACACACACACACACACGCACGCACGCACGCACGCACGCACGCACGCACGCACGCACGCACGCACGCACGCACACACCAACACACACACACACTATTATTCGAATGCCGAGGTTTTAAGGTAGAGAACTAAAAAGGAGGGAAAATACCATTCTTACGTCATTTTTTTGACAACAAAAGTTTTTGATTTCCATAACACAAAAGGTTTTTTTTCGTTCTTTCTGGTATCTGTTTTACTTCTGATTTCTATCAATCAATTATGTCGGTCAGAGCTCAGTTAATCTTGGAGAGAATACCACGACTAAAACAATGGAAATATGACCTAGGATGAAGAATTCTGTTCCAAACACAAATCAAAAACCGTGTTAACCCCTGAAACTAAGGAAACAACGAAAGTTACGCCAGTATTCCAGATGGATCTGTTGGGCTTCAAGGTCCTACCCTGTCAGTTTGTCCTGTTCTGTGAAACGGCACGGGCACGTCTCTGGAAAAAGACGGAGGTGCAGCGCACGTCATGTACCTGGTGTTTTCCCTTGATCTTCTTCGACTGCAAGGTGTCGAGATCTGCTCGTGTCAAAAGGTTGAACATTTCACAGCAGTAGACAAGGTGTGGTGGTAAGCAAAGATTGCCGATGTCTCTGATCACTCTTTGAGTGATTCCTTAAGAGATACTTGCTTTTCTGATCCCTCACACTGGTCGACATCTGTGCCAGATGTTTGTTTAATAGACCTTTTCATGTTGACCGTTTAGTTTTAGGTTATTAGATTAGGATAATTAGATTGACTGAATCTGGGGAGAGATTTGGGGTACAGACTGCTTAGTTGCGAATTGAAGCGACTGCAGGCGGAAATCAAATCAAATTTTTAAAAGTGTTTATAACAGCTCACCCAAACAACGTGGACAAATGAATCACAAGACGAAACACGACGCGTTTCGACCTCTTAGATCTTCTTCAGGCAAGATGAATAACACTCAGGACAACGAAAATGAAGAACGAGTAATCACTTATCTTTGTCACAATCCTTCAGTCGTTCTTCATTTTCGTTGTCGGGAGTGTTGTTCATCTTGCCTGAAGAAGACCTAAGAGGTCGAAACGCGTCGTGTTTTGCCTTGTGATTTGTTTGTCCACGTTGTTCGGCGGAGCTATTATAAAGACTTTTTTCAAATTCAGAAAGTGATTGTTGGGTGGCTCCATCGTGCTCGTGCTATCATACATTGAAGGTAGATTTGAGGAAAGAGTGTACAGTGAGAGACACAAGTACGCACGCTTGCTTCCACCACGTATTATTGACCCACCACTGCTTTGTGTAATGAACATAAATCAGCAACAACAGTGATGATTGACTCTATCAGTACAACTCAACAGAAACAAACGAATTCTGTGTTGCAGAAGGAAAGAAAACGACGACGACGTGCTGGACGATGTTCTCAAGAAGAGCACCGTTCGTTCCGTCCTGTCCTGCGAGTTTCAGCATGTCGGCAGTCTTGTGTTCAGAGTCATGAAAAGAAGATTTGCTAGAGACAGAACTGACAGAATCCAAGACTTTCTGACCTGCTGGGTACGTGATGGCATCGTCGTCCGGAACATGACGGAGTGTCTGCCCTTGCTTCAGAAAGATTGTGACAGCGCCAGGGTGACTTTGGTCAAGGTCCTGCGACTGAACATGAAACAGGCCTTCGCCTTGATGGAGTTTGACCCCAAGGTCAAGGTCATACACCTGGTTCGTGATCCTCGAGGCGTGCTGACTTCCAGGAGAGTGTCAGGTGTGGGGCGTGGGGCCGGAGAGAATGCCGAGATATTCTGTGACAAAGTTCTGCAGGATGTGAAGGTCAGTTGAACGGGGTCTGTTTATGATCTTGAAGTTTATTCAACCGACAATGAAAACACCGTCTGAAGAATATAGAAGGTGATGGGTACAAATCTTGATCATGTTAACGCCTCTTTGTGTACAAATCGCTGCTCGGAAATACAACTGCCGTAACTCAATTTTTTTTTTCATTCTTGAGATTTTTGGTATACTATAAGAGTGGGGCCAAGGGGCATTACATAGCCAAGTCCCAAACACGCTATCCTAAAAATAAACATGCTGTAATCAAAATACTTGTACTGTAACTCACCTCGCAGTATATCTTGTGGTTTTTCTTTGTCTCCTGTTAAATGTGATTTTCAGACTTACGGCAGTTGTATTTCCGGGCAGCGAAATGAAGATACTGAAAAGTTTCCATTGTCATAACTAACAAGTGGGTTAATTCTTGCTCCCATGATAATTACACGCCGATAACACCGAACGAATGTTGCCTACGATACCAAATCTTCAAGCGCAAAAGCCAACACAGCGCATACACAACAAGCAAAAAGACAAAGGATGTTCCTGGCTTGCCCATACACGTTGTACCTGACACGTAATACAGCTACAGCAAGTGAAGAATTGAAAACACACGAAGTGACATTTCTTCAAAACTGGCTCTTCCTTTATAATCCAGAGCTAGTCGAACAGAAAGAACAAACGAACAGAAACAAATAAAGTAATCTCCCTTTAAGTGATTTGAAAGGAAATCTTAAACGAGGCGGGGAGCATTAAACTGTAGATAACGAACAAGAAGGGTAACTCTTGCTCCCATAATGACATAATTACACGTCCTTAACTACGAACGAATGTCACTTCCGGTACAAATCGCCTGGCGCAAATTTCAACACACGGCGTTCGCCAGATTACACACACACACACATACACACACACACACACACACACACACACACACACACACACACACACACACACACTAAAAAGTCCACGGTACCCTATGCATTAAATGAAGGTCTGAAATGGGTTTTTCCTTTACACACAGAGAAACCTAAATTCAGTTCACCGCACCCTTTGCACAAACTCATATAGTGGATGGGTTTTCTTTCGCCAGTTAAAAAAAAAAAATCAATTGATAAAGTTCTGCGCACAACAAAAACGCCGAACAGACTTTATCTTGCCAGTCATAGCGAAGAAAAATGAAAATCCAGTTAACACCCTCCTGTGTACAAATCAAGATATCCGAAAGTTTATCTTCGTCAGCTTAATCGTGGAGAAATAGGAATGGAGTCACTGTAGAAAACCACGAAGTACCAAGGCACATTTTGTGTGCCTCAAGGCACATTTTAACGTAAATCTGCTCAACTGTTTATGAATGTTCCGACGCACTGAGTGATAGTCGTTTTTGAAGTTTTTTTTACTTCACATAATACAGAACAAAAGGTAGTTAGATAGAAGAACGAGACAAAATGGACACGACTGTTCCACTGAAAAGTAATGGCAGAGTTTAGGTCCACTGGCGACCCCTTGTAGCTAGGGAATTTTCTTCAAGACGTTTAATGACTCTTTTTCACGTTGTGTGTGTGTGTGTGTGTGTTGTGTGTGTGTGTGTGTGTGTGTGTGTGTGTGTGTGTAACGCGCGCGCGTGCGTGGTGTGTGTGTGTGTGTGTGTGTGTGTGTGTGTGTGTGTGGGTGTGTGTGTGCGCGCGCGCGCGCAAGACAAAGAAAGAGAGAGAGAGAGAGAGAGAGAGAAATGAATGAATGAATGATTTATTCAATAAGGCCAAGGCCCCATCTGAAGGGGGTCAAATCTATGAGAAGTAAATAACAATAAGAACATCAAAATCAAGATAATCAGTTCACTGAAACAACGTAAAATGTACAAACATGTTCACTCTGCTCGCCCTTATTGAGAAAAGACTCTGATACGTTGAGAATGATTTATATAGATAAATTGCAAAACTTCTTATTGTATTTGCATTTTTTGTTGACATAGCAATACTAAACGAAAACTAGATGGTCTACAATGAAATTTTGATGGAATAAATTTACTTCTTAGGTCATTTAACACTGGACAGCTAAATACAAAATGAATTTCATCTTCAGTTGCTGAACGACATAAGCGACATATTGCAGTTCCATTTCCGCCATATCGATATCTCTGGGAGTGCACGGCAATGTCAGATACGCCAAACCTAAACTTGGTTAATGCTGCCCTTACAAAGCTACACAAAGACAATGAAACGTATGGTTCAATCAAGTGATTGACTTTAAACAATCTGTACAATGAAAATCTGTCACTCGTCCGAATATGGGACTCCCAATCCTGCCATCTACAATCTATAATACGTTGCTTGAAACAAGCCAAAAAACTATTTGCACACCCGACACCCTGGTTCATCCATACGTAATAAAAACCATAATTACATAAGCAATTACGTACGCTACTTGCCCATGTTTGCTTACCTCTTTGATCAAGTATATACATATTCTTATAAGCCAGAGCAGGTAGTCTGTTATCATTCATTTGAACTACCTTTAACCAGTACCTAATACTTTTCGTGTAAGCGTTTAAGTAAATAGGATATCTTCCAAGTTCTCCGTATATAAAATCATTGGGAGTCTTTTGATCAACATGCAAAAAATTTTTTCATAGCAAATAAATGTACCTTTTCAATTTCTTGATTATTATTCAAGCCCCATATCTCAGCTCCATATAGAGCCACTGGTTGAACTTGTGTATCGAATAGTTTAAAAAATATACTTGGGGAGTGGTTTTTAAACTTATACATTAAGGACAAAATGGAAACAACAGATTTTTTCGCTCGACTGACCAAATCTTGGCAAGTAAACCTAAAACTTAGCTTAGTTGAAAAATATAATCCCAAATATTTATATGCATTCACCACAGACATCTGACTTCTTCCATATAACCATGTTTCACGTGCCGCTAGATACCCACCTTTACGAAAAACTATGATGTTAGATTTTTCCATGTTCACTTTTAGCTCCAGTCTCTCCGCTGCCGCATATAACTGATTTAACTGATTTTGTAGACCAATCGGAGTTTCAGACAATAACACAATATCATCTGCAAAAAGCATAATAAATATTTCTACTAAATCAAATGTTACTCCATGTTTACCATTTTCATTAATTTGTTGAGCCAAATCATTAATAAAAAATGAAAACAAAACGGGACTACACACATCGCCCTGTTTTACTCCTCTTGTACATTTTATTAGATCACTAACTCTAGCACCACATTTGATTCTAGCTTTGACATCCTGATACATACTTTCTATACAACGGTAAAGTTTTCCTTTTATTCCGCTATTTCTAAGTATTGGCCATAAAAGTTTTCTCGAAATCGAATCAAAAGCTTTTTCAAAATCTATAAAAGCTACGTACAATTTTCGATTATTTGCGAACTGCTTTTGTACAGCTGCCAAAAGAGTAAACATATGATCAGTCGTTGAATAACCTTTTTTAAACCCAGCTTGATGTTCACCGGTGATGTTATTCATTTCAGCCCAATTTGAAAGTCTACTGTTTATAACTGAACTATAAAGTTTACTTGATATATTACATAAGGAAATTCCCCTATAATTGTTAGTATTGTTGACTTCACCTTTTTTATATAAAGGCATAATCATAAACTCTGACCAGCCCTCTGGATACATTCCTTTGTCAAACAGCGCATTGAACAATTTCACTAAAAAGTCAACAGCACATCCCCCAAATTCTTAAAGAATTCCCCTATCAAGCCATCGGGCCCAGGAGCTTTTCGATTTTTCAACTTCCTGATTGCTAATAAAATTTCTTCCTTTGTGATAGGTTGGTCCATGTAATTAATGTACACGTCATCTGCAACATTCTGAACTGCTTGAGGCGGGTCATCTTTCTCTAACACTAATTTAAAATGTTGGTGCCATTCCTCAATAGTAATATTATTTCGAGGCTGTGATTTCTTTTTGTATACTGAGCGCAGTGATTTCCAAAACTCTTCTTGATTATTCACAGAATTAAGTATTTTCATAAACTGAAAATCATTATGCAACTTCTGCTTTCTAAGCAATAAATTTTTATATTCTCTCCTCGCTTTACAAAAAGCTACCCCATCTTCTTTATCAGACGTTTTCCTAAATATTCTTAAAAGTCTGCGCGTCTTTAATTTCTCTGCCTTGCATTCTGTATCGTACCAGACATTCTGTCTGTTTGAACTGTTAACACAAATACGCCGTTTCATACAGTCTGCAACATCTTTCACAATATCATTGAACATGTGCAACGCATTGTTTACATTAACATCAATAGACATTATTGCTGATAAAAGCTTTTCACGAATGTGCTCGGAGTTCATCATGTCACAAAAATGTTCAGCATGATCATCATTCCACACAAATTTTTCTACATATTCCTTTTCATCAAAACTTTCAACTACACCTAATCCAACATCGGACATGTTCATACAGAATTCCAAAGGCATATGGTCGGATTCAATTTTATCTGTGACAAACATACTACAATGCTTAGTTATATAGTCAAACAAATCATACGAAGATACAAAGTAATCATTTACGCTATGACCTGAATCAGAAATGTATGTGAAACGACCGGTCTGGTCGCCATTACATACACCGTTTAACATAAATAAACCCAGAGTACTACACATGTTCAAAAAGATTTTCCATAGGTATTCAATACTCTGTCCTCCGAACGTCTATTGACAGTCACTCTATCACTGTTCTTAAAATAAGAGTACATCGTAACTTCATCACTGTACTCAGGGATAATATTCGCTGTTCTGGCATTAAAGTCACCACTCATCAGTAAGGACAACTCTTCTATAGATATAAAATGATCAATTAAACAATCTTCTAACTGGCTAATTCCATTTTCAACATCAAATGCGGCATAGTATGGTGAGTGTTCTGGAGGAACGTATGCACAAATATACAGAACATTTTTTGAAAAATTAAATAATGTTTTGTCAAGCACAAACAGTAAAAAATTCCCGTTACCCACGTCGAGTCGCTTCACATTTGCAACAAGGCTATTTTTAATCAAACATATTACCCCCCTGAACACCTTCCCTTGTGTGACAATTTGACGGCAGGCTGAATGAAAGCCGTGTGCTCAGTGAACACTGTATTGATAAAATCTTCCACGAAAGTTTCTACCAAACAAATAAAATCAAACGAAGATACATATTGTACAAAAACAGAATCTGAAAGCTTAGACATTAAACCGCTGACGTTCCAGTGGAGAAACTTATATTCTCTATGTTTGTTATCATCCGTCACTGAATTTTCCGATTTATTATCAAATTCATCTTCGGTATTTGTCTGCCCATAACTATTTCCCGAAAACCGCACGTCACTCGTGGTCACACACGCACACGTAACACTGTCCATGGTCAACATGTCCGCACGCGCCGCGCGTGGCAGTGCATTCGCTGTAGTGGCATGAATTGTCTCATCACTTCCACGTGCCCAGAAGCTACGCTGTCTTGTCACACTCGGTGACACCGGTGACTGTCTTTTTTTGTCTACCTTTCTTACATTGAGTCTATGGGCAGAAAGGCGTCGGTTCTTGATCCAGGGCGGCCACACCTCTAGGTGAGCTCGATGATGCCGGTCTCCTGCTCGTTAAGGACGAACTTCTTTCCGTCTATCAGCAGGTGGTCATAGATCATCGTTGCCCGTTTCTGCTGGTCCTTGGCCGCCTTAAGGTGAGGAGACAGCTTCTTCCTGATCGTTCTGACCCGCGGAGAAAAGTCCTCGCCGATGAACACATTGCTTCCTCGGAGATTTCTTTTCGCTTTCAAAATGTTCACTCTTTCCTTGTAGAATGTGCATCGAGCAACGATGGGCGAGTTGGGTTTTGCACTCAGTCGGTGAACTCTATCAAAACTTACGTCGTCGCTCAATTTTAACTTGTTGGAAATCAAGTCTCTCAGCAAGTGTTCACAATCTTCACTAGTCTCATTGGCCTGTCTGGGTATACCGTGCACAATAATGTTATTCCTCTTAGAACGGTCCTCTAACTCACTGGTCTTCATCTCCAAATTTTGCACACTGTCTTGAAGTTTCTTGTTTCTTTCTGCCAGCTCATCATTTGACCGCCTAAGAGACGCCACCTCACTTTTCAGTGTTTCGACCTCCTCCTTCAGACCGACAAAGAATTCTTTAATTTCGCTCAGGTCCTCTCGAAGGCTATCAAACTTATTGCTCATGGAAGACAGCATGGACAAGGCAGGTTCAAAAACAGTGTCACTAGCAACTCTCTGCTGCAAGGACGACTGTGCACTGTCCCCCTGGCTTCTCTGGCCTCTCTCCACACTCAGTCTCCGGCCACCACTAGAACCGGTCAGACATGTCTGCTTGGTGTCCCTCTTGGGAGGTCCGGGGTTTGCCTCGACGTCGCCACACTGCATTAAAAGGTTGCTGAAGAAAATCACAGTGAGGAGCAACCCCACCATGACACCGCCCGCTCGACTTGTCACTCTCAATGTCCGACATCGCATGGCTATCTTTTCTTTTGCACGGCGACACATGAAATTGATGTAGACTGCCACGAAGGAGCCACATCTTGCTCTGAAACTCAGAGCCACCTCCGGCATGATGCGTTAGCTGCACTCTGAACAAATTTCAAAATTGTACGTAACTGGTAAATTGGGTAATTTTACCATAAACAGGACATACACCGCAACACGTCCGACTCCGTTTAAGTTCCGTGAACTCCCCCCCGAGAGAGAGAGAGGAGAGAGAGAGAGAAGAGAGAGAGAGAGAGAGAGAGAAGGGGGAGAGATGTCGTGTCTTGTGTCTATGTATGGTGTGATAGCAGCTTGTATTGTACACATGTTCGCTGTCTGTAGGCAATGCTACGCTATATATTAGCTTGTCATTTGAATTAGAAATAAACTTGTTTAAAACAAATAAACAAAAACAACAACAACAAAACCAAAACCAAAACCAAACCAAAAAAAAAAAAAAAAAGAAAAACCCAAACAAACAAACAAAACAAAACAACAACAACAACAACAAAACAAGCACAGGCGCACATAAAATCTAACATACAAGTTTAAGTTTGCTGTAATGATAATATTGCTGAAATAAACAATTACATATTTATGGCCTAAATCATTTAATGACACCTTCATACACGGGATGGCTGGACACGTCTTGTCAATATTTATCATGCTGCTAAGTGTGTTTGTGCTAACAGAATTAGCCAACGTTAAAGTTCACACACACACACGCACACACACACACGCGCGCGCGCGCGCACGCACACACGCACACACGACGTGATTATGTATATCAATCCAGAAAGCCGGAGAGATTTGGCCTTCTGTGGGAAGAACACAACACATAAAGCATACGGCAGTTTACCATTTCAACAAAGCATGGCATAACCGTAAGTATTAATTGTGAGTCACACTGTCGACATTGAATGCTAATTTGTAGTGTATTTCCTGACAAAGACATTTTCTGATTGCTAATGTCATTGCCACGTGAGTCTCATACCAGTTTCATTGTATGTGTTTATGAATGCCTCTTGGTTAAATTGACGTGTTCTTTGAATAAAAAAGTTTCTTTTTGCTTAATAAGTTATACATCCCACCCACGTCCAACTGCTTGTTTTAAAGAGCTGCCATTCACGAGGGAGACTGCACAATCTGATCGATTGGCAACCAGAGACAAAATTTATGATTGATTCATTGCCTGTAGGGGACATACCTCGATGAAATACATTAAACCTACGAACAAAACCCTTCTGAGGAAGGGGAAAGAGAGAGGGAAAAGGGTGTCACAGAGTGAGTGAGTGAGTGAGTAGGTGAGTAGTGTGTGTGTGTGTGTGTGTGTGTGTGTGTGTGCGCGCGCGCGCGGCGTGCGTGCGTGCGTGCGTGTGTGTGTGTGTGTTGTGTGTGTGTGTGTGTGTGTGTGCGAGCGTGCGTGCGTGCGTGCATGCGTGTGTATGTGTGTGTGTGTGTGTGTGTGTGTGTGTGCTACCTAGCAGCTGATGAAGGTCAGCACCCTGAACGACAAAGAGCTGCAGTACAAAAGAAAATACCAGCTATGCACAAAGGTCTTGGTCAGATCAGAATCACAAGCCACATGCCATGGCTGTTGTCACTGGCCTTGCCACAGACAAATTTTGAATGAGAACTCCAACTTCGCTGCACGTATCAGTGCCGGCCAGACACCCTGGTCGAAAGGACCCAGAACTATTCATAGACTGAACAAATACAGGTTAACGTTGAACACACAAACGTTCATCTCGTTAGGAGGACAGATGTCGTAAAAGCTATCATACTATCCACAAATTGTGTTCGATTTATATTCGGACCATGCCGTTTGAAAATAATCTCCCTCCTCTACCAGCGTACAATGGCAACCCTAGTCTTCGATCATACACATTCAGAAGCAAACATCCAGCCACATGAAGATCCAGTCAACGACACAAAACACATATCTTCAACAGGTGGTCAATTGTCAGGGTAGAAGTCGTTCTATCAAATCCAGTTAATAACACAAAATAATACCTTCGATAGGCGGGTCAATAGTCAGGGTAGAAGACAATCAACCGTGATCAAAATTAGCATTACAATGTGTGAGATAGGAGCCATCATAGAATAGTAAACGATGAAAGAAGAATAAATGACTTGATCCAACTTTTGCAGGATTCCATGGTTCTCCGGAAAGTGTACCCAGGACGGGTCCTGACCGTGCGTTATGAAGATCTGGTGGCAGAGCCACTCAGCTACACCCAGGCCCTCCTCCAGTTCGCTGGATTAGACTTCAGCCCGGCTCATCGGGCGTACGTTTGGAACATCACGTCCACAGGCTTCAACATCACCAGTTCTCTGAGAACCGTGTCTCGCTCAGATGCCAAGTCCACGGCCAGCGGTTGGCGTCTTCAAAGCACTGCCCGCTTTGTTGAGGACGCCGACGAGAAGTGCTCTTTCCTCTATGAACAGTTGGGTTACCTCGGTTTCGCTGACGAAAGCGCACTGAGAAATCTTGACCAGCCTTATTACGCCCATTGTAGCAACATGAAAGTTCCTGCCGTGTGTGTGCAATAAGCAGGTGAAGTTACTGGTTTCACCTTCAAAACATGTAAGTAGCCTGTATTTTAAGATGGGGAATTAATTTACATCACTCACATCATCCTTCACTCTTCTTTAACACATACGAAGTTACTGGTTTCACCTTCAAAAAATGTAAGTAGCCTGTATCTTACGATGGGGAATTGATGCTCCCGTGGAGGTTCTGTCGTGTCACATCCAATGGCCATTACACAGTGGCATCTGCCAGAGAGCAATTATGTCCCTTCACGTGTTAATGGAATGCCCTGTGCGTGCCTGCACCCTTTGTGAACACAGCACAGGATTCCAAGGGTGATAGAGGATTGCTCCCAGCTGGTTTATTCGGTAAGTGAAGACAGCACTTCTTTGGATCCTACTTGGACCTTAGGGTGTATTTTTTCCTTCTGGGGAATTGATTTCAGTCACTAACATCAGCCTTCACTCTTCTTTAACAGATAACCATGACGCGATTGGGAATCACCAGACAGTCGGTAGTGGGCTGAGTGTTAGTCTTTCGGGGGAGACAATTGTTGTGGCACTGTCTGGGCCTCGTATTAACGGGACAGGAAGAAATAAAAATATAAGCCATCCCCTGATGACCTTAATTTCTTTTTGATTATTTGCCCATGTGCACGTAATAAGTAATGCTCAGGAACTTGAACTCAGATTGAAGCCTCGCCAACATTAACGCGCTCAGCAGAAGGAAAGTGAGAAGCCGGATGAAAATGATAGACATCTGTCATTTTGGGGGGCGTGTGCAAGTGTGTGCACGACTGAGATGTTCAATGTAAAAACACTGCTCATTTTCTTTGTTTTGCTTAACAAAATTACATGCCATACATATGATCAGGTGCTAACAGTTTTTGAAATACTTTCAAAACCAATTACATTTGGATTCAGTGCCTAATTCCGGTTGGTGGTAGCTGGACTGGTTAGTGCGACAACAGGCAATTACACCGAGGTCCGGTATGTAGCGTAATCTCCAAGCACGTAAAAGAATCATGGAAAGAAAGGATGTGTCCCTGTCCACGTCTTGTCGAAAACAAACTTTTGATAAGCAAACAACAAAGCTGCACAAGGCAAAAAGAGAAAAACGTTGTTGCACTGTACCACGAAGATCGGCCCGAAGTTCACACAGAGAAGGGTTGTGGCAATTTAGTTTAGCTGGGCGATATGGAAGAAGCTGCACATGCGCTGTCAGTTGTATTCTATATTCTTTGTTGAATGTGTTGTGTGATGTGTCCTTTTGATGGTCACTTAGCAGCTTCTATAGTATACTTGCTAGTTTAGCGACTTTTTGATAGTTCTTTTTGAGCTTCTTTGTGTGTGTGTGTGTGTGTGTGTGTGTGTGTGTGTGTGTGTGTGTGTACATACATATATATATATATATATATATATATATATATATATATTCTTTTCTTAGGGTGAATGTTTTTGGGATTTTTTTAATTGCTAATATGATCATTCTTCGATTAATGTATGTACATTACCTCCCTGTGTGAAACTCGATTGTGTGGTTCCTTCCTTCCTGTTTTGTTCTGTGATGTCTTTCATTCACACACGACCACCAGTGGCCCGGACGAATGTCGCAAACCACCGGCGCTCCTACAGTGATCCGATGAATTTCTCCTCATCGCTGTGTCTGCAGGCCAGGTTTGTGTTCTTAAGTTCTGGTGAATGGAATGATGATGGAGAACGTAGTACACCGTCACTGGGAAGGTGTTACGAAGACATGCAGCAGAGTTCTCGTGTAGAACTTGGTGAACGTAAGGCATCTGAAAGTGGAGAGTCTTGGTCCCAGCTTTACGATGATCACCCAGTCTCCCCTTGAGGGGGACATAGTAACCATTCTCGAGTGTTTCTGAAGCCATCGTTTCATCTGGTCATCTTTTACAAAGGTCTTGGTCTCTTTATGGGTGTCAATGTTTTTGGCTGTCCCATCTTCTGTTGCACCTCATGGGCATGAGGCCACGCCGCTCTTTCCGACCCACCGTCCACAGCCCCAGCATTAGGTGACATTCTTGTTCGTGACAAGTAGCCATTTGTCTTTGACAGTCTGTCAGCCTCTCATTTCCTTGGATGTTGCGCTGCGAGGCTACCCACTGAATGACTGTTCAGTAGACTGCTGTATATAGGCTAAGGCAGCTGCGATGGTGCAGAATATTTTCTTTTGAGAGTTTGGAATAGTGTGCAAGACAGAGAGGGCGTCAGGGAAAATGAGATCTTAAGTTATGGGTTTCCCTTTGGTTTTCTGTTTCTCGAATTCCGGCAACGGTTCGTGTGCCTCTGCTTCAGTCTTGTGATGGGACGAATGCAGATCAGATGGTATGGACTGTAGGATGGTCTCGCCTTGTGTCAGCTTGACAAAGATTTTATCACCTCCCATTATGGCCGCCTCTTCCCCTTAGCCATCAGTGTGTCTGAGAGTCTGCTGTCTTTCAGGTAAGGTTTGGCTGATGCAGTCTACCCCAACGGATTTTTCTCTTAACTGTAGACGCATTGCCAGGAACTCCGCTTCTTTTGTCTGAAAACCGTGATGCTTACCAGGCTGGATTTGTGATGTGATGGGGGACAGACCAAAGATCACCCTGCTGTGTGAGACCTAGGTCCTATGTCAAACCTGTCTGTTGCGTATGTGAAGATTCTTTGCCTCAGTCCGCACTTTGTGGGCTATGGAATGTTACTGTTCTTTGATTTTTTTCCAGGGCATATGAATTTAGCAGCTTTTTGTCCTAACTTGATGTTTCTTCTGCTTTCGAAAGTGTGAGAACCGGTCAGAGGTTCTATGGTTCGGGCAGGAGGTTGAGTGGAGGACCCTGGATTTCTTTTTTAGCACTTGTCAAATTATTTGGTGTTTGTGTGCATGTGTGTCCGGAGAGCTTTGAGCCTATGCTTCTGAGTGTTGCGCTATAGACAAAAAATGACCATCATCATCATTCTTCTTCTTCTCATTATCATTATCATCGTTATTATTATTGTTTTATCATTATCATCATCATCTTCATCATCCTCATCATCGTCATCATCATCATCATCTCATTATTATTATTATTACTATTATTATTACTATCATTATCATTATTATAAATTTTCCTGCCTCAAGAATGTATCTGACCTTGATTGAACATACAGTGGGAGCACTTTATACGGTGGAATGTACAGTGGGAATGCAAGGTATAGTCATTTGTAGAGCGGGCAAATTTTATAAGGTGAAATATACAGTGAAAATGATGGACGTGGTAATAGCATGCGACAGGAACGATGATATGGACAGTAAAGCACTAGAAATTGTGGAACGTACACTGAAAAAGTGGATATGTCAAAGTGTGTGTATATTGCATCATAGTTTTGCTTGCTTCTTTTGTTTTGTTTAGTTTATTGTTAAGTTCACAAAAAAATCTTTTGGGACCGGCAGTTTGAGCCGGTTTTCCGAAGGGTTGCACGCAGACACATGAAAAACTCGCATCCAATACGTTTTTCTTCTATCGTTTTGACAAGAGACCATTATGTAAGTAAGTTGAGGTTGTGGTAACCGCATTTAAAGCAGTTGCTCTTGCATTGACATGAATATTATGTCCCCTTTTTCATTTGTATGTATGTATACACACACACACACACACACACACACACACACACACACTCACATACACACACACACAAACACACACACACACACCCCACCACACATATATATATATATATATATATATATATATATATATATATATGTGTGTGTGTGTGTGTGTGTGTGTGTGTGTGTGTGTGTGTGTGTGCGCGTGTGTGTTTATTTATATATATATATTTATTTATTTACTTACTTATTCATTTATTTAACTATTTATTTGTGAAACTATTAAAATCTGAGAAACTCTTGAAAATCTACCAAACTCCCGTAAACGTCCCAAAAGTATCAACACACGCATGCGCGCGCGCACATACACACACACTCACAAACGTACGCGCGCTTGCTTGCACAAACACAGGCAACACACACGCGCACGCGCGCTCGCACACACACACACACACACACACACACACACACACACACACCACACACACACACACACACGCACACACACACACACACACACACACACACACACACACACACACACGCACACACACACACACTCACGGACGCAGGCACGCACGCACGCACGGACACACACACACACACACAGAGGCACGTGCGCGCTTGCGCACACATGCAAACACACAGATACACATCTGCGCGCATTACTTTCATGCACCACGCACATTCCCACCAATCCACCCTTCCACACATACTATATACGCCCACCCACACCCTTCCACCTCACCTTATCCTCACACCACCCCACCCCTCACCCAACACACAGGAGAGAGAGAGAGAGAGAGAGAGAGAGAGAGAGAGAGAGAGAGAGAGAGAGAGAGAGAGAGAGATCGATCGATCGATCGATCAAACGTACCTGGATATTATGAAAAGAACAACAAATAGAAAAAGGAAATAAAGAAATAAAATGTATAAAGCTAAAATCGACAGTGATGAAGAAAGAAAGAAGGAGAGGAATATAAAAACTATCGCTTCAACCCTCCTCGCCACCACCCGAGGGAAAAAAAAAAGGAAAAAAGTACATATTATGATATGAGCAGCGCGCTGGCTTACACATCATAAATCTTTCACATATTGACATTTTGCACGCACTGGCATAGTAAGGTGAGAGAGAGAAGAGAGAGAGAGAGAGAGAGAGAGAGAGAGAGAGAGAGAGAGAGAGAGAGAGAGAGAGAGAGAACAGAAATACGAGTTCACCTGTCTGCTAGGCCACTCAAATATCACCCACATGGAAAATTGGTGGAAACATTTAACCAACCATCTTCATTTTTAATTCCACTTCTCGTACCTTCTCGGAGCTGTGTGACGTAAAATTTTAAGAGTAAGCCTCAAAACCACCATTGATAGAAGCCACCCAGTTTTACTATATATGTATATCTATTCAAGTTACATCCAAACGCAACATGTACAATTTTTGCCTTGTATGATTTGATGTTTGTTTACAAAAGGGCATCTTCCCAGTTCCCACAGAGCTATGTTTCACTGCAAGCCACTGCTCAAAATAAACCATCGTCAACATGAATATGCCGGTTGTTCTGTTTTTATGCCATGTAACCAATGACTCACCCACCCAGGAAACCGTATTACTCGACCGAACCAGAAAATCAAGTGTGCAGAATAGAGGAAGAAAACATGTATTCTGGTCATTAAAACTGATATGCGCCACTTAGTGAGAAGAGAAAGTTTGTCAGGTATGAGCTAGTAATACGTAAAAAAAAAAAAAAAAAAAAAAAAAAGAACTGAAGCACCACTACGTAAAGTTAAAAGTAGGACTGGAATGAAAACGTGTTGCACGCAAATCATTGTACTGAATGGCAACACCCTCTCTTTCTAAATTTTGAATGACAAATCATTGTACTGAATGACAAATCATTGTACTGAATGACAGAAAAAAACTTGTCTATATGTCTAGTCATGCAGCAGCATCAGAAAAAAGCCCGGTGTTACTGTGTACCACATCTGGCTGCAAACGAATAAAAACAAATCAAACACATTTTCGTTTTCTTCTGCAAAGTACTTAAGAAGTGAGCGTGCCTGGATGGACTTTTCTTTGCCTTATTTTCAACAGGCCGACTTCAGAATGTCATCTCAGATTGTACCGCCATGTAACACTGCTGACCATAATGCTTCTATGAACCTGTGTGGAGTAAAACCGTGAATTCTCTAAGAACATTCTTCAGCCACCTGGATATACTGTTCTTACTTGCAGGTCCATATGGACGAGAATAACACCATAAAAAAATTGATCACAATTTCTGCCTGAAGAAGATCCAATAGGTCGAAACGCGTTGTGTTTGTTTTGTAATTCTTTTCCTTTGTTTGGCGGCCCAGTATCTGTTTTCCCTCAGCCTACGCTCGCAGTCATCCTATTTTGAAACCATAGTTTTGAGACCTCCCTTGGATTCTTTTAACATAATGTATTGGGCACTGTGCAACACATATCTTTTCATCAGCTCTGAATATTGGCAAATCTTTTTTTTTCAAACTTTAACTGGGTCATGCGTGTTTTAGTCTATTACAAAGTTAATTTTAGGTCTATTGTAATAAAATTTGATGCAGCTGAGTTTTACCACGGGATAGTCTGTACCCATTGTACAGACACCAATAACAAAAAGCAGATTACCTCTTGGACAGTCTTTTCATGGAAAGTTCTACATCCGGCCTTCGTTTTCGGAAATGTTTTTGCAAAATGTTTACATCCTAAGTAAAAACGGACTTATGTGCCGCTGTGGGCAGCTCAAATACTGCTTTTAAACATCTTAACACATGAGGATGAGAACCAATATTTTGTGAGCCGTGCTGATTTTATTGGAGGTCAGTCCTTTATTGAGAAGTTCAGATAAAACATCTGAAACAAATCCCACAACTGGATGAAGGGGAGCTGAATTCCTTGCTACACAGACATGGCTCCAGCGGGGAAAGTATGTCAAATACAGTTTGTTCGTCAATTCTCACTGTGATGCACCAATGAAGTCACAAGCTCCGTAAAGCTTTCCTTGTGCCTGGGCAACAGAACGGATAAATGAACTGTTTCGGTGCATGTTAGGGACGTTGTTTAAATGTGTCAGCCGGAGCGTCCTTTCCCCACGGGTAAAATCACAGTTTCTCGAATCAGTGATTTCAATATTTGTGGAAACCACACTGCAGATCGCCGATGTATGACAATCAGCAAACCCTCTGCTCGGTCCTATTCTACCGTGCACAGAATCTTTTGAAGCAACCTGAAACATCGAGATGCATACATTTTATTCCACGAACTCCAGTTTACTGTAATTGCATCAACTATAAAGGATTCTTGGTCTGGTCCCCAGGAAATATTTCACTTTTAAAAACCAATTCAGCATAGATGCAAACAGACCAATATCTGGACATACTGTGGTGTCTGAAAATTTCAGGAAAATTTTCAGGCCTGGTTACCATTCCGTCTGGTTTTAGATTTCTAAAACCACATGTCTGACACCGAATTTTCAAGAAATACACGATATTGTCAACAATATTCCACGACTTTGATATCAGATATGGATCCTTTTTGCGAGATTATCATAGTCAAGAGATTGTGATTTTTCTTTTTTTTCTTATGTATCCTAAAGCCCAGGTATTGTCACAGAGTATATTCAAGTGCTTACAACAGACTTCTCTCTCCAAACTGTTTAAAGCATTCTTTACTTTCCATAAACTTCCCCCTCAAAACTGTTTAAAGCATAGTGTACTCGCAACTGCTCAAAGCATACTCAGTGGCCCGTGTTTACCACGTTAACTTTGTTTCTTTCCGCTGAGTTCCATCTTCCACCAGTTCGAATAGAATGAAACGCTACTGATTAATCACCTGACAAAGCATCTGCCTGGATTTCAAGTATGGGCCCTGCTGCATTTAGTGGACAACAGCTAGAGCTTACATTCGTGATCCATCAGTCTAGTTCACTCTTTACTTCCTCTTACGGCTCTATAACATCGTTATCATTCCCAAGACAAGTCTTTCAATGCTTATGATCTGAATGTACTAAGTTTTCTTTAATGTATAGGTTTTAATGTCACTGCAGGAAAGGCAAAAACAAGCTTGTCAATAAATGCAGCCAGTTCTTTGATAGATAAATACTTCTTTTCTTAACGCGCAGCTTTCAGTTTTGTTTTGTTTTTCTGAGAAAGATCTGAATTAGTACGAAACCTATGGACGTCATGTGTTTTGAACGCTCAAGCACTGATTTCTGTGTATAATTTACAAACCCGAATCTTGGGAAAAATTGTACTTCCAACAACAATGTTTTGCTTGCATTCTTCATAAGTCTGGCCTTGTGTTTAACAAACATTTCTTCATAAAATCAGCAAAGAGAAACTTGTGTGTTCTAAAGTGAACATTAAGTGCAAAGAGAATTTACCAGTCACTTGTGTACGCGTACAGCTGACTTCTCCATTTGAATTTAGGGAATTTCTTGTGACCTTGATGATTTGAAGGCATGACGGAAGCCTACTAATGCCATGAAACAGTCTTTTTTCATCGGATTTGCAGCTGAGGCTAGACTCTCCATCTATAAAACCTCATATTCTATTACATCATTGAGCCGATTGAGGTTCAAATTCATTCGGTATGTATGTCTTCTGCACTAAAATCAAGGGTGAAATTACAACCACTTTTTCACGACTGAATTATTGATGTTCTTACATCTCCAGTAATTTTTTAAAAGTTTTTTTCCTAATATTTTCTTGTGGTTGGTTTTTGGTTCTCCAAAGTTAGATAAATCTTTAACACAGTTTTAGAAATTTTCATTTCTTTCACATTTCAAGAATAAAGGGTAGAGGTAAACTTTCTCCAGTTTTTCAAATAATGCTTTAGCTGTCCAAATTAATCTTTTTCTAAGTTGTTAACAATACTCATCTCTAAATTCAGTGGTGACTGGCGTGCAGCCGGTGTTCACTCTTGTGTGTATCACTGACAACAGGATCCATGTCCATGGACTCTTGTCCCTCTGCGAGGTGGGACCCAGTTCCACATCCATGTACCTCCTCTGTGAGACCTGTCTACGCTTTCTTCGCATTAACAAATCCTTATCTTTGTTACTGTGTCATATTCAAAACCAGCATAGACATGGATTCGATGGACGCAAGTGCAGACTTCAGGTCATTACCAAAGAACAGCTTATTCATTGGGATTTTTTCCAGACCCTAATTCTCTGTAATTTTGGTTGATATTTGAGGTACTGAGAATTTTTGCCGGGCGATTTCAAATTTAGTCCATTGTATCCGTGGTCTCGTGCAAAACATGCTTGATTTCTTTGTTTTGCCGGGCGATTTCAAATTTAGTCCATTGTATCCGTGGTCTCGTGCAAAACATGCTTGATTTCTTTGTTTTCATTGCTTGCACATGCGTCTCCAACTTCTGCCATTGCAAACTTAGCCTTGGAGAACATGATTTTGTGCTTGTTGCATTCTTTGCATTCGTCATACTATGTTTGGTACAACAGATTCCTGGCTTCAGTCTGGGAACCAGTAACAATTCACAATTTCCTGGGATTTTGTGGTTTTCAAATTTGCTAGAAAGTTTTTGAGCGTCTCCGCGTTAATCTTCTTCTTTTTCATAGTCTTCTGGAGTTTGGCTAGATTATCTTTGGCTGCTGGTCCCACGTTATGCTCACATTCTGCTGGTCTCACTTCGACTCTCGTTCAGTGTCTTCCAGTTCATCATCATCGTCCTGATTTTCATCCGATTCTTTGTGTTGTTACAAATCTGTCTCCTGCCACCGATTTTCTATTTGACACTCTCTATATAAGTCATTTGCAGGCATTTCAGTTGTGTCTTCTCGAGCACAGCTGCCCGTCTTTTTCTTCCTTTTCCAACTATTTTAGGGGAGGGGTGTCTTGCAATTTTCATTTTTTTTTGGTTTTGCCTGTGGCTCGAATTATTTCCTCAGTCGGTATTGCGGTTTTACTTTTTCGAAAGTATTTAAGTTTACAGAGGACAGGCAAGTTTTACTCTTTCATTAATTTTTTATCTTTGAAAAGAAAAGCAATGTTCTGAAGTTTTGCTCTTCCGTTAATTTATAATCTTTGAAAAGAAAAACAATGTTCCGCGGGACTTCATCCTCGGACGCATTGGATGGAACTCCATAAGCGTCGTTCTGTGAACGACCGGATGGTTTGGTCCCCATCCATTGGGATTCTAACTTTGTTGCCCCAAATGTGTTTTTGTTCTCTAGTTGAAACAGATGTTTAAGCTTCAAAATTCGATATCTGATGGCTTATTTTAGTGCTAATCTATTTCGGATTTTGTGAACATTAATTTTGAAGTATTTGAAGGCATGGCCACCAAGCAAGCGTGTTATGGCACAGCTGGGCATGCGCATCTCTTGTACCACGTACTCCGAGAAGCTACGAGAAGTGGAGTAGTATTATTTTACGTAACATTCATGACGCTTTCTTGTATTTTCATGCGTGTGGGACTTTCCCACGATTAGCGCCTGCTTTTTTTTCCATTTTGGCAGCGATGCAGAATGTGCGCCCCATTCTGGTAATTTTGGTTAAGATGCTATTTAAAGAACAAAAGAGAGTTTGATTTGCAGCTTTAATGCAGATTCACTTGACTGATTCACCATCAATGACAATGAAACCAAACAACAAACAGGCAGTCACCTATCTCTTCAAGGTGGGTGTAAAGGAAAAAAGAAAAAAAAAAAAAAGAAAAGGAGAAATAGGTGCCAGTCTGTTCGTCCTTCGTTGCCATTATCTCGAATGTTATTTGTCGTGCCTGAATAAGATATCAATTTAACAATAATTTAATTCATTTAAGAGAAAGTGACGCCTGTCCCTCGTGTCGCTCCAGGCGCCATTACAATATAAAAGCCGAACGTTTAAGAATGAAGAAAAAAAAAGGAAACACATAAGATTAAGGCATATAATCTATAAGATCATATGACCAACATACATTTGAAAGCATAGAATTATACATTCAGATAAAATGTAATCATCCCCTACACTCTTTCCCTACGTTGTCTCCCCCCTCACTCCCCCCTCTCTCCAGCACACACAAAAACCCAACACACACACACACACACACACACACACACACACACACACACACACACACACACACACACACACGCACGGACGCACGCACACAGCACACCACACACACACACACACACACACACACACACACCACACACCCTCACACACACACACACACACACACACACACACACACACAACACACACACACACACATAACACGCACATACATTATTCAGGATAAGACATAGCAGCAAGTTAACAGTGCTGTGCATAAAATTAGCCATCGTTAAGATAGGCATAGAATTAGAAGGTCTCAGAGATTAGAAGTGTTCAGAGATTGTGCGTTGCGAAGTGAAAGAGGTAAAGAATTAAAAACAGTAGGGCCAGCGAAAGAAAAGGAACGTTCGCCACACGTCTCCAACCGAACACAGGGGATGGTTAAATGACCGGCGTCCGAGAAAGGTAGCGATCTTGATGGTGTGTATGGTTTAATTAACTTTGAAAGGTAGGGGCAAGATCGTGGAGGCATCGAAAACAGAGTGTGGCGATTTTGTGTTTAATGCAGGCTCGGACAGGAAGCCAGTGCAGCTCCCTCAAGAGAGGCTTTGTATGGTCAAATTTGCGTTTTCTGAGGACTATGCACGCAGCATGATTCGGAGCCCTCTGTAATTTGTCCAGCAGCGTGTTTGAAAGACCAACAGACAAAGAATTGCAATAGTCCAGTCTGGACAAAACAAATGCTGAGATGAGCTTTTAGGTCGCATTAATGGTAAGAAAAGGACGGCTTTGACTGATTCTGCGGAGCTCAAGATAGATGGTCCTACACAGTAGCTTTATATGGTCCTCCATTGAGAGGACACGATCCAGATGTACCGCAAGATTCCTTACAGACTCGGCAAAACGGATCTCTTCACCAGACAAAACAAAAGGAGTATTGTCCGGGACTGCTTTGAGCTACCTGGCTGTTCCAACTGGGATGACCTCGGTTTTCCCATCATTCATTTTCAGCTTGTTTAGTCATCCATTTTTAGACAGATTCTATTGTCTGCTGGGAAACTGACCGGGTTGTGCTGACTGATGCAACTGTACATCGTCAGCAACATCGTCCGTAAACACGTGATGCATAACATCAAACTGCCTGATCTGCTGACTGAGAGGTTGAATGTACATTGTAAACAGCACAGGCCCTAACATGGAACCCTGGGGTACTCCATACTTCAGAGGAACAGGTTTTGAAGCATGATTGAGTACGACAACAGACTGGAATCGGTCACTCAAGTAAGATGCAAACCATTTTAGGACATTACCTGACAGTCAAAAAAAGACTTGTAGTCTCTTAAGCAAGATGTCATGGTCCAGCGTATCGCACGCTGCTGACAGATCGAGTAGGGATAGCAAAGATATGTTACCACGGTCACAAGCAGAAAGCAGATGATTGAAAACACGAAATAAAGCTGTCTCTGTGGAATGATTTGCCTTGTAAGCAGACTGGAAGATCAAATAGGTCGAAAGGCGTCGTGCTAGTTTGTAATTTGTTTGTTTGTTGTTGTTTTTAATTCGTTTGACAGCGCAGCAATTCTGTCCTTGCTCTCGTTTCAATTTTCGCATGCAGTCACCTCATCTTGAAACCATCACATACTCGTCTCAAGAATCAAAATGAATAGGTTAAAAACAAAATGTCCCTCAGCCATTCTGTAGCATAACGTCAAAAGACGTAACAAAGCAAAAGCATAACAAATATGAAATGGAAATGCTCACATCATGGGTGGAGGTAAACGAAAGAGAGAGAGAGAGAGAGAGAGAGAGAAGAGAGAGAGAGAGAGAGAGAGAGAGAGAGAGTTGAACCATACTGAACGTCCCAGTATAAGACACGATTTTTGCCTGTACATCTGAACTTGGGGCTTGCTCCGTCAGCTGAAAGAAACTCAACACGTTTTCTCCGAAGCCGTTCAGCAATGGATCATTAACCCCCGCACCCGACACTTCCTTTGAACGATCTGGTTGGTGCTTCTTTCAAGGCGGCGTCAGTGAAACGTTAACATCCAGATGTCGAAAAATCAACCTCCTGGTGTCGAATTCCGTTGGACGTGGCGTACAGCATTTCACTGTTGGACAAGCTGCCTGGTTCAACGACGTCATGTATTGATTTGTTGTCACAAACATGCGAGTTCTTCCCTCCGTGTCACAACCTGTCTGTTTGTCTGTCTCTGTGCCCTGTCCACCTTCTCTCTCTCTCTCTCTCTCTCTCTCTCTCTCTCTCTCTCTCTCTCTCTCTCTCTCTCTGACAACAAGTTAAAAAAGACAAAACATAACCACACAGCCTCTATCTGTTTTTGCCAATAATCAGGAACTTGAAGTGGTGGATATCCATCGAGTTTTAGGCGTACATATTGATAATAATCTTTCTTGGTCTTATCACCTTCACAGTTTACATAAATTAATATCCAGACAAATACATCAGCGGTGCAGGATTAAACATTTCTTACACCTTCATGCCAGGAAATTATTCCTACACGCACATATTCTCTCTTCTATAAATTATTGTTCAACACTATTTGATTCTTCTAGTGCTAATGCCATGAAACCTCTTACCAGTGTCTACAAAAAAGCACTTAAAGCAGTTCTTTTAAATTTGTCAAATCTTAGTGAAGGGGATTATACTAAAGCGGGGGCTCTTCCGCTAAAAGAAACGTTTGCTGTCAACAAATATTTGCTAATACAAAAACTTGCGTCGGGTTTAGCACCACAAACACTAACACAAATTTTAGTCGCTAGTCATGCTTAGTTAGTCCCATAGCGGGGCAAGGGCCGGATGAAAAAAAAAGCATGTGTTTGCTTATCTGTTACCCTTGGAAATTAAGATCATCATCATCATCATCATCTCATCTCTCTCTCTCTCTCTCTCTCTCTCTCTCTCTCTCCTCTCTCTCTCTCTCTCTCTCTCTCTCTCTCTCCAGTCCAAAACGCTCTACAGCAAGGTTTAAACGATGTCTGGGAGTGGTATAATTATAATCCATGATGGTTCATCCTAAGAAGACAAAATGCATGGCAGTCACTTCTAGACAGAAACACCAAACAGAAACTCTAAGTCTCAGTCTGACTTCAGATGGTAACGCCATAGAACAAGTGCGTAAGCACCTAGTCATGGGAGTGATTGCGGACGAGGAACTGAAGTGGCAGTCCCGCATTGAGTCTGTCGTTAACAAGCTGGCTCGCATTCTCTTCATGCTTAGACAACTGAAGCCTTACACGCTCGAAAAATGTTTTTCCATGCTCACTGTCTCTCTCACATCAACTATGAATCTGTGGTCTGGGACTGTGCAGCAAAAATTCACCATAGAAAACTAGAGTCAATGTACAGAAGAGCTGCAAAGATAATACTGCCAGATTCTTCCTTTTCAACTCCGAAAAGCAGACTAAATTAAACATACTGCCGCTGCAAGTACAACTAGATTTCAACAAAGCTGTACTTATGTATAAGGTACACAATTATCTGGCCCCACAATACCTCAGAGATTTACTAACTAAGGCCTTATATCATATGGGTCTAGCAATTATATTCTACCACGTACTCGAGTCGACATGCTCAAAACAAGTTTTGCATTTTCAGGTTCAGCCATTTGGAACTCTCGTCCCCCAAACCTAAAATTGTGCCGTTCACTACACACCTTCAAGAAGGACCTTCGGAAATATTTCACAGACTCTTTGACGTATATTACACTGTCTCATAGAAGTGTTTCGCAGCAGTCACTTATATCATCAGCAAGTACAGATGTGTGCGTTGTTACCGTATAAGTTATGTCAAAAAATGATACCACTAACTATCCTTACAAAGTGAGAAAAATTGCTTCTCTTAGAATACTGTATTTTGTTTTATGCCAATACCTTCATCATCATCATTCTCGTCTGGTCGCGAACTCCACCAACAATTACAAACACACAGCAAACATTGGCATATTGAACTGTTTATCTAACAACCCTTTTATCTTCCATTCCCAACCGCTGCCCCACACTACACACCCATGATGCAGCGCAATTTGTACCATTGGAACAAACGGCCGCGTTGGAACAAACTGCGCTGCATCACACCCACCCCTATCCTCCCTTGTCTCACGTCCCCTTCCCCACTCCCATTTTGTTGTTGTCGTCTGCATCTTATAACTGCTTATACATGCATGCTTCTGTCAAGCTTTTGCATACTAAATGCGCGCGCGCGCGCGCGCGCGCGCGCGCGCGCGTGTGTGTGTGTGTGTGTGTGTGTGTGTGTGTGTGTGTGTGTGTGTGTGTGTGAATCATGTACTTTATGATCCTGTGTGTGTGTGTGTGTGTGTGTGTGTGTGTGTGTGTGTGTGTGTGTGTGTGTGTGTGTGTGGTGTGGTGTGTGTGTGTGTATGTGTGTGTGTGTGTGTGTGTGTGTGTGTGTGTGTGTGTGTGTGTGTGTGTGTGTGAATCGTACTTTATAATCTTGTGTGCCTGTTCTTTTGTTTTTCGTTTTTTCTCCTTCTTCATTTTCTTATCTTGTCTTTCTATTTTCTTCTTCTTTTCACTACTTCTTTTCATTTTCTTGGCTTTGAATATCAGTGCATAATTTAGCTTAGCAAGGACAGATTGGAAGAATAGGCTCTGCCGAAAATCTCGATCCTTGATGGAATAAACGTTTTCTGAGTTCTGAGTTCTCTCTCTCTCTCTCTCTACCCCCTCCCCCCCCTCTCTCTCTCTCCACACACACACACACACACACACACAACACACACACACACACTACAAACACACCACACACACACACACACGCGCGCGCGCGCGCACGCACGCACGCACACTCACTAACACTAATTCTGACACTAACACTAATATCTGCTTCTCTTACTCGTTCATTTCCTCATTTCCCATCACACCGTCTCTTCCTCTTCTGCTGGCTTGCAAATCTCTCTAAACCCAGATCCTCAAATCCAAAGACCGGTCTCTCTGTCTGATGTCTTCACCCATTTTCTTGACATTTCTCTTCCTTCTGTCTGCACCACTCCCCTCCCCCTCTCAGCCATTACTTCATCATAGTGTAAAGGTAGTGTGACCATAGAGACGAACTGAGGCAAGAGAATCAAAGTAATGTTACTGGACCATCAAACAGACGGAACCAATAGGTGACAACACGCGCGCACGCTTCACACACACACACACACACACACACACACACACACACACACACACACACACACACACACACACACACACGCACGCATGCATGCACGCACGCACGCACGCACGCACGCACGCACACACACACACACACACAAACGCACACACACAACAACAACAACAACAACAACAGTTATCAGTGAAGCTCTCAACCTCACTATATAGTTGTACAGGATATTCGTCCCAGAATCACAACCGCCCCGAGAAATAGATAGTCCGACTAAATTTTCTCTTTCCTAGCTGCACACTTCTCATCTGTACGATGATCAGACCCAGCTGGTGTATGTTGGGAAACAAGAGACCTGTCTCCCAGCCCAAACCTGTGGCTGCCTTCAGACGCAATAAAGAAAGCATCAGAGACCTACATGTCAGCTCCTAAATTAACCGACCACAACGCCAAAAACACCTAGTTCCCTCTCTTGTTCGAAATCTAGCTGTGAAACCTTTCCTGTCACGAAACCATCACGATACTATCATACACAGCCCAAATTGCTATTCGATATTAAACATCCAAACATCCATTCACTAGACAAAGCCGCAACATTACATATGCCTTCCATTGTGAAGGATACGACAAACTCTGTGCGGATAAAACATCCAGCACACGTGACACCCGCATCTCAGAATACATCCCTTTCTTCTGTGTCTTTCTTCCTTTCTTTTCTTTTCTTTTCTCTTCTTTTCTTTTCTTTCTGTTTGTTAAGCTGTTTAATGAAATGTTTGATCGTGGCAATAATGCCGATAGCAGGAAGGAGTCGACCATTCAACCCCTGCACAAGAAAAGAGGCATTGATAAACCAAATGATCATAAAGTTATCGCACTGTATAATGTTAGCAGTAAAAATTCATAGTACTATTATAAAGTATAGATTGCAGTCATTGATAAAGGAGTATCATTTTACCGGGTAAGATCAGGTAGGTTATAAGCAAGGATATTTCACTATTGATCATTTAATTACACTCATGTCTTGTGTTCAAGAACAGTGAAATACTAACAATAAATCATGCGTCGCTTTAACAAATCTTGAAAAGGCATTTGATTATTTGAATAGAAACTTACTGTGGCCCATTTGTGAGTACTGGCGGTTCAGGGAAACTCAATCACTGCGTTAACAGCGTGCAAAAGTGTGTTAAGGCATGTGTAACAAGTTGAGCTAGATTGACTGAAGTGATGTATTGTTTAGATGTTGTAAAGCAAGGCGATGTTTTTAGTCCCGTTTTCTTTTCTTTGTTCATTGATAAGTGTGCAAACAGCGTTATTGAAATAGGGATACATGGTGTATGCTTTCTGTTACATGCTTTAGAACTGTTCATGCAGTTAGTGGCTCATAAATATTGTTGGCCTTTAAATTCAACTCAATAGTTTATGTGAGGTGACACCGACTCCAGCCTTTTATTAAAAAAAAAAGGTAATGTGACACAGTTTAGACAGGACTGTTACTTAAGTGCTACGGAAAATGTTTTTCAGACAAAAAGTATGTTTGTTATCAAATTTTGTGAGTGTTTAGGAATTCATTTCTCAACTGGAGTGAGTTTTGTTGCTACATGTAATGATTTTCTAGTAACGTCACACGAGCAGTTCTTTACTTATTCAGAAAAATTAAACACAATCGACGTATTTTCTGTACAATTATTCTGTAGATTGTCGGATATTCAGTGCAGCCCATAGTTTTGTACTTTGTATTGTTCTGAGATATGGGGTCTGGACAAAGCAGCTCCAGACTGTGAAAAGGGAATTTTTCGCTCAAAAAACATTTCTGGGCGTGGACATACGGACACCGAATGATCTCACGCACGGTTATTTGAATCGATACCTTGTGCATCACGGTTCGATGGTGGTTAAAACTGACACGCATTGAAGCACACCGTTGACTTAAGAAATTGTTAAGTGATATAATACAATTTAGACGAGAGAGGATCGAACGCATGGGTCTTATCTCTGGTTATATCAATGTGTAGAATAAGTAACAGGCTTTCTGAAAGTTTTCGAGTAAAGACTTCTAGACTGTAGGTGACAGGAACAGAACGACCATATTCAGACTAGCGCCAGATTTGGTATGTCTTGTTCGTTTGGTCATAATTGACGTCGTGTTCAAATTTATTTGTACATTGATATGGCAAGACATTTCAAATGTATAATAACCAGTTTCGTTTTAGGGTGTCAGATGTAACAGTGCATTTTTTTTCGTCAAAAATAACAAACACACCTAACTACCATGCCGCTGTGTAAAAACAGAACAGGAAGGACACTCTGTTATCCTGCTCTGCTTTGTTTAAAAGAAAGGAACTGAAAGCCGCAAAATTTTACAGAAAATTCGATGTTTTCACCTCAAGATTTTCGATGTCATCGCATAGTAATCATGTGTTAACAAAAAAAAGTCATCAGTATACTTTTACAAGACTCTTCAGATGATAGAATATGCATTATCATTCCACTATTTTGTTTTTCTTCTGATGCTCAAGGTAGTGTGATTTGTTGATTATGATGGACATGCCTTCATCATGGAACGCTGCTTTCTATAAACAATCTTTTGCCATTGTCATGGTCATTGTATGTACCTCTCTACCTTCTTCTTTAGCCTAAATTTGACAGAGTGTGGAACAGCTACAATTGATTGTCTGCATGGGAGAACGGCACCTAGATTGGGCAGTTTATGTTACGGATTATCCCCACCTATCCTCTTTTCTTTCTTTTTGAGGAGCACATCAGATTTAACACAAATGTGAAGGCTGTACTGCCAAACGACAAGACTCTAGTGGCGATAGAAAGCGAGAAGTATCTCATGTTTTCTGTTTCGTTCGGCTGTCCTATAAGCCGATGGACATAAAATAAGCTCACACACACACACACACACACACACACACACACACACACACACACACAACACACACACACACACACACCACTGAAATCAATATACTTGTTTGTGTGGGCATTAGGAATCGTCTTGCAAGTTTTAAAGCAACTCTTGAAAGCTGTCTGTCTCCCGCCCTGTGTGACGCTGATTATTATTTTCTTTCTGGGGTTACTTTAGTGTTTTTGCATAAAGATAGTAAACGGTTCTTTTTTTTTTAGGCTTGTCGGTCCAACCTGTGACCAAGCTGAATCAATGTTGCATGCATTTCTGATGAATTGTTATGATAAATGATCGATGTTTACTTGTTTTTACCCTAAGTGTGTGTGTGTGTGTGTGTGTGTGTGTGTGTGTGTGTGTGTGTGTGTGTGTGTGTGTGTGTTTGTGTGTGTGTGTGTGTGTGTGTGCGTGTGTGTGTGTGCGCGCGCGCGCGCGCGCGTTCGTGCGAGCGTGCGAGCGCATGAGTGCAAGTGAAGAAAAACATTTTATGTTGAGATGATCTAATAAGCAACATATCTGAACATTCTCCGTATTACATCATCTATCAAAAAATGAAAAGAAGAAATAAGAAGAAAAAATGAATGAATTAATATGAAAAGAGAATGAAGGTATATATAATATATACATCGAGAGAAGGAATATATTTGTACAAATACCCCTTTCTCCCAGTACATGCCAAGAGGTATTCCTGCTCGCATATGATCAGACATGTACAGAAACATACATTCATCCGCATGCGACACACACACGCAGGAGATAAATTTAAAGGCGACTGAGACACCCCCTCCCCCATCCCCCAAGAAAAAAATAATGGGTAAAAAGATAAAGATTGTTCTTTGGACTAGGAAATTGTAACAAATGGTGTTATTCATGACCGCTAACATTAAACGATTCTCTGATCAGTAGCTTTCCCATTACTGTACCATACAAGCATACAGCCATGTGAAAGGAGAGTCCATTTGAGAATATTCAGATCTAAATGTTGTTAATAAGCTTCAGTAGTCCAGGAAGCTTGGTTTCAATACTAGTTTTATTGCTCTTCTATGTAAACGGACAGTCTTGTAGAAATAGTTCACACCTGTTGTTCCATAAAGTTGACATGTTATCAATCATTTACAGAATATGAGAACATATTTAAGGAATTGTAATCGAGGACTTTTTCAACAATACTTCAATGAATTATATTTCTCTAAAGATCTCCCCAGGGAGGTCACATAATCGGTTTCAGATTACGTTTTGTCGATAATGATATCTAGCATTTCTTTTGAATCTAATTCTTCAATTTTGTTTTATGTAAGTGATGGATGTGATTGGTTCGTCATTGCCTTTTTTGCTGTGCAGATACATACATGCACTTCTGTAGTTTTGTTTCTTGTTTCATTTAAAGACTTATAATCTGGTTGGATGTGGACAATAACTCTTTAAACATTTAGTTGCAAAGCGAGAGGACTGCAGGCGGAAATCTAAACAAATCTTAAATAAATGTTAGCGAACCGCCCAGAGAACGTGGACAAACGAGTCACAAGACGAAACACAACGCGTTTCGACCTCTTAGGTCTTCATCAGGTGAGACATAAACGAATAAAACAACGAAAATTCACTTAGCTTTGATCGCTTCAGCTCACTTCACAGGGTTCAGCGCAAGGAAGCGAACCCTGTGAAGTGAGCTGAAGCGATCAAAGCTAAGTGAATTTTCGTTGTTTTATTCGTTTATGTCTCACCTGATGAAGACCTAAGAGGTCGAAACGCGTTGTGTTTCGTCTTGTGAGTCGTTTGTCCACGTTCTCTGGGCGGTTCGCTAACATTTATTTAAGATTTCTTTAAACATTATCTGGAAATCGTTTTAACGGCCTGAAACAATTCTGTAATTTGCTGTCGCAAATGATAAAGGTTGATTTTAAGAAAGTACAACTCCCGCATGAGGATGAAGGTTCAAAATGCTGTGCCTATTTTGGGAAAAAGCACAACGTAAAATCAAAGGAAGCAGAATGACAGGAAACAAACATTACCTGAAGCAAACATTAACTCATATAAATTTAGAGTATGGTTGCCTTAATGGCGGGATAATAAACGGCCATACGTACAAAACTCCGCTCCCTTTATTGGGTAGATGGGATTAATCCTTGCCAGTCTATACAGGGAGTGTCCGCAGGAGTATCAGCCTTCGTGAGAGAGAGAGAGAGAGAGAGAGAGAGAGAGAGAGAGAGAGAGAGAGAGAGAGAGAGATTCCAAGGCGAGCACGCGCTCACATACGTTCGCTCGCGTGCGCATGCATGCATGCACACACACACACACACACACACACACACACACACACACACACACACACACACACACACACACACATGTCGAGTCATGAGGGAAAAGGAGGAGGGGCTGAGGGAGAGAAGGGAAGGACTACAGGAGTAGGGGTGCGGGAGTGAGCGGGAGAGGTGAGGAGGAGAGGGAGGAGGGATCAGGAGGGAGGGGGGGGGAAGGGGGGAGAAAAAAAGGAGGTGAACATACGTCATCTGTAGAAAGGAAATCAAATCATCCAACGCCATCATAGGAAATCGTTTTTCGTATTAAGAAACAGCGTCTAGCATTTTAGTTTCGTTTTTCCCCCCCAGTCACATCTGTATCTCTCATCTGGCACATGTTATCATCTAGGCTGTAAACAACATGGCTTCGCTTGAAATGAATCACACCTGGCCTCTCTCTCTCTCTCTCTCTCTCTCTCTCTCTCTCTCCTCTCTCTCTCTCTCTCTCTCTCAAATCACTGTCAGGAACGTCAAGCCCCCCCCCCCCCGCCCCCCCTTTCCCCCTTCCCGATAACTTCCCTTTAAAAGAGAGCTACCATCAAGCGTAAAGGGCAGAGATGAAGACTAAAAACCTGTGTACACCAATCACAGGAAATTACTTTTTATTGCAAAGGGTGGGATGGAGTTTCGGAGCAACGGCGTACACAAGCAGAACATATTTTCTTCCGAGCTCCTAACAATGACAATGATGTATATTACATAGGCATTTGGCCTAATGCACAGGGGAAATCAGGGGTTGCGCTGTTTACATGAACATTGTAGGAACTGACATCAAACACACTAAACTGGATACACAGTGACAGGGTCCCCATGTCACGCCTTGCACACAATGTCCGGTTTATCCTGCGCAACACCACATGGTGAACAGATCTACAGCAACACAACGTGTACGTCTCACCTCGAGACCAAACATGCACTTAGAAAAATGGGGAGGGGAAGTAGGGATGTGGGGAACGAGCGTCTTTCGAGTTTTTGAATTCTAATAAATAGGAAATACTTCGTTCTTAACCTATAGCCCTCAAAAACAACAGTTCTCTTGTTTGCATTTACAATAAATTGAATTTTCAGAGGGCAAAAACTGATTTACCAGCTAGACCGTTTAGTTCATTATCAATTTTTCATTTCTGATAATAAACTATTTTGTAAATATGAATCTATCTGTCGTAAGTACATACATTAGCCGAATTCTGTCAACTTTATTGTGATTGGTAGCAAGAAGCAGCGACATTCACCTGTTGGATGTTGTGTCTAACTGTCAGGTACAACAGGGCAAATACGGCAACTCTTTCTACCAACCACTAGACTTCGGCGCATCACGCAGCTCGACAGATATGTTAAATTCTATATATGCAGGACACTGGGAAGAAAAAGAAAAATGAAACAAAGATGAAGCTGGCAGTTTAAAATTCGTCTTCCTCCTCCTCCTCCTCCGCCTCCTCCTCCTCCTCCTCCTCCTCCTCTCTTCTTATCTTATTCTTCTTCTTCCTTCTTCGTCTCGTCGTCGTCGTCATCGTCGTCGTCGATTCAGTATCTTTAATTCATGATTTTCTTCCCTCCTTTAAAAAAAATCGATGTTGTCTGTTTCATTGGGACATATTGTGAGTCGGGTTATATTCGTCTTTGTTTCTTTATTCAATTCTATTTCTTGTTGCTGTTGTTTCACTTCTGTCTCTTTTATTAAGATATTAATTGTATGGAGGTGGTGGGGGTGGGGTTAAACTCATCTTTTTTTCTTCTTCCAGTTTTGTCTCTTTTATTAAGATATTATTTTATTGAGATGTCCGGTTCAATTTCTCTTTCTTTTCCCCCTACAAGTCTGTCTCTTTTCCCAAGATACATCATTGTGTCGGATTCAGCTTGTCTTTGATTTTTCTTCTTCAATTTGTCTTTTTTTTTCTCCTTAAAATATATTATAGCGTGACCGGTGAAACTGTCTTTTTTAATCTATTTTTTTAAAAACCTGCTTTGTTATGATAGATCATTGCGAATTAGGTTGAATTTGCGAATTAGGTTAAATTTGCGAATTAGGTTAAATTTGCGAATTAGGTTAAATTTGTCTTGTTTCGATTTTGTCTCTTTTATTCACATATATTTTAGTGTGTTGACTTAAATTCGTCTTTTTCGTCAGTTCTGTCTCTGTTATTAAGATATGTCATTGTGTGCTGGTTAAACACCTCTTTTAGAAAAAAACAATTCTCTCTTCTTCTAAGAGAAATCATTGTGTGTCGGTTAAATTCGTCTCTTTTGAAAATCAGTTCTGTCTTTAAAAAAATTAAGATATATTGTTCTGTAGGAGGTAAAATGTGTGTGTGTGTGTGTGTGTGTGTGTGTGTGTGTGTGTGTGTGTGTGTGTGTGTGTGTGTGTGTGTGTGTGTGTGTGTGTGTGTGTGTGTGTGTGTGTGTGTGTGTGTTGTGTGTGTTTTGAGATTCTGTCTCTTTTATGATAGAACATTATGTGTCGGATTAAATTAGTCTATTTTCAGTTCTGCGTCTTCGTATTTCTTTCTGTCTTCTCAGTGTCTGTTTCAAATCTGTCTCTTTTATTGTGAGATATCAGTACAAATCATCATGTGTAGAGTTAAATTCGTCTTCAAATTTTTTTTTTTGTCTCTTTATCTAAAATATATCATTGTGTGTCGAGTTAAATTAGCATTTTTCCTTCAATTAAAAAAAAAAAGATATACCATTATGTGGCGGGTTAAATTCGTCTTTTTTTTTTCTTCTCAATTTTGTCTCTTCTATTAAGCTATACACTTGTGCGCCTGCTTCAATTTTTCTTTTTTTCAATTGTCTCTTTCATTAAAGTGAATTAATCTATGCCGAGTTGAATTCGTCTCTTTTTCAGTTCTATATATTTTATCAACGCTGTGTCATTATGTGGTGGTTTAATTTATCTTTAAAAAACATTTGTCTCTTTATTGAGATACAGCACTGTATATCGGGTTACTTGATTCGCCAAATCCATTAACTTTCTTGTGATCTGGTAACTGACAGATTTGCATTTCACCTTCTAAATCTGCCAACTCGAGAGTTTCTTTGGCGTCATTGGTGAGCACTTGCAGTCTTTTCTAGCTGAAGTTACTTTGAACCTTGACAGGAAAGAAAACTTGAAGGGGAGTAAACTCCTTTGAAGGTGAGAGAGAATGTGGACAGTTGAGGGCCCTGGCACTCCAGTTTGGCCGGCTGCCATCTTCGTAAGCTGCACGTCCTCCTTGTGATCTGACTCATTCAAGCATACTTAGCCCGGGAACGAGAAGGAGGCGAGAGAGGAAAAAGGGGGTAGGGAGTGGTGGGCGGCGAGAGAGGAAAACGGGGGTAAGGAGTGGTGGGCGGCGAGAGAGGAAAAAGGGGGTAAGGAGTGGTGGGCGGCGAGAGAGGAAAACGGGTAGGGTGGTGGGCAAGGAAAGGGTAGGAGTGGTGGGCGGCGAGAGAGGAAAAACGGGGGTAAGGAGTGGTGGGCGGCGAGAGAGGAAAAAGGGGTAGGGAGTGATGGGCGGCGAGAGAGGAAAAAGGGGGTAAGGAGTGGTGGGCGGCGAGAAGAGGAAAAGGGGGTAGGGAGTGGTGGGCGGCGAGAGAGGAAAACGGGGGTAAGGAGTGGTGGGCGGCGAGAGAGGAAACGGGGTAAGGAGTGTGGCGGCGAGAGAGGAAACGGTAAGGAGTGTGGGGCGGAGAGGAAAAGGGGGTAGGGGTGGGGGCGGCTGAGACGAATGTGTGAATGGGATAAGATTGGGGTGGGGGTTTGCGTGGGTGGGGCAAAGTCAGATCGAGTGACATCTGGCTACAGTATTAGGCAGGTATCTTCCTAAACCGCACAGGTGTGTACAAGCAATGGCAGTGCTTCGGTATCGTAATTCATCATATTGCAGGTGCGCTCGCGCGCGCGCGCGCGACACACACACACCACACACACACACACACACACACACACACACACCACGCACGCACGCACGCACGCACGCACGCACGCGCGTGCGCACACACACACACACATACACACACACACACACACACACACACACACACACACAATCTCTGCGACAGTCAAACCACGGTTGTTGTTTCTTTACGTTTAGGCCCGTGGAACACTTGGGGACCAAACAGGCATGACCGTAATGCCAATAATGACAGGGCAAAGAAAATGGGCCACCCTTCCCCCCATCCCTCGCCCCCTGCTCCCTTCTCTCCTCCGTCCTCTTCTCCTCATCCTGACTCCCCACGCCACCCCCGACCCACGACCCACACCTCCATCGCACCCTCTCTCTTCCCTTCTCCCCCCATCCAAAAAAAAAAAAAAAACCCAACAAGATCCGTCACCGCACAAACAGGTCAACAAGTCCACCTTAGACTATGAGATGGCAGATACTCAAAGCCTGGCACATCCGGGGCAAACCGGTTTGCTTTGATGTGACGCATTGTCATGCTTTAGACATGGAAATCTGTTTGTATCTACACCAATAACCCTCGCTCGAAATATGGGACACAGATTTTTATCGACAACAAGAACACAAGCAAATCCAGCGCTCTGTATACCGAACTCGGATTTTTATCTCAACTAAGAACACAGGCATGACTCTCGCTCGAAATATGAGACACAGATTTTTTATCAACAACAAGAGCACGAGCAAACCCAGCGCTCTGTATACCGAACTCGGATTTTTATCTCAACTAAGAACACAGACATGACCACGGTCCTAGAGAAATGACTCAGATATAACCTGACAATACATGCACGTCCCTCGTGCTAAAAATGGAGTCTCAGATTTTAACGAAACAAAGTAAATGCACGATCCTTGCTCTAGATAATTAGTCAAGAGAGCGAAACTTCTCACGTGGTGGCTTTGAGTGCTTTGAATCTTTGAATCACAACGATTT
>CM065717.1:40603054-40613054 GCA_033310375.1 Conus canariensis
GCAATGAAGATCAATAGGTGTCAACAGTCAGAGTGGTCAGCTCCACTGTTCAATAACCTAAGTATTGTCAGACACATCAGTGCTCACAACAGCTGAGAACTGTGCAGGACAGCCTATTTTAGATGTTCTAAGAGATGCAGTCTCCCACTCCTGACATCCTTCCACCATACCCCTCGCCTCCCTCACTCTCCCGACCGTTTCATATTACTTCCAGTGAAAAGATGTGAGAGAAAGAGTGAACACACACAAACGCATACACGAGCGCGTGCATACGCGTAACCACAGACACGCTGTCTCTCACTCCCTCTCCCCCCCCCTCTCTCTCTCATCACACACACACACACACACACACACACACACACACACACACACACACACAACACACACACACACACACACACATTAACACCAGTACTCCAGCACCAACAAGCCAACAACCACCAAACAACAACGAGAAGAAACTCACCCCCGGGTTCCCCCAGACAGTGGTTATTGTTGGTCGTCTGCCGGTCACCCCAGTCCCTGCCTCCAGCACCGTGTTTTGACCAACGGCGACTCTTCCTGCCACTGCTGCTGCTGCGGTTGCCCATCCTCTTCTGACCCGCCACAGTGGTGCCAGCGACCCGGGGTCTCTTTCTGGCCCCCCTCTCTCCTCTCTCTCTTTTCGTTTCCTCGTGTCTGCAGACCGCCACGCTGTCGCTTCGTCCATGTCGTCTTCCGTCAGCGCTGCCGCCGCGGATGCTGATGTGGCGTGCTGGCTTTGCAGACTGTTACTGTGGCATACCAGTGCCAGCGTCGTCCTGGGGTCCATTTTTTTTTTCTGCGTACGCAGGCCGATACTCCTGCGGACATTCCCTGTATAGACAGGCAAGGGTTAATCCCATTTACCCAACAAAGGGAGTGGAGTTTTGAGTGTATGACCGTTTTTTTTTTATCCTGCCATTAAGGTAGCCATACTCCAGCTTCGGGGAAGGTGCATGCTATGTGTAACGTGTCATCCATACCAACGGCCAAACTGGCCTTCTCTTCCGAAAGTTGGAGATGGGATTTTCCGTGTGTGCAAGATGTTATGCGTGCGTTAACACACGGAACCTCGGTTTATAAGTCTCCTTGGAAGAAATGTATGGGAAATGGAGTCAGAACCAATGTTAACTCCGAGGGGAAAATCCCCCTGTACCGAAACGGCCCGGCGGAGATTCGAATACGCAACCCCACGATTACCAAGATTACGAGTCCGGCGCTTTACCACTGAGCTATTCTGGCCCCCGGGGTCCATTTGAAGGGGTTCCACGCCCAGCCTGAAAGCCCCCCCCCCCCCCCCCCCCCCCCCACACACACACACCCACACACACGAACAAACACCAAAATGCTGTGTAATCCGTGTAACAGTTTTGAGACACAGCATGAAACTGCGTTGAAGGCTAAACGTAAACTGAATGTATGTCAAAAGACCGTCTTCCAATCATTTCACTTTTGTTGTTGTTTAAATGATTTTTATTCATAACATCACTCACGCCCTTGGAATATATGAAGTACCTCAAATTTGACATCAGATATAAGGCCTTACAAGCTCACCATAGACTCTATCTTTGCACCAGTTGGCCCTTTGCCAAAAAAGCCTCATTCCTTTCATTTTAATCTGTCTGCCTGGAGCCAGCTGGCATGTATCTTCGTAAGCATAGGGAAGAACAGTAGGGGTAATAACGTTTCAGAACTAAACGTCTGAGAATAGGGCTGCGCACCAAACATTAATGCTCCAAGGCCTTGCTGGAGTCGAGTATTTATAGACTGGCGCAATTAGATTGCTTTGAGATTTTTTTTATTGTATCTGAAAGTTGATTCTCCTCGTTTTCTTTCATATGGCCATCAAAGTACAAGCCAGGTGGTTCCAGGCAGACAGATTAAAATCAAAGGAATGGGATTATTTGGGTGCTCTGAGCTGGCGCAAAGATTGGGTCACGGGTGAGTGGAAAGGCCCGACATGTGTTTCAACATAAGGGGAAGGTCATGTATTCGAAGATTGTGATTTCATCGGTGAAAATCCCTAAAAACAAGGGGAATAATCGGCGGGAAGTTGTTCTTTTGATCAATTATCAGTATAACATTAAATGCTGGCTCAAAATTATGGTAGGCCTCAAAACTCTTATATGGAGTATACAGTGTTTAAGTGCAAAAACCTAATCGTGGCGTGTGGCGTGATAATCCAGGCATGTCTGTCTATAAACATTCAATCAACTATTCAAGGCCTGGCGCATTCATTTTGGGACGTAGCCTAAAGTGAATCGGGGTGTAAAGATGCGTCGCATAGGCCTTACACCACGAACAGAAATCTTGAAGCAAAAGTTTCTGTAGCGAAAGGTTATAACTATCTATCATGGAGTTGTGAAGCGTTGTAGGGTGTCTAGGTTTCTGGAGCTAAAGGAACTCGCACATCACTCCCGTTCATTAAAAAAACCAAACAAACAAACAAATTATTGACAACCAAACACACACACACACACACACACACACACACACACACACACACACACACACACACACACACACACACACACGTATGCGCGCGCGCACGCGCGCGCGTGCAAACGCAAGCACGCACACATGCACGCACGCACCAAATAAAAGAAGAAATAGGCACTTAGTCTACAACTAACATTTATCGGTCTAAATGCACGTATCCCACAATACACTTAAACCAATCTTCGAACAATCATACCTCAAAGAAAAAAGAGTAATCACCTTTGGTTCACGTGATGCGACCTCAAATATTTTCTTCTCAGCCTCTTAGTAGTGTACACATCACGTCAAATAAATCAGCCTAACTGCTTATTTGATCCTCATTCATTAAGGTAGACACAGACTCTATTTCATATGACACAACACCAGAAAGTCAGTGAACAGAATATACAGAAACAAACGTAGACTGTCGATATGGCCAATCGTTTTTTTATCAGCTGGTCATAGGGCAAAGCTTGTAAAAAGATTGGTACGTTATTAACAAAACAATAGGCAAATCGCTGTGTTGATACGAGACAACAGTAATCAATATACGTGTCCTCGGCATTTTTTACCCAAATATTGTCCAAGTGAAATAATGATAAAAAAAGGGGAAAAATCAATACATGCATATTTTTCTTCTTTACAGGCTTACACTCTTGCCCCTTAACATGCGTTTGCCTTTAAACAACAGCGGTTCATTTACAGATTCAAAATCGATACTGCATTGGGAAAATGATTTTTTTTTCAACGAACTGATCACTGGAATGTTTAAATCTATTATCCTTTTAACACACACTGATATGTAAACGATTACAAATACACACACGCTCACATGATTTTAATCATCAGCGCACCACCTTGTCCGTTCACTGAAAATAATATAAAGAAGAAATTTTCTTACCTTTTCCTTCTTCAGGGAAAAAAGACATCTCTGCATGTGTAGACGGCTATGACAGTGGCGATCATGACGATGACGACGACGACGACGACGACGACGACGACGAAGAAGAAGAAGAAGACGATGAAGGTGACCCCAATGACGACGACGACGACGACGACAAAAGCGACGACAATGATGATGAAACCGGCAACGACGAATGCGACTGCGTTTCATTTGCCGCATATTCTTCTTTAACCTGCCAAATCCGTCTTTATTTCGTATAAATAAAGTTTATCTATTCAAACGGAGACATTGAATCACCAGAGCAGAAAATGTTATGTTTCACAGTTTTGTTACATTGTAATCTGAACGGGATAGCAGACTGATCCATCCTGTACTGGCATTCTACATCCACGTCATCTAAAGAATGAAACCACATAATCTGAAGTTTGGAAGAAATCTAATCCGGCCAGCTGTAAAGGGTCCTCTTCTCTCAGTTTAATGCTCGCCTACTATATAGTTCAGAACCAAATTTTAATCAGGTTTTCAACAGCTTGAGGATATTTTACACGTTTGTCTTCATCGTAATATGTCTCAGACTCAAGATATATTAAAATCTCTAACTTATTTTAACATTTTTCTCAGTAATCTTGCTTTCATCTATTAAAAAGCTCCAGACCACCTATCTTTGGTCTGTATATATTAATAAAGCGGAATTTACTTGTCTCCCTCCCCCCTCCCCTTCACTCCCCCCCCTCCCCGGATAATAGAACATAGTCAATCCAACAACATTCAATCTGTGCGACAAAAAAAAATCATCTATGTTCTCAAGTGTTAGGTATACCCAGAGGAGCTATTTCTAAGATTTACTACAAATGTCAAACGGAGATGCGACAGTCCTGAAAGTGACAATCGGTTACAGAAAACAACAGAACGTAAGACGGCGCACCATGCTGTCTCCAAACATCTTGGTGACAGACCGGTAAGCTGTTTGTAGATCGTGTCTGTTGAGGCTATTTGAAATGGCAACAGACTCCTGGAGGGAAGACTGTACTGGCAAGATAACCCTGGCACCGTCTTCACTCGACTGAAACACAGAAAAGACCTGGTGCTTCCAAAGCAGCATAGAATTCGGTATGGGATGTATGTGTATTTGACAGAGATTCGAGGCGTTACAAGTGGAACTTTTTCACGGATTTCTTATCTATTTTTCCATCTCTGTCTGTCTGTCTGTCTGTCTCTCTCTCTGTCTCTGTCTCTGTCTCTTCTCTCTCTCTTCTCTCTCTCTCTCTCTCTCTCTCTCTCTCAAGTACATTTGCGTCTATAATGTTCTCTCTCTCTCTCTCTCTCTCTCTCTCTCTCTCTCTCTTTCTCTTTCTCTCTCTTTCTCAAGTATATTTGCGTCTATATTGCTCTCTCTCTCTCTCTCTCTCTCTCTCTCTCTCTCTCTCTCTCTCTCTCTGTTATGCACAGTTAGTCTCTCAACACAAACTTTGCGCAATTAATGTGTGTGTGTGTGTGTGTGTGTGTGTGTGTGTGTGTGTGTGTGTGTGTGTGTGTGTGTGTGTGTGTGTGTGTGTGTGTGTGTGTGTGTGTGTGGGTGGGTGGTGGGTGCGTGGGACAAATCGCTGTTGGAAAGCCTTGGAAAACGTTATTGAAAGACCACGAATGCCGACTTCATTTGACAAGCAAAGCCGCTGTTTGAGGACCTGTTTATTGTATCAGAAGACAACGTTTGTAAACTGTCTAGGACAGGGCTCCACCTTTGTTGAATTCAACAAAGGAACAGCAATGGGGCCTTCACATGTAATGTGATAGTGCGAACTGTTCCACAATCCCCCCCCCCCCCCCCATGTATTTATATAATATGTTTGCACCTGTGTTCTGTCTGTCTGTCTGTCTGTCTGTCTGTCTGTCTGTTGTGTCTCCCTGTCTCTCTCTGTCTCTCTGTCTCCCTGTCTGCCTCTCTCTCTGTCTCTATCTCTTTGTCTGTCTGTCTGTCTGTCTGTCTGTCTGTCTGTCTGTCTGTCTCTCTCTCTCTCTCTCTCTCTCTCTCTCTCTCTCTCTCTCTAACGCCCACAAAATTAAGTGGTCTCTGTCTTCACCGCCAATGTGTCATTGATATATTACCTCCTCCGCTAAGGAGCTTAAGTTCTCACCGGCGTCAGTCTGTCTGTCTGTCCGTCTGTCTGTGAGCAGCATTACGCAGAGCCTACTGAAGAGACTGTAACCAAACCTGGCAGAAGCTCAGGAGGGAACTCAACCAAGTCTGGCACAGATCCGTGGTAGGGATTGGGATCAAACTAGGGATACAAATCCGCGCAGTACAATTTACATGTTCATGGACAGTAACCACTTCAGCCTTTACCAACTATTACTTCCCCTGGCGGGGAAACGCGTCAAGGGTCTACGAAGTGATGTTTTTGCACTGAATAGCATAGTGTTGCTGTTAGAAAGCGAAAACAACAAAAACAACAGAAAACAAACAAAAGACGACGACGACAAACAACAACAACAACAACAACAACAACAACAACAACACACACACACACACACACACACACACACACACACACACACACACACACACACACACACACACACACACAAACCCTATCTGCAAGGTAATATATTTTCTGGGATACTATAATGCTACTGTGAAAAAAAAACCGAAAAAAAGAACCCATCTGCAGGGTTATGTGTTTTCATAGAATATTATTACAATGTCGCTCTTAGAAATCGAAAAAGTACCTGTGAAATGATATCGCTTTATGGAAAGAACTATCTGCGAAATAGTATATCGTTAATGTCATTGTTAGATATATGTATACAAAAAACAACACAAAAAACCCATCCTACGAGGCAGTATGTCTTTGTGAAACACTAAAATGTCTTTGTGGAATACTATACCGTTACTATTAGAAACTGGAAAATTGTTAAAATATCTGCGAGGTAATGTATCTTTGTGGAATAGTATGTCGCTTCTGTCAGAAACCGAGAAACAACTGAAAAAAAATCCTTGAATTGAAATGATTTTGTGGATTACTATAACGTTATTCCCCCCAAACAAACAAACAAACAACAACAAACAACAAACAAACAACATAACAAAACATACGAGCAAACAAACAAAACTGCAAGGTAAGATACTTTCATAAGTTACTGTGACTTTGCCATTAAAAACTGAAAAAGCCCCTAATAATGCATAATGTTACTGTTAAAGATCAGTGAATTATCTAGAAAGTAATATATCTTTGTGGTATACATTAACGTTACTGTTAGTGACCAAAGAAAAAAAAAAGAAAAACAAGATGCAAAGCATATAAACGTAATCCCAGGTTATCCTGAATACGCGTGAGATATTCCATAAAGAGGAAAACCGTCTTGGGCTGGTGTAACCGTTAGTAATGGCTATTCTGGTAAACATCGGCCATCATCTGTGACCTATAATGAACATACTTACACATTTTCAGAATGATCGGCCAAGTACTTTCTGAGATTTTCCATAAAGAAGAAAACCATTATGGGCTGTTAGTAACGGCTATAACGGTAAACTTAAACATCAGTCATCATCCGTGACCCATAATGAACATACCTACAAATTTTCAGAAAGATCGGCCAAGTACTTTCTAAGATATTCCATAAAAAAGAAAAACCGCTATGGGTGGTTATAGCCGTTAGTAACGGCTATAACGGTAATTAAAACGTTTGGCATCATCTGTGACCCATAATAAACATACCTACAAATTTTCAGAAAGATCAGCCAAGTCCTTTCTGAGATATTCTGTAAAGAAGAAAAACCGTTATGGGCAGTCATAGCCGTTGGTAACGAGACGGTAAAGTAAAATATCGTGCATTATTCGTGACCCATAATGAACATACCTACAAATTTTCAGAAAGATCGGCCCAGTAGTTTTGTCTGGAGCGAGTGGAACACATTTTGACCACGGATGGACAGACAGACAGACAGACAGACACACACACACACCACACACACACACACACACACACACACACACACACACACACACACACACAACACACACAGAGCATTTCTTCGTTCCCATTCTAAAGTACTCCCTATTCTATAAGAACTGGGAGTACAAAAAAGATATCGGTGAAGTAATATATCTTTGTGGAATACCCTAACATAACCATTAGAAACCGAAAAAAACTGTTAAGGAAAAAAAATCATCCGCAAATTATCTACCCGCAAACCTTTGCAGAACATTATAAACTTACTTTCAGAAATCGAATGAAAATCTGCAAGATAATATCTTTCTAGTTGGATACTATAATTTTACCGTTAAAAAACCGTAAATAATTTAAAAAAAAACTGCCAGGGAAGTTACATATTTTCATGGAATATTATACTGTTGTTGTTAGAAACTAAAAAAAAAACCTATCTGTGGAGAAATATACATTTGTGGAAAACTAACATTAGAGTAAGAATCCGAACACACACACACACACACACACACACACACACACACACACACACACACACACACACACACACACATAAATAGCCAGTTACTGTGGAGCAGGAGTTAGAGCCGTTGATTGCGGGCTGGGAGGTCGTAGGTTCGATTCTCATCAGATCTTTGTATTTATGAGATTTGTCAGAGCCCGTTCGGCTTCTTCCCAGAGCTGAATTCGCCATAGTCTCAAATGAGAAGACTGGAACCACACAGTCGAGTTTCATCCGCTTAGTGGACACGCTCACGACAGCGTTGCTGAAGTTTTCCGACCATCATTGCAGGTGTCTGTATCTCTCGGGCCTGTTGGCGTTAGGATATCTTGTGAAAGTAAGCATAAGAGTACAGTCCTCTCGTGTAGTCTCCAAAGTATTATCGTCATCATCCTCATCCTCATCAATCAGCGATAGATAAACAAAAAATCTTGGATATCAGCTCTCGATTTCCACCTCTGTCCTTGAACAAGAGTTGCTGTCCAGTCTTGCAACACAAATCACAGAAAAGATTTACTTGTATCAGAGAACACCAAGTAGGCCCTAATAATGGTCTTCTGATGATGGTGCGTCTTCTATTCATAGTTGACTTCCACACAAATCTAGTTTCAGTAGTTTAATTAAGTAATCACAGATCAAATCCTTGCTGCTCCTACCTCCAGAGAACTGGCCAAAGACAAAGAATCCAGTCTTGATTCCGAACACTAAACGACTTTACATTCGTAAGGAGGGTGGAGATCAATCTGTGCTGCATCATTCCCGATCCCCCTTTCTCGGGAACTTTCCTCACTTCCTTCCATCCTGTTTCTGAGGTCTTTGTAGAGAAAATCATCATGAAATCTGGCATTAAAACCTGTGAACTTGACCCACTACCAGCTTCTTTCCTCACCCATTGCCTTGACACTCTACTCCCTCATATTACCATCATCATCAACCACTCCCTCTCAACTGGCTTCTTTCCTTCTTCTTTCAAATCTGCAATTGTAAGACCTCTTTGAAAAAGACTACTCTTGACCCTGACAATTTGAAAAACTACAGACCTGTGTCAAATCTTCCGTTTCTTTCAAAAATTTTAGAGAAAGTTGTTCTTGACCAACTGTTAGACCACCTTCATTCCAACAGCCTTGTCTATCCCCTTCAGTCTGCTTACCGCTCTGGACATAGTACTGAGACTGCTCTTCTCAAAATCTGTAACGACATTCTGACTGCCCTTGACTGTAACAATGTATCACTTTTGACTCTCTTGGACCTATCTGCTGCCTTTGACACTATTGACCACTCTATCCTCATTTCCCGCCTACATCACTCTTTTGGGCTTGATGACACAGTCTTGAGTTGGTTTCATTCCTACATCACTGATCGTCAACAAGTAGTTTCTATCAACGGCCTTTCTTCTAATCCCTCTTGTCTGACCTACGGCGTGCCACAAGGATCTGTCTTGGGCCCTCTACTCTTCATTCTCTACTCTTATCCTGTCTCTTCTATCGTCCAAGAACACCTACTTCAGCATCATTCCTTCTCTGATGACAATCAGCTGTATGTCTCTGGGCCTCTCTCTGACCTTCCTCTCATGATCCAAAACACCCAGTCTTGTGTAGCCAACCTTAAGGACTGGATGACCCGAAACAAACTAAAACTAAATGAAGATAAGTCTGAACTGATCCTGATCACCCCACCAAAACTTCAAAACCACCCTTCTGTTCCGACTTCCATCAAACTTGTTGATTCACCTATCACTCTCTCTCATTCTGCCCGCAACCTCGGTGTAACTCTTGATCAAACCCTGTCCTTCCAACAGCATGTCAGCAATGTCTGTCGCACTTGCTTTCTTGAACTCCGCCGAATTGCTTCTATTCGCCATCTTCTCTCAGAAAACACAACAAAAGCTCTTGTCTGCGCATTTGTTCTATCCCGCCTGGATTACTGTAACGCTCTTTTGTCTGGCTCTCCCTCTCATCTCATCAACAAACTTCAAAGAGTTCAGAATCATGCTGCCCGTCTCATCTTCCGCACTTCTAAATATAACCATGTTACCCCATTGCTCCGCTCTCTCCACTGGCTCCCTGTTCAGCTAAGAATATCCTACAAGATTGCCTCTCTCTGCTTCAAATCTATCGAGTCTTCCTGTCCTGAGTATCTCACCCACCTGT
>CM065717.1:40618054-40620554 GCA_033310375.1 Conus canariensis
GGATATTTCTGCCCGACCGGCTCCCATTCAGAGTAAAGTTTGCCATGGGCTCAAATGCGAGGACTGGGTTCATTGTGGTCGCCAGAAAGGAGCGGAGAAGGAGGTACCTTGTGTACGCTGGATCAGAACAGCCATCACTGAACACCACAGAAGTGACACGACAGAAGCGTGTTGTCTCCTCTGATGGGTTGCCTTATGACGACCTGACATTGGCTGGTTTTGGTGAATTCCTGATGCCCGGGCTTTGGCGGGACAAGCTGGGGTATGACAGTGGACGGGGGACTGGAATGAGCAGCATGAAGGTGATGCCCTCAAGGGAGAAAGTCTTGTGATTCCAACACAATGCTGGTTATGCCATCCGTTACACACAGTCAAACTTCGAAGTTCCACGTGTGTCCGTATCCCTGTTATGTGTACACAAAGCAATTAAAGCTAGGCACAGATTATTTAGAGATGCTTTTCAGTCCAGCATTTGTTTTTCTTGCATAGCACGCAGTAACAAGTGCTAACAGAAGAGAAGGCATGAATACGGTACTTGTCAATCTCTACAATTCTTGACGAAGTTCTTCTGGCTGAAGACTGGACCTCCACAGTTAACAAACCAAGCAAGGACGCCTATGAAATACACAGCATCCTCCTTTGCTTGGAATCTCCTGGACAACCGAGGAGTTGTAGCCTATGCCTAGTTCCAGAGACTTCTGATCGACGTGGGAATGGATTCGGATCCATCCCTCAGCACTAGTGCAGCTCTGCAGCTCTGTCCCTCTCCTTTGGACGGAAGGGTGCCAGCCTTTACATGACCCTGTTCTGACAGTGCTGGAGGGACGGAAGGGTGCCAGCCTTTACATGACCCTGTTCTGACACTGATGGAGGGTTTTGTTGTACACTCTGAATGCAGCGCACATATTACCCATCGTATTCCACTGCTTCCGTGTCCTTGGGCGGGTTGCTCATCCATTGTCTCATCCTTCCCTGCACTGCGATTCACCCGCCTGTCCTGTTCATTGCACGTCTGGTTGTCAGCTGCGTAGTGTGCGGATGTTACAAGTCTGCCTTTCCCCTCATTTTATTGCTAATGGGCAGGTGTTTTAAGCTCAGCGATTTTGTAAGCACTTTCTCATACCTGAACGCGACCACAGAACATTCATTATGACAAACTTAGCAGCTGCAGCAGATAACTTCATGGGACGGGTTCCCATTCCTTGTCCTAAGTCACTCACCCGTCTCTGCGATGGACACCGTAACAACACAGACTAAGGAGGTTACACAGTATATACTTAATCTGTGGTAACAATTCTTCGTAACGTTGAGTTCTTTGATGTTTACTAATCTAACTTTAAAATGAACAACTCTACAAGATGAGGTTTCACTCTTTAGGTATTCAACTTTAAGCTCTCGAAACATTTTAAGTTGAACTGGGAAAATGTCGATTGTGTTTAAAAAACAACGAACAAAACATCGCAAGAACGTATCAGCTGCTGTATAATAACAGAGAGAGAGAGAGAGAGAGAGAGAGAGAGAGAGAGAGAGAGAGAGAGAAGGAGGGAGGGGGTGTTTGGAGCTTGGAAAGCGGGAGGAAAGATACAAGAGAGGGATAAAAGAATGGAAAGAATGGGGAAAATGCCTTTTCTAACTTTTGGTGTATTAGTTTTATTTTTCTTTCCACATAGGTAGATAGATAGATAGATACACGGACAGACAGACAGATAAACAGACTGTTAGAGATGTATGCTTGTGTTATTGAACAGCAGAGTTGACCACTCTGACTGTTGACTTCCCTTACACCCTTAAACGGATCCTCAAGCCTAGGTTCAAAGATTTGTCCTCTACGTTTTGATACAGTTTAACGATGATTTTAGTTTCTCAGCAGCTGATTTTTTTGCCACACTTTGTTTTCGTTTTGCTTTTTCACGGTTTGCTGGCTGCTTTGGGGGTGCTGTTGGATTCTATTTTCTAACCCTTGGTGCTGAGAATACCACATGATTATAAATTGTGGTATGTCTCCATTTGATTCCAAGGGAGCATAAAGTCAATCGGCCGTGTCTCCCTAATGACTCCGATCCAGCGGACGGAAGGCCTCGGAAGAGACGATGTGGGTGGTTCTGTCCTCAAGATGGGTTACAATGGTTCCCATATGCTGCTGCCAGTGAAGGACTTAATATATATATATATATATATATATATATATGTGTGTGTGTGTGTGTGTGTGTGTGTGTGTGTGTGTGTGTGTGTATAAGAGAGAGAGAGAGAGAGGGGGGGGGGTGTCGTTTTTTCTTAATTAAAAAAGATCTTTTCATATTGTTTTCTTAAATATTGCAACTAAGAGTTAATCTGACAATAAATTGTTTCCTCCTCCTCCTCCTCCTCCTCTCTCTCTCTCTCTCTCTCTCTCTCTCTCTCTCTCTCTCTCTCTCTCTCTCTCATGTTTAATAAGTATGTATTGGTATTTTATTTTAAAACCGCAGGATTACTCTTCAACATTTTTTTCAGTCACTGTGAG
>CM065717.1:40625554-40648054 GCA_033310375.1 Conus canariensis
TTGGAAAAACTGTGGAAAGACCTGAAAGAAAAACACAGCGCCCTCAGCAAAGCGGAATCTGCGAGGAAGAGGAAGAGCAAAAAGAAGAAGACACAAGAGCGCTTCTTCAGAGACCCCTTCCAGTTTGCCAGAACACTGTTTGAGCAGCCAAAATCTGGGACCCTAAGTGTGGACAAAGGAGTTCTTGAGCAGCATCTGAGGAAAACATACTCTGACCCACAGAGCAAAGCACCACTCGACATTCAAGGTCTGGTGTGGCCAACCAACCCTGAGGAACAGTTCAATGGCAAGCCTCCAACGTTGGCGGAAATCAAGAAGGTGGTCGACAAAGCCAGAGCCAAATCATCACCAGGGCCAAACGGAATACCTTACCAGCTTTACAAGAAATGTCCCAAGGTGCTGGAGTGGCTCCACAGGCTGCTGCGATCGGCTTGGAGAAACCAGAAAATCAGCGGCCAGTGGATGACGGCAGATGGTGTGTACATCCCCAAAGAGCAAAACTCAAGTGACATCAGCCAGTTCAGGCCAATATCACTACTGAACGTCGAAGGGAAAATCTTCTTCTCTGTCATGGCAGCAAGGCTGACCAAGTACCTGATGGAAAACAAGTACTTGGATGTGTCAGTCCAGAAAGGTGGCATCCCAGGCGTGGCTGGCTGTGTAGAACACGCCACAATGATCTGGGACGCAATCCAAAAAGCAAAAACAGAAAAGAGAGACCTGGACGTAGTGTGGCTTGATCTGGCAAACGCATATGGATCTGTGCCCCATGAGATGATACAGTTGGCTCTTGAGATGTACCATGTGCCAAAGAACATCCGCGACATGCTCAAGAAGTACTTCAATGGCTTCTCAATGCGGTTCTCTACCAAGGAGTACACAACAGACTGGATCAACTTGGAAGTGGGTATTGCAATGGGCTGTGCAATTTCCCCAATACTGTTCGTGCTGGCAATGGAACTCATCTTGAAAGCAGCAACAAACAACGCGAGACAAACAGACCTTGGCGATGGATACAAGATGCCTCCTCTCAAGGCCTTCATGGATGACACTACAGTGATTTCATCCAGAGAAGACGAGACACGTCATGTGCTGGAGAGGCTGGACGACATAGTTGCCTCATCCAGAATGAAGTTCAAGCCAAAGAAATCACGGAGTCTCTCACTGAGGAAAGGAAAAGTGGCCGGATCTGTGGTCTTCAGTGTTGCCAACCAGGCCATTCCAACAGTCACAGAAGAACCAGTCAAGAGCCTTGGAAGATGGTATGATGATACGCTGAAAGACACACAAAGAGCAAAAGAAACCAAGCAGATGGCGGAGGAAGGCTTGGAGACCATTGACCAGTGTGGGCTCCCTGGCAAATACAAGGTCTGGTGTCTGCAGTTCATGCTGATACCAAAGCTCCTATGGCCTCTTATGATATACGACATCTGCACCAGCATAGTGGAGGCAATGGAAGCCAAAATCAACAAGTTCACAAGGAAATGGCTTGGTGTCCCACCCTGTCTGACTGACATAGCACTGTACTGTCGGCAAGCAAAGCTGAAACTACCACTGAAATCCATCCTGGAGGAATACAAAGCAGGGAAGATCAGACTTCAAAGCATGCTGGAGGACTCAGGAGACAAGGTGGTAGAAGCAATCAAGCCCCAGCTGAAGACAGGCAGAAAATGGAAAGTTCAAGAGGCGATGGATTCTGCAAAAGAAAGTCTCAAGATCAGAGAAATAACAGGACACACACAGACCAACAGACAAGGACTGGGGGTGACCAAAACTGAATGGTGGTCAAAGGCCAAAGGAAAAGCCAAAAGAGACATGATGATTCAGGAGATGAGAAAAGAAGAAGACCAAAAAAGACTCCAAAAAGCAGTCCAGCAGAGCCAACAAGGGCAATGGACAACGTGGGAGAATGCACTCCAAAGAAGTCTCACTTGGAATGACATTTGGCGCATGGCCCCTCTCAGGATCAGCTTCATTCTCAGATCTGCATATGACCTTCTGCCCTCAAATGCAAACCTGGTGAAGTGGGAGAAAACAGACGATCCTGCATGCCCCCTCTGCCATGAAAAACAAACAGTGGAGCATGTCCTAAGCTCATGTAAAGTAGCCCTGGCTCAAGGAAGGTACACATGGAGGCACAACCAAGTGCTCAAAGAGATTGTACAAGTAGTCTGGGCTAGTACCAACACCACAAAAGGGAAAATCAGGACTCCAAAAGCACCCGCAACATTCTTCACGGCTGGAGGCAGCAAATCATGGCCAAGAACAACAGTGCCACTCGCAACATGCAGGCAGAGTCTGCTGGACGGGGCAGATGACTGGGAGTGCACTGCAGACCTCCCAGAATGGAAGAGTCACCCAGAGATCATCAGCAAGAGTGGCATGAGACCAGACATAGTAGTCCACTCTAAGTCAACCAAGCAGCTGATCATGATCGAGCTCACAGTACCATATGAGAACAGAATGGAGGCAGCTCAAATCTACAAGACTGAAAAGTATGCTGATCTGGCAAACAGCCTGAGGAGAGAAGGCTATCAGGTCAAAGTCCTCACTGCAGAAATTGGAGCTAGGGGGTTTGTAGGAACGTCTGCATACAGCCTCATGAAACAGCTCTCAGTTGCAGGGAAGGAAAAAACCAGAGCCCTGAAAGCAATGGCAGAAGCGGCAGAAAGGTGTTCAAGCTGGAACTGGTCAAGGAGGAACAAAAGTGAACTTCATAAGGCTTAAATTTCCTACAAATATCAGATGTCCCTGTGGCTCAGTGGTTAAAGCGCGAGTCATTAAGTGGAAAATGAGCATGTCCAGAGGGTCATGGGTTCGAATCCCAGCCATGGCTCGTCCCAAGATGGGAAAAAAAAGGGGCAGCAGAGGGACATCCGGAGTCATGAACCGGGTGTGGCCCAACCCCCCTAGAGTGTCAGGAGATAAGGGCCGAAACACTTGCTTGAAGGGGGCTTCTCTTCTGAGGACTCTCTGCTGCCACGCTCTCCACGAGTTTCTTTCTACTACACCTTGGTTATCCCAAACAAGAGAGAGAGAGAGAGAGAGAGAGAGAGAGAGAGAGAGAGAGGTTCGTATACAGATCGATTTACTTATCTGTTTCTTACATCTTCGGTTTCGTTTTGTCTCCACTCACACAGTCAACTTGCATATGATGGTTTCAAAACGGAGTGATTGAGGGCGGAAAATGAAGAAAAATTTAGAAAGAGAGGGGGTTAGTTACCGCCAAGGACACAGACAAACAAAGTACAGGACAAAACACAATACATTTCGACCTCTTGGGTCTTCTTTCGGAAAAAACATAACATTCAGGACAGTGAAAACGAAGAACGAGAAACCACGTATCTTCTCATATTCGACGGAAGATAAAAAAAAAAAAAAGTGATTTTTTTCACCGTGCGCCGAATATGAAAGATAAGTGGTTTCTCGTTCTTTGTGATTTTTTTTTATTATCTTGCGCCGAATATGAGAAGATAAGTGATTTCTCGTTCTTCGTTTTCACTATCCTAAATGCTATTCGTTTTTGTCTGAAGAAGACCCAAGAGGTCGAAATGCATTGTGTTTTGTCCTGTACTTTGTTTGTCTGTAACCTTGGCGGTAACTAACCCCCTCTCTTTCTAAATTTTGCATATGATGTTCAAACAGTAAGAGGGTCAGAAGTTACTAAGACTTTCTCACAGCCATTGAATTTAATAAGAAAACATGTATGCTTTCTTTTTAACCAGGTCTGATATAACGAATTTGACTTCGAATTCTCATGTCTCCGAATGATATCATGTAATCCTGACTCTCCGTTTTCCAGACCATCGTGCGTTACTTTGTTTCCAGCTAGTTACCAGTCTTCCACAGACTGCTACTTGTTGAAAAGTTAGAAATCAACTCAATGTTTACGAAGAAATCTTCATTTCCAAAGTCGTGAACCGGTTCATGTATATGTCGTGCATAGAAACCCAGCTGAATCGAAACAGACGGTGATAAATCAACGACGGAAACGATTTATGGGATGAAAGTGATAATTCCTTTGAGAGAAGTTATGACAATTATTCCTGGACTGGTTATAGTAGCTCCAGTCTGTTGTTCATTGACTGAAAGAGAAGGACTGTAAAGAGGCCGGACAGCCCAGATAACCATCACATCGACCTTACAACCTATTGGCATGGGGAAAATACCCATCATACTTGATAATTCCACGATAAAAGAATCAAGTCGTTCTTGAGCTTTAAAACCACTGAGAAAGTTTGGCTGCGTCTGGAGTTGTGCTGGTTTTCCACCTGTCGACAAAACGGCAACAAATGGACGTGCAGGATGCGCGCAGCAGTTTGCTTGCTGGTGGCGTCTTTCACTGGTGGGCTTTGCAGTCATGATGCACAGGCTAGTAAACCCATGGGGGTGGTTCCATGGAAATTCTGTTGTGTTGCGTCTGGCGGTCACACAACTGTATCTGCCAGGGAGCAGATGAGTCCCTGGACGTCTTAATGGATTGCCCTGTGCCTGCAACCTATGTGAACACAGCGCAGGCTTCCAAGGATTGTGCAGGACTGCTCGAGGCTGCTGGGTTCAGCAGCCGAGGACAGAACTTCTCTGGATGCCTCTGGCACGTCTGCGTGTATCTGTTTTCTTTCTTTCACACTCCGAAGGAGCAAGGTTACAGCAAGGTCACGACTCCTTGATACCCACCTACTGTCATTTTTTTCCCTACGTGACTTGAACCTGCAATCTCTCTATGGACGGACACCTCTAGGCCACGTAGCATCGAGATTCCTTTCTTACTCGCATGGCTATTAATTGATGCGTGTCTTACCCACTCAGCTATCTGGTAATGCATATCTCACCCACATAGCTATCAGCCGATGCATGCCTTACCCACATAGCTATCAGGTGATGCATGTCTTACCCACATAGCTGTCAGGTGATGTATGTCTTACCCACATAGCTATAAGGTAATGCATGTCTTACCCACGTAGCATTCTGGTGATGTATGTCTTAACCATATAGCTACCAGGTCATGCATATCTTACCCACATAGCTGTCAGGTGATGCATGTCTTACCCACATAGCTATCAGGTGATGCATGTCTTACGCACATACCTATCAGGTGATCTATGTCTTACCCACATAGCTAACAGGTGATGCATGTCTTACCCACACAGCTATCAGGTGATGCATGTCTTACCCACACAGCCATCAGGCAATGCATGTCCTACCCACACAGCTATCAGGTGATGCATGTCTTACCGACATAGCTATCTATCAACTCACGCATGTCTTACCTACATAGCTATCAGGTGATGCATGTCTTGCCCACATGGCTATCAGGTTATGCATGTTTTACCAACATGGCTATCAGGTGAAGCATGCCTTACCCACATAGCTATTAGGTGATGCACGTCTTACCCACATAGCTATCAGGTGATGCATGTCTTACCGACATAGCTATCAGGTGATGCATGTCTCATCCATATAGCTATCAGGTGATGCATGTCTTACCCACACAGCTATTAAGCACGTGTTGTGAAAATGTTTTATGAAGTTCTCTTTTGTTCCGTCTTCACTAACAGAGCTAATACATTCTTGTAAAAACATTAGGCTTTGAAATAATAGGGCTATTTCTTGTCCTATATATGTTTATGATATATGGTTTAAATTTCCGTACCCGTAAGACTTATAAAGCGTAAATTTCTTTCATTTATCAGGTGCCACCTTGTTTCATATGTTAATGATTTTTTTTTATTTTATGTACATGCTTCCCCATCCCAACCTACCCTCACCGTACATATAAAAAAGAAGGGGGAACCGGAAACGAAAAGCTATGAAATATTTTTCTAGACGTTTTTAGCACATTCTCTGGTCACTCTGGAAGCAATATCTATTCCTGAATGAATTCACGGCATCAAAAGTTACTACAAGACCTTGAAACGAAGGAACGAAGAAAAAGAAAGAAAAAGCAAAGCGTATTAAAGACGGCGTATTACAAAATTGGTTCACATGAAAACAATACATTTCACGTCATTTCATTCAAGCACACACACACCACAACACACACACACACACACACACACGCACACACACACACACCACACACACACACACACACACACACGCACACAGACGCATGCATACACACATACAGAGAGAGAGAGAGAGAGAGAGAGAGAAAACGAGAAAGACAGAGAGAGAGAGAGAGTGCTCCCCCTCCCCCCACACACGTACTTTATGAAATTAAGCACCCGCATTTTATTTCCAGAATTCATAAGCTATTTTTCCATATCAGAGACTCTTGCAAAAATGATCAAATACTTTTACATAGTTAATAAATACACAATACAAACTTTTCTTAACAGAAACTAATCATTATGCAATAAAATGTAAACATGTAATTTATAGCTGACTATTTTCATCGAAATCCGACCTTTTCAAAACCAAAAGATTGATTTTTGTCGAAGAACGTGACAAGCATGTTGTTAATCACACACGTAGATAGTTTACTTAAACAACGGACAAGTGTTATGTCTCTGCAATTATTCGGATCATCTTGACTGCCCCTCTATTTAAACACTGGTTTTATTATTTCTGCTTGCCATTCAGTTGGAACGAGAGCAAAGACAGAAATACTACGCCCAGCCGAACGAAAGAATGAACAAATAACAAAACGCGTCGACTTGCTTGATCTTCTTCAGACAAGACAAATAACATTAAAGCTAATGACATGAAAGGTGAACAGTCACTTCTCTCATCAAACTGGGTGAAAAACGACTACGGAATGGAACCGAAGCTGAAAGGGAGACGAAACCGGTTAAGATAATAATAATAATTTTGGTGATAAGATAAGCAAAATGATAGAAAGAATAATAATGATGACGATTATAATACTAATAACAATAATGATGATAATATTAACAATAACAATACAAAATGACAGTAACAATGATAATCATAATAATAATGATAATAATAGTGGCAGAAATGTCGTATCGTAATAATAATTGTAGCAATGATAATAACAATACTAACAGAAGAACAAGAAGGAGAGGAATAAGGATGGCTACAATAATATGGTTGTAGTAGCAATGGTAATAATTACAATAGTATTTAATGATGATGATGGGAAAGAAGAGAAGAAAAGAAGGAAGAGTAGAAACTATAATAACGACAATAACATGGCGGTCACCTCACTTTGAAACCATTTAGTTGGAGTTTTCCCAGGAAAAGAAAATCAAACGATATATCTTAGTGAGTAATTGTAACATTTCATCAATCGACGCTTTACTACATTCATTTATAATTTGATCATACCCACACTTATCACTAGACTTCCGATCTTGTATTGCTCGATTGACTTCATCATCTGCGAAGGATGTGTTCACCACTCAGTTTTAATGAACACCAAAACTGTCGCCTGTAAAAAAAAGCCTGTCCCTTTCACCATGATCAACCTTTTCCAGATATTCGATGAGAAAAGGTTTTTTGTTGTTCGTTTCTGTCTTTTCAATTTGTGTTCCATTTGACCCCAGGAAACTGATTAAAAAAAAGACAAGCAGTACTGTTGTCATTGTACACTTTGTCATATTCTAGTGTTTCCACTACACATTTTACCATATTTACTGTTCCCATGTATCATTATTCATTATTTATACCATTTCTACTGTACATTCCACCACATCTGCTATCCCTACTGTACATTATATACGTTATATACTTTTCCCACAGTGTATTCCGTCATGTCCACCGCTCCCACTGTACAGTTCACCATGTCCACCGTTCCCATTTTATTTTTTGTCATATTGACATCAAACCACATGTACTGTTTCTGTTGCGCATTTTACCAGATCCGGTGCTTCCACGGTTCATTCAACCATATCCAGTGTTTCATCACCATCCAGCGTTTGTATTGCACACTCCGCCATATTCAGAATTTCCTCTGTACATCCACCACATCCAGTGTTTCCACTGTATGTCCTATCATATCTAGTGTTTTCAATATATATTCCACCACACCATGTGTTTTCCCTGTATGTCGCAAAACGCATTCCAGTGTGTTGACCGTTCCCTCTGCTCATTCCACTATATTTACCCTTCCCACTGTTCATTTCACGATATTTGCTGTTCCCACTGTACATCCTAATCTATACCTTCAGGGCGAGAGAAAAAAAATGACTATCGTTTATCATTCCCTCTGTACTTACTTTTCTAAGTGTATTATATCTGCTGTTTCTACGGTACATTCCAGTCAATACACGTTCAAAGTAAGAGAGAAAATAAGTAGCAAAGCAGTTTATGATTCCATCGTTTACTGTTCCATGACGACTACATTCCACTGTTCTTACTGTTCTAGTTGCTCTTTCTTTTATGTATGCTGTTCCCACTGTACATTTCAGCCTGCTCAAACACACCTGGGGTAGGAAAAAAAGCAGAGCAATGTATGACTCCACATTTATAAATGTTCATCTCTCTCTGGCTCTGTGTCTCTCTCTCTGTCTCTGTCTCTCCCTACCTCCCTCCCTCCCCCCCCCCTCCCTCACTCTGTCGGTCTGTGTCGTCGAAGCATTAGAAAGCAGTAAAAAAGAAAAAAAAAATGGCACGCTATATATATCAGGCTCCCATCAGGCTGAAAATTGTGATGTCGTAGAATGTTATATTTCAATGTATATCATGAAGAATCTTGATGGCTCTTGATCTGCATAGGTCACCACATTTTGTCCCCTTGTTTAGTCATGTGTATATCTTCCTCCTGTAAGGGGCCCAGGCCTTTTTGAGTCTTGAATGTGTGTGTGTGTGTGTGTGTGTGTGTGTGTGTGTGTGTGTGTGTGTGTGTGCGTGTGGGTGCGTGCGTGCGTGCGTGTACGTGTGTGCATGCGTGTGTGAGTGCGTCCGTGTGTGTGTGTGCGTGCGCGCACGCGCGTGTGTGTGTATGTCTGTGCGTGTGCGTTTGCGTGCGCGTGTGTATGTGTCTATTAGTGTGAGCATATGCCTGTGTGTGTGTGTGCGTGCCTCGTGTGTGTGTGTGTGTGTGTGTGTGTGTGTGTGTGTGTGTGTGTGTGTGTGTGTGTGTGTGTGTGCGCGTGCGTGCGCGCGCGCACGTGTGTTCGAGCATGCGTGCGTTTGAGTGTACGCAGGTGTGTGTGTGTGTGTGTGTGTGTGTGTGTGTGTGTGTGTGTGTGTGTGTGCGTGCGTGTGTGTGTCTTCTTTAATTTAACGTTTTTCCACATTAAGTGATATTAGGTGTGTGTGTGTGTGTGTGTGTGTGTGTGTGTGTGTGTGTGTGTGTGTGTGTGTGTGTGTGTGTGTGTGTATGTATATATGTGTGTGTGTGTGTGTGTGTGTGTGTGTGTGTGTGTGCGCGCGCGCGCGCGCGCGCGTGTGCATGTGTGTAAAACAAAACGTAATGGGGGAAAACAAGTGCACGCTTAACATTCCTCCATCATTATAAGAGAATGACTTTAAAAAAAAAAAAGGGGGGGGGGGGGGGGGAGGGGGTATCTTTGAGCCTATGTATGTACAGTAATCTCTTTCGTTGTTCACGTTAATGGGATTTAGTGGAGTTGTAAACCAGGGAACCAGATAGGGAGACAGAAAGGCTACCTTTTGGCTCCCGTTTAAGCTGTACAGATTAAGTACCCAGGAGGGAGGGATGCTACACTGTAATCTTGGGACCAGTTTATTATTTTGTAACACTGATGTACGTTTGCTGGAGGAACCGGTAACTTGCTGTATCTATTAATGTACAATTGGTAAAGAGCTATTTTGCGGAGGAATGTGACAAATTGAGCTGCAAATCCTAATGTGGTGTCCATACACAATCTTTTCTTCACTTGCCTCTGCCATTGCCTCTGGAACTTTGGCCATCTTCCTACCGGAAAACGAGAGTTGGTTCAGGAGAACAAGGGCTGATAAGCCGACAAAATCCCCTAGCCCCAGCCTCTGTGGTGAAGGCTTTGGTTTGGAAGCTAGATTCCCTTAAGCAGTTGGCCAGGCTGGCATTCTTCTCAGTCCTGTAAATGCGAGGTTCCTCTACTCTTCTTTCATCTGGCACGATGCTTTCAGTCAGAATTACTTGTTCAGACGAATCTGCATGGAGCACTACATCCAGTATCGTGCCACTCGTTCTGATGTTTCAGGCCTGGGGGTGGATTTCCATTTTTGTCAGATCAGCTGTGCACTCCCAGTCTACCAGTAAATCTCGTTTTCCTCTTCCAGATGTCGCACCAGTTCCACACTATGATCTCCTGCCACCTGCTGTGTAGACCGTTGTTTCTGGAGCTTCTTCGGGCGTGGTGTTTCTTCTGGCAGTACCTGTCACGTGTGCCATCTCTTTGAGCACTTAGTTGTGCTTCCATGTTTGTTTTCTTTGAATAGCGCTGCTTTGTGTGGGTTCAAAACATGTTTCACTGCTTGTTTTCTCTGGACGATATGCAGGGCATTTTGGTTTGCCCCACTTCACCAGGTTTGTGTGTCAAGAAAGGCTTGGGAGACCCCCCCCCCTCCTCTAGACACATGCGCATACACATACTTACCTCATCCTACTTAATGCAATTCATGACCCCAGTATGCTCTGTTGCTGTTTTTCCCCTCTGGGAATCGAACCTGCAACTTGTGGATGGTCGGACATCTCAAGGGTAATTCGCCCTCGGATACCTGTCGATCCTTCTCGAACATACATTCAAATTTTTGGTTTTCATATCGTAGAAACATCGTTTACCCATATACGTTAAACGTTTGTGGTTTAAAATGTCCATACCCTTTAAAGTTTTGGAGCAATTGTTTTCTGCCAGGTATTTCCAGCAACTGTATTGCCTTTTTCCCTGTTTTTTTTAAACTGCATTCATGTGCTTCCAGAAAAAGGAAGCAAGAACAAGATGTAAACAAAGTTTCCCTACAGGTCTGGATAACGTCTGGCGGATTTGAGCCAAGATCCCTAGATAAATGAATTCCAAAGAAATCGAGTTGTCTCTTACTGGTCTTAGACCACCAAACGAACGGCATAGAAACACTGACATTGCAAAAGCAATGCTTTTCAGTATCAAGAAATTAGTTAAATGAAACAGTATCCTCTGTTCTTCCTGACTTTCCATCTTATCTAAAGTTGAGATAGTTGTCACTCGTTAATGGTTATACGTTGTTGAGCAATGCAGATTTGTTCGAACTGACGCCTTCATTCTGAAGGCCTGTTAAGTGTTCAATGTAAGCACAGTGTAGGAGCCACCACGTCTCTGCAGTCATGATAAAATGGTCGGTTTTGATTCCTGAGTGTGGCTTCATCAGAAAAACTGATGTAACCCATTTGTTTGTAGAGAGCAGAACACGCCCGGTCCATGCTTTGGGCAAAGTCGGCTTTTATCTGATGACGCCACTTGCTCGCTGCCATCTTGGAATCACTTCGCTGCACAACTCCGCGACCTGTGGAGATTCGGCGACCGGCAGAAGTGTTTTCCCAGACACGATGCCTATGTGCTGGACTGAAGTGGAGTCCTGCAAATTGAAGAAGTACCTGGGTGTAGTTGAGAGGGTCTGCTGTGAGGTCTTCATAACGCACAGTGAGGACCCGTCCTGGGAACCGTCTCCGCAGAGTCTTGGAATCCTGCAAGAGTTGGATTCGTTGATTCATTCACCGAACAGTTCAAAACTGAGTAATGGATGAAACATTTTTATCGTGTAAAACCTTTGTCTAATAGCCCCTCCATATTTGGACTATCAACCCAATGCTAGTGAACATAGGCAGCTTCTTTTTAACTTTATACTGGACAAACATTTTCAAACATCGATCCCTTCTCCTCCTTGTTCATCATCATCATCATCATCATCATCATCATCATCATGGTAATCATCATCACCATCGTCGTCGTCGTCGTTGACGATGTCGCCATCATCATAATCGTCTTCTTTTTGTTCTTCAGCTCCTGCCGATGCTGATTACTTGTGGCATTGTAGAAAGACAGTCTCAGTTTACTTGTGGCATTGTAGAAAGACAGTCTCAGTTTACTTGTGGCGTTGTAGAAAGACAGTCTCAGTTTACTTGTGGCGTTGTAGAAAGACAGTCTCAGTTTCTAACAGTTAAACGACGAATTCTAACTGCAAAAGTGTCAGATTCCACTGGTACTCCCCAATTTGTGATGTGCTTCCGATGCTGGTGTTTCTACAGATTTTGGTTCAAATCTCCGCCAGGTTGTTTCGATACAGGGAAATTTTCCCTCAGAGTTGACACTGATCCTGCCGTCGTTTTCCGAAAAGCCCTTCAAATGAGACTGTGAATGGATATTCCGTGTGTGAACGCACATCTCGCCCACACGTAACATCTCCTCACCAGCTTCCACTTGGGGACAAGATCCATCCACACTGGTTAATCTGAGGAAATCTCTATTCAGATCTAAAATAACAAATGCTTAAAGTTACTTTAGTGCGACGAAATATTTATCGAAACAATTTGAAAGCACACTATCCAAGGCGCTGAAACTGGCATTGGGCATTCCAGAACATGTACCATCTGTTCCAAGGTATAAAGAAACTCAAATTTGACCTATATGGGAACATTGTTTGAATCTAGGTGTTTTTGTTTAAATGCTACAGTAGAGTTTAATGTGAAAACTGAAACCAAACTTTAATCCCATATTGATGTTCCAGAAAAAGAGCACGATCAATTTCACCTCAAATTACTTTGGTGGAATACATTTCTGAAATTGGCAGAGGTTCTGGAATTACTCTAGAAAATGATTGTGTATATGTCAGACGCACTTCCTTCCCGATATCGAAATGGAAATCTCAAAGAGATCCATTTAATACTGACCATGCTGATTTAAAAAAAAAAAAAAAAGGACGGAAAGATATCCGTTTAGTGTGTCATGTTAAATCCTACATTGACGAAAAATATCTAAATCACATAATGGTGTATACAGATGGATCAACAACAGATACACAGGCGGATCAAAATATCTGATGTCTGGCTTAAAAGTAGAGAAGTCTTTGCACATTAAACAAACAAAATATTCACAGCTGAAATAACTGTGATTTTGATGGATATACAACATTTGATCAGTTTTCCACGAAGTGCATTTAAATCTCTTTTGTGTCAACTTGCAATCATTAAAGTTACAGACACAATCAGGTGTGTTGATAGAAATAAGATGTTTGATACATACAATAATTCTGAGAGACACCAAAATCACTTTTTTTCTTGAGAGAGAGAGAAGAGAGGAGAGAGAGAGAGAGAGAGAGAGAGAGAGAGAGAGAGAGAGAGACTCTTTATTAGTCTAAGCTTTTTACTCTACAATTTTCATTAAGATACTTAAGATTATAACGGAAAGAGAGAGAGAGAGAGAGAGAGAGAGAGAGAGAGAGAGAGAGAGAGAGAGAGAGAGAGAGAGAGACTCGCAGAGACAAAGAAAGAGAGAGAGAGCGCATCTCACTCTCTGTCCCTGTCTCTCTATCTTTGTCTCTGTCTGTCTGTCTGTCTGTCTGTCTGTCTGTCTCTCTCTCTCTCTCTAATTTGCGAACCAGACCTGTCATCAATCTATCTGTCTGTATGTCTGTTCGTTACCCCACTCTGTCATTTTCCGCAAATAATCATATGATAACTTAATCTCCAACCAAATAATCATATGATAACTTAATCTCGAACCAAATAATCATATGATAACTTAATCTCGAAGCCATTGCAATGTTTTCTTTTTTGTCTTTCCTCTGATGAGAACGAAAACAAGCCTCACGAATATAATGAAGTACAATTATTACTCACATTCACATCCTGCAGAACTTTGGAGCAGAATTCCTTGGCGGTCATGTTGTATTGCTTCCCAATACCCGTCACCTGCCTGGAATTCAAAACGCCTCGAGGATCACGGACCAGATGGATGACCTTGACCTGTGGGTCATTCTCCATCAAGGTGAAGGCCTGTTTCATGCTCAGTCGGAGTGCCTTGACCATGGTCACATTGGCGGTATCACAAGCCTTCTGAATCAGGGGCATACAACGTTTCAGGTTCTGGGCTGTGTCCTCAGGAGCGTAGCACTTCAAAAAACTCTGGATTCTCTCGGTTTGGTGACGAGAAAAAGGTGCATTCATTACTTTGAACACTGGAATGCTGATATTTTGAAACTGACAGGACAGGATGGACCGAATGGTGTCCTTTTGTATAGAATCCAGCAGCGTGGCATTGTTGTTATAATTTCTGCAAAAAAAAAAAATCAGTTCAATGTGGTTACTGCTGCTCTACAGAGATGCATTGTAATGTGATCGTGTGTACCGTTCCTAACGCTGTTGTTGTTTTAATTTTTGCTATACTGTTCACACTATTTTGCTCTTTTGTCGCCCTTGTTATTAGTCTTTGGGGGTCATGGCTGATGTTCATCATGGAAACATCTTTCGCTGATTGTGCTGGTGATTAGAGCGAAATGTGTGTTTGTCTTGTTGAGACATAGAGTGGTGATTACAGTTAACTGTGTGTTTGACTTGTTGAGACATAGAATGGTGATTACAGTGAACTGTGTGTTTGTCTTGTTGTGACATAGAATGTTGATTAAACTGAACTGTGTGTTTGTCTTGTTGTGACATAAAATGGTAATGCCAGTGAACTGTGTGTTTGCCTTGATGTGACATAGAATGGTGAATAAAGTGAACTGTGTTTCTGTCTTGTTGTGACATAAAATGGTAATGCCAGTGAACTGTGTGTTTGCCTTGTTGTGACATAAAATGGTAATGCCAGTGAACTGTGTGTTGGCCTTGATGTGACATAGAATGGTGATTAAAGTGAACTGTGTGTTTGCCTTATTGTGACATAGAATGGTGAATAAAGTGAATTGTGTGTTTGTCTTGTTGTGACATGAAATGGTAATGCCAGTGAACTGTATGTTTGACTTGTTGTAACACAGAATGGTGATGCCAGTGATCTGTGCGTTTGCCTTGTTGTGACATGTGATGGCGACGACAGTGAATTGTGTGTTTGCCTCGTGACAGAATAACTACAGAGAACTGCGTGTTTACATTGTTGTAACATTGAGCGTTAATGACAGTGAACTGTGTGTTCATGATAATGACAGTGAACTGTGTGTTCATGATAATGACAGTGAACTGTGTGTTCATGATAATGACAGTGAACAGTGTGTTCATGATAATGTGTGTTCATGATAATGACAGTGAACAGTGTGTTCATGATAATGACAGTGATCTGTGTGTTTATGATAATGACAGTGAACAGTGTGTTCATGATAATGACAGTGATCTGTGTGTTCATGATAATGACAGTGAACAGCGTGTTTATGATAATGACAGTGAACTGTGTGTTCATGATAATGACAGTGAACAGTGTGTTTATGATAATGACAGTGAACTGTGTGTTCATGATAATGACAGTGAACAGCGTGTTCATGATAATGACAGTGAACTGTGTGTTCATGATAATGACAGTGAACAGTGTGTTCATGATAATGACAGTGAACTGTGTGTTCATGATAATGACAGTGAACTGTGTGTTCATGATAATGACAGTGGACTGTGTGTTTATGATAATGACAGTGAACTGTGTGTTTATGATAATGATAGTGAACTGTGTGTTTATGATAATGGCAGTGAACTGTGTGTTTATGATAATGATAGTGAACTGTGTGTTTATGATAATGGCAGTGAACTGTGTGTTTATGATGGTGACAGTGAACAGTGTGTTCATGATAATGATAGTGAACTGTGTGTTCATGATAATGACAGTGAACTGTGTGTTCATGATAATGACAGTGAAAATGTGTTTATGATAATGGCAGTGAACAGTGTGTTCATGATAATGACAGTGAACTGTGTGTTTTTGATAATGACAGTGAACTGTGTGTTTTTGATGATGATAGTGAACTGTCCGTTCATGATAATGACAGTGAACTGTGTGTTTTTGATGACAATGAACTGTGTGTACATGATAATGACAGTGAACTTTGTGTTTTTGATAATGACAGTGAACTGTGTTTTTGATAATGACAGTGAACTGTGTTTTTGATAATGACAGTGAACTGTGTGTTCATGATAATGACAGTGAACTGTGTTTTTGATAATGACAGTGAACTGTGTTTTTGATAATGACAGTGAACTGTGTGTTCATGATAATGACAGTGAACTGTGTGTTCATGATAATGACAGTGAACTGTGGGTTCATGATAATGACAGTGAACTGTGTGTTTTTGATGATGATAGTGAACTGTGTGTTCATGATAATGACAGTGAACTGTGTGTTTTTGATGATGATAGTGAACTGTGTGTTCATGATAATGACAGTGAACTGTGTGTTTTTGATGATGATAGTGAAGTATGTGTTCATGATAATGACAGTGAACTGTGTGTTCATGATAATGACAGTGAACTGTGTGTTCATGATAATGACAGTGAACTGTGTTTTTTGATAATGACAGTGAACTGTGTGTTCATGATAATGACAGTGAACTGTGTTTTTTGATAATGACAGTGAACTGTGTGTTCATGATAATGACAGTGAACTGTGTGTTTTTGATAATGACAGTGAACTGTGTGTTCATGATAATGACAGTGAACTGTGTGTTTTTGATGATGATAGTGAAGTGTGTGTGTGTGTTTGCCTTGTTATCGCATGGAATGGTGAGGATAATGTTTGTTACACTGTGACATGGAATGACACTGACCGTAAACTGTGTTTGTGCTTGATTGGGACACTGAATGGTGATAAAAGTGACCTGTGTTTCAAACGTGTGACATGGAATAGCAATGACAGTGAACTGTTTGTAGCCATGTTGTGACATTGAATTGTGATGACAGTGAACTGTGTGTTTACTTTGGAATGGCGTTAACTGTGAGCTATGTGTTTGCACAGTTTTAGCTGTGAAAATATCCCGAAAAATACGCTTTTACACGTGTCTCCTCTTCCTACTTATGTCCCCCCATCATACTATTACTCCATCCTCATCAACACACACACACACACACACACACACACACACACACACACACACACACACACACACACAGAGAGAGAGAGAGAGAGAGAGAGAGAGAAGACACACACACACACACACACACACACACACACACACACACACACACACACACACACACACACACACGGGCGTGCTACTACTACTACTACTACTACTACTGCTGCTGCTGCTGCTGCTCCTCCTACTACTACTACTATTACTACTTCTTCTTCTGTAATCACTATCATCACAACAACAACTACTATTTCTATTACTATGTATACGGTGACAACGATGACTACTGCTATGTGACAGTGAAAGTGATAGGTGTAATGATGGCGCTGATTTGTGGCATTTTGTCGCATGAAAAATGCGACCTATGTGAGTCGACTGTTTAGCACCAAAGTGGTTCTCTGGATATGTCAGTATGCTCACGAGCCTCAACGTCAAAAACTGTGCATATGTGAAAGGAATAACAAAGAGAGTGAAAAGAGATCAAATTCCAAACAAACAAGTTGATATATCCAAGATTTTCAGCTTTAATGCCTTCGTCAGGGGGGACAGACCGTAAAGATAAAATGCTCCCATTCTCGACACTCAGTCGTAGAACAAATATCACAAAGTCATCATTTGATCGGGTAAAAGAATGTCAGAAAAATGACGAAAACATAAAATACAGTGTATAAAACCGAGTGCATTACAGAAGAGCAAGAAGTGGGGAAGGGCAGAAGGGTGAAACGGGGCGAGGCGGCAACAGCTGGTAAGTCATCATTTTCAAGATACCCCCTAGAGATCACCACATTGATTTTAATACAAAGAGAGAGAGAGAGGAGAGAGAGAGAGAGAGAGAGAGAGAGAGAGAGAGAGAAAAGAGAGAGAGACTGACACTGACACTGACACATTTTTATTGCCATTAGCAAAAGCCCTGTTGGCAAGGGGGTATCATGAGTCATATTTATCAACAGCGACTAAAAAGGAAACAAATGCAAAAGACTTCCCTTGCGATGTTACAAACTCACCCTACATATGACTTACAAAAAAAGGATCAACGAATGAAGCACCCATCCATCCACACGAACCCCCCCCCCTCCACACACACACACACACACACACACACACACACACACACACACACACACACACACACACACACACACACACACATACGCGCACGCGCGCCCGTGCGCACGCAACACACAATATACCATTGACATAGACTATCAGGTTACAGTAAGTGATTATCTTTTTCATTCGTTTTATTCTTTTTACGAAAAGTACTAGCTTCTGCAATATACTTCGCAAAGGCTATTATAGTGTTCTCGTTTCCACTTGATAAAATCGCTATCAAATCTCTTCTTTCAGCAACTGATTCACTGAAGATGTTACAACCTCTGCGGATATTAGCGTATGCGGGACAATCAAACACAAAATGTATTTAATTCTCAACACTGTCTCTTTCTCTACACATTTGACAAGATCTATTATTCGATTTCTCGAACCAGCTTTGATTTGTATTAAGGCCGAGCGTTCTGGTTCGAAATTTTGCTAAACTAAATCTATGCCATTTCTGCGTTATGATTTTAAGATATTTCTCTGCTTCGAGATTACTTTTAAATGAGAGGAACCAGTCGTAGTTATCATTTCCATCCATGCCAGCATGCCAGTTTTGTGTATAAGTACAAATTTAACGGTCCTTGAATTCAGAAATAAATTGTGCTTTATTACCGACTCCTTGTGACAACCAAACTATGCCAAAACCATTCTCTGTCAATATTTTCTTAATACAAGAGGCCCAGTTAAATTTTCCATTTTCATCTTGCAGCATGAGCATTTCATACGCCTGAGCACAGAGTCTGGTAATTGGTAGGTTTACTAATTTCAGCCAATAGTTAATACATTTAACATAAGTTATAATAAATAGAGGGTATCGTCCACTTTCGCCATAAACCATTTTATTTGAAGCGTGCAAGGGTACGTGGATAATACGTTTTATCGCATAGGTATGAACTTTTTCCATTTGGCTATTATCCAACATTCCCCAGACTTTTGATGCATATATCAAAATAGGCTGTATCTGTGAATCGAATAATTTCCAAAATAGATTCACCTCGTTGGAGTTCAGTTTTTTCATAGTCCTCAGAATATCCATGACACCTCTCTTTCCCTTTCTGCACATCTCAAGCCAGCCCTTACTCAAGCTTAATTTTATCGTGAATAACATCCCAAGGTATTTATAGCTACTTGTCACTCTAACTTCTGCTCCACCATAAAACCATCTTTCGCATTTTGATAAGTAACCACTATTTCTGAAAACCATTACATTAGTTTTGTTTAGGTTCACCGTTAATTGTAACCTGTCTGATTCTCTTTTCAATGTGTCTAACTGATTTTGCAAACCAATAGGGGTATCTGCTAGGAGGATAACATCATCAGCGAAAAGCATTAGAAATAAGTCAGCAGCACCAGGTAACATTTGAATTCCATGTTTCCCTCCCCCTGATATCTCTATCGCTAATTCGTTTATGAAGAATGTGAACAAAAGTGGGCTAAGCAGACACCCTTGTTTCACTCCCCTCGGGCAGCTGAAATAATCAGTATAAGCTCCTTTCTCTCGAACACATGCAAGAACAGATTCATACATTCCATGAACAGCTGCATACAACTTCCCATTTACGCCATTATTCCTCAAAATACACCATAGAACATTTCTGTTGACTGAATCGAAAGCTTTCTGAAAATCAACAAATGCAACATACAATTTGGATTTTGTTAATAAGTATTTTTGTACTAAAGCATACAGAGTAAATATATGATCTATTGTACTATATTTGGATCGGAATCCAGCCTGCTCTTCCATAATTTTCTGTTCTCTCTCTGCCCACGCTTTTAATCTTTTCTTGAGTATATGTGTATACATTTTACTAATAATACTCGTCAGTGCAACACCTCGATAGTTGTCAGGATTGTTACTATCACCTTTCTTGTGCAGAGGAACTATTATTGATTTAGACCAAGATTCTGGAAAGATACCAGCCGCCGTGGCGAAGTGGTTCGCGTCGCGGACTCCCGGCTGGGAGGTCGTGGGTTCGAATCCCATCAGAGTCATGTGGGTTTTTCTGCCCCGACCGGCTCCTACCCAGACTTGAGTTTGCTGCGGACTCAGTTGGGAAGACTGGGACCACACAGTCGAGTTTCATCCACTTAATGGATGCGTTTCTGAGAGTGTTGCTCAAATTTCCTGACCAACACTGCAGGTGCCTGTATCTCTCGGGCCTGGTTGACGCCGGGATATATTATGAAAGGAAGCGTAGAGTACAGCCCTGTCATGTAGTCTCAGACCGAAATGGAAATCCGTAGCATCATCTTAACCATCCTCATTCTCATCGATCAGCATAAAAAAAGTCTCAGGTTCTGTGGCCCTTCATGCCCTGCTCTCATGGTGACCTCAGTTTCGATGTCCTCTCCACATCTGTGGTCTTGGTTTGGTTCCGTCGGGGTCACCGGTGTCGGTGAGTCCATGGGGGGCTGTCGTTGGACGGACGTGGTGGCGCCCTCCGTAGGGAGAGCTCACTCACGCCGGCTCCGCGACTAAGCAATTATTGTCGTCAGTAGGGGGCTTAGTAGGTGGTGTCCTGCGTATGTTAGCTCAGAACAGGCGCCACTGAACACCACCGAAGTGACTCGGCAGCGGTGCAGTGTCTCCTCCGGTGGGTTGCCTCTTGACGACTTGACATTGACTGCTCCCTGTGGATTGCCGGTGCCGGGGCAGCGGCGGGGCCGACCGGGCTGTGGCTGTGGACGGGGTGTCGGGATGAGCGGCGTGGGTGCACTGCCTCTGAGGTGGCGCAGAGTCTGGAACAGCACCAAAAAAAAAAAAAAAAAATCCTGGAAAGGTTCCATTATCAAACACTGAGTTAAAAAGATCAACCAAGAAATCAACTACAACAGAGTTAGCACATTTGAACATTTCTCCAACTACTTTGTCTGGCCCAGCACTTTTACCACATTTGATGTGTTTTATACTGTTTAAGACTTCATTTCTTGTTATTTGATCATTAAATAGTGGTTCGTCAGTGATTTGTTCGTCACTATCGATATCTACGCTCAAATCTTCACAATCGTTATCAAATCCATTGAATACACTGTAGAAATGTTCATAGCATTGTTGCGAGCTGATTTCATTATAAATTACCGGTTTTCTACTGATTGATCGAATGTACTGATTGATCGAATGGTAGACCAGAATAATTTAGGGTCGTTAACAGATGCTTTCAATCTATTAATTTGTTTTTCATCAAATTCTTTTCTTTTCTCTTTTTTCAGTAAATTATATCTTTCCTTTCCCTAACGTAAGTTACTTTGTGTTCTTTTTTCAGTGTTACAGATTTGGTTTTTTGATATCGCTTCAAACACCTTTTCACAATTTTTTTCTTATTCTCGCACTCAAAATCAAACCAATCGCTCACTTCTTTCTTGTTTTTACCTTGATCCTTACCATACACGCAGCTGCACTACACAAAGCTTTCACAACATATTCTAAACCAGTGTTGATATTCACATTAAGATGCTCTGTAGCTTCATCACAGCACTGTTTAAACTCATCTGAATCTAGTTCCTCCTTATAAGTCTCTGCGTGTTCTTCAGACCAAATAAAGCGCTCTTCTGCATGAAATACTGGATGCTCTTTTCTTACATTCATATTACCTGTTTTCCATTTTAGTTCTACAGGTAAATGCCAGGAAAATAAACAATCGCCAACCTTCATTCTGCAATTTGTTAGTAAATCTTTAGTGACAATGAAATAATCAATTAAACTACTATCATTAGGTGAAACAAATGTAAACTCTCCTTTCGAATCATCATTGCATTACCATTCACATTATCCAGGTCAAACATAAACACAAATCTAACAAAGATTTACCAAACTTATTTACACACAAGTCTTTAGAGCAGCGCTTTAACACATCATTTTCATTGTCCTTTTCATGATCATCTTCAGTACAACCATCTTCATCATATGAATCATCACCATCATAGACCATCATAGACATCACTATTATAATCACCCTCCCCATCAACATCACAATCTTCATCATCATCACTATCATTTCCAGGTGTAAAATTTGACACAGGCTCCAGTTTGGGCTGTTGACGTCCAGTCCGTGCATTCAAATCACCACATAACAGAATAGTTACATCCTTATTTTCTGTAATTTCTAACATATTATCTTCAAGGATCAAGATTCCATCTTTAATTGCATAGTTATACATCAGCCCTCCCTCTGGTACTACATAACATGCAATCAGTAGAACATCCTTACTTGTATTAAACAATGATTTGCTAACATTCAGGACTATCAAGTTATCACAATTTACACTGACCTGAGTGACAAACATTTCATATATTTTCTTCACCATTAGCAATACACCACCGGAATGACGACCTTGACATGATAATTTCTTTGCTGGAGCATGAAATTTCACAAAATCAATAAACACACCAGAGAAATCAAACTTTTCATGAACAAATGTCTCAGTGAGGCACACAAAATCAAAACCATTTATATAATTAATGAACGAAAC
>CM065717.1:40653054-40670554 GCA_033310375.1 Conus canariensis
TAAACCTTGTTACAGACATACCCACTTATTCTCATTCACTCAAAAACTCACTATTCAATTTTTGTTAACCTTATTACAGACACATCCACTTATTCTCATTCACCAACAAACTATTACCTGAATCACGTTCAGTGGGACATTAAATCGAAGAACGCACTCACACATACACACACATTTACTAGTCGTTTCCGGGCCGGCTCTTATGCTGATGAAATGCCCTTCGAAAACAAGCATCCTTCCCCTTACACCCCACCATACCATCTCTCCCCCCCCCACCCCACCCCCCTCTCTCCCCTCCTCCTCAATCCCCGGTTCCTCATTTTATGTGCATTTTCCTTTATGCATAGCCAGCATGTAGGCTCCGTTGGATTTTATATTTTAGTTCCGTCTTTCCATGCCCGCCAGTTCAAAACTGTGAACAATTTTTGTCTTATAGGTGCAATTGTTTATAAGAGAAAGAACGATACCGTAAAATGATGTTGAAGTAGCCTTCAGTAGCCCCTTCCTTTTTACCCTCTTTCTGATTCCCCCCCCCCCCCCCAACCTCTTCCCCTATAGCCCCTCCCCATCCCCCTCCCCTTCTCGATACATATACATACTAGTTGTTTTGGGGTCGGCTTTTTATATTGGTGAAAAGCCCTACAGAAACAATACACTTCCACTGGCACTCCACCGTACAACCCCCCCCCCCCCACCCCCCACCCCACCCCACCCCCAATTTTATGTACATTTACTCTTATGCATAGCCAGTTGTTTGGGCTCCAGTTGACTTTAGATACTGGCTCTGCCTTCCTCTGCCCCCCAGTTCCTCTTTTCTTCCCCCCCCCTCCTTCCCTCCCCTCTCTATCTAGTCCACTCCCCCCCCCCTTTCCTTCTCCTATATCCACTTTTTACGCTCGCTAAACCTAATGTGTGAAACACAATAAAAATCCATTCAATTAATTACACAACTTGACTACCCCCCTCCCCCTCTTCCACCACAGACCCTTGTCCCCTCCATTCCGTTCTTTTTGCTTTGCACACTTACACAGGGTTACATGTGACAAAAAGTATTTTGTTTTAAAAAGGATTCTTGCAGTTTGTGATGATCTTGTCATCACCATTCCGGCTGACCCACCCCCCCCCCCCCCCCCCCCCCCCCGCCCCCCCACCCCAACTCCCCCCCCATTCTTTAATGCCCCCCCCCCACCCTCCTCACAATAAATTATGTTCCATACCCTGAGAATTTATCATTCATATTGCCCATTTCCTCCCTTCCCTTGTTTTACCCCCCTCCCCCCTCCCTCTGCCTCATCCTATCCCTAACCTTCCTCCCCTCCCTTTACCCCTTACTCTCTTATTTTTGTTCGACAATTAAACACCCCGCCCCCCCCCCCCCCCGCCCCACCCTACAAATCCCTCTTCCCCAACCCCATCCCCACTTCCACATGCCCCTCTCCTACTCCACCACCCGTCCCCCTCCCTCTTCCCTCTTTTATCTTATTTTATTTATTTATTTATTTATTTTTTAAAGTATGACCCTACCTTTCTAAACTAAAGAAGTGTAACCTTTGTTTTAATCATGCTACTTGGATCAGTGATGTAGGTATAAGTATAATATATATTATATATATATATGTTTGAAGTCAAACCTGTTGCTTGCTGAGCACCGCTCAAGACGAAGAGTGCTGGATATAGTCATTAGTTAGAAACACAAGAAGTAATAATAAGATGTAGGTATAAAGGAGTAGGTATAAGGAGTATAATAAGATTGTGATGTATACCTACATCTTATTACACTCCTTCCCTGAGGAAGCCATGAAGTAAAGGCGAAAGCTTGGAAGAAATGAAGAGTTGTGGAGTGGGAATGGAAGTGCGGATTTTATTACTTCTTGTGTGTGTGTGTATATAATATATATATATATGTGTGTGTGTGTGTGTGTGTTGTGTGTGTGTGTGTGTGAGAGAGAGAGAGAGAGAGAGAGAGAGAGAGAGAGATGTTTCTTCTTCTTGGTCTCTCATCTTGTTCTTATTTTCCTCATACCCAACTATCTTCATACCCCTCCTCTCCCCCCTTCTCCCCATGCCTTTCATTTCTCCCTCGATACCTTCCCCTCTTCTTCTCCCCCCCCCCCTCCACCTCCCCCCTCGTCTTTTCTCTTTCTCCCGCCCCTCCCTTTTCTCTGCCTCTTCCTCTCTCTTCTCTTTCTCCTCCCCTCCCCCTTGTGTGTGTGCGTGCGCGCGGTGTGGGTGTGTGTGTGTGTGTGTGTGTGTTGGAGTGTCTATGGGTGTGTATTTTGCCTTGCATGCAACAGTTGTTGACCTCTTTTTACCTGATTTTACCTGGTTTTACCTTAATAGGAATTCACCATCAACGATATGTCATTTTACTTGATGTGAGGCTTTTATCATTGTACCTTGGTCTGATGAAGCTTTTAACAGCGCAAATGTGTTAAAAATACAAGTCTGAGTCATGAAAAGACTGCTGTTTCTATTCTTTATATATATATATATATTAATATATATATACATACGAAGTCATACAATGGTTCAAGAAACTCAACAAGCAAGAAATACAGTTTTTATAACATTTGACATAGTAGACTTCTATCCATCTATAGATGAAGATCTACTCACCAAAGCTAAAAACATTTGCCAACAAATATACTGAAATACCAGGGTCAGAAATGGAAATCATTTTCCATACAAAGAAAACTCTACTACACAGCAAAAATGAAATCTGGACCAAGAGCGCAAGCAAGAATTCAACTTTTGATGTTACAATGGGATCGTATGATGGTGCCGAAACTTGCGAACTTGTCGGACTGTTCATACTATCTAACATACAAAAAAAACTTGGAAAACAAGTCGGACTCTACAGAGATGACGGCCTCGCTGCGCTGAGCGACAGCCCTAGAAACATTGAAAATAAGAAAAAAGAACTGTGTAAAATCTTCCAAAACCAAAATCTAAAAATCACTATTGAAGCAAATAAAAAGATAGTGAACTACCTAGATATAACGTTAGACCTCAATCAGCACATATATAAACCATACAAAAACCAAATGACATACCTGTCTATGTAAATATCAAAAGTAACCATCCACCTTCCATACTAAAAACAATACCCAGAGGCATAAATAAGAGATTATCTAACCTGTCATGTAATGAAACAGCATTCAATAACGCTGCAGCTGAATATCAAGAAGCGTTACACAAAAGTGGCTACAACTACAAACTACAATATGATCCAGATAATGACATGAGCAGACACAAGAAGAACAGGAAAAGGAAGATCATATGGTTCAACCCCCCATATGACGGAAGAGTAAAAACAAATATAGGGAAAGAATTCTTTAGAATCCTAACATCATCATTTCCAAAAGAGCACAAATTATCCAAGATATTTAACAAAAGTAACATCAAATTATCATACTCATGTATGCCCAACCTTAAAAACATCATTGATTCAACCAACAAAATGAAAAGCAGTATAGAGAAAAACGAGGGTGACGAAAGGAAATCTTGCAACTGCATCAAGAAAGAACAGTGCCCTCTGAGCAACAAATGCCTCTACAACAACATTGTGTACCAAGCCACTGTAACATCAGAGAACGCAGAAGAAACATATATAGGTATTACTGAAAACCAATTTAAAACTAGATATGCAAACCACAAACAGTCATTTAACAAAGAAAGATACAAAAACCATACAGAATTGAGTAAATACATCTGGAAGCTCAAAGAGAAAAAAATAGACTACAATATATCCTGGAAAATCATAAAAAGAGCAGCACCATATAACAATATTTCAAAAAGATGTAACCTATGCTCAACAGAAAAATACATAATACTATGCAAACCACAAATGGCAACTTTAAACACCAGGATAGAAATGGTTAACAACTGCAGGCACAAGTGGAAATTCCTATCAGTGAACAAGAATCAGAAACACACGAAAAACACAGACAGCACGAGATGACAGACAACACAAGCAGTTATAAAACACCGGCAGCACAGACCCACCACATCCTGACGATTGCAACCGCATGCGGTTTCATGAAACAACGTTGTAGGTAAAATTTTAAACCTTTCCTTTTTAACAAATTATATATATATATATTTTTTTTTTTCGGCTGTGCAACTACATTGATCTATATACATACATATATATCTATATATATATATATATATATATATAGATAGAGAGAGAGAGAGAGAGAGAGAGAGAGAGAGAGAGAGAGAATAGTACTGAGGATCAGCGTTATTTAAAAAATAGTGCTCAACCACAGTGGGAGCGACATTTGTTGTATTAAAAACAAGTTAAAACCAAGCTTAAAACACCTTCAAGCCTGTTTCGCGCTGTGCGGTCGTCAGGGTGTGATGGGCTTGTGCTGCCAGTGCTATATATATATATATATATATATATATATATATATATATATATATAGCTTGCTGTTGTTTTTTTCCCCGTGCTAGATGTGTTTCTCAGGTGTTTTTGATTTTATTCACTGATAAAAACTTCCATCTGTGTCTGCAATTGTTAACTATTTCTGTTCTAATATTTAAAGTTGCTAATTGTGGTTTACATAGTATAATGTATTTCTCTGTAAGGCATAGATTACATCTTTTTGAAATGTTATTGTATGGTGCTGCTCTTTTTAAGATTTTCCAAGATATGTTGTAGTCTGTGTTTTTATCTTTAAGTTTCCAAATGTATTTACTCAATTCTGTTTGGTTTTTATATCTTTCTTTGTTGAATGATTGTTTATGGTTTCATATCTAGTTTTGAATTGGTTTTCAGTGATACCTACATATGTTTCTTTTGCGTTCTCTGATGTTACAGTGGCTTGGTACACAATTGTCACCGATCGGCGGTACTAAATCAGTATGTCCATGTGTTTAAGAGTAGTGGTGGTCCAAGATAGAGAGCGTGTGCGAGTATGCGTGCGAGTGTGTGTGTGTATGTGTGTGTGTGTGTGTGTGTGTGCGTGCGCGCACGTGAGGTTGGGGTTTAGTTAGCTAGAGTTAGTTAAGTTCCTCAGGGTTAGGTAGAAAGATTAGGCTAGGTAGGAGGCTGGGGAAATAGGACATACAATATTCTTTCATTCCAGTCTTCACTTATTGAAGGAATGGAATGGAAGCGGGAGGTTGGTTTCGTTCCCGATTGTTACCCTTTTGTTACTTTGGTTCTACACCAGAGAAGGCGGGGCAGGATATCGGTTGTTGTTGTGTTGTCAAGTCTGTGAGTTGTTGTGGTAAATTGTCGTGTTGTTGCACGAGCAACAACTAGTCCGTTGGTCAGGTGTGTCAGCTCTGCGGAGGGATACACTGCTCTGACCAATCGTTGTTTTGTGTGGTGAGTAGAGTTCGCTTGATTCCGACCAGGGCGGAATGCGTTGGGGTAGCTTCACTTCGGTCCCTGGTGTTCGTTCGAGGACGTACTCCTTGTAGGTGCGGCGGCAGCGCCGTTAGTTTTGAAGAGTGACTTCGAGTCATAGTTAGTGCCAGGTCCTCGTCGGGTTTGGGTGCCCTTGGCCTGTGCTGAGTCGGTGTCGTCCTTGTTGGCAGCCACTGTCAGCCAGTTGCAGAACTGGTGTGGTTGATCGTCTGTATGTCCAGGTTGGTGATCTGTTAGGTTCGTTGTGTTGTAGTTCGTCGTGTTGTCTTGTATTATGGCGAGTTGTACTGTAGTTGTCTCATGTTGGGATTAGTTGTATGTGTTCGTTGCGTATACTGGTTGTCTGGTATGATGTCGTCTTGGTTCCGCGATTGAAATTTGTTGTCAGCCGGTTTGAGTTGTCACCTCTTTCCTGTATATTTTTGTAAGTAATGTACATAGTGGTTCCTGAGTTCGATTTTCTCAGGACAGTTTGGCTAGACAATGTGGGTTCAATATAATGACCGTTGATGGACAGTGATGTAGAAATTGTTTGTGGTTAGTTCGTGTTAATGTCAGTGGGTTCAATAAGAAGGTAGTACGAGGTTGCATTTGGTTGAGGATCATAATATGAGTCAGGTGCAGATGTGTCTGCGTGAATCATAGAGGGGTTTGATGATTGTGCTCAATCTCAATTGTAAATAGTAGGAGTTCGTTGAAATTGATTAACGATTCTGGAGTTGACCTGCACAGCATTGGAATCGGTTAACTGTGTAGTAGGGCTAAGGCCAATTTGTGGTCGAGTGGTTTATACTGGGGTACGGTCGTAACCATTCAACTTATATTGGTGTCTTTTCACTTTCGTTACGAGTCAGGGTTCTCGACGCGGGTGTCGTGCGCGTGCGGACTGTATCTGTGACGTACGCATTTGGTACAGGACAGTGAATCCATAGGGTAGAAGTTTTTGTAATACAAGTGACAGTCGTCACACATGCAGGGATGTATGTGTTTGTGACAGAACGGGGTTGGAGAAAGATATCTTAGGTGGTGGGGAGACAGTCCCATTATGAATTTTAGTAGTCGGAAAGAAGGGAAAGGTAAAGTTTAAGACGGGTAGCTTAGCAGTCGATAGGATAAAAACGGATGATGTGCAGCATGTAATATTGTATGAAGTGTGGTTGTGTTGGCATAACAAGGATTAACCACTGGGTTATCTGACAAGAGATGACATGCGAGTGAGGTGCTGGATGGAAATTGTGGCAAACAAATCATGATGTTTTGGATATATGATTATAATTGACAGTGCAAAGAGGGGTAAGAATGTGAAGGATTGTGGCTGCGAGCCGATTCTCTTGTGTGAACATGCTGGAACTGTAAACCGATGAAATTGATAAGTTTTTTCTCTGAGAGATGTGTATTACTACTGGTTATTGTGTGGAGACATTTCCTTGTGAAATTGCCCATTTCCTAGATTATTTAGTATGTCCTAAGGGGACCCGTGAAGTCCGCATTGGGATCGCTTAGTTTTCTTTTCTTTTCCGAGATTTGGGTGTGATTCATAATTTCATATGTAATAGCGTGGATTGGCTCAGAGAGAATATTGTTTTACTGCTGTTGTAAGGGTTGGCAGGAAATGGGTCTGATAACCCCAAAGTGAGTAATGGGTTGGGGGATGTGTTCGAAATTCAAGGGGTCACTCTCATGCCCGAGTGGGAAGTAGGCAAGGGAGATGGAGACTTAAAGCCTTACCAAGTAGCCTATGTGCCTTGATGACTCGGGTAGTAGCAACATTACAGTAGGGGCCTACAGTTGTGTCAGCAGGTATCCTGTTCCGTCCTGAGGCTGGGGCCAGACCACCGCAGTCTACTGCCGCGTGCCGGTAGGTGAGCGGCGCTTTCCAGTGCCTGTTTTCCCGGGAGAGGGAGACCACCCAGGCCGTCTGCCTTCTGTGGGGCAGCTCTCCTCCGGCTACCGGTGCTCTTCCGGGAGTTCTCCGGCACTGGTTCCTCGTCCCTGTTTAGGCGTCCCATGAGAGGGCGCTGCACCAGGCCTTTTTCACCCTTGGTGTCCGGCGGGGCCTTCAGAGGAGGAGGCGTCCTACGAGCCCCGGACCCGTCGAGAGGGCGTCTGTTGTGTGTACGTTGGGTGTCGTGCCCATCGCAGGGAGGAGTCAGACCGCGGGAAGCCACGGTCAGCGCCGGGGTGCAGTCTTCGGGGAGGGTGTTGGCCCGCGGAGGAGCCACGGTCAGCGCCGGGGTGCAGAGTCTTCCGGGGAGGTGTCAGCCTGTGAGGGGCCACGTACAGCGCCGAGGACTGGAGCTTTCCGGGCCGGGATGGGTTGTCCCATGTTTGTGATAGAAGGGGTGTAGCGTTAGGCAGTAGGGTTAGGGGTGTTAGCTACTGCCTCCTTTTAGGACGTAGTGGCCGGCACAGTGTAGGGTACTTGTCGTTGCCTCCCTTAGGGACGCAGCGACCAGTTTGGTAGTGGTCCCGGGTTAAAAGAGAAGGGTGAGTCCTGGGGAGAGGTGTGGGTGGTAGCAGTCGTTAAGAGATTAGAGTCCCTTTGGTAAATCCTTGTCCCTAGTAGTTAGTCACCACGTGTGCGGGCTATCGCTGTGTCCCCAGGTCACAGTGATATACCGCAACTGGTGTTTCAGGTTAGGTTAGGGTCTTCCAGGTCATTATAGTAGAGTAGGGTGAGTCAGCGGGAATTGGGATACTTGTGTGCAGTTGTGGATGTGCGTGAGTGGTGGCGCCATAGAGTGTGTGAAATAAAGAAGCGTGCGTGATTGTAAAACTGTGTTAGTGTGCTGTGTTGTCTGACCTAGTGTGTGATAGGCGTGGGTAAGGGTGGTAGGGCCGTCCGGCTTAGCGACCGTTGTAAAGGCATTTGTTGCTTAGGGGACACTGTTCTTTTTTGGTACAGTTACAAGATTTCCTTTCGTCACCCTCATTTTTCTCTGTGCTGCTTTTCATTTTATTTGCTGAATCAATGGCATTTTTAAGATCCGGCATACATGAATATGATAATTTGATGTTGTTTTTGTTGAATATTTTAAATAATTTATGGTCTTTTGGGAAAGATGATGTCAAGATTTTGAAGATTTTAAAAGATGTAATCTATGCCTTACAGAGAAATACATTATACTATGTAAACCACAATTAGCAACTTTAAATATTAGAACAGAAATGGTTAACAATTGCAGACACAGATGGAAGTTTTTATCAGTGAATAAAATCAAAAACACCTGAAAAACACATGTAGCAGGGGAAAAAAAAACAACAACAGCAAGCTATATATATATATAGCACTGGCAGCACAAGCCCATCACACCCTGACGACCGCACAGCGCGAAACAGGCTTGTAGGTGTTTTAAGCTTGGTTTTAACACAACACACACACACACACACACACACACACACACACACACACACACACACACACACACACATATATATATATATATATATATATATATATATATATATATATATGCACAATTCTTAGCCACTGACAATGCTTGAGTTATTGAACAGCAGAGCTGACCACTCAGACTGTTCCATATCTTTTGATCTCCCTTGCATCCTTGAATGGATCCTCAAGCATAGGCTCAAAGATCCTCAAGCATAGGCTCAAAGATTGTCCCCTACATTTTATACTGTTTGTATAATCCTTTTAGTTTTTCAGCAACTTTTTTCCTCTCCACACTTTCGTTTTATTCCATTTACTATCCTTCGCTGGCTGCTTTGGGGGTGCTGTTGGATTCTTTTTTGAACCCTTGGTGGTGAGAACACCACAGAATTATGGACTGTGGTGTGTCTCTATTTGACACCAGGAGCGCAGACACAGTCAGCCGTGTCTCCCTGATGAGTCCGATCCAGCGTACGAAAGGCCTAGGAGCAGGCAATACAAACAGATCTGCTTTCGAGAGGGTTTACAATGGTTCCCTCATGCAGCTAGTGAAGGGTTTCCCATTATTTATAATATATTCCCCCCATTTTCTCCATTTTTGTTTTTTTAAGTTCAAATCTTTGCCAAGTCATTATTATAATGACTGAAGAATTGTTAACCTACTCTTGTTTTCCCCCACTACTTAATTGTTCAGCATTATATATATATATATATATATATATGTATGTATATATATATGTATCATGGTCTGGAGCAGCTGTGATATCAACAGCAGGGTTTTCGGGACGGAGCAGACGACTGGGAATGCACAGTGGACCTTCCAGACCTTCCAGTAGAACTTCTTTAAGCTTAAAGTTTTCAATTTAGAACAGGTGTCCCGTTAGCAGTGGGGTAAGACATCCGTCTAAAAAGGAACGCCTTGAGACGCCCAACCATCCAAAATTTGAAGACCTTCTGTTGTCAAGCTCTCGCTAGAGTTTCTTCCTGCTAATTTATTCTGAGGTCATTTGTTTATTCATTCTCATCATATTATCCAAATATTTTTCATAAATATGTACAGGCGCGAACCTGTGTGTGTGTGCGCGCGCGCGCGCGTGCGTGCGTGCGCTTGCTTGTATGTGTGTGTGGTGGCGTGTATGTGTGTGTGTGTGTGATGATTGTAGAATCATCCTTTTGGCGCCCCTGCCCCCCCCACCTCCCCCCTCTGCTATATTTCTTCCCCACTGCGGGAGCTTTTCTCTGCCAGGGAATTGGCTGGTTTACTAAAATCTGTTAGTTTTGTCTTTACTCACTTTTGGTCACATTTTGCCTTTATTCACTGTACTCCTATCATGTTTCCTGAATATGAAGTTGTTACTATTCGATTATCATCGTTCATCATTACTGTTACTATTGTTAACACCATCATTGAAGGTGTAACGTCTGTTGTTCTTTCAATCAATGTTGGTGATGTTGTAGGTGATAGTAGTGATAGTGATTAATGTGGTTACATTTTGCATTGGCAAGAAGAATGTTAGTGATGTAACTACATGGGTGTTACTCATTTTGGACATGTTCACACGCGGGGAGATCAACATACTTGTATGCCTGCATACTTTTGACATGCGATCGTGTATACATGGGGGGTGGGGTGGGGGTTGGGGGCACACCGGTGACTGAATAGAGAGGAAGCAAACATATGCACCTAAATAGGATTACAACTGGGTCTGTTTTCTTTTTTTTTTCATGTCTGTGTTGCTATATGTCAAGTGGAATAATGATTGCAAATGATGGGCGTAGCTTTTGCAAAGACTGGCAGATTGCGTGGCTTCTGTTTTGCCCCCCTCCCCCCTTTCTCTCCTCCCCTCCCCATCCCCTCCCCTTGCCTTCCCCAGTCCCGCTCCTCTGCCCTTACTCGTTCTTAATCTATTTACAAATTATGTAAAATGTGTGGGATAGCGGTGGGGGTGTGGGTGTGCGTGTGGAAGAAATGGAAAAGTGATTTGTACCCAATGAGCACGTGCAGGTTATTGCTGGTGTACTATGCGTGATTGTAGAATATGTACACAATACAGTCTTAGCGATATTTGGGCACCAGGAAAGATCTTTTCGTTGTGGCGCGCATGGAGGGGTGGGGTTGGCTGGCTGGGACAAGGGGATGGCAGAGGGGAGGGGAGGCTGTATGTTGAAGACAAAAGGGTTTGGTTGATACTGAAGGATGGACAGGTCCTATATTGCACAGGATGATTATTTGTTAATTATGATGTCGGATATTATTTTGCAATGCAAAAAAAAGAGAGAATAAAACAGAGAGAGAGAGAGAGAGAGAGAGAGAGAGAGAGAGAGAGAGAGAGAGAGTGTGTGTGTGTGTGTGTGTGTGTGTGTGTGTGTTCATGTACATAGCAGAAAACTGCAACTGATTTGCTTTGGGATGTTGCATATCAGGAAAGCTTTCTTTCGGTCAAAGAAAAGGGCGGAGGGGGGAGGGAGAGGGAGAGGGGGCAGTTACGCTTCATTAAACGTATTGTTTATAGAATGGGCCTGACCATTTTTGAGAGACATATTGCTATATAAGATGTGCACATACAATATCAGAATGTTGTTTCGCTGCCTGTCTGTATGTCTGTCTGTCTCTGTCTCTGTCTGACTGTCTGTCTCTCTTCTGTCTGACTGTCTGTCTGTCTGTCTGTCTCTGTTTTGCTATGGTATATCTCATTGCTAATTATTCTGTTGTATCTACATTTGCAATGCTGAAAACGATTTTTCATGTGCAATAGTCAAGCCTATCATTTGTGGTAACTGATATCCATAATCGGTGTGCGCAGATAATACAAAAATGCAATCTCTCTCTCTCTCTCTCTCTCTCTCTCTCTCTCTCTCTCTCTCTCTCTCTCTCCTCTCTCTCTCTCTCTCTCTCCTCCCTCCCTCCTAACCACATGGACTATGTAGATGCTCGTATCCTCTTGGATTGTATATTTGTATTGCCACAATGATTGTTTATGTTAATAGATGGGACCAGCAGTTGAGGTCGCAGATGTACTTTAATGGAAGCTTTTCATCTGCCGAGAAGAGGGGAGGGAGGTGGAGAGAGGGAAATGGTTAAGAAAGAAAACAGTTATATTATCACCATAAAACCCGTTGTTTGTAGAATCCATAAGACCAATTCTTCAGAGAATTGTTGATTGTCATACTGCATGTATGCATGAAATACCAACATGTTTCCATCCCCACCCCTCAAACACGCACGCACACACACACACACACACACACACACACACACACACACACACACACACACACACACACACACACACACCCTTCTCTCAAAGGCTGTAAAAAAACTAATGCTAATAAAAAATTTGTCAGCGTCAGTGTCAGTGTCGTCAGTGTCAGTTCTCTCTCTCTCTCCTCTCCTCTCCTCTTCTCTCTCTCTCTCTCTCTCTCGCCCGCTCGCTCTCGTCTCTTGCCGCTCTCCCTCTCTCTCTCTCTCGCCCCTCGTCTGTTGCTCGCTCTTTGCCGCCCCCCCCCTCTCTTCCTCTTTCTCTGTTTCTCGTCTCTCTGACCGCCTGCTTGTCTGCCTACCTCTCTGTCTCTGTCTTCTTTGTCTCTTCTTGTCTCTGTCTGTCTTCTTCTGTCTTCTGCTCTTTCTCTCCTCTCTCCTTCTGGCTTATTCATGGGCTATATCTGATGCTGTATTTGTGGATACATATGTTCACAACACCAAAAATGAAAATTCGTTTATATTATGGAGGAGACCTGCAATGGAAACCATTGACGTTGTGCTCTGAAGGAAGCTTCAGAAAGGGAGGGTGAAAAAATTGTTTGCAGAATGGATAAAACTATCTTTTGAAAGGATATGTGGAGGTATATGTGCGTGTAATGTCACAATGATGCCCCCGCCCCCTCCATCCCGCCCCGTCCCTCTCTCTCTCTCTCTTTCTCTGTCTTATTTCACGGAATATAAAGGTGCTGATTAACAGTATTGGATGTGCCTTTACAATGGGCCAAATGACAGCTGTTTTTATCTATCTTGAAGAGAATTGCAAGTTTGTCCAACGCTCTTGTGTTTTGATTGAAGCCTTTACTCGTTAATAGAAAGAACTAAAAGGTGACGGGGGCGGGGGAGGGGGAGGGGGATAAGAAGGGGGTTACAAGAGGTGGGCGTGGGGGAAGAAAAGATAGCTCTATATCAATGTCACGGAAAATGCTATTTTTACAATGGACAAGCCCGTCATTTCAGGGAGTTATTCATTGTCATGTTGGCTATGCCCATTTGCTCTCTCTCTCTCTGTCTCTGTCTGTCTGTCTCTCTATCCTCTTTCTTTCTCTCTCTCTCTCTCACTGTCTCTGTCTCTCTTACCCTATCTCTCTCTCTTCAAGGACATTAGATGCTGATTGTCTGGCTTTGATGTAAATTTACAATCTGAATTTTTTGTTTTGTTTTGTTTCTCACGTGCATAAATAAGAAGTGCTATCTGCACCATATTTGTAGTATTGTAACAGAAGCCTTTCGTTCGTTAAAACGAGGGGAGAAGGACGGTGGTAGACAGGGAGAGGAGGCGGCTGGGGGTGGAGAATTAGGGAAAAAGGAAAATCTAGCGCTAATGTCTTGTGTGAAGGAACAAGACTATCTCTTTGAGGGAGTGATCCGTTGTCATTCTGGAAACGCACACATAATAACACAATGCTCTCTCTCTCTCTCTCTCTCTCTCTCTCTCTCTCTCTCTCTCTCTCTCTCTCTCTCTCTCTCTCCCCCCCCCTCCCCCATTGACATATAAATTTCGATAATGCAACATTATACTACCTAGTACTAGATTATTCAGCGTAATATTGCTATTCTTTTGCCAGTAACATTCTGTGAAGCTTGTGTATGCTGCTCAAGTTTTCTTTTTTTGTTTTCCTTTTTTGTTTGTTTGCACATCTGTATTTGAGAGACAATGTACTATGTTGCAATGACATAGATTCACTTGCTGTGACACAGCCCATTCTGTTTCTTTTTCTGTTTGTCAGCTTGTCTGTCCGTCTGTCTGTCCATCTATCTGTCTTTCTGTCTGTCTTTCCTCACACTACTTATTTGTCTTTACCGATCTTTCTGTCTCAGTCTGCATTTCAGCCCTTTTTTTAAAAGCATGTTTTCACAACATACGAATAGCTTGCCTAGAGCACAATGCATTGTAGTGTGTTATGTACGTCACCACGTATTCATGCTTTATATACACGTATGGTATTATGCTGAGGTTGTTTCCTCTTTTATGTGACTTCAGCTGTTTATGACATCATTCTGCGTTATATGGAAATCCATCTAGCTTTATATAAGGCTTTGTTCGGCTGCATAATGAGAGACGATCCCTAGTTATTTTGAACGTATAATCCGCCGCTCAACACACACACACACACACACACACACACACACACACACACACACACACACACACACACACACACACACGCAAGCACGCGCGAACGCACGCGCGAATGCGCGCATTAAAACTTACGTATATTAGCACACACGATCAATTTGTACATCGTTTTCAGTTTATGAGACTTCGCTCGATGCCGCTCTGTTCCCATCCACCCCCATCTGCATCCTAGTCTCTGAGTTCTACTGCCTTGTTTTGAACTGTTCTCAAAATTCCACTTCTCTTTCTTACATTATCATTTCATGTTGTAGTGTGTGTCTGGGGGCTATTGTTTTGTGCTTAGTTTTTTTGTTTGTTGTTTGTAACGTCTACGGAAGATAAAGTTGTCGAAAAGTTATTCATTTACTTCGTCTTCTTATTACAATAAGCATTACATGCACCATGTGTTCCTGTGTATATCCATTTTGGCTTGTGCCTTCCCCTTCTATTTCTACAGCCCAACCCCAACTACGTTCTGCAGGAGTATCCGTCTACATAAACTGAACTGCAGAGAGATGAAACATACACACACACACACACACACACACACACACACACACACACACACACACACACACACACACACGCACGCACGCACGCACGCACGCACACACACACATACACACACACAACACACACACAACACACACACACACACACACACACACACACAAGCACACATACACCGTGAGAGAGAGAGAGAGAGAGAGAGAGAGAGAGAGAGAGAGAGAGAGAGAGAGGGAGAGAGAGAGACTCGCACTGAGAGAGAGATAGAGAGTGAGAGGGAGATAGAGACAGAGACAGACAGAGAGAGATAGACAGAGACAGCGAGAGAGACACAGACAAACAGACTGTGGGTGAGGGAGACGTACTTTATTTCTTGAGAGAGAGAGAGAGAGAGAGAGAGAGAGAGAGGAGAGAGAGAGAGAGAGAGAGAGAGAGAGGAGAGAGAATCAAACTCACATCTGTGGCCTTCCATCTAGAAACGTCAGAGGTTCTCCCTTCTTGAAGTGGAAATCGTAGGACCAGAGAGGCTCGTAGATGTAGAACACGTCGGGGTGCTGGTTGAAAAGATCCGCCGTGAATGTGGATCCGCTTCGCATATAGCTCAGGAGAATCAGTTTCACCTCTGCTCTGATGGGTCCGCGCCGCTCGTCTGTCGCCCGTGTCGTCACTGCAGAGCCGGTGCTGCTTTCTTCACACACTCCATGATGAGACTTCGCCATCTCTGGTCTGGGAAGCCCTGAAACAGGGGGATGGGGGTGGGGGGTGGGGTCGAGGGTGAATTTAGTTTATTATGTGAGATTTTTCAGCGAGCATGCATGGGACTTATCATATCATTCGGGTTCTCTTTTTGAACAATGCTATATTGGGGACGGTGATGTGTGTGTGTGTGTGTGTGTGTGTGTGTGTGTGTGTGTGTGTGTGTGTGAGTGTGTGAGTGAGTGTGTGTGTGTGTGTGTGTGTGTGTGTGTGTGTGTGTGTGTGTGTGTGTGTGTGCGTGCGCGCGCGCGCGTGTCTGGGTGCGCGCGGGTGTATGAGTGTGTGTGTCCTTTTTTTTTTTTTTTTTTTTAAAGGTATTTGGAAAAGATTGTTTGTCTATACAGCGGCTGTAAATGTAAGTTGAAGTTTTTGCCATAACGGGTGCAGAGAGTTTAGAATTTTACCATCTAAGCCGTCAGTTCCACGAGTGGAGGTCTGTTTTAATCCCCTAAGTGACGTGAAAACGCAATGAACATCTAAAGGGCCAATATGTAAATCTGAATGAATATTCTTTCCCTTGCAGTGTTTTAAAAATTATTCTAAGTCATTATCGCTTGATTTATCATCATAGAGTATTTGATCTGCTACTGTTGAAAAATGGCCTTTCAGATAACTGGCAGATCTATCATTCGTTATGTTTAAAGCAGAGGAATTATTTTCATTTGTTAATCCATGAATGGCCTTCCATACAGACCAACTTTCAGAAAGTTTCTAAATTAATCGTTTTGTGGCTTAACCTTAGATTTAAATATTGTTTTTTGACCAAGTGCAACAAATGGGAAGTGATCACTGCGTCCATAAACAGGAGCGCTGGGCTAGAGAACATTGGATTCGTAACATATAAATGATCTGTCAGTGTTTCGGATATCTCAGTGACCCATATAGGGATTTTTATTAGCTGTATGAGACCAAATGACTCAAAAATATTGTTCCATTGTTCATGTATGTTCAGTACATCTATATTAAAATCCCCTAGTATCATGACATCTTTGGATTCATCATGTGCGGTTTCCATTCTTGTCATGAAAAAATCCAGTCGACATGCTCAGCTGGGTTTCTGTATAGAAAACATATGAGTATTTGCTTGTGAAATTTCAGCTGGACCTCAATCCAGACTGTTTCACGTTAAATTGTTCTAGAAATTCTATCCTTTTGAATTTCATTGACTGATGAAGATATACAATAATATCAGTTTCCACTCTTTGTTCAGGATCTCCTCGACGAATTCATAGCTTGGGATTGCGATATTATTGTTAGATATGAGACTGGACAAATGTGATTTTGAAAATCCAAATACGTGCAAGTTTTTCCACGAATTAGGTATTACTGATGCTATTTCGGTCATTTTAACAGTCGCATGCTTGAAATGGAGATGGTCAACTTTTTAGCCCATTTCCTTTCAGCCAAGCGTTATTCTTCTGGGGAATGTATATAATACAGCCAATACTATATTAAACTAAACACAAAATAATGCCAAGCAGACAAAGCTCTTACAGGCTAGCAAGTCAATTCTTGATTGAATGGAATAAGAAAAAAATTGTCAAGATAAAATGGACGACAATACAATTAATTGCAATGAAAATGCTTCAGTGGTAGATAAAAAAACAAAAACAACAACAACAACAACAAAAAACATCAACAACAACAAAATGACGAATCCACGAAAGCACAATGACAAAATAATCTGAAAATTGAAAGTCGAAAAGTGTACCAGAAATGTTACTAATTACAATAGATTCTATCGAATGAGGTCATACCATAAGTACAACGCCGAGCCCGGAGGGAAGGGAAGGGGTGGGAGATACGATGGGGTGTCTCTAAATGCCCGGCAGAAGAAGAGCTCTTCCAGTCACAAACTGCCGATGATCCCACAGAGAAATCTACAATCGTTCCTTTAGCTTTGGTGCCTCAGCTGTCTGAGACCCGCTGCCTTCCACCTTACAAAACCAGCCCACCTTACCTGTTGTCAAACCCTAGCTAAAATCCGGTCTTTTCACTAAGCGCTGTGAACAAGGCCGTTCCCACATTTTATGTACATGTATATTAAATTCTGTAGTAAGTTGTTATATGTTAATGAAAGAAGGTCTG
>CM065717.1:40675554-40718054 GCA_033310375.1 Conus canariensis
CACCCCCCACGACTTTCGTCATGCTACACCAGTTTTGTGACACATAGTAATCAATTTTATCACCACAACCACGTTTGTCAAGCTGCACCAGTTTTATTACCTCATAGCAACTACTTTTCCCACCTCAGCCACTTTTGTCAACTTCTGTCCTCAGGGAGAGTACCAGTTTTGCCACCAAAATTAATAATTTTGTTGCCACAAAGAAGCTCATCACTTTTCTACCTGAAACCAACCAAGCTTGTCCTGATAAGAATCGGGTTTTCCTTGTCTCCCTGTTCGTTCATCCGTCCTTTGCTGTGCACACTACTACTGGCATGCAGTGTTCCTAATTTGGTACAGCATCTTATAAACGGTTATACTACCTGCAGGGAAAGACTTACTCACAGGCCCAAGCGATGTACATATCACTTGCAGAAGTGTTGCTCATATATACGATGAAATATTCATGGTGTAAGGTGAATGAATGATTTAATTCCGTCAGTCGTGTTTTACGTGGAGCTATGCATGTGAGAGAAAATAAACCGACTGTGTACAATTGAGGCTAAAAGTTTAAAGCTGGAAATGCTGGTACCAAACGATGGGTTTTTTTTTTTGCTTTTTATTGTATTGATTTTGATTTGACAATAGTGACATTTGTTGCGTTCCATCCGCCACTCAGACATATTCATACGTCATTACATAGAATGGAGAATTAAGGGGGAGGGAGGAAGTGTTAGAGACCCAGGTTTCTGTTTTCCTGGGTCTTTCTTGCCCCATCTCAGTTTGCCCTGGACGAAGTTTCTCTGGGTCTATGCTCCTCCAGGGTCTATTTACCCCCCAGGTTTATGCTCCCTCACCCCCCCCCCCCCCAAGTTTTTTTTCTCCCAGATGAATATTTTTCAAGGTCACTGTCCCTGTCTCTCCACCCCCAAATCTCTTACAGATTTATCTTTCTCTACGTTCATATCCCATCCACGTCTATTTTCTCCGAGGTCTCTGTTCCCCCTCCCTCCTCACCATTCTCCCTCCCCACCCCCTCCCGCACTTGCTTGTGTTTCCCCGCGTCTATGTTCCCATCACGTCTATGTTTCCCTAGTTTCATTTTGGTTCTATCCCCCCCCCCCCACTCCCTCCCTATCCCTTGGTCTCTGTTTCTTCAGGGCTATGTTCCCCTGTCTGATATCATGGTAGACGATCATTTAAACCACATGAATAGCTCACGCGTGACTAACTTATACGTCAAGAGAACCAGTATTGGACGCAGCGACCCAGATATCAGTAGAGATGTAACCGACCTGTCGTGGTGAGGTGCCTAGGATAGTGACAGTGCAGGCTGGGTAGTCGTGTGTGTGTGTGTGTGTGTGTGTGTGTGTGTGTGTGTGTGTGTGTGTGTGTGTGTGTGTGTGTGTGTGCTTAGTTTTTTGAGGGGATGAAGGGAGGGGAAGGGTGGTGGATGAGGGAGTGGGGCTGTATTTTGTGTGTGTGTGTGTGTGTGTGTGTGTGTGTGTGTGTGTGTGTGTGTGTGTGTGTGTGTTTGAGGGGATGAGTTGTATGTTTGTTTTTTTTCCTAGAACGACTCCTATCAAGAACTGAGTGTGCTACTGGCTCAAATTGGAAGACTGGAACCACGAAGTCGAGTTTCATCACCGATTTGGATGCGTATTTGAGACTGTCGCTCAAATTGTCTGACCAACAATGCCGATCTCTCTCTCTCTCTCTCTCTCTCTCTCTCTCTCTCTCTCTCTCTCTCTCTCTCTCTCTCTCTCTGCTCGTTAAAAAGGTGACATAATATGATAATAATAATAATAATAATGAATATTTCTATAGCGCAAATCCTAGATTAGCTCTAAGCGCTTTACAATACAAGGACTAACGAAAACACGCACGCACGCACACACACACACACACGCGCACACGCACGCACACACACGCACACGCGCACACACACACACACACACACACACACACACACACACACACACGCGCGCGCACACACACACACACACACACACACACACACACACACACACACACACACACACACACACACACAAACCGCATACTCAGACACGGGGAAGCAGATACGCACAGCACACACTGGAAAGCAGACACGCACAACCACCCACGCGCACCTTCGCACACACGCACTCACACAAATTGACATCTGTGTATGACCGGGACTTTTGAATTATCAGCCGAAACAGACGGTAAAAAGATGAGTTTTTAGTTTCGTTTTAAAAACTGGAAAAGAGTCACAGTGCCTGATGTCGTGTGGAAGAGAATTCCAAGTTTTAGGAGCCAGGAAGGAGAAGGAACGATCCCCCATTCTTTTGCATTTGAATATGGGAGGAACCAGGTGCAACGAGTCAGAAGACGAGCGAAGGTTCTAGCTGGGCAGTATGAGTTTAGAAGGTCAGACAGATAGGCTGGAGTTCCAGATTTAACAGTATTGAAACAGAGTCATGCGATTTTATATGTCACCCTGGCTTTGACCGGCAACCAGTGAAGTCTGCGTAATAATAGTTGAGGGTGTTCTTTGAAGGGAGCTTTGAGGATTAGTCTAGCTGCACAGTTTTGAACGTGCTGAAGTTTTTTGGTGAGGTAGTCGGGAAGGCCTGCTAGCAGAGAATTACAGTAATCGAGACGCGAAAGCACGAGAGAAGTGGTGAGAGTTTTGGTTGCTTCAGTGGTAAGGAGATGTCGGATAGCACCTATACGTCTAATTTCCAGAAAGCATGTTTTACAGACATGGTTCACCTGTGCCTTCATATCAAGATCGCTGTCGATAAAGACACCAAGGTTTTTTAACCTTTTCTGAGAAGGGAATAACATTACTGCAGATCAGAAATGAAGAATTTACAGAAAGAGCGGGTGTTTTTGCTCCTGGTAAGCTGAACAGTAAGGCTTCAGTTTTGTCATGGTTTTAGCTGAAGTTTGTTTTCAGCCATCCAGTCCCGAACGACGGAAACACATTCAGACAATTCGCCCTTCATTTGGTCGAGATCAGAGGCATTCCCCGAGCGTCTTAGCTGGGTGTCGTCGGCAAACATCTGGTGAGGACAGGAATGAGTTTCAAGGATCTGAGAGAGAGGATGCGTGTACATTACAAAGAGTACAGGTCCAAGGACGGAGCCCTGTGGAACCCCAGATTCCAGCTTGGCTAAACGAGATCTGACGTTGTTGACAACGACTGACTGTTGTCTATCTGACAGGTATGACTTGAACCATTGAAGGGCTGTTCCTGTAACGCCGAAATAGTGCTGCAGAGGTTGCACAAGAATGGAGTGATCAATTGTGTCGAAAGCAGCGGATAGATCGAGTTGAGCAAGGATAGAGACCTTTTGTTCATCGGCAGCGACAAGGAGATCATTTACAACGCGAAGAAGAGCAGTTTCGGTACTGTGACCAGCACGATAGGCAGACTGAAAGGGATTTTGAAGACAGTTAATCTGGAGATGGGATAGGAGCTGTGAGAGAACAACTCTCTCTATGAGTTTGGAAACAAAGGGAAGATTTGAGACTGGACGGTAGTTTTTCAGCTGATTTGGGTCCATACCAGCCCTTTTCAGTAGAGGCCTGACAAGAGCGAGCTTATGTTCCTTTGGAAACTCACCAGACTGAACAGACTCATTGACAAGGCGGGTAAGAACGGGAATGAAGAGATCCGAGTTCTCAAACAAAAGTGACGTGGGTATCGGATCCAGTTCACAAGTTTTTAGGTCATGTCTTTCAGGATCTTACTCACTGTGTCTTCAGACACTGGTGAAAAGAAAGCAAGGGGTGTTTCAACATCAGGACAGGTTGTGGGAACATGAGAAGTCTGCATGCTGTCACTGTTCTGTCTGATTAATTGGATTTTGCTGTTGAAAAAGTCGCTGAACGATTGGGCAAGTTCGGTATGAGGAATGTTGCTAGGGAGGGGGGACGTGTTGATCTTTCCCAGCAGAGAGTTAGTTATCGCAAACAGTTCTTTACAAGTCTGACTTTCATTGATTTTGGAAGAATAGAAATCTTGTTCTGCTTCAAGAAGTAAACAGTTTACCTCATCCTTCTTATGTGTGAAAATCTGCTTGTGTACTGTGAGACCAGTCTTCCGCCAGGCACGCTCCGCACATCGACGAGCACGCTTGGCTTCATGCAGCACTGGAGTGAACCACGGTTTAGCTTTCTTGTTGGTGGGCACACGTTTTGGGGTCTCTGGGGCATGTCTATCAAGCAATGCACTGAGACGTGTGTTATAATCATTGACTGTAATGTCACGGGTGTCGGACAGAGTATTCTCAAGATCAGACCTAAACGATGATCTGTCAATGGCACGAATATTCCTGCGCTGAACTACTGTGGAGGGGAATACAGGCTTTTTAATATTAAGTTCACAAACAACTGACATGTGATCAGAGGTGAGGCAGTGGGAGACTTCATCCTCTTCATCCTTACTGATCATCATGTAAACATCCATTCAGCAGCCTTCCATGCCCTGTTCTTGTGGTGACCATAGGAGGACACTTGCTCATACTGGCTTTGCAACTAAGCTGTTACAGTTGTTCGCAGGTTGTATACCGCATCTGTAGTGCCCAAACAGGTACCACTGAACACCGCCAACACCGTGAGATTGCAGCAGTGTAGTGTCTAATCTGGTGGTTTGTTTCACGACAGCTTGATACCTATTGTCCAGTGTAAATAGGCAGTGCTGGAGCCGTCACAGAAGAAGCTGTGTATGCTGTAGACGAGGAGCTGAAATACGTGGTGTGGGAGTACTGATATCGGATGGATACATCAGGGAAAAAAAAACAGAAAAAAGTTCAAGTGACCCAGAATATGTCATAACATCCAGACTGGCGTTAACTGACCCAGAGCAAGAAGAAAACACATTTACTCCAAAGAGCCCTCTATTCAATTGATCCAGATCCATGGCTGAATTGTGGTTCATTATAGGTAGTGTTAAAAGTTAAAATGACCCAACTTGGCTCATAGTGATCCAGGCCGAAGTCGAAGTCAAGGGACCCAGAATATTTACTCCGATGCCTGATAATACTGTAGATCTAGGTTTAGATTGCCATCACTAGGAAAGGATCCTTGCGAAACCAACGTAGTGATCCAGTAAAAATTTGAGGTCAGATGTACGCAAATAGATCCTAATAACCCTGGATTATGTTTACGGCTAACTGATCCAGAATGGCTCGCAGTTATCCAGATCCTGACTGAAGGTCAGCTAATCCAGATTGGGGTGCTACGACCCAGATCGAGGATGAAGGCAGCGTGACCTATAATGGAAGCTACAGGGGTCGAGTTGAAGTACTATTCAGATGATCCAGAATTGATCATAATGACTCAACGTGATGTTAAAGGCAAAGGTACCCAGTATAGGTCACAGTTATTACAGCAGTGAAACATAAAGTGAAAAAAAAAATCAAAAGACCCAGACTCGGGATGTATATCAACATACATGGTGGACACACGTGGTCATCTACATGCTGGACGGAGGTCATATGACGTAGAATGGGTCACGGTGATCACATGAATATCAAGTAACCTAAAAGGGGTTATTATGACCCATTTAGATGTTAAAGGTAAAGCGATCCAGAGTAGTCAAGTGACTCACATCTTACTAAAATTCAAATGACCTGAAGGTGAGTGATCGTTCATGAGGGTTGCACGCGCTGGCATCAGTCTCTTATCATACTTAATTAGTGTAACAATTATTTGCTAAAGAAGGTTTCTGTGAAAATTAGTGTGTGGCTCTCGGTGAGACGAACCCGTCAGTATGATTTTAAAGTCATTTCAATGTGGGATTAAGCCTCAGCGGCGAAGAGAGTGCTTCGTCATTGCAAGCAGGCAGCGCATCAGTGTAAACAATATGGCGGAACAGTGTATTCGAGAAAGGGATGTACGTGAGCGGTCACTGTGCTGAACTGTTCAATTGTTTTGGATTACGTGCTTCGTGGGATTCCTGATCGCTCTTCGAAGATATGAGCAACATTAGTGCTTGGTTGCTTAAGAAACAAAAAAGGGTATATTCGTCTACCTCTGACAAAAGTGACACAAGTTTAAGTGAAAAACAGGATAGGAAAAGAGCGAATACAACAGAAACTGAGACAAATACTACAGAGATGGCTTTCCAAGAAGCATTGAGCAGTGCAAATGCAAAATTACAGGAAGGGATAGACACCATCAACGAAAAACTGTCGTCTCTGTCGACTAAGGCGGACGTGGAAGAAATGAGGGGTGAATTAAAAAAACCTTACAAATACATTTAAAGAAAAAATAGGCAAGATCGAAGGACGCTTGTTAGATATTGAGTGCATTGCACAGAAATTAGACACAGACAGTTGCACAAGAAAAAAAGAAGAGCGAACAAACAAAGAATACAGTCATACACTTGAATATCCGTTGAAGATAGTGTGAGAGAGAACAGAACGATTTACAACAATACTCAAGAAGGTGGAATCTGAGAGTGTTCTGGATCTGGATCTGGATTGGTACGTCGCTGACATCCATTTACTGGCATAGGCGCGACGCATGCCTGAACAGCAAAACGAAACTGCAGACGACTGTGTCGAAAAGGTAGTGCGCATCTTCACGGACAGTGTGGGGGTGAAGACGACCAAGGAGGAGGTGGAGGTGGCACACCGTACAGGTCAGAGGTGCGGCGCCCGAGCCAGACCCATCCTGGTCTGCTTCTTTGACAGACGCAAGAGAGACGAAATTCTTCGGAATCGTCGCAGACTAAAACATAAAGGTGTTGTGATTGGGGAGGACCTCACGCACATGAACTATCAAGTACTGAAACGTGCAATGGATCACTCCCTGACAATGTCGGCTTGGAGTATAAATGGAAAAATTTTTGCGAAAGTGAAAAATGGACGTGTTGTGAAACTGACAATCCACAGTGATCTTGAGGAAGTCTTCAAACGAGCGATGAAGCCAGGTGACATGAGCCCTGAAGACACCGACTCCTAAAAACATCGAAGGGACAGGAAAGTGACTTCGTTTTTTCCCCTCCTCTTTCATATGTTTACTTGACTACTTTTTTCCCCAAAACAAACATGTCTATTTTCATCTTCCGTTCTATTAATATTGTAGACATACCACAATGCTTCCCATCTGTGGATTATTGAGAAGCTGTATTTTTCGGTTAAATCAATGTTGCTGTAATGTGGTAATGTTTGATTGTGTTGGTGGAGTGTTTGGCTAATGAATTAGTAGTGACTGACAGTTTATGTGACAGACTGACGCGTTGATTGATTAAAAAGATCGATTGGATGTTGGAAGTAGTTAGTTTGATGGTCGAGTAGTTGATTGATTAGATAGTGGGAGATCTGATTAGATAGTTTGAGATCAACAGCTTGATCTGTTGATTTGCTCATTTTATCGATCGGACAATTGATTGGTCTTTTGTGTACGTTATTAAAGACCAATAGTTGATGAGTGGTGAGTGGATGAACGGGTCAGATGAACAATTGATTAATCCAAAGCTCATAGAATGCTTTTATTGAATAGTAATTGTGTTAGTATATAGTAGATGTGTAACCCTATAAAGGTAGATTATTTTGATTCATTGATTTTTGTTTTTGTTCATCGATCGACTGGATGTTGATGGAGTGAATACCTCGTTTGATCGACTGGCTGACAAATTGACAGTTATGGTTAAACCTGCCCTCCTAGACTGTCCCCTTCCCACCCTCGCCCGGCATGCATATCTTGTCAGTTATTTCTGATTACTGCATTATTTTGAGAGGGTATATTATATTGAGAGGCTAATACTTTGTGCAATTAGTAGCGTTGTTTGTGTGGTCTGTCGATCAGCCTTTTTATCCTCTCCCCTTCTTGGTCATTTTGTTGGGTTTGTTGACTGACTGATTCTGTTATTAATGATCTGGATGATTAAATGATGAAGTAAGTGTGTAGCTGGCTGATAGGTTAATTAGGTAACTGAGTAATTGGTTGGATTATTGATTTTCTGATCAGTTGAATGATAGAATAATGAAAATATATTGATCAACATACAGTCTGATTATTTGACTGATTGAAGAACAAATCGGTTGATCGATTGATTTACTTGATATGTTTTTGCTTGTTGATTAGACGATCAATTAGTCAGATATGTTCACATAGTTTTTATGCATTGATAGATTGTATGACTGATTGATTAGCAGCATGACTGATTTCAATGCAGTGATTAATTGGTCAGTAATTTTGTTCATGATTTTTTTTAATTGATCGATGTTTTGATTGTTTAACAATTACGGCTGGATAAATCTTTAATTTCCCTCATTTTTATTAACATTATTGGATGTACTTGCTTCCTTGGACAGACCTTTTTTTCCATAAAACCTGTGTCACAGTGTATGCGATCTAAATGTAGCTGACTGGGTCTGTCTCTCTCGCTGTCTTGTTCCCTCCCCCCCCCTCTCTCTCTCTCTCTCTCTCTCTCTCTTACCGCTCTCCCTCTCCCCCCCTCCCTCCCCTTCTCTGTCTCTCTCTTCGTCTTGTTCCCGCCCTCCCTCTCTCTCTCTTCCCGCTCTCCCTCTCCCCCTCCCTCCCCTTCTCTGTCTCTGTCGCTCTCTGTCTTCTTCCCTCCCTCCCTCTCCTTCCCCCCTCTCTCTCTTTCTTCCCCTCCCTCCCTCTCTGTTTCTCAGTCTCTCTCTCTGCCCCTCCCACCCTCTCTCCTTCGCTCTATCTTTGTTCCAGTCCTCTTTACAGATTTGCCCACCCCTCCGGTTATCTCTTTCTTCCACTTATCACTTCATCCCTCCTGTTATATAATCTCTCTCTCTCTCTCTCCTTCCCTCTCTCTCTCTCTCTCTCTCTCTCTCTCTCTCTCTCTCCTTCTTCCCCCTTCTCTCGCTCTCCCTCCTTCTCCCCCCTCTCTCTTTATTTCTTTGATCATTCCTTCATTCCTTCTTTTTATCGGTTTTCTGTTTTTCTTTGTCCTTCCGTTTTCTACCCCTACCCCCTCTAGTGTTGCTTCTTCCCTCCCTCTCCCCCCCCCCCTCCACGCCACGCCTCCCTCACCGCGCACATTCAACAAACATCTCAAAATGGAAAAGGAAAAAATATATGGGAAGGGGGGTGGGGGAAGAGAACCAACCGTTAACGGGTGACCTATTGACTGATCAAGGTCGCAGGAGATTGACCAATGGTTGATCACGATTTGAACAGATGATAAGAGTTCATGTAGATTTCTCTAAGTCTCTCTCTCTCTCTCTGTGTCTCTCTCTGTCTGTTTGTCTCTGTCTGTCTGTCTGTCTGTCTGTCTGTCTGTCTCTCTCTCTCTCTCTCTCTCTCTCTCTCTCTCTCTCTTTTTCGAGCGCGCTGCGGGGGATGGGGAGAGACTTCTACACTGAGTCGATCGGTGTGACAATTCACCTTTTTTTTTTAACAGGCTATGTTTATGTTTCAATGCGACAGGCTATTTCTTGGGATTTGTCTAATGTGCATTTTACTGTCGATCGTTTGTTTGACTTCATTCCTAGTTTGTCAGTGGCTGGTTCATTCATGGTTTCATTTTACGCAATGTAATAGGATTTGTTTTTGATCGATTAACTGACTGGATGGCAAGTACAGTTGATGGAGACCCTAGATATTTAGTGTGTGTGTGTGTGTGTGGTGTGTGTGTGTGTGTGTGTGTGTGTGTGTGTGCGCGCGCGCGCGCGTGTGTGTATGTGTATGAGTGTGCCGCGTGCGTGCGTGTGTGAGTGTGTATGTTTCTTCATGTGTCTTATGTCACTGGTCACCGAAACGGTCAATGAGCTTTGGAAACCAGATTGAACCTTGTTGCTATGTTATTGTCAACATGTTATCGTTTCTAGCCATGTACATGTTTATTTGATATTAGAGGAAGACGCAGCGCTGTATTGACATGTCATCTTTACTATTCAGTTCTCCATGCCAAACGTTTATAGAAAAATATGCACGATCAGCACAAAAAGTCTGCTATTTATGGGAGTTACCACCTATTCATGGATGGAACGCTTAGATAATGAATGTTTCCGATTGCTGTCAGTTGTAAATATTATGAAGTTTGTGAAAGATCTGAACGCTATGACATGACTGCTCATAGAGACACTTCTTCTGCCGTGAATCAACGATCATCACCGGCACCTGAAACTTTTTTATTTGCTTCTTCTTTTTGTTCTTTTTTCCTTCTTTTTTTTTCCTCTAGAATTATTTAACCTTTTGTGATGTATGCGTGTGTGTTTTATGTCAAAAACTGCTTTTTGAAAACGATGGGCAATGTCTGTGAAAGAAACTTGTTTCTTTTGTTTCTTCTCAGTGAATTTCATCAAGTCGTAACATTTTCCTAATTGTTCCTAATTGCTGGAGCTTACAAACAAACTGTGAAAACTTGGACCTTCGTTATCCCATTTTTGACTCGATTCTTGAGCTTACAGCTGTTTTAGTAAAGAAAGGTATTACCAACCATGGATAGTATCACGATTTTGTCATTAAACTGCCAAGGTCTGGGAGACATGCATAAACGAAGAGATGTATTTCACTATCTAAAACAAAAAGATTCTCTATCTGTTGTCTCCAAGATACTCATTTCAATAATAAATTGGAAAAATATGTAAAATCTGAATGGGGATTTGAATGCTTCTTTGCGTCCCTTCGATCAAATGCAAGAGGAGTAGCTGTCCTGTTTTCAAACAACTTTGAATTTAAAATAAGAAATATATACCATGATGAAAATGGTAATTTCATGATTATATCTTTCTCTACAATGGAAAAGGAAATACTTTAAGTTAATGTTTATGGTCCGAATAGAGACGATCCATTGTTTTATAGAGTTTTAAAAGATAAAATCAAGAGTTATAAGAATCATAATATCATTGCAGTGGGGGACTGGAATATTGCGATAGATCCACATATCGATTGTTGTAATTATAATCAGAATAATAATCCTAAAGCTAGAGAAGAACTACAGAAAATGACTGAAGAATGTGGATTATCTGATGTTTAGAGGGAAAACAATCCAGAATGCAGACGCTATACCTGGAGAAAATTAACTCCTTTAACGCAAAGTAGGCTTGATTTTTTCTATTATCAGACACTTTGTTCTGGTGCTTTGCAAACACTGATATTCTTCCAGGATACCGTTCTGACCACTCCAAGGTAACATTAACGCTAAAATTCGGCAAAGCCGAACAAATGTATGATTTTTGGAAATTTAACTCCTCTTTACTTCGGGATAAATGCTACGTAGAAATAAATACATTCAGAATTTTTTTTATGTTATTAGTGAATATGCAACTGCTCACTACGACAGAACAACAATAAAGGATGTCCCTAAATCAGAAATACAGTTACAAATCTCCAACAAACTTTTCCTTGATTTTATGCTGATGAAAATCCGTGCAAAAACAGTTGCTTATGCTACTATGAAAAACAAGAAAATGAGAGACCATGAAAACAAACTAATAAAAGATATTGAAACATTAGAAAATACAGAAAATAAAACTGAAAATGAAATTATCATGCTTAAAGAAATGAATAAAGAACTCGAAGCCATACGAGAGAGGAGAATGGAAGGAGTATTGTTGAGATCAAAAGCCAGATGGATTGCAGAGGGGGAGAAGGTTTCGAAATATTTTTGTAATCTTGAGAAAAGAAATTATATTAGCAAACAGATGACAAGATTAGTAACTTAAGATGGACATTCCACTGAAAACCAGAAAGATATAATGAAAGAAGTTAAGTGTTTTTATGAAAACTTATACAAGGAAAAAGACGTAGAAGAATGTGAAATGTCGGACCTTATAAGAAATGTTCATAAACTATCGAAAGCGAAAGAAGAAGAGCAATTATAAGAAGGTGAAATTACTTTAGAGGAGGCAGGTTTTGCATTAAAAACATGCAGAACGGTAAAAGTCCAGGGACAGATGGATTTAGTGCAGAATTCTTTAAGTTTATTTTTTGGAAGCAGATAGGGCCTTTTGTAGTGAGAGCTTTAAATGAAGCATACAAGGATGGAGAACTGTCCACAACACAAAAAGAAGGATTGATCACTTGTATCCCGAAAGGTGATAAACCGAAAGATTATATTCAGAACTGGCTCCCTATATCTTTCCTGAATGTTGTCTATAAGATAGGTTCTTCATGCATTTCAAACAGAAAAAAGGGTTTTACCACAGTTGATAAATGAAGATCAGTCTGGTTTTATGGCCAACAGATACATAGGCGACAACTTGAGATTAATATACGATTTAATTACTTATTTAGATGCAAAGAATATTCCAGGTTTACTTCTAAGCATTGATTTTGAAAAAGCGCTTGATTCTTTAAGTTGGAAGTTTATGTTTAAGATCTTAAGAGGATATGGCTTTGGAGAAAGTATTTGTCGATGGATTGAGACGTTTTACAAAAATATAAAGTCAACAGCTATTGTTAATGGAAATACTTCCCAGTGGTTTCAGGTAGAAAGAGGATGCAGACAAGGAGACCCACTTTCCCCATATTTGTTTATTCTTTGTGCGGAAATTTTGGCAATAATATTAAGGAAGAGGAATTGATTAAAGGAATTAATATCGGTGACACTGAACACAAAATTTCTCAGTTTGCCGATGATACTCAGTTGTTATTTAATGTAAGAGATAAAACTTCATTTTAAAAAACTATACTGCTACTTGATCGCTTTGGTAGAGTGTCAGGACTGCATATGAACAGTAGTAAAACACAAGCAGTATAGTTAGGAAGCAAGAAAAGATCACAAGTAACTTACTCTCCCCACTTAAAAATGATATGGAATCCTCCTAGATTCAAGATACTTGGTACGAAAAATTTTCTGAAGTTAAAATACTGTTAAAGATTTGGTTGCAACGAACCATTACCCCAACAGGTAGAGTAGCTGTTCTGAAATCGCTTGTTTTGTCCAAATTAATACACTTATGGATATTACTCCCAGAACCACCAGACTACTTCATAGGAAACCTCCAGAAACTGTGCTTTCAGTTTGTCTAGAATGGAAAACAAGATGAAATTAGTCCGAAAACTTCTATCAAAACAACGAAACAGGGTGGACTAAATATACCTGACATAAGGAAATATATCTGTGCTTTGAAACTGTCATGGATTAAAAAACTGAAAACCACAAACCATAAATGGAAATGTCTAGCAACAGAAATATGCCCGATTCTTTCGTTTCTAGAATACTATGGAACAGCTTTTGATTTTAAGCATAAAAACATGAACACTTTTTGGATGCATGTACTAAAAGCATATAAGCTATTCAATCTTAATGTAAAACCCAAAACTTGGAAGGAATTGCTTTCTGAACCGATTTTCTACGACGAAAACGTAAAGATTGGTAATGTAGTAATTAAACATAATAAACTGATAAGAAAAGGAGTGTACGCCATAAAACATTTTCTCAAGACTAATGGAGAATTTATGACATTTGAGGAATTTTCATCAAATAATGGATGCAAGATTGATTTTGTCACGTTTAATGGTATTATATCAGCATACAGAATATATCAGAATAAGTGGAATAAAACGAAATACAGACAATAACAGAGTTTTGGACATACCAAATGCATTAAGACATATTTATAAGATATCAAAAGGATCAAAATTACTCTATGAAATTTTAACACAAGACAGTGTCAGACCTAATTATTGTTTGAAATGGACACAAAAATTAAATGTTGATATTCCGTGGAAAGGGGTGTTCCTTAAAATTCATAAAACTAAAGATGCTAGATTAAAGTGGTTACAGACTAGAATTGTTCACAGAATTATTGCAACAAATGTTGTTTTAAGTGCAATGGGGGTATCTGCTGCAGCAAACTGTTCGTTATGTAATGAAGCAAGAGACTCTATTGAACATTCTTTCTGGAGTTGTAAATATATTAGATGTTTTTGGACCTCTTTGGAAAAAATGTTCAATGAAAATGTAAAAATGTTTATGATTTAAAGATTTCACGTGAAGTGGTACTTTTTAATGTGGATAACCATACTAATACAGATAGTATTTTTGACTTTATAATAAATGTTTGCCAAACAGTATATATACAAATGTATATTAGAAAAATGCCCACCTAACTTAACTATCTTCAGAAGCAGCTGAATAAAAGATAATATATAGAACAATATAATGCGAATATTAATGATAATGTGTCTAGGTTTACTACAGAATGGAACTTTTATACACCTTTGCTTGTCACTGTATAATTGATATATGTATGTGTATATATATGTATGTGTATGCATGTGTGTATATATGTGTGTATATATGTATGTATATATATATGTATATACATACATGCATATACATATATATATGTATATATATATATATATATATATATGTGTGTGTGTGTGTGTGTGTGTGTGTGTGTGTGTGTGTATGTGTGTAATGCTGAACAATTAAGTAGTGGGGGAAAACAAGTGCAGGCTATATATATATATATATATATATATTTATATATTTATATATATATATATATATATATATGTTCAATCAGCTATCGTAAGAGCAAGTCAAAATGTTTTGTATACTCCATGCCCATTTGCACATGTTTTCGCCACCCCCACCCCCCTTTTTCCCCCCAACTTGATAATCATGCTGTTCTTGTCATTGTTGTAGGTATTGTTGTTATTATTGAGATGCTATTACTGTTACTATTACTATTGATGATGTTGTTATTTTCAGGAGTATGATAATCTTAGATTCTCCCCTTTCGTATATGCTCCCTTCCCCTTTTCCCCCACCACCCACTCCATGTTCTCCTCTCCCGTTTCTTTCTTCATTTATGTGTGTGTGTTATTGTTTTTAAAAAATGCAATAAAATGTTTATTACAAAAACAAATTCAAATTACCTACAATGATATGTTACGTCCTAGATCGAAGGTAAAAGTCGAATGACCCATAATGCCTCGTGTTGACTCAAGTCAAGATTAAAGTCCATGTAACCTAGAATGGGCTGTGGCTGTGGGCAGGGGTTTGGAATGAGTGTGGGTACAGTGCCACTGAGGTGGCATAGAAGATGGACTATAATGGACTATAATGATCAGACATTCGTTAAAGTCTATTCAAATGTAAAGTGAACTGGTGTCGTATAATATCTGGGAACCGTGATATCTGGGAACACATTCCCAGATTTACCATGATATCTGGGAACGCGTTCCCAGATTTACCGTGATATCTGGGAACGCGTTCCCAGATTTCCTGAACTTCCAATCGTGAAATCTGGGAACTTTGTGAAAATCATGCCAAGAAATTAATGAAAAAAAAGTGACAAGAAGGCCAAAGATCTCAATTGCACCTAAATAAATTGTTTCCTACCTTATCTCGAAAATCCATTCTTTTTTCGTCTTCTTTCTGCCCTTCTGAGCTCTGAAAGACCACGTTCCCAGACATCACGGGCCTTTCCAGATATCACAGTACATTCTGGGAACGCGTTCCCCAAAAATCTGTAATATCTGGGAAGCCTTCCCAGATATCACGTTCCCAGATTTCACGCGACACCGAGCCAGCAATCAAAAGATAACTGACCAAAATGGGACTTGGTGAACCAAAATGAAGTTAAAGGCTGCAAGACCTTAAATTGATCGTTTTCATGTAGATCGGTGTGTAAAGTCTTTGAGACTGAATGTAGTTCATTGCATCACAAATTCATGCTGAGTATCTATAGACCCAGGAAAAGGAAAATGTGACCAAAGAGCAGTGGTAACAGAATGACCCAATGTGTCACCTAGGTCACTCAGATCAGGGTCTAGAGCCAACACACTTCTGCACGATAGGTCAAATGATATTTATTAGTGATGGGGTGACCCAAATTAGGGGATATTTGGACAAACTGAATCACGGTGACTCAGATTCCTGTAAAAAAGATTTGACGTTATGTTGATATAGTTTTTTTTCATGGTAATCCACATTAAGGTGTAAGGCACAGGTACACATCTGTGTCTCTGAAAAATACCCTGTGGCAGAATATATCTTAAACACACACACACACACACACACACACACACACACACACACACGCACGCACGCACGCACGCACGCACGCACGCACGCACGCACGCACGCACGCACGCACACACACACACACACACACACACACCACGCACGCTCGCATACGCGCCAACACACACACACACACACACACACACACACACACACACACACACACACACACATACACAAACACGCACACACACGCTCGCGTGCGCACGCATATACATACACATGTACGCGCGCACACACACACACACACACACACACACACACACACACACACACACACACACACACACACACACACACAGAGGGGGAGGGAGAGAAGTGTCTATGTTTCAGAAACGCAAACAAAGACAAGCAGGAAGAATGGCCTGTAATGAAGACTGGGAGGAAAGGTGGTTTTGTTCCGACAAGGAAAATAAAGGCCGTGACGATGGATGGACATATTGTTTTAAGAAAAAAAAATGAAGACTGGAAGAAAGGGAGTCTATGTTTCATTAAACGAGTGAAGAATGAAGGAAAGAGTGGCCATGTTTAAGAAAAAAACAAAAAAAAAACAAATGAAGACTGCACGGACGAATGGTCATATTTCAGTTAAGAAAAAAAAAGAAAAAAAATAGACAAAAGTGTTGCTAGTTTCAGTACAACAAACAAAGACTTCTACCTGTTCTGTAGCCTCCTTGATTGGGATGGAGGGTATCTCTATATTCAAGGTCTCTTGAGAGTTTTCTTGCTATGATTCCTTCTATGAGCTTTCCTACAATATTTTGCAAAGTGAGTATGCGGTAGCCATGTAGCCAATGATGATCTTCTAGTTTTGGTAAATCCTTCAGGTAACTGTGTGTCCAGTCTTCTTGGGCTTAGCCTTTATCGAAGCTGTCCTGGTAGAGACTGAAGAAATGGGGTCTGTCCTCTTCTGAGTGCTGTTTGATATCTGGATGACGTACATCATCTGGAGCTGAAGCACCATCTTTAGTGCATTCAGTTATTGCTTCATCCGGTTCAGGTGCTGTGTTTCTTCAATTCCATTTTGAACTAGATGTTGATTTAACTTGGTCAACTATTTCTTCTTTTCCTCCAATTTTTTTCCGATCAGTCTGTTCCATACAAGGTTTCCATGGAGCAGACCCTTCATTCTTATTTGTCTTGAGAGTTGTGCTCACATCGGCATCTAGGATATCTGGGTGGCGTTTGTAAGTTTTCTTTCCATGCGATGACAAAACTGCCAGAACTGAGTGAATGTTGTGTCATAATTAAGTGACTCACAACATTGTTGACATTTAGCTCCTTTCGCTTCTTTGGCCATTCTTTTGAATTGTTCAGCCTTTTAATTCACGTCTGTTACAATGGCTAGATCAGGGCAAGCTTTTCTTCTTTCTTTCTGCCAATCTATCTCAGTCTTGCATTTCTTTTTCCAAGTTGTTTCTTTGTCTATATTCCAACAAAGGGGTTGAACGATGTGTTTGGTTTTAGTATTGTTTCTTTTCCATCTTCTACTCCTTAAGTTTCCTATGGTATTTCGTTCACTTCTGACAGAATAAAAGGGTCCTTTTCTTTTGTTTGTTTTAATATTGATAATTTCTGTAAACTGAATACAACAGGAAAATGGTCACTTCCATGAGGTAGAAGTACTCATGCCTGCTGTGAATTTTGGTGCAATGAGTGCGAAGTCAATGACACTCTCAGTGTTATCCTAACATCCTATATGTGTTGGAGATGATGTTGTAAGTGCGCCGACATCCAGCCCACAATTTTGAGGGTGCATTAAGATCTCCACAAATATAACAGAGCTTCCAAATTTATCTTCTATGTCCTCCATTTTTGATGAGCGGGAACCTGGATGTATATATACATTGACGAGTACAAGGATTTTCTTGTTACCATTAGGTCTTTTGCAGCCTCACACCCATTAGGTCACATGTGCTGCTGAATGATTTTTCCAAAAATATCCTGGGCAATTTGTTTTTCAAACTTTTTTTTAAACAGTAAACAAGTTGGGCATTTTTTGCTCCCACAAGAAAACCTAACACAGAGTAACCTTCACCCAAGACTGGCACAGCCTTTTAAACTTGAATAAAGTCAGACAAATACATAGACGAACAATCTAATAGTGGGGGAAAAACAAGCGCAGGCCAACAACTGAACTATCTTCATAGTAATGACTTGGCAAAGATTTGGACTTAAAGGGGGGGGGGGGGGGGGGGGGCGGAATTTGAAGATGGAGAAACTGGGAACATGAAATTAAGAAAATATGTTACAGATATGAAAACTCTTCACTAGCTGCATAAGGGAACCATCGCAATCCCTTTTGAAGGCAGATATATTTGTATTGCCTGCTCCGAGGCCTTTCGTCCGCTGGGTCGGACCCATCAGGGAGACACGGCTGGTTGTGTCTGCGCTCCTGGCGTCAAATAGAGACACACCACAGTCCATAATACTGTGGTGTTCTCACCACCAAGAGTGCAAAAAAGAATCCAATAGCACCCCCAAAGCAGCCAGCGAAGAGTAGTAAATGAAACCAAACGAAAGTGTGGGGAGGAAAAAAGTTGCTGAAAAACTAAAGACATTATGCAAACAGTATAAAATAAAGGGGACAATCTTTGAGCCTACACTTGAGGATCCACCCAAAGATGCAAGGGAGATCAAAAGGCAAACACACAGACGGACAGAAACAAACACAAATAACCTCAATTTAATCAAAACAAAATCGTAAATGAAATGAGGCAGGGAACAGTAAACGATAAACAGTAAACAAGTTGGGCATTTTCTGCTCCCACAAGAAAACCTAACACAGAGTAACCTTCACCCAAGACTGGCACAGCCTTTTAAACTTGAATAAAGTCAGACAAATACATAGACGAACAATCTAATAGTGGGGGGAAAAACAAGCGCAGGCCAACAACTGAACTATCTTCATAGTAATGACTTGGCAAAGATTTGGACTTAAGGAGGGGGGGGGGGGGGGCGGAATTTGAAGATGGAGAAACTGGGAACATGAAATTAAGAAAATATGTTACAGATATGAAAACTCTTCACTAGCTGCATAAGGGAACCATCGCAATCCCTTTTGAAGGCAGATATATTTGTATTGCCTGCTCCGAGGCCTTTCGTCCGCTGGGTCGGACCCATCAGGGAGACACGGCTGGTTGTGTCTGCGCTCCTGGCGTCAAATAGAGACACACCACAGTCCATAATACTGTGGTGTTCTCACCACCAAGAGTGCAAAAAAGAATCCAATAGCACCCCCAAAGCAGCCAGCGAAGAGTAGTAAATGAAACCAAACGAAAGTGTGGGGAGGAAAAAAGTTGCTGAAAAACTAAAGACATTATGCAAACAGTATAAAATAAAGGGGACAATCTTTGAGCCTACTGTTTGCATAATGTCTTTAGTTTTTCAGCAACTTTTTTCCTCCCCACACTTTCGTTTGGTTTCATTTACTACTCTTCGCTGGCTGCTTTGGGGGTGCTATTGGATTCTTTTTTGCACTCTTGGTGGTGAGAACACCACAGTATTATGGACTGTGGTGTGTCTCTATTTGACGCCAGGAGCGCAGACACAACCAGCCGTGTCTCCCTGATGGGTCCGACCCAGCGGACGAAAGGCCTCGGAGCAGGCAATACAAATATATCTGCCTTCAAAAGGGATTGCGATGGTTCCCTTATGCAGCTAGTGAAGAGTTTTCATATCTATAACATATTTTCTTAATTTCATGTTCCCAGTTTCTCCATCTTCAAATTCCGCCCCCCCCCCCCCCCCCCCTCCTTAAGTCCAAATCTTTGCCAAGTCATTACTATGAAGATAGTTCAGTTGTTGGCCTGCGCTTGTTTTTCCCCCCACTATTAGATTGTTCGTCTATGTATTTGTCTGACTTTATTCAAGTTTAAAAGGCTGTGCCAGTCTTGGGTGAAGGTTACTCTGTGTTAGGTTTTCTTGTGGGAGCAAAAAATGCCCAACTTGTTTACTGTTTATCGTTTACTGTTCCCTGCCTCATTTCATTTACGATTTTGTTTTGATTAAATTGAGGTTATTTGTGTTTGTTTCTGTCCGTCTGTGTGTTTGCCTTTTGATCTCCCTTGCATCTTTGGGTGGATCCTCAAGCGTAGGCTCAAAGATTGTCCCCTTTATTTTATACTGTTTGCATAATGTCTTTAGTTTTTCAGCAACTTTTTTCCTCCCCACACTTTCGTTTGGTTTCATTTACTACTCTTCGCTGGCTGCTTTGGGGGTGCTATTGGATTCTTTTTTGCACTCTTGGTGGTGAGAACACCACAGTATTATGGACTGTGGTGTGTCTCTATTTGACGCCAGGAGCGCAGACACAACCAGCCGTGTCTCCCTGATGGGTCCGACCCAGCGGACGAAAGGCCTCGGAGCAGGCAATACAAGTATATCTGCCTTCAAAAGGGATTGCGATGGTTCCCTTATGCAGCTAGTGAAGAGTTTTCATATCTGTAACATATTTTCTTAATTTCATGTTCCCAGTTTCTCCATCTTCAAATTCCGCCCCCCCCCCCCCCTCCTTAAGTCCAAATCTTTGCCAAGTCATTACTATGAAGATAGTTCAGTTGTTGGCCTGCGCTTGTTTTTCCCCCCACTATTAGATTGTTCGTCTATGTATTTGTCTGACTTTATTCAAGTTTAAAAGGCTGTGCCAGTCTTGGGTGAAGGTTACTCTGTGTTAGGTTTTCTTGTGGGAGCAAAAAATGCCCAACTTGTTTACTGTTTATCGTTTACTGTTCCCTGCCTCATTTCATTTACGATTAAACTTTTTTTTATTAGTCTTCGTCTATCATGCTTTTGAAAGATTATGAAGTTATCCAAATGTAATGGTCTGCGGGTGATACTTTTAGCTACTTGTAGACACAGAACATCAAAGTCACATGCTAGATTTCCAATTGTTGAAATCCTCCTCTTTTTGGCAGTTTCAAGTACAAATCCCGAAATATTTCTTGGATAGTCTTTCAACTTTTGATACTTACTTTCTTACCTACCTGTGTTCTTCTCCCATTTCTTTTGGTACGCCAACTTGAGGGGATCCAGTTTTAAGTCCCAAAATGTGCACCCGATAATCCTCCAGGTCAAGCGAGACAAGTTTTTATTTAGAATCCATTAAAAGGAATTCTAGTGGTGAGGAATCGTTAGCGGTCACCCCGACAGAGCTTCGTATCAGGAAAGGGCAATGGATGTTCGTGCATGTCGGAAATTGTCACACCCTGCATTTGCAAACACTCAATCACAAACGCAGCATGTTTACTCCATACGCATGCATCCACTCCATTCATTCAAAGGACAGACTGAGGAAACAAGAATTCACTTTTTCACTTTTAATGTGCCCCCTTTCCCAATCACAACAAAGAATTCTACAACAACAACAATATCACACATACTAGCATTTTTTTCAATGTTCATGTTGAATTATTAAGCAAACATTTTAAATCACATTTCCACTCATTTCGTATACATTTCCAACCCCTTTGTTCTATTTCTCTTTTTATATTGATAATACTGGATACGAAAATTCTTTGTTAAGACCCAGTCGCCGGAGGTAGGTTCGTTCCACTGGTTGGATGCTGAGGTTTTCTGGAAAGAAACCCCAAGTCCTATCTTAGCTTAAGGACATATCAGTTTGAATCACTTTTTTTCTTTAGACATTATACCACGAAACACAGTAACACACCATACTCGCGAATTCGTAGCATTGTTTCCAGTACATTCCTACCTACAGTTGGGGATTCGAAGTGAAAACTTTACAAAAATATTAATCCTAAGAAACGATTTGATTTTTTTTAAACCAGTTACGCGTTTTCATAAAAATGCTTCTCGTTACACAATGTCATTCCTTTTTTTTTTTATTAATCACATCAATCGTTTACATTTACTTATGAATAATTTTGCTTTTCTCTTTATGCATCTATTTTTTATTCCCCAAAAGATTGTGACAAACAGAATCCCTAGTGGACTTTTGTCTGCACTACATCGACCACTCTCTGGTCGTACGAAAAACTACGTTTTCCTTTTCAACCCCTAAGGCTGAGAAATATCTACCGGCTTGACCCAAGCCAAGCTACCTATCCTCCTGTCTGGCAACTCCTGGTCTGCCATACAGATCGGGAGCACACCCGTCCTACCAACAGTGAGCTTCTCTCACTCATCACGTGCCTCAGCGTCCAATCAACAACAAGAAAAGGTCAGCGATTCAAACACCGTTCACATGTGGTCTAACATTCTTGTCAAAAGTTCTCGCCCCTCAAAATCGCTACCTGCACATATCTTTTGTCATGACAGAAATGCCCGCACACATGAAAGTCATCAGCGTAGTGTCGCCCTAGGGCCACACTGTATATAGTTCGAGACTGTTTATCCCAAAAGCCATTCATCCGATTGGTACTATATGAAAACCTTGGGACTGGAGGAGATCGACTCTTAAACAGAAGGTGATCACTGGGGACATAATGGTAGAAAGTATGCATCCTTAAGTTGTTATTTGTGTTTGTGTTTGATTTTTTCTTTCTGATTATGTTGTTTTAGGCTCCCTGTAGAACTAAACAACCGGCCAAATGAAAATTAAGAGCATGACAAAAATTTAGATTGCATGCCTGTCTCCCATTTTTGTATGCAGTTCTTCAAACCGGGCTATGCAGACGAGCTGATTGTTACAGATTTTTATTACACTTGTGATCGACAAGCCGAATGTGGCTGCCATTGTTCTCCATCACAAGCCGGAAATGACTTTTGACTGAATGTTCCCCACTGGCTGTAGGGCTTGATGACTTACACACATTTTGTATAGATCCATACATTTTGTATAGATCCATACATTTTGTTTTAGTTATATAACTCTTCATTGCTATTTTGTTTTATCTTACCATTCATAAAGATTGAGTGTGTGTGTGTGTGTGGGGGGGGGGGGGGGGGGGGGTTACTGCTTCTAGAACTGTTTTGTATTTTTTTTTAGTAATTTACTGAAATGTCTAGCTATGGCTGTTATGTTCTAAATCATCATTCATCTGGCTTTCTCTTGTTTCCATTTAATGCTTCATTGACAATACCAGCCAGCACAAGATAACAGAACTTTTGCTGATCAAGTTGATCTGCCTTCACAACTGACTTTCTTTGTCTTACAGAATAGGCTGATGAGCTGGATCACCATCTTCCAAAACTCTGCTCGCACCTTGCTCCCACTTAGGCAATACACGCAGAAGTTGTTGGTGCTGTCGCAGTGCCATATCTAGATTTGTATGGATTTCACAAGAAGAATAATTCCAACCATGACTGGGTCTAATGTAAATGAAATGCTGTCACAGGTGCAGTCACAATAACAAATGCCACACTTAAAAGTCACGGTCAGTGAAGACACCTTCTGTTTCCTAGAATCCTGACTGGCTGCTTGTACAGGCTTTTGCTTGTTCGAACAAATTCCTCTAGTGTCCGGAGAAGAACACTGTTGCTGATGACCGACAAAACAAAGAGAAGAAAGGAGGAGAAAATGCTGTCTATCAAAAGCGCGAGTTCCTTCTAAAACCATCGTTAGCTTTCTGACACTGCACCAGGACAGCAGTCATGGGTCTTACAGCAATCTTTGCCGACCGACTTCAAGATCATATCCATAGAGAACGTGACAGTTGGTGAGGGAGATAATGAAGACCAACAAACCAGCAACGACTCGTGGCGTTCTCTTCGCCCGGGGCACAGAGACTGTTCGTTGTATGGTAATGGACACGAGGAACTATGGAGTCAGTAGATTTACTAATTGTATACACTTTACATGTCCAGGAACTCAGGCTGCTGAAGAACGATTATACTGTGTCCTTTTTGTCTTCATACTGCTCACTGAGAAAACAGACATGTATAAGGTAGCATGATTCAGCTGAGTTGTCATGCTGGATTTAGACTGACGTCTTAGTCTGCACCCGGAATCGACTTCCGCATGTCACATTTCATGATATCCGATTCAGCTGACCGTGGTGTCGTTCAAATGTGTGTGTTTGCGCGCGTGCGCGCGCGCCGCATATATGTGGGAGTACAAAAAGCACAACAGGGTAAAGAACCTGCGGTATGTTCTCTGAAAAAGCAAACATGAATGTGCCTGTATGTGAGCACGAGCACGGTTGTATTTGTACACGCGCGCGCGCACGCGCGAGCACACACATACATACACACACAAGCACGCATGCATGCGCACATACACACACATACACACACACACATGGACGCACGCACACACGGACGCACGCACGCATGCACGCACACACACACACACACACACACACACACACACACACACACACACACACACACATATATATATATATATATATATATATACATGAACAAAACAAGGCAAAGAACAACAAGTTCCGTTTGATACCCAAATTTTCGGCACAAGGCCTTCCTCCGGGGAGTTTATTGCGACTAACTGACAAAAACGTCTCTCACACATGTTACTGTGTTCATCCGAAATTTCACTGGCGCTCTGCACGTGCAACACCCCAACCATTGAAAAAGCGATCACACCCAACCACACATATACATAAATATATACACATATATACACTGCAGATATGAATGCTTATCTCCCCCTATTTCTTCAATCTAAGACATAAGAGCAAGCTTTGTTTGTTATATATATATATATATGTATATATATATATAGTTTTCAGAAAACCCTGTTATATGTCTGACTCCGCACCTAGCCGTAGAAGGGGCAAGGGTAGTTTCATGTAGGAATATAATGATAACAAGTAAAGAAATCCACATGCCCGTGCCTGTTTCTTCCACTTTATTTCATTTTCAAATTTTCGGCTTTTCAGCCTTCGTCAGGAATCCCTGTACACAGGTCAGCTCTGTCTTTTCTCAAAACATATCACTGACTAAAGACAATAAAATGGAGCAAATCAAAAATACAGCTGAGTACATGTTCATAGCTTGACTAAGTGCATAGGCCATCATCCTAGACATGGGTTTTCAGATCTACTCACACACACACACACACACACACACACACACACACACACACACCACACACACACACACATATATATATATATATATATGTGTGTGTGTGTGTGTGTGTGTGTGTGTGTGTGTGTGTGTGTGTGTGTGTGTGAATATATAATAATAATTATAATAATGAATACTTATATAGCGCCTATTCTCGGCTAGAGACCAAGCTCTAAGCGCTTTACAATCAACACTCGTTTACACAACGGGCTGCCTACCTGGGTAGTGCCGACTGAAGAGCTGCCAGCTGGCGCTTCATTCAGTCTTTCCCGTGTCATCCAGTCAATATCGTTCAATATCGTTCACTCAGTTTCTTTACTTCCTTCATTCTTTCCATTTCTTACGCAGGGTGCATGCTGTGTGTAACGTGTCATCCATACCAACGGCCAAACTGGCCTACTCTTCCGAAAGTTGGTGATGGGATTTTACATGTGTGCAAGATATTATGTGTGCGTCCACACACGGAACCTGGGTTTATAGTCTCATTCGAAGGACTGTATGGGAAATGGAGTCAGAACTAATGTTAACTCCGAGGGAAAAATCCCCCTGTACCGAAACGCCCCGGCGGAGATTCAAACCCGCAACCCCAGGATCACCAAGATTACGAGTCAGGCGCTCTACCAATATATAGATGACTACACACACACACACACACACACACACACACACACACACACACACACACACACACACACACACGCATGCGCGCGCGCGCAAACACACACACACACACACACACACACACACACACACACACACACACACACACACACACACACACACTGATTTATACTCAATGGATGTGCACAAATATGCATACATGAAACATCATATTATAGTCTGAGAAACATATGACTAACAAAGCATTCAATGTCTTTCTTGACATCCATTTAACAATAAATGTATGAAGGAAACTAAATGTGAAAATATGTTTCAGCGTGTTTTTACTAGGTAACCGAGTGTGTACCAGAATATTGTCTCAGTAGTGCACTATGTTTATCACGTCCTTCAGAAACTGCCTCATCCTCGTTTCAGTGTAGTGCATCTTCAGGGTGCCACAGGTCCTATAAGGAGTTGCACGTGCTGTCCTAGGTAAGTCTTCTTCTAGGATAGGTATTAGCCAGTCCTTTGGTCAAGTCCAGTTTTGAGAAGGATTTATTTCAGTTTTTGAAACAATTCTTCAGCCAAAAATTTGCGTTTTTTGATTGAAAACTTTCAGCTTGTTTAGTTTCTGGTAATCCATACAATGCAGTTTGTGCCATGCCTTTTCTTAACAGTCATAATGAGGAAAGCATATGACAAATACTTCCATCAATATCATGTCTGGTGTTCCTCATTCCTCATCCAGTCATTACCCACCAACAGTACCATAGACATCAGTGTTCCTGATTCTCCACCCAGTCATCAATCACCAACAGTACCACAGACATCAGTGTTCCTGATTCTCCACCCAGTCATCAATCACCAACAGTACCACAGACATCAGTGTTCCTCACTCTCCACCCAGTCATCATTCACCAACAGTACCACAGACATCAGTGTTCCTGATTCTCCACCCAGTCATCAATCACCAACAGTACCACAGACATCAGTGTTCCTGATTCTCAACCCAGTCATCAATCACCAACAGTACCACAGACATCAGTGTTCCTGATTCTCCACCCAGTCATCAATCACCAACAGTACCACAGACATCAGTGTTCCTGATTCTCCACCCAGTCATCAATCACCAACAGTACCACAGACATCAGTGTTCCTGATTCTCCACCCAGTCATCAATCACCAACAGTACCACAGACATCAGTGTTCCTGATTCTCCACCCAGTCATCAATCACCAACAGTAACACAGACATCAGTGTTCCTGATTCTCCACCCAGTCATCAATCACCAACAGTAACACAGACATCAGTGTTCCTGATTCTCCACCCAGTCATCAATCACCAACAGTAACACAGACATCAGTGTTCCTGATTCTCCACCCAGTCATCAATCACCAACAGTACCACAGACATCAGTGTTCCTGATTCTCTACCCTCTCATCATTCACCAACAGTAACACAGACATCAGTGTTCCTGATTCTTCACCCTCTCATCATTCACCAACAGTAACACAGACATCAGTGTTCCTGATTCTCTACCCTCTCATCATTCACCAACAGTAACACAGACATCAGTGTTCCTGATTCTCTACCCTCTTATCATTCACCAACAGTAACACAGACATCAGTGTTCCTGATTCTCTACCCTCTCAATCATTCACCAACAGTAACACAGACATCAGTGTTCCTGATTCTCTACCCTCTCATCATTCACCAACAGTAACACAGACATCAGTGTTCCTGATTCTCTACCCTCTCATCATTCACCAACAGTAACACAGACATCAGTGTTCCTGATTCTCTACCCTCTCATCATTCACCAACAGTAACACAGACATCAGTGTTCCTGATTCTCCACCCTCTCATCATTCACCAACAGTAACACAGACATCAGTGTTCCTGATTCTCTACCCTCTCATCATTCACCAACAGTAACACAGACATCAGTGTTCCTGATTCTCTACCCTCTCATCATTCACCAACAGTAACACAGACATCAGTGTTCCTGATTCTCCACCCTCTCATCATTCACCAACAGTAACACAGACATCAGTGTTCCTCACTCTCTCACCCAGTCATCAATCACCAACAGTACCACAGACATCAGTGTTCCTCACTCTCCACCCAGTCATCAATCACCAACAGTACCACAGACATCAGTGTTCCTGATTCTCCACCCAGTCATCAATCACCAACAGTAACACAGACATCAGTGTTCCTGATTCTCTACCCTCTCATCATTCACCAACAGTAACACAGACATCAGTGTTCCTGATTCTCCACCCAGTCATCAATCACCAACAGTAACACAGACATCAGTGTTCCTGATTCTCCACCCAGTCATCAATCACCAACAGTACCACAGACATCAGTGTTCCTCACTCTCCACCCAGTCATCAATCACCAACAGTAACACAGACATCAGTGTTCCTCACTCTCCACCCAGTCATCAATCACCAACAGTACCACAGACATCAGTGTTCCTGATTCTCAACCCAGTCATCAATCACCAACAGTACCATAGACATCAGTGTTCCTGATTCTCAACCCAGTCATCAATCACCAACAGTACCACAGACATCAGTGTTCCTGATTCTCAACCCAGTCATCAATCACCAACAGTACCACAGACATCAGTGTTCCTGATTCTCCACCCAGTCATCAATCACCAACAGTACCACAGACATCAGTGTTCCTGATTCTCCACCCAGTCATCAATCACCAACAGTACCACAGACATCAGTGTTCCTGATTCTCCACCCAGTCATCAATCACCAACAGTACCACAGACATCAGTGTTCCTGATTCTCCACCCAGTCATCAATCACCAACAGTACCACAGACATCAGTGTTCCTGATTCTCTACCCTCTCATCATTCACCAACAGTAACACAGACATCAGTGTTCCTGATTCTCAACCCAGTCATCATTCACCAACAGTACCACAGACATCAGTGTTCCTCATTCTCCACCCAGTCATCAATCACCAACAGTACCACAGACATCAGTGTTCCTGATTCTCCACCCAGTCATCAATCACCAACAGTACCACAGACATCTGTGTTCCTGATTCTCAACCCAGTCATCATTCACCAACAGTACCACAGACATCAGTGTTCCTGATTCTCAACCCAGTCATCATTCACCAACAGTACCACAGACATCAGTGTTCCTGATTCTCCACCCAGTCATCAATCACCAACAGTACCACAGACATCAGTGTTCCTGATTCTCCACCCTCTCATCATTCACCAACAGTACCACAGACATCAGTGTTCCTGATTCTCCACCCAGTCATCAATCACCAACAGTACCACAGACATCAGTGTTCCTGATTCTCCACCCAGTCATCAATCACCAACAGTACCACAGACATCAGTGTTCCTCATTCTCCACCCAGTCATCAATCACCAACAGTACCACAGACATCAGTGTTCCTCATTCTCCACCCAGTCATCAATCACCAACAGTACCACAGACATCAGTGTTCCTGATTCTCCACCCAGTCATCAATCACCAACAGTACCACAGACATCAGTGTTCCTCATTCTCCACCCAGTCATCAATCACCAACAGTACCACAGACATCAGTGTTCCTCATTCTCCACCCAGTCATCAATCACCAACAGTAACACAGACATCAGTGTTCCTCACTCTCCACCTAGTCACCAGTCACAAACGTTGGTGAGGAAGAGGTACGTGAACAATCATTGCAGACTTAAGTGGGTACTCCTTCTCCACCCTGTCATCAGCCAGCAGCAATACTGAGGAACAGCTACGTCTGAAACATTCACTCCAGAATGTCTCTCACAGACCGTATTGCTCCCTCACGTACAAGTGGGATGTTTCTTAATTGAGCAAAATCATTTCTCAAATAGGTTACTTTTGTAAACATTTCCTATGAGGATACTCATCAAAATACCCCAGCCAGAACATGTCTGGTTCTCAGTCTGACTAAGCTTACGATTTGCGCTGTAGTTAGTCTCCATCGAGGACCATCGCAGTCTTTCAGCCAGTAGTGATCCACTGTATGTTGGTTTGATAACGTGATGTTGCTTGAATAAGAGTAGCGCGTTGCAGCTGATTGCCATGGTTTTCCAATTGGTAAACCAAAATGAATTTGTTTGAATTCCAAGTTTCTAAGTAAAGCATATTGGTCTGTATCAGCGTTATACCATTTAAACAATAAAGTGTTCAATCAAGACATTCTAGCCTCTACAATACCACGGAAATTGTTCCTTTCATAAATAAAATCACTACTGTTACTCATGTGCATGGGGACAATTTTTTGGCAGAACTGTATGCTGCAGGAGCTAGTTATAGCACAGTTAACCAAGCTAGGAGTGCTGCTTCAGCATTCCTTTATCCTGACAACGCAGACAACGTAGATCAACACCCTGTAATCTGTAAAATTGTCAAAGGTGTCTTCAACAGTAGACCATCACTCTCAAAGTACTGTGACACATGGGAGGTAGACACAGTCATTGATATGTTGATACAGTGGCCAGATGCAGAACAGCTCAGCTTTCTGAGACTCACTCTTAGAACTCTTTTGTTACTTGCTTTACTCTCTGGTCAGAGAGGACAAGCTCTTCATAGTTCTACTGTTTATGGTGTAAAACTCCATGACTCTAAATGTGTACTTGCATATAGCTTTTTTTTTTTTAAACAAAACAAACCAGGGACTCCTTGAGTCATACCTTGTTTTGAAAACAAGAGATTGTGTCTGGTTCATCACTTTCGACAGTATTTTTTAAAAAAATCTGCCCACTACGATCTGGGAAAGCACTATTCATCAACTGCATAAAGCCTTTCGGACCCGTGAAAACAGACACCATTTCTCGTTGGATGAAAGATGTGCTGCTTATGGCAGGAATAGACATATCGAAGTGCTCAGCTCACAGCACTCGGGTTGCTAGTACTTCTGCAGCATTAATCAGAGGTGTGCCAATACACAGCATCCTTCAAGCAGAAGGATGGTCAAACATGAACACTTTTTCAAGATTCTACCATCGGATCATTAAACCGAATGAAGAGGAAAATGGTGGTTCCACAAAGACCAAAAGTTTTTCTGTCTGTACTGGACACATTTGTAGGCAAAGGGAAGTAACTCACATTATGAGGCGATTGCCTTTCAGAGCCTGACGCGTTAAGAGTAACGTGTGATTCCCGACGTTACAATCCCCACACACGTCTGACCAATCAGCAGACGAGGAATAACTTGAAAATTACACGAGACTTACCTGGAAGTTGAGGTTTAATGGAAATTATATCGAGGATGCTGTTGGGTAGAGGCATACATGTGCCCACCCATCAGCGACTCGAGGTACTTCCATTGCACCCTCTCTTCTGTGTACGTTCTCAGGGATCACACGTGGCTGAAATCTGGAGCTTGCGCGCGGTTTCGACCTCCACATGTATACCTGTACCCAACAGCATCCTCGAACTAATCTCCATTAAAATTCAACTTCCAGGTACGTCTCGTTTAATTTTCAAATTATTTCGAGGATGCCGTTGGGTAGAGGCATACATGTGCCCACCTATCAGCGACTCGAGGTACTTCCATTGAACCTTTTCTTCTGTGTACGTTCTCGGGGATCACACGTGGCTAAAATCTGGGGCTTGCGCGCGATTTTGTCCTCCACATGTATACCTCTACCCAACAGCATCTTCAAAATCATCTCCATTAAAATTCAATTCCAGGTAAGTCTCGTTTAATTTTCAAGTTAACTCAACGTTACGAAGAATTGTTATGGTGTCTATTGCAGAGACGGGTGAGTGACTTAGGACAAGGAATGGGAAGACGTTCCATTAAGTATTCTGCTGCAGCTGCTAAGTTTGTCATGATTAATGTTCTGTGGTCGCGTTCAGGTATGAGAAAGTCCTTACAAAATCGGTGAGCTCAAACAGCTGCTCATTACCAGTAAAATGTGGGAAAAAAGCAGAGATTCTCAAGTACCCATGTCCATTAACTTCATGGATTCAAGACATTACACAATAGCGTCTTCTGTTCTATTTGCCCTTGTGAATAGTTGTTAGTACAGCATGCCATGCAAGAAAACAAATGCTCGACAGAGAAATAGATAGCTAATCTGTGCTTAGCTGTTATTGCAATGTGCACACAAGAAAGGGATACGGGCAAATATGAAGCCTCAATGTTTTGGTGAAGGTTCTCAGTTTGTGCTGCATACCGTCTGATTGCGTATACAGATGGCATAACCAGCATTGTGTTGGAATCACAAGACTTTCTCCCTTGAGGGCATGACCTTCACCTGCTCATTCCAGTCCCCCGTCCACTGTCATACCCCAGCTTGTCCCGCCACAGCCCGGGCATCAGGAATTCACCAGAACCAGCCAATGTCAGGTCGTCATAGGCAACCCATCAGAGGAGACAACACACTTCTGTCGTGTCACTTCTGTGGTGTTCACTGATGGCTGTTCTGATCCAGCGTACACAAAGCACCACCTCCTCAGCTCCCTTCTGACCATAACTGATTAGTTGGAGAGCCAGCCTGAGTGAGAGTCCCCCTCTGGAGGACGCCATCACGTCTGTCCAACGACAGTCTTCATGAGCTTGCCGATACCAGCGACCTTCACATGAACTCCCTAATGGCACAGACGTAGAGACGAGATCAAAACTGAGGTCACCATGGGAACAGAACATCAATTTATATAGAATCTGAGTCTTTTTTTTTATCTGCTGATCAGCGAGGATGAGGATGATGATACTGATGCAACAGAGTTCCGTTCTGATCTGAAACTACATGACAGCATCAACTATGCCATAGTAGTACTGACATACGCACTGTTGGTCAGGAAATTTGAACAACGCACTCAGACACGCACTTGTCAAGTGAATGAAAATCAACAGTGTGGTTCCAGTCTTCCCAGTTGAGCCCATAGCAAACTTAACCATGGGTAGGAGCCGGTCAACAAAGATATGACTGTGATGGGACACCCGGATCTCTTATTTAACATATGTGATCCAAATCTGCCTCTGCAACGTCTGGAAAGAAATCTTCAAAGTTTCTAAGGCGTTGATATGGTTTTATGATCTACCTTTGGAATTTTGTACCAAGATAGACAGGCATGGTTGTGTTTCCTATATCCACATGGTTGAACACGTACTTCAATAATGGGTTGATTTGTAATTGTGTAAGTGTGATTTATTGAATTATTTGAATATTCAGTTACAAAGGCTGGTTTATATAGTTGTTTTAAGTGTGGTTTTGATGCCATTTGGGTTTTAGTTTCAAATAATCATTATTAAAATCCCCCCAATAATGGCCTGAAACCTGAACAATATTACTTCATCTATACGAACATTAGATTTATCCTATCAGTCTGTCCTTATGAATGATTTCTATATAAAAATGATGTTATATTCGTCTTTTTAAGATCCTTTCAACCTGTGTGTGTGTGTGTGTGTGTGTGTGTGTGTGTGTGTGTGTGTGTGTGTGTGTGTGTGTGTTCCAGCAATGGCTGATTGAACGATTTGATCCTAAGCCAGCTGCTGGCCCGTGATCAGCTCGCTATCGTCGTCTTCCATCAGCCAACACTGGGCTGACACGGTTCGAACAGACAGGCACTCAGTCGTTGACAGTAATGATCATCATCGTTTATATGTCAGAGACACTCAGTCGTTGACAGTAACGATCATCATCAATAATATGTCACAGACACTTAAACTAAACAAAACCTGTGAGCTCGTAGTTATTAGCACCAAGCAACATGCCGTTCCAGTTAAGGTAAACAGATTTATCACCATTTTCACATTAACTTGACATGTTAAGCTATCCTGTGTTTATTCCTTCTTCTGCTTGCAAGCCTGGTAGCATCATTCGCTGACTAAGTACACGTATGAAATAGGAGTTATTTTCATGCATATGGAATTTCATTTAGTAAACTGCTTGTGATTCATGTATTTGAAGTTGCTGAACTCACGTTTATCCTACAGCTTTCTCATTTTGGATTCCAGTACGTGGTTGTCTGCACCTTTTGTCTGCTCACGATCATATGTTACTGTTTCGTAAATATTATGAAACTGGTCTCTTTTTTAAGTTGGTTGCTTTAACCGTACAAAGTAGATAGTCCTGATTAGGAATGGCAGAAAGGCGGAGTAATGAAGAGAAAGTAGAAGCAGCCAGTTTCTATCAAATGCATTATTATACATCCTTTTCCCAATATATCCAAACGGTACACTAATAAAATTCTTACAGATGAGGGTATTCTTCCGCTCTAAGTGATTAGATTGTCTGAATACGTTTTACTGTTTTAAACAAAACTGTTCAAGACAAAATGAACTATATATATATATCTGTTAACAAGTCCAAGACCAAGCTAGATATAAACATGATAAACGAAACTGATGTTGATGTAGGTAAAAAAAAAAACAAAATCATAAAAAATCATACAAATTTTGAGTCATGCAGTGACGTGCTTGTTGCATGTAAATGATATGTATAAATCATATCCATGCCGCTGCTATTTACCTTTCTACGCAAGTGTTGAACCATAAATTCACTTTTCAACTCACATCTTCAAAACTGTGGATGGCGATTGCTGACATTGGACTGGCAGCAAGACTGGACAAAGTGAAAGAGACACGTCTATGAAAGTTTTGATAAAAATGATTTATATAAATATAAGGTGTCATGAAGATTTCTCTTCCAAGCATTTTTTTTTGTCCCTCATCTTCCGAGCCATTCAGTGGCATTACCACCATGCCGCTCATTCCCACTCCATGTCCACAGATTTGTAGTTTGGTTTCTCCCCTCGCACCTTGGAAACCGGTAATCCACCAAGGGGCAGTCAGCGTCCAGTCGTCATGAGGCAACCTTACAGAGAAGACGCGGCGCTGCTCTCAGAGTTCAGCAATGCAGGTCACGAAGCGTGCTGACGTGGAGAGGAAATCGCAACTGAAGAGCATGAAGAGCCGCAGAATTTGAGACATTTTTGTGTTGATCATCGTGGATGAGGATGATGAAAGTAATGCGACGAAGGCGTTTTCTGACCTGACACTGTCTGACAGGACGTCACTCTACGCTTACTCTCGTAACGCATCCTGGCAACAGCCGGGCCCTAAAGATTCAGACACTTGCAGTACTGAATAGGAAATTTGAGCAGCACTGTCAGAGAATCATCCACGGATGAAATACGGTTCTCCAGTCTTCCCAACCGAGCACACAGCAAACTCAGTCGTGGGCAGGAGCTGGTCGGGGCCGAAAACTCCCACACATGTAAATGGCTCTGATTGGAATCGAACCCACGACCTCCAGCTCGGAATCAGCAACGCCATCCACTAGGCCACGACGACTGGATTCTCCGACATTTCTTCGTGCGTGTTTTGAAACAGAATTTATTATGTGTGTGCCTGTTCTAGTCATAGAACGCGGCCATGCGCCAGTCTGGTACATGGCACATAAAGTAGTTGCAATTTACATACAGGTCAGAGTTGGTGGCTACGGTAGAAGTCAGGTAGCTGTGATCAGGCAACAACAAGACCTATTAGAAGGAAATCTGCCTCCTGCTCTAAAAAAAAAAGAAGTGAAAACGAAGATTTCGTCTTTCGATGTAGAGTTTATGGATTAGTTCCATACCCCATGTCAACAAGAATGGTCAGAATATGCGGTGGACTAATTGAGTTGCTATGCCTGTGGCGGAGCACAAGGATTTGGGGATGAAAACTCTCGCAGATGAAAGATAAAGGGGTAATGTAGCTCATGTTTCCATGTCAAATACACACACACACACACACACACACACACACGCGCGCGCGCGCGCGCGCGCATGCTCGCTCTCTGTGTGGCTCACTCTCTCTCTCTCGCTGTCTGTGGCTCCGTTTCTTCTCTCTCTCTGCGAGAGAGAGAGAGAGAGAGAGAGAGAGAGAGAGAGAGATACAGACAGACAGACAGACAGACAGACAGACAGACAGAGACAGAGAGAGAGACAGGAACTGAGGCTAAGAGAGAGAGAGGAACTGCTTCAGAGTAAGGCACAACATGCCTCAAGGGCTGTATTAAGCAATCAATTTGTTCTGATGAGAGTTTACCTCCTAACAGATGGTATTTACAGCTATGACTGCACAGCATGTAGGGCTTAATCTGTAACTCGAACCATGAAGGTAGATGATTTTCTGTCTGTTTAGATCGAAAGTCAATCCAATCCCACCAAACAGCACACCATCAACAGGCCTGCATGACACTGTTGTAGTTAGTTCAGTCGTTTCAAATATGTATATTTTGCCGACTCTCATAACTGTACCAAGGCTTAGTTCATACAATAAAACGGGTTACCTGACCGATAGAGGTTAGGTGCTGATTCTGTGTACTATTCTTGAGAAACTACAGCTGTTATTTTTTTCCCTCACATATTGTGAATTATGAAAACACTGGTGGCTACTTTCCCCCCAGAAAATCGTCGCTAAGCATGTGGATGTTTTAATGTTTGAGAAAAAAATTGAAACCATAGATCAGGAGAACTAAATCCTACAAACGACGGAATATTTAAGGAGAGGAGAAAATACTTTTCATGCATTGAGTGAACTAATATTTGTTCCAGAAAAAATGAATGTTCGCTCTGGGAAAAAAAGAACTCTGGATTATTTTTTTTCCAGAAAATATTATTCTTTCTGAAAAAGGAACCTTTGAAATCCCTGTAATCTCCATCCCCCATCTCTGTTTCTCTCTCTCGCCTTCCACCCCAAATAATCCGCCCTGCACAAATTGGGGTCAGATGTCTGCGGAGAGGCCTGATCACCCGATCAGTTGTCATGGTGCCCCATGACTTACTGTCGTAAGATGACTCTTCTTCTTCTGCGTACGCAGGCTGATACTCCTGCGGACACTCCCTATATGGACAGGCAAGTATCAATCCCATCTACCCAGCAAAGGGAGTGGAGTTTTGTGTGCACGACCGTTTTTTTTTTCCTATCCCGCCATTAAGGCAGCCATATTCCATCTTCGGGGAAGTCGTAAGATGACAATATTTAAGAGGAAAAAGAAATTCCATATATCAGGTTTATAAGTATGCTCCACAGAATATGACCACGCATTCAAAAACTGGTTAAAACATGATATGACATAAATGCACGAATTTCAAGTCAAAAGAAGAAAGTGACAGAAGTTACTCTGGGGAATGACTGACTGGCATGGTCGGCATTCATATAACTATGCGCATTATTTACAGAATACATAATTCATACAGCACGCATTATTGATCAGTATATGGTTAATATATCAAACATGAAAGTCAGCAACGGTCCCATAACTCCTCGTGCAGACAACCCTTGAACAACATACATGATTCTGGCATGGCCTACACAGGCATCTAGGCTCTCTTAGCCCCCCCCCCCCCCCCCCACACACACACACACACACATGGTGATAAGCGTCACCCATCAACTGCTGTGAGAAGCCCGGAACAGAGGGAGGTCAGTAAGTAAATAACTGACACCAGATTAAGGCCGTGAACTTTGGCGAAGGAGAGCGTTCTATTAGTTTGTAGTGGCTGCACACACAAAAAAATAATTGGAGAGAGAGAGAGAGAGAGAGAGAGAGAGAGAGAGAGAGAGAGAGAGAGAGAGAGAGAGAGAGAGAAGAATATTTATACAGACTCACCATCATCACTTTCATTATCCGCCTCATGGCCGCTTTTGCCCTTTTTCGTCTTCTCCGGTCTGCAAACAACATTTGAACCGAGAACATTAAGGAGTCGAGTATACAGGCATCCATAGATTGTTTTGAGAATTTTTACTGTGTCTAAAAGTTGATTTACCTTCTTTTCTTTCATGCGTGCCGGGTGGTTCCAAGCAGACAGGTTAAAATGAAAAGAGTGGGACTATTTGGGAGGAACCAGCTGGCGCAAAGATAGGGTCACAGGTTTGTGAGAAGGCCAGAAATATCACATCATCCAAGAGGAAGGTCATGTATCTGAAGATTGTGAGTGATGACATTGGTGGAAATCCCCCAAAACAAGTGAAATATCGATGAGGAAGGGTTGGGGATGGAGGGGGGGGGGGCTGTTCTTTTGATCAATTATCAAATCCTGGCTCAGACTTACACTCGGCCTAAAAATGCTTACATGGATAACATAGTGATTTACATGGATAACATAGTGATTTACATGGATAACATAGTGATTTAGAGCAAAATCCTAGTTGTGGTGTGTTGCAGTCGAACCAGTGAAAGTAGACGCCCTCTTCGTTATAAGAATATAGCAACTGAACATAAAATATGTTTGATTGTTTATGCTTTATTCTATATTCAATTCAGTTATTCATGTGCCATTCATACCTTTTAAAGAGTGAAGAAGCTCCGTGGTGCGTTCCATGTCATGTGCCACTCACAATGAAACATATTCTTTTAGAGTGTTGGGACTTGCATGATGTGAGACACAAACATTTTACAGCAGATTCCATGAACACCTTGTTCAGAGATGTTCCGCCTGACACGATCTTTGAGTTCTTGAAAGACATTAACATTTATCATCGGATCTGAGATTTTACAGTGGAAAGATTTTTTTTTTAACAAACTTTCGGATGGGTTTTTCGATGTATTTTAAAGAATTGTGTGAATGACCGACTTGTGAGTTGATTTTAACGTGGTGACAGCCCTGATGTGGCCCTTTGCGGTCGGCTGGGCTATAAGTAACATTATCTTATCTTATCTTATGTGCCACATAACAACCACCTTAAAAAACTGTTCTATTGCTGTATTTATAGGATGGACGTATTGTATTTGAAACATAGAATACTGTTTTGCATAAAATATAGACACCTTGTATTCCTACCCAATTAGTATGGCACGATGATTTGGGAGTGAGAAGTCTAGCAGACGAAAGGAAAAAAATGGAGTTTGTGGTCACACGCCACAAGTGTGATTGTGTACAATCCGTGTAAGCGTTTTGAGGCATAGCATAAAAAGGAGCTATAACTCAACAGTAAACTGAATGTTGATTAAAAAAAAAAACGCCCCAAACATCTCGTCTCCTTTCAAATTATTCCACCCATGTTTAAGGGGTTTTCCCCAATGACCTCACTCGGAGATCTAGGAATACACAGCATGTAACAGAACCAAACTTTGCATTTGGTTCAGTCAAGCAGAACATGGTTAAAGGGCTGGACTGTGCGATGAACCTGAGTTTTGGTGTGGGCTGATCCTGTGACTGTCAGATAAGATGGTAGCAACGGGCCTCGACCTGTTGGTCTTCTTCAGACAGGACAAGAACAAACAAACAACGAACAAACAACGGAAATAAAGAAATAATGGAAAGAAAAAAGTCACAGATGAGCAAGTCGTCAGTTACCGTGAAAATGACTTCGCAGCGATTTCAAAAGCAAGGGGTGGAGAGAATGTGGATGGAGGTGGGTAACAGGGGTAGGGTGGGGGGTGGGCAGGAGGAGGAGGAGAGATAGGATAAACGTGACGACACCAAAGCATAAACATTAAATCCTTCACTGATACCTGTGTGAACCACTGAGCTCTGAATTTTAAACAGAAGCATTCGCTTTTGCCTACCTAGCGTCAACTTTTGTGTGGACAAATTAGTGTCAGAGTTGAATGACATGTCGGGCGAAGAAATGGGTGCGCTTCAGTTGACTGCTTGGAATGCTGTCAAACTCGTTATACAGCTCTCAGTAACGTTTCTTAAGAATTTGTGACGATATCCGTGTACACATACACGCGCACGCACGCACGCGCGCGCACGCGCACACACAGTGATACTATTTTGAGAACAAAAGATACATACAATATTGGAAGAGAGAGAGAGAGAGACAGAGAGAGAGAGAGAGAGAGAGAGAGCGAGAGAGAGAGAGAGAGTGAGAGAGAGAGCGACATGTATGTGTGTGTGTGTGTGTGTGTGTGTGTGTGTGTGTGTGTGTCTGTGTGTGTGTGTGTGGATGCGTGTGCACGTGTGTGTATGTGTGTGTGTGCGCGCGCGTGTGTGTGTGTGTGCGCGCGCGCGTGCGTGTTTGTGTGTGTGCGTGCGCGCGCAAGTCATAACCACTGTGTGATTAATGTTAGAGAGAGAGAGAGAGAGAGAGAGAGAGAGAGAGAGAGAGAGAGAGAGAGAGAGAGAGAGAGTTTTGGTATGTATTAGGATTCTCTTTTTCCTCTCGTACGAATATGACTATAGTGAGTGGAAATGTATATCCTATGAGATGTACAGCGCTCCTTCACTGTCATGTTTACTCATCTAGTTTGTTCTCTCTCTGCTTGCCACAGATCAGCATGGTGTTTCAACATAGGTCGATCAAATTAGCGCAAAAACGTGTACAGCAGGCTAATGAAAGGGAATAAATACAGTTTCTTTCTTCACCATTTCAGCTGTTTCAAATAAGGTTGCTTTCCCTAGACTGTGAGGAAGTACTGGCTTTCACAAAATCCTCACCAGCCGACTGAACCATACAAATCTTGAAAGAAAGGTTCCAAGTTGTCAGTTTAGATACGATATAGCATTCCGTTTAACTGAGTATTGTTGATATTTGTTGAAGTAAATCAAATGTTGTTTTGTGATGCATTTTATTCAGTCATATTGTAGTTTGATTAGATGTGGAAACTACAGCCAGAATTGATACAGGAGCACAGCTTGACCCCTGCTTATGGATGTAAACTCGTTCTCTTTTCTTTCTTTTTTTTTTTTTTTGTAATCGAGACTGGTATAATTTTCTTTGTCTTTGGCCGATTCTATGGAAGTTGGAACAGGGAGGATTTGACCTCTGATTACTTAACCTACTGGAGCTAGATGTGTGTGGAAGTCAGCTTTGAAGAAAAAGACACATCATCGTAAGAAGAACATTTGGGCCTATTTGGTGTTCTCTGTTAGAAGAATGTTAAGAATGCTTTTTTAAAAATTCATTGTTGATGGATGAGGGTGAGGATAATGAAGCTGATGCTGTGGAGACTACACGAGAAGACTGTACTCTATGCTTACTTTCATAACTTATGCAAACATCAACCTGGCCTGGGATACACAGACAGCTGCAGTGGTGGTTGGCAGATCTGAGCAACAGCTTCAAAAATTTAAGTCTAAATTGTACACAGGAGGTTTATTTTCCACAACATGTGTATTAGGTCCATGCTTAATACGACTCATGGCAGTAAATCATTAATTTACTTAACAATGTGAATCTTCAATCATTTAATGAGTAAAACTCCTGCAAGAGGTAGGTACACCACTTGGGCCTGTGACAAAGTCAACCCCTGTAGGTAATATAACTGTTCGTAAGATGTGTAAAATTATGACCATTGCATGCTTGTAGTAGTATGCATAGTAATGGACGAATGAACGAACAGTAGGACACATGCAAACCTGATTCTCATCCGGTCCTAGGAAGGGCAGACAATACTAGTTGGCTTCAGGTAACAAAAGTAGTGAGCGTGTTTTAGGCGACAAAATGTTTAATTGTGGTGACAAAACTGTTGATCTCCATAAGAATGAAAGTTTGACAAAAATTACTGAAGTGACAAAAATAATCGCTATGAGGCAACAAAACTGGTGTGGTTTGACAAAAGTGGCTATGGTGACAAGGGTGGCTACTATACAGTGACAAAACTGGTGTAGCATGACGAAATTGGTTAGGGTGACAAACGTTTGCTCCACATGCATCTTACAAAAGTGATCGCGATGTGTTGGACAAAACTGGTGACATATGACAGAAGTGGTCGGGATGACGCAAGTGGACGCTACAGACGCACAACCCGCGTTCATGAGAGGAGCAAGCCACACCTCGTTGTTAAGTGTTGAATGGCCTATGCTGCACCAGCCGCATGGCACAGTGCCCGCTACCACCACGCAGGCCCTTGACAGCGCCCGCACACCAAACCCAGCGCTTCAATCGACGGGGAAGTCCTATTCAGAGCTCATTCATCTGAACGAAAAGCGTTTAGCGGCGGATCTCTGTGGTGAAGTGTATTCAAAATGATGCGGAAAAATTTTAAAATATTGGCCATTTTGCTGGCGGTTTCGTCTCTTGGGTGCCTTCTTTTGATAATACATAGACTTCATGCATTATCCACAGGTAAATATATTGTATGCATTATCCATTTGCATCTCTCTCTCTCTGTTTTTGTTTGTTTGTTTGTTTGTTTTGGTTCCTTTTATTCTTCGTTCTCTCCTTTTTGCAGTTATAACTGCCTTTCTTGCTGTCTTTTTTTTCTTCATTTCTTTCTTTCTTTCTTTGCTTTCTTCATTTCTTCCTGTTTTTCTTCCTTTATATTCTTCTCTTATTTCTGCCGTCCGTTTTTCGTCCTGTATTTGCATCCCTCTTTTCTGCCTATTTATTTTTTCTATTTTCTTCCTTTGCTTCTTTCTTCTTTCTTTGTTTCTTTCTATTCTTCATCTTTATTTCTTCCATTATCTCGTTATTTTTTTTCTATTCATTTCTTTCTTGCATTTCTCCTTTCCTTTTTGTTTTCCTTCATTTTGTTTCTTCTTCTTTTATAATTGACTTCCTGTTTCTTTTCCTTCTTTTCTCCTTTCATTTCTCTCTTTGTTTCTTCTTGCTTTCCTTCTTTTTGTTCTTTATTTCCTTCTTTTCTCTCTCTCTCTCTCTCTCTCTCTCTCTCTCTCTCTCTCTCTCTCTCTACTTTTATTTTTTTTCCCGTTCGTTTCGTTTCATTTCTTTCTTTCTTTCTTTCTCACTTCTCTCTTCCTTCCTTCCTTTCTTTTTTAATTTCTCTCTTCTTTTCTTCTTTTCTTTCTCCATTTGTTTTTTTTTCCTCTCCCGACATAGCGCTCGTCTTTTCCCTTCTCCCCTCCTTTCATTCTTTCTTTCTTGATTTCTCTCCACTAGTGTTTCTTCAGTCAAGTCTTTATTTGTCCCTTTCTGTCTTCTTTTTATTTTGTCTTCATTTTTGGGGTTCCGTTCTTCGTTTATCCTGGGTCTCTTCATTTCTTTCTTTGCTTTTGTGTGCTGTTCTCCTGTGCCTTTTTGTCGTAAGGCATACATATGCTG
>CM065717.1:40723054-40728054 GCA_033310375.1 Conus canariensis
CGTCACATGAGTGTCAGCGACGGCGACGGAAAGCGATTCTGATGGTTCTTGCACATCTCGCTCGGAATTTAATTTATCATGTAAAAGCAGTGACTATGATTGCGACAGCCAATGTGACTATGGGGATGTTACTGCAAGGCCTTTACCTTATCAGTTTGAACGCTAAGTTCTTTTTACCACGTCAGTTCCAGCTGGACCACGGAAACGAGCTATTCAGTTCCAGCTGGACGCCCGAACACAGCATTCCGAAGGCGTACGGACTTTACCGAAGTCTCGAGGGAGGCTGCCGACTGACTTCTTGATGCGATCACGCGTGGACGGCGAGCGGAGATTCTCCTTCCTCAAGCCTTAACGTGTTCATTCAATTTAACAAGTGTGATCTGTCCATAGATAAGAACAGAATAAACGTGCGACTATCGTACTCATCTGTACGAGCTCACCACTCCGCCTTCAAAGTATACGCGCACAATGCAGACGAAGTTTTTGATCCACTCGAACGGGCTCGGCAATTGTCGGAATAGCCCGTTTCCGTGCTGGAACTGACGTGGTAAAAAGAACTTAGCGGCCCGAATCCACTTCTTTCGAGTATCTGGATCAGATGAAAATGTGTGCAAAGAATATCCGTCTTCTGCAGAGCTGCTGCACTCGATTACACCACAATATCTGCCACCCCCTCGTGACTTTTTAGGCTGTGGGGGATCGCAACTCATGTTGATTTCACTTGGCGTTGCTATGTTGTGTAGGTCGCGGCTGACGGCCACTCCATCAAGTGACGTCACGGTTTTCGGTCTTCCGCGTGGGGTTTGAACAGGTGTACAAAAGTCGTTTTTTATCTATTAAATTCTTCCGGCGATTTTTTTTTTTTGAAAAATGAATATCCTACTGTAGTTATATGACATGTAGACCTGTTTTTAACAAATTATCGAAAATCTCTAAAGTAGACCTTTAATCATCATTTTTTGTCCACTTCTTACAGTTACTACTAATCCACCACTAGTCCACCAGTCCAAGGGGTATGTTAAGAACAGCATAACTCACTTAGGGTTTATCAAAAGGTAAGGAAGATAAGAACGAGGAACACCTTGATGATTGGAAAGGAATGCAATTGAATCTAAGTTATATCCTTACATCTAGAAAAGTGCGAAGGTTGCAAGGATTTTTCTTTCTTTCTTTCTTTCTTTCATTCTACGTACGCAGGCTGATACTCCTGCGGACGCTGCCTGTATAGACAGGCAGTGGAGTTTTGTGTGTATGACCGTTTTTATCCCGCCATTAAGGCAGCCATACTCCATCTTCGGGGAAGGTTGCAAGGATAACTATGTGAATGAATAAGGACATTTTGAGACTTACATTGAACGAAGAAAAAAAATTTTAGTATATGCTGAATAATAGATACAGAAGAAATGCTTAAGCTCAAGACACATTGTATTGGCCACAGATCATCCCGGGTCCTATGGTCCTATAGATCACGTCAAATAATAAAAATCGCCAACTTTTAGCGTAAAAACAAGAATGACACCTTGCTTCCAGGACTATCTAAAGTTAATCAAGGGTCGAGATGGTTTCACCATGAGTCTGTTACAAAACACGACGGCAACACTACTGGCATTACCATGGACAAGCATTGATTGAGAGAGAAGCGCTGCCAAACAGTAGCACTACAGTGTCATTTGTGAAGTCTGAATTCGTGCTGTGGTCGCCATGGTGGACCGTTCTGTCCTTGGTGACTCTGGTTTTGATGGGCTACTCCTTCTATCCGACAGTCCTCTCTGTGTGTGTGTGTGTGTGTGTGTGTGTGTGTGTGTGTGTGTGTGTCCTGGCTATCGCCGCTGTTCGGACAGTCCTGCCCTTGTTTGTTTTTTGTCGTTCGCATGTCCAGTACTGGTCAGCTGATCAGTTCAGGCTTTGTCGAAAGCCCTGTCTGCCTCTGCCCACCACGCTGAGGGTTAAGTGTGGTAGAGGAGACTGTGCTGTACTCACTTCGCCTCACCCTGTCTGGCGCTTTCTCCCCGCTTGCAGCAAGACGTCACGGTCCCATAACTGTCCTCTTGCCCTCTCTGGCCGGTTCTCCCTTGCTGTCACCTTCCTGCCCTGTCCCTGCCTTCTTTCCCCATCTTCACCGTCTTAAGTGCCGTCGACGGCGTTGAATGCGCCCCCTGCTGTGGTGGCTTCGTTACTTAGTGAGGCGTGGCAACGTGCGACTCGGGCGTTGGCATAAAACTCGAAACGGTCTACATGAATGTGCGCCGCATGTGTCGCCTATTCAAAGTTGAGCGCGACAGACTAGTTTCACGATGTCGTCTCGTCGTCGTCATCCATGTCTTCGTCATCATCATCGTTGTCATCGTCGTCGTCGTTGACTCCAGTCTTCATATTGCTTATATTTGTTTTCAAAGAAATCGTTGAAAGCTGCATGAAAACAAAGGCGTGTGAATGGAATGTGTAGTCTTTTGAGGAAGTAATGATATCCAAAGCCTGGATGAAGGTGAGGGGCGGGGGGAGGGCGCGGCACAAATCATGTACTTTACTTGCTTTCCTCAGCTGCCGTCCCGCTGAGCATTGTATCCATCACACCCTGTCCCAGTTTTGGTCATCTCTCTTGAATAAGAAAATTATAATGATAATAGAACGTCATAGCTGAATGCCCCAGCTTGCGACCCATTTAAATTTGCCAGTATTTGCTAGGAGATTTGCTCGTTTAAAAAAAAAAAAAAAGGGGTGGGGGGTGGGGGTGGGAGGAAACATCGAAACTTTGCTTTGCATCCTTACTGTCGCTTAGAAAAAAGACGGGGAGGGGGGGGGGGGGGGGTCGTCGCTCATTGACTATATGTTTTCTTGTGTGTAGATTATATTGTATTCCTGTTTCTGTCCTGAGTGATAGCTGTGTAGGGATCTGTGGGACGAACGTGCTGCTTACCGTCCGTGAGGATTACAAACAACAGACCTGAATAATGCACAAAACATTGATCCCCAGATCACAGTCAGCGTGAATACTGCAATGGATGAAAGTGAATCAGTGAGAACAGTTTTAAACAAAAACACAGCAGGGGGGGGGGGCGCAGAGAGAGAGAGAGAGAGAGAGAGAGAGAAGAGAGAGAGAGAGAGAGAGAGAGAGAGAGAGACGAATGGGCGGGGAGTAATAAATAAGTCGAATATTGTAAACCGAAAACAGACCTATGACTTGCAACTGTGTAGGTATGAATGTATGCACAAATGTATAAACGTGTATGTGTGAGCGCGCGAGCGCGCGCATGACCGTGTGCGTGTGTATGTATGTGTTTGTGTCATTCTGTATTCCTCATGTCCTATTGAACATCTGTGAGGACAGTCATGACAATGGCTGTCTGCTTTCAGAGACACCCATCACTTGTGCCAAAAGAGACACTGAAAGGCATAGTTAAACTTGCCACCTCCCAGACAAGCCAGCAGTCTAAAGCCAAAAGTAAGAATATGAATAACGATAATGCTAAAGTACGCTTTCATGCACCGCAGAGTTTAATATCTACACCCAGTGTTGGATCAGCATTGTTCACGATGCTGGGATGAAAAGACTGGATTTCAGCTGGGCTCTGAAAACAGGTAATGGTTGGCTGGTCATGTCAAAAGTGGAAGGCAGTGAGTCTTAAACAGCAGAGGCAGAAAAGTTGAAGGAAAGCTCACCAAACGATTGTAGATTTCGCTTTGGGATCTTTAGGAGTTCCTGACTGGAAGAGCAGAGAGTACCCTTTGTCGCTGGGCATTCTTGACCCGCTGTCCGCCACACCTCCTCAATCCCCGACTACTTCCCTTCCCGCCCTTGCCTGGACTCTCTGAGGTCGGCACTCGGAGAAGCGGATGAGGAAGACTGGAGATGGTGGAGATTGGTAGAAAAACAATTCTCCCTCTCCCACTGAGTCCCAGCCTGCTGACCAGTCGGCTAGAGTCACTGCAGACCATACAGAACAATATGAAAGGGGAAAAAAATCGAATCCATTCTGTGTATATAGATTGAAGATGAAGACGTGAAAATGGACTATTTTACCTACCGCTTGTCCTCACAGACACAATGTCAACACCAACAACATCCGGGGTCTTAATTCACATTTCAAGGAGCTACAGCTCCTCTATGTCGGCGTCAGTGGTTCTTTGACCAGCACAACTGTCTGCAGCTGGAATTACCGGCAAAAGTCTCGTTACGCATCCACAAATCCTTCTTGTTCCGCCCTGGTACTCTCAATACTCCTCTTCAAGCTGAAGCTTCTAGGATTGTTCTGCATAAAATAGCAACTGTGTGTTCTTTATATTTACCTCCAACTGTATCTGTCAGTCAACAAGAAATAGTCAGCCCGACTGGGGAACTTCCACAAAGGTTTTACTGTCCGGCGATTCTAATGGGTACACTCTTCTTCAGTCTTAAGAACCAGTGTAAGGTAGGGTCACACACACACACACACACACACACACACACACACACACACACACACACACACACACACTGCTTGCACGTGCGCACGTACTCGCGCACGCACGTGCGCGCACACAACATACACACATACACACACACACACTCTCTCTCTCTCTCTCTCTCTCTCTCTCACACACACACACACACACACACACACACACACACACACACACACACACACGCACGCACGCACGCACGCACAGCACCACCAATATAACATTGTTCGAAAAGAAAACCTGAATCATATGATACATCTCAGGCACCCACGTTAAAAAAAAATCTCACATAAAAAAACCTAATCCACTTCCCCCCCTACCCCCGCCCCCATCTCCCTGTTTCAGGGCTTTCCAGACCAGAGATGGCGAAGTCTCATCATGGGGTGTCTGAAGAAAGCAGCACCGGCTCTGCAGTGACGACACAGGCGACAGACGAGCGGCGTGGACCCATCAGAGCAGAGGTGAAACTGATTCTCCTGAGCTACATGAAAAGCGGATCCACATTCACGGCGGATCTTTTCAACCAGCACCCCGACGTGTTCTACATCTACGAGCCTCTC
>CM065717.1:40738054-40765554 GCA_033310375.1 Conus canariensis
CAGAATAATCTGGCATGAATGAAGGCACATGATTTTTTTAAACATAATACCATTAACAATAATAATAATAATAACAATAATGATAATGTATCTCATTAATCATCATATTCATCATCATCATCATCATCAACGTCATCATTATCATCAGCTGAAATAGACAATTAATGGTTTAACCCCCCTCCCTTCTGTGCCCCCCCCCCCCCAAAAAAAAAAAAAAACAAAAAAACAACCAACCCTCTGCTGTGTGTGTGTGTGTGTGTGTGTGTGTGTGTGTGTGTGTGTGTGTGTGTGATTGCTTCTGAAATTATGGTGTAACCTAAGTTTACTTTTCAACCCAGTCTGATTCTCCTGTTTAATTTTTTTTTTTGTTTTTTTTTTTAAGTCTGAAAACTTAAAGCACAGGAGTTCACAACATCATCAGCGCTCAGCTCACGTCCACAGTCTTTCAGGACAAAACTACCCACATCGAAATCGGGTTTCTTGACTCACGTGCAGAAAGCCCCTCACACCGGCGCAAATGGCATATAGAGAAAATCGGTAGAGTCTTAAGCATGCAAACAAAGCACAATACAAACGAATGTTACAAAATGAGTAAGTAACTATAAATAGATAAATGAATGAATTAATGAAAAAATATATAAATAAATGAAAAGTAAAAAGAAATACTAATAGTTATAACAACAACAATATCAATGATACTGATAATGATAAACAAGTAAGTATAATATTTGGCTTTAAAAAATGCATGAATAGAAATAAATAAAGGAATGAAAAAAAGGAATTCGGTGAATATATATATATATATATAAAAATGGATAATTAATGTTCAAAGAGTATCGTAGGAAGTCCCTTTTGATACATAGATAACAGAGAGAGAGAGAGAGAGAGAGAGAGAGAGAGAGAGAGAGAGAGAGAGAGAGAGAGAATGAACTCAACGAACTAATGTTATTTTAAGAAGTAATGGTTGAAGGCGCCTTATGTCTCGGGTCGCGGGATGAAGAGGATTAAGTAAGTAAGTAATTGGTTGAAGCATATTTACTTTTTTTTACATCCAACCTTCTGGGCAAGAAAAACATATACGTACTAAGAAACAAGTTCAAACAATTTACATAAAACACCAATGCACAAGTACATCTGGAAGCTAATTCAATGCTGTCTAAGTCTTCTGTCCACAGCATAGGGCTTGAATGGATGAGTGAAAGGGATTTTTTAAAAATTGATTAAAATCTTCTGGCGTTTTTTTTTTTCGCAAATTGGAGTTACTCAACATGCAGACCTGTTTTCAACAAATTCTCGCCCATTTATGAACAGGAATTTCAAGTTTCTTTTGACTACTGCTCAACCTTGGAGGTGTTGTACAGTTTATTGAACCCCCATTCCACTCCACCCTTCCACTTTCACCCCCTTCCACCACCACACTCACCTACTCCTGCCCCCTACTCCCCCCCCCCCCCCCCCCCTTTACACTTTTTGCCTTCCTACCTTAACACCCTGTGAAGGTCGACTCCGGATTTGCCATGTTACCTTGAAGGCCAACACCCACTTACCCCTAATCAATGGATATCTTCAATGCTGGAGCTGCTCGGTGTCTTCAGGGCAGACTGAAGACATGTAGGGTGATAATAAGCATATAACAGCGACTACAACTTGCAGACCCCGTCCATTGAGTGACAAATTACCGACCAGGCGTGACAGGTGGTAATTGCATGCGCAATGCGATCACTCACCCATAACAGGGACAGTCACGAGACGACAGTTCACGGGTGGCAGTCCTAATGGACCGCCAAGTCCACCAGTATTACCTCTGGCCCTATCTGCACTTCAAGAGAATCCATTTCAAGTCGATTTCAAAGTGGCATGAACGCAGGCGGAAACTGAAAGAAGAACAAAAACAGAAGTTACCGGTCCACCAGACGAAGGAACGAACAAATGAAAAATTGATCTACCAGGTCATTTTCAGGCAGGACATATGACATTCAAAACAATAAAAACAGAACAGCCAATTACTTATCTCTTTGATGTGGATGCATCTAAAGAACATCCAATAGGTCGAAACGCGTTGTGTTTTTAGTAACTTTCTTCCGTCCTTTGGCGGCCCGGCAATTCCAATTTTGTTCCTGTTGCATGATGGTTTGGTTCTTAGTACTATGTGTTTAGCAAGGTTACACTGAACAGTCCTTTGTAATATTTGTTCCGATCCGACTTGATGACAGAAACAAATTACGAGACAAACTCGACGCGTTTCGACCTCTTTGATCTTCAGGCAAGACAGACAACGCTCAAGACCACGAAAACGAAGAGGAACAGTCACTTGCCTCCTCGAGTTATCTATCTATCTATCTATCTATCTATCTGTCTCTCTCTCTCTCTCTCTCTCTCTCTCTATATATATATATATATATATATATATATATATATATATATATATATATATATATCTAATATATAAATGGCAAATTCTGTCTGTGTGTGTGTGTGTGTGTGTGTCTGTGTACGCTATAGACTCAAAAACGGCTCAACCGATTGTCATGAAATTTGGCAGATATGTCTGTTGTGACCCGAGGATGGTTTTGGGCTAATCTCTAAAAAAAATAAAACCGTTAAAAACCGTTAAAAAACTGTTAACGGTTTCAAATACATCTTTTTCCTCTGCTTTTCATCAAATAGCTGTTGTGACATTGCACAGGTACAGGACTACTTCTCTAAAATTAAAACCGTTATTTGGCAGTTAAAAAACGTTATTTATAACAGTTAAAAACCGTTAAAAACACCAAACCCTATCAAAGAAACTGTTTAAAACCTGATCTTCTTGAAATTTAGCAGGTATATCTGTTGTGACCCGAGGATGGTTTTGGGCTAATCTTTAAAGAAATAAAACCGTTAAAAACCGTTAAAAAAAACTGTTATAACGGTTTCAAAGACATCTTTTTCCTCTGCTTTTCATCAAATGGCCGTTGTGACATTGCACAGGTACATCGAACCTAGAGGGACATCTCCCGAGTAACATAGGGTCATTGGACAGTTTCTACGACAGTTATTTATGACCGTTAAAAACTGTTAACAACACGTACCCCCTAAAAACGATCAAAAATACAATCTTTTCTGATGTTGGCGGCAAAGGGAGTCCTCGGATCGCCACCAAACTTGGCATGAGTCTAGAAGGACATACTGTGAATAACATTGGGTCATTCGATAGTTTTTATGACCGTTATTTATCACCGTTAAAAAGCGTTATTTTCTAAATTTAGACCTTTCTTGATGAAATTTGGTATACAGGTGTAGTTTTAAATGCTGAACAATGATATACAACTTACACGAACCGAAACTTAAAATTGACCGTTAAAAACCGTTATTATATAAATTTAGACCGTTCTTGATGAAATTCGGTATACAGATGCAGTTTTACACGCTAACAATGATATACAACTTACACGAACGGAAACTTAAAAATTGACCGTTAAAAACCGTTATTATATAAATTTAGAGCGTTCCTGATGAAATTCGGTATACAGATGCAGTTTTACACGCTGAACAATGATATACAACTTACACGAACGGAAACTTAAAATTGAGCGTTAAAAACCGTTAAGATCCGTTATTTTCTAAATTTAGACCTTTCTTGATGAAATTTGGTATACAGGTGCAGTTTTACACGCTGATCAATGATAGACAACTAATATGAACAGAAACTTAAAATTGACCGTTAAAAACCGTTAATTTCTAAATTTAGAGATGGTATCACCGTTAAAAAGCGTTATTTTCTAAATCTAGACCTTTCTTTGATGAAATTTGGTATACAGGTGTAGTTTTCAATGCTGAACAATGATATACAACTTACACGAACCGAAACTTAAAATTGTCCGTTAAAAAATCGTAGCTGACTTCCCTGGAGAGGAAACTCTGTACAGATCTGTTGACACGGCCAAGAATGATGATGAGGCAGTCCTTTATCCACAAGAACTCCTGAACTCCATTGAGATTTCTGGACTTCCACCACATGAACTGTTGCTGAAATCTGGAGTCCCTATTATCATTCTCCGCTCACTGGACCCGCCAAAGGTGATCAATGGCACCCGATGTGTCTTCACCAGACTGCACAGGAACGTTGTAGAAGCGAAAATATGATGTGGCCCCCACAAAGGTTAACCGGTGCTGCTCCCCAGAATTCCTCTGGAACCCATGGACTCACCCCTGCCATTCCAGTTCTGACAGCTTCAGTTTCCCATGAAACCAGCTTTCGCTCTGACAATCAAGAGCCAGGGTCCGACATTTTCATCCCTTGGGGCAGACCTGACCGTTCCGTGTTTTACACATGGAATGTTCTACGTTGCAGCATCACGAACTGGAAACGCAGAAACACTGACTATACTTGCACCAAACAGGGAGACCAGAAATGTTGTCTACCCAGAGGCCCTCCAATAGACATGATACATCGTGAAAATGCAATCTTTTCACAGAGTTGTCATGTTTGAGTTGGATTTAACGTCCGTGCCCAAATCAAGGATATGCAGATGGCTGGTCCGTCACATTAGCCTGACACCTGTGGGGCCAGGGTGGACATCGGGGTGAACTACGGTCATTTTAGCTGGAAACATTCCACGTTAAACTTTCCAAGACCAAGCCGGGATTCGAAACCACGACCTTTGGATCATGAGTCCAGCGCCTTATCCACTAGGTTATGGTGGCCCCTACAGAGTTGTCATTTTGGAGCACTTCAATCAAGGAATTGAGAATGCATCAGTAAGTTCACAAAGTACAGGCATCCCTCTATGGACTGTGTATCGTATTACGAAAAAAATTCGTGAGGGAAAAGATTGAGAGGCAAGAAGGGAGTGGGCGTCCGAAGAAATTGGGTGAAGTAGATATGAGGAGGCTGGGGCAATTGGTTCAGCATGGGAAAACGAAACAAACCCAAGCTGAATTTTATTGTATTGTCTTTTAAGTGGTGAGAGAGAGGGGTGGCCAGAAAATTATTGTACAGATATACCCGAGCGAAGCCGGGTACACTGGCTAGTCTAATATATAAAGGGCAAATTCTCTGTGTGTGTGTGTGTGTGTGTGTGTGTGTGTGTGTACGCTATAGTCTCAAAAACGGCTCAACCGATTGTCATGAAATTTGGCAGGTACGTCCGTTGTGACCCGAGGATGGTTTTGGGCTAATCTCTAAAAAATAAAACCGTTAAAAACCGTTAAAAAGCTGTTATAACGGTTTCAAAGTCATCTTTTTCCTCTGCTTTTCTTCAAATAGCCGTTGTGATATTGCACAGGTACAGGACTACTTCTCTAAAATTAGAACCGTTATTTGGCAGTTAAAAAACGTTATTTATAACAGTTAAAAACCGTTAAAAACACCAAACCCTATAATAGAAACTGTTTAAAACCCGATCTTCTTGAAATTTAGCAGGTACGTCTGTTGTGACCCGAGGATGGTTTTGGGCTAATCTCTAAAAAAAATAAAACCGTTAAAAACCGTTAAAAAACTGTTATAACGGTTTCAAAGACATCTTTTTCCTCTGCTTTTCATCAAATGGCCAATGTGACATTGCACAGGTAGGGGGCTACTTCTCGAAAATTAGAACCGTTATTTGGCAGTTAAGAAACGTTATTTATAACAGTTAAAAACACCAAACCCTATGAAAACTGTTTAAAACCCGATCTTCTGAGGTTGGCGGCCACGAGAGTAATCGGATCGCCACCAAACTTGACATAAGCCTACAGGAACATCCAGCGGGTAACATAGGGTCATTAGATAGTCATTATGACCATTAAAGTTGACCGTTAAAAACCGTTATTTTCAAAATTTAGGCTGTTCTTGATGAAATTCGGTATACATGTGCAGTTTTAAATGCCGAAAAATGATATACAACTTTTACGAACCGAAATTTACAATTGACCGTTAAAAGCCGTTATTTTATAAATTTAGAGTATTCTTCAAGAAATTCGATATACATGTGCAGTTGTGAATGCTAAACAATGATATACAATTTTCAAGATCCGAAACTTAACATTGACCGTTAAAAACCGTTATTTTCTGAATTTCTAAATTTTCACCGTTCTTGATAACATTCCGTATGCACGTACAGTTTTAAGCGCTGAACAATGTTATGCAAATTTTACGAACCAAAACTTAACACTGACCGTTAAAAACCGTTATTTTCTAAATTTACACTGCTATTGATAAAATTCGGTATGCGTATGTCTAGTAACGGTAAGTAATTTTGCAACATGGATGGTTTAGCAGGTACGTCTGTTGTGACCCGAGGATGGTTTGGGGCTAATCTCTAAAAAAATAAAACCGTTAAAAACCGTTAAAAAAAACTGTCATAACGGTTTCAAAGACATCTTTTTCCTCTGCTTTTCATCAAATAGCCAATGTGACATTGCACAGGTACAGGGCTACTTCTCGAAAATTAGAACCGTTATTTGGCAGTTATAAAACGTTATTTATAACAGTTAAAAACCGTTAAAAACACCAAACCCTATAAAAGAAACTGTTTAAAACCCGATCTTCTTGAAATTTAGCAGGTACGTCTGTTGTGACCCGAGGATTGTTTTGGGCTAATCTCTAAAAAAAAAAAACCGTTAAAAAACCGTTAAAAAACTGTTATAACGGTTTCAAAGACATCTTTTTCCTCTGCTTTTCATCAAATGGCCAATGTGACATTGCACAGGTAGGGGGCTACTTCTCGAAAATTAGAACCGTTATTTGGCAGTTAAGAAACGTTATTCATAACAGTTAAAAACCGTTAAAAACACCAAACCCTATGAAAACTGTTTAAAACCCGATCTTCTGAGGTTGGCGGCCACGAGAGTAATCGGATCGCCACCAAACTTGACATAAGCCTACAGGAACATCCAGCGGGTAACATAGGGTCATTAGATAGTCATTATGACCATTAAAGTTGACCGTTAAAAACCGTTATTTTCAAAATTTAGGCTGTTCTTGATGAAATTCGGTATACATGTGCAGTTTTAAATGCCGAAAAATGATATACAACTTTTACGAACCGAAATTTACAATTGACCGTTAAAAACCGTTATTTTATAAATTTAGAGTATTCTTCAAGAAATTCGATATATATGTGCAGTTGTGAATGCTAAACAATGATATACAATTTTCAAGATCCGAAACTTAACTTTGATCGTTAAAAACCGTTATTTTCTGAATTTCTAAATTTTCACCGTTCTTGATAACATTCCGTATGCACGTACAGTTTTAAGCGCTGAACAATGTTATGCAAATTTTACGAACCAAAACTTAAAAACCGTTATTTTCTAAATTTACACTGCTATTGATAAAATTCGGTATGCGTATGTCCAGTAACGGTAAGTAATTTTGCAGCATGGATGGTTTAGCAGGTACGTCTGTTGTGACCCGAGGATGGTTTGGGGCTAATCTCTAAAAAAATAAAACCGTTAAAAACCGTTAAAAAAAAACTGTTATAACGGTTTCAAAGACATCTTTTCCCTCTGCTTTTCATCAAATGGCCAATGTGACATTGCACAGGTACAGGGCTACTTCTCGAAAATTAGAACCGTTATTTGGCAGTTATAAAACGTTATTCATAACAGTTAAAAACTGTTAAAAACACCAAACCCTATAAAAACTGTTTAAAACCCGATCTTCTGAAGTTGGCGGCCACGAGAGTCATCGGATCGCCACCAAACTTGACATAAGCCTACAGGAACATCCAGCAGGCAACATAAGGTCATTAGATAGTCATTATGACCATTAAAGTTTACCGTTAAAAACCGTTATTTTCAAAATTTAGGCTGTTCTTGATGAAATTCGGTATGTATATGCAGTTTTAAATGCCGAAAAATGATATACAACTTTTACGAAGCGAAATTTAAAATTGACCGTTAAAAACCGTTATTTTATAAATTTAGAGTATTCTTGAAGAAATTCGATATATATGTGCAGTTTTGAACGCTAAACAATGATATACAATTTTCAAGATCCGAAACTTAACATTGACCGTTAAAAACCGTTATTTTCTGAATTTCTAAATTTTCACCGTTCTTGATAACATTCCGTATGCACGTACAGTTTTAAGCGCTGAACAATGTTATGCAAATTTTATTGACCGTTAAAAACCGTTATTTTCTAAATTTACACCGCTATTGATAAAATTCGGTATGCGTATGTCCAGTAACGGTAAGTAATTTTGCAACATGGATGGGACAGGCTAGGGGGATGAAAAGGGAGGAATGAGAGGGGCCAGAAAAATGATTGTACAGTGCAAAATCTGATACACTATTTTTACATTAGACACAGACCCGTTGAAATAAACTACTTCTGCACAAAGTCTATTCCTACAAAATTAAGGGCAATCAGAAGAATGGGAATGGGAACAGTGAGTGCAGGCGGAAAATCGAGCGAGAAAAGCATCTCGACGTGCTAGGGAAGATCCAGAGGAAAGGGGCCAGAGGCAGGCGGAAAACAATAGAATGTATAAGAGAGAGAGAGAGAGAGAGAGAGAGAGAGAGAGAGAGAGAGAGAGAGAGAGAGAGAGAGAATGTGTATTTGTGTGGGGGGAGGGGGTGGGAAGGTGTTGGGGGGGGGGGGGTTGATTGTAAATTAAAATAATTAATACATGTTTGCCGTCACGTGAGTATCGCAAAGAATGTTCATATCCCGGGCAACGCCGGGTGCCCCTGCTAGTATATATATATATATATCTGACTGTCTGTCTGTCTCCTTGTCTGTCTGTCTATCTACTTATCTGTCTGTCCGTCTATCTATATATCTATCTATCTGTCTTTCTTCTGTATGTCTGTCTGTCTATCTATGTATGTGTGTGTGTGTGCACGTGTGTGTGTGTGTGTGTGTGTGTGTGTGTGTGTGTGTGTGTGTGTGTGTGTGTGTGTGTGTGTGTGCGTGTGTGTGATGTGTGTGTGTGTGTGTGTGTGTGTGTGTGTGTGTGTGTGTGTGTGTGCGTGTGTGTGCGTTGGCTATCCACTTTAGTCACAGATATTTACATTGGTGATTTAAACTATAAACAAACTAATATTGAATCACCATGATGATCATGGAAAGAAAAACTATTTTTTCGGATGATTAAATGAGCTTGTATGAGAAGAATGTAAAGGGGAGGATTGGTGTTTACAGACAAGCGCATGTTGTACGGTGTGATTCAGTTCAAAACCGCAGAATATGAGTGACAGATATATGATCGGTGACCTTTTTACGCGTATTAAATTGATTTGCGTTTGTTTTTGAATGCTGATGACTGTGAACGATGTGCTTGTATTGCTTCAGCTGTGAAAACGTCCTGAAAAATGCTTTTTATGTACATGTGTCTCCCCTTCCTGCTCATAGCTCACTCCATCTTACTGCTACTCCATCTACTCCATCCTCTTCACCCCACAGAGAGAGACAGAGAGAGAGAGAGAGAGAGAGAGAGAGAGAGAGAGAGAGATGTCTATCTGTAAGTGAGAGATGTCTATCTGTCTATCTGTTATTGTTGTTCTTGTTATTTACAGTCTGTCTGATATTACTATTATCATCGATTATTGTTTCATCTATTGACTTCTGTGTGTGTGTGTGTTGTGTGTGTGTGTGTGATGTGTAGTTGTGTGTGCCCTGTTGTCGTGCGTGCGTATGTGTGTGAGTGTGTATGTGTGTGTGTGTGTGTGTGTGTGTGTGTGTGTGTTGTGTGCGTGTGCGTTGTGTGCGTGTGTGTGTGTGTGTGTGTGTGTGTGTGTGTGTGTGTGTGTGTGTGTGTGTGTGTGTGGTGCTGCGCGCGCGCGCTGTTTTGTTGCGGTGCGTTAGTTATGTGTGTGAGTGTGTGGTGTAGTGTGTGTGTGTGTGTGTGTGTGTGTGTGTGTGTGTGTGTGTGTGTGTGTGTTTGTGTGTGTGTGTGTGTGTTTTAGAGTAGCTATGTCACAAATTCGATTCGGGACACTTCCTCTTAAAAATAATTTGCACAGATTTAGCAACTGTCAGTCTGACCGAAACTGTGTGGTATGCACTTCAAAACTTGAGGATGAAAATCACTTCATATTTGAATGTCCTTTATACACTGAACTCAGAAAGAAGTTCTGACAACAAATCTCAGCAATGCCTTTGCAATCTTTACTCCGAGCAGAGAGAAGGACACACTGTCAATGCTTAACCAAGAATATTTTCCATGCCATTAATATGCGAAAACGCTTGAACACGTAAACGATAGTAAATGAGTTTTGCGTATATTTTGTTACTAATGAAGCTAGTAATTTCTGCTTGATTTGATTCATATTAAGGTGACGCCTAAGTAGTAAGATTGATTACCGACGAGTGTGACAAACTAGATCAGATGCATACTTACAAATGCTTACGAGCAAATATTTTATTTCGAGTACAGGTGTACATGAATACAAGGTACAAGGTACTAGTGTTGATATGATTGTATTTGGCTTTACTTATTTGGCCACATTTTATACCCTTTGAAGTATTCTACTAAATATGTGTGTGTGTCTGATGCTAGATACCGTCCATTAATGCAGGTATTGTGCATTTTTAGTTTTGGTATGATAAGCGAACTTAGGTGCGTTTCATAAAACCAGCATTGGATATGTATTAAGACATACAATGGTAAGCTGACTATGCAGCACACTGCTGAAATCGTGTAACCTTCAGGCAGAAATCTTACTATCTGCTTTCACTCGGTTGAAATATCTTTGATATACATTTGATAATACGTTTGGGTGATATCATTAATTTTCCGAGCAAATATTTTTGTATTCGTATTCATTGTGTCTTTGATCATCCTTGCTCGCCGCTCACCCATTCTCCTTGTCCATCGCCCCGCCATCCCTCTTTTCGTGTTTGCATTGTGGCACATGGCTGATGTACAATAAACACCCGGACTCGGACTCGGACTCGAACAAGACAAACACACAGCTTACTGTAATCACCATTCTGTGTCACAAGACAAACACATAGTTCACTCTTATCACCTTTTTATGTCATAATAAGGTAATCATACATGTCACTGTAATCACCATTCTATGTCACAAGACAAACACATAGTTCACTCTTATCACCTTTTTATGTCATAATAAGGTAATCACACATGTCACTGTAATCACCATTCTATGTCACAAGACAAACACATAGTTCACTCTTATCACCTTTTTATGTCATAATAAGGTAATCACACATGCCACTGTAATCACCATTCTATGTCACTGAAAGGCCAAACACACACAGCTCACTCTAATCACGAACACAGTCGGGGAAAGATGTTTCTATTGTGAACATCAGCCATGATCCGCAAAGAATAATAACGAGGATTATAAAAAAAAAAATAACAAAACGATGTCAACAGTTCAACGGCAATGTAAACAACTACAGCATCAAGAATGTTATACACAATCACATTGCAAACGCAACTCTGCAGAGCAGCAGTAACCACCTTGGACTGATTCTTTGTTGCAGAAAGTATAACAACAATGCGACGATATTGGATTCTGTACAAAAGGACACCATTCGCTCCATTCTCTCCTGTCAGTTTCAAAATATCAGCATTCCAGTGTTCAAAGTAATAAAAGCATCTTTTTCTGTCAAGAAAACCAAGAGAATCGAGAGTTTTTTGAAGTGCTACGCTCCTGAGGACACAGCCCAGAACCTGAAACGTTGTGTGCCCCTGATTCAGAAGGCTTGTGATACCGCCAAGGTGACCATGGTCAAGGCACTCCGACTGAGCATGAAACAGGCCTTCACCTTGATGGAGAATGACCCACAGGTCAAGGTCATCCATCTGGTCCGTGATCCTCGAGGCGTTTTGAATTCAAGGCAGCAGACGAGTATTGCGCGGAAGTACAAAATGACTCCCAAGCAGTTCTGCTCCAAAGTTCTGCAGCATGTGAATGTAAGTAAATAAATGTGTGTAATTATATCCAGGAAGCTTATTGTCGTCTAGATCATGGGAATGACTATAAACTTTGCAATGGCTTCTATAAGTAAGTTATTTTACAGTTAATTGCTGAACATATTACTAGCCGTGACAGTGCCGGGTAACCAACAGACAAATATATCAGGGACATGTCTAGTTCATGAAATGCTAAGACTGATATCAAGGGAGGAATAAGTCACACACACACACACACACACACACACACACACACACACACACACACACACACACACACACACACACACATACAAACGCGCGCGCGCACGCATGCACGTACATGCATAAACACGAAAGGAAGCACGCACTCGTGTTCGTAAACATATACAGAGAAAGAATACAGAGAGAGAGAGAGAGAGAGAGAGAGCGATGTGTCTTTCTCTCTCTCTCTCTCTCTCTCTCTCTCTCTCTCTCTAGCGCGCGAGTGTGTGTATGTGTGTGTGTGTGTGTGTGTGTGTGTGTGTGTGTGTGTGTGTGTGTGTGTGTGGTTGTTCTTGTTCTTGTTGTCTTTGATTTAACGTCTCGCTGCTCGGTGAGATATTTGATACCGAGGAAAAGAGCGAGGAAGGGGGAGGAAAGTTTGTAATGACTATGGGGCACAAGACGAGGTGTCCAAGGAGGGGGACTAGAGGGGAGGGGGGGAGGAGGTGAGGAAGTTTGAACAAGTATTGTAACAAGTACAATGTGTTTGGTTGCACTTGCAGGCATGTGTTCACTTATCTTGTTCATTTATATGTAATCTACGTTACAACTTAAAACAAACTAGAGAACATGACGCTCTTCGAGGAGAGAGAGCATGTACTAGAAGCATTCTTAATTACTTATAGGAGTGACAGATAAAAAAACAAAGAATCCTACATTCGTGCAGGTGACCTTAAAGATTTTGCACAGTGTGTGATGGGAAAACTGCAATGAAGTCTCAGACCGCACGTCTCACGTTATATGCTCTCTACAAACACTAAATAGGCTTTTAATGTGTTTCTTTTCCATATGTATATCTGTGTTTCTTTTCCATATGTATATCTATTCCTGTTTACGCAAAAATCTGTCTTTAGAGTGTTAATTTTGAAATATTTTTTTAAAATCAAATTTCGCGAGGGCGTTTTGAAATCCTTCCAAATGTATATGAACTATTGACATATATTATTCCTGTAAGGATATGGAAAATCTAAATGTACAGATCATAGAAAGCGCTAGACTCCGTACTTGATTGCACAGCCAGTTTTTTCACTATAATGAAAGAAATAATGATACGGTATTAAGCAAAAAGTAATTTTGGTGTCTCTCAAATTTAGTGTCAGCATTAAATAACTTGTTTCAGTTATCACATCTGATCTTGTCAATACTTTTCAATGATGGCAAGGTTTGAAGCATCAATTTTGGGTCGACACAGAAGAGAATTAATCAGATGATGTAAAGCCATCAAAAGTACTGCCATTTTGGCTATTAAAACAATTGTTCGCTCCAATGTGAAAAGACTTCTCTGCTTTTAAATCGGGGATACCAGATGTGGTGACCCCGCCTGTTTATCTCTTGCTGATCCACCTGTATATACTCTCACGTCATTTGCGTATTTTTCTTCGATGTTTGACATGTTACAATGATTATATTTCAGTCCTTTTTTTAAACAGCATGGTCAATATCAAATAAACTGAACTTACCGTCTCGGTATGGGGTATGACGTGCATCTGGCAGATATACAATCATTTTTTAGAGTGTTCTGGAGCCTGAACTTATTTTAGAAGTGTCTGTCGCCAAAGTTATTTTGTGATGAGATTGGTTTCTCTATTTTTGGAACAGTGCTGGATTTAATTTTGGTTAATATTAGACTCTACCACAGCATTCCGTAAAAAAAGTGGGTGATTAAACCTTTCTTTATTCTGCTAAAGGCAAAATTGGAGTCTCTTAATATGTAGGGTCACATGTCGCGTGTGCAGGAACACCTAATGCCAGTTTCAAAGCTTTAGATTGTATGCTTTGTAATTTTTTCGATAGATATTTCGGCGCATGAAATATATCTCTTAATCATTTGTTATCTTAGATCTTAATACACATTTGCAAATATTGACCAGTCTTAATGGATCTTATTTGCAAGTTTCTTTATGATAATTCTTTTGGAAATTTAAGTTTTGTTTGCTTTGTCAGTGAAGATAGTTGTTTTAAGATTTCTATACCACGTCTTGATTCCAAGATAGTTTAGCAGTAAGCATACGTTCATGCAAAAAAAAAACCAAAGAAGAAGTAGAAAGAAACTCGTGGAGAGCGTGGCAGCAGAGAGTCCTCAGAAGAGAAGCCCCCTTCAAGCAAGTGTTTCGGCCCTTATCTCCTGACACTCTAGGGGGGTTGGGCCACACCCGGTTCATGACTCCGGATGTCCCTCTGCTGCCCCCTTTTTTTTCCCATCTTGGGACGAGCCATGGCTGGGATTCGAACCCATGACCCTCTGGACATGCTCATTTTCCACTTAATGACTCGCGCTTTAACCACTGAGCCACAGGGACACCTGATATTTGTAGGGAAATTAAGCCTTATGAAGTTCACTTTTGTTCCTCCTTGACCAGATCCAGCTTGAACACCTCTCTGCCGCTTCTGCCATTGCTTTCAGGGCTCTGGTTTTTTCCCTCCCTGCAACTGAGAGCTGTTTCATGAGGCTGTATGCAGACGTTCCTACAAACCCCCTAGCTCCAATTTCTGCAGTGAGGACTTTGACCTGATAGCCTTCTCTCCTCAGCTGTTTGCCAGATCAGCATACTTTTCAGTCTTGTAGATTTGAGCTGCCTCCATTCTGTTCTCATATGGCACCGTGAGCTCGATCATGATCAGCTGCTTGGTTGACTTAGAGTGGACTACTATGTCTGGTCTCATGCCACTCTTGCTGATGATCTCTGGGTGACTCTTCCATTCTGGGAGGTCTGCAGTGCACTCCCAGTCATCTGCCCCGTCCAGCAGACTCTGCCTGCATGTTTCGAGTGGCACTGTTGTTCTTGGCCATGATTTGCTGCCTCCTGCCGTGAAGAATGTTGCGGGTGCTTTTGGAGTCCTGATTTTCCCTTTTGTGGTGTTGGTACTAGCCCAGACTACTTGTACAATCTCTTTGAGCACTTGGTTGTGCCTCCATGTGTACCTTCCTTGAGCCAGGGCTACTTTACATGAGCTTAGGACATGCTCCACTGTTTGTTTTTCATGGCAGAGTGGGCATGCAGGATCGTCTGTTTTCCCCCACTTCACCAGGTTTGCATTTGAGGGCAGAAGGTCATATGCAGATCTGAGAATGAAGCTGATCCTGAGAGGGGCCATGTGCCAAATGTCATTCCAAGTGAGACTTCTTTGGAGTGCATTCTCCCACGTTGTCCATTGCCCTTGCTGGCTCTGCTGGACTGCTTTTTGGAGTCTTTTTTGGTCTTCTTCTTTTCTCATCTCCTGAATCATCATGTCTCTTTTGGCTTTTCCTTTGGCCTTTGACCACCATTCAGTTTTGGTCACCCCCAGTCCTTGTCTGTTGGTCTGTGTGTGTCCTGTTATTTCTCTGATCTTGAGACTTTCTTTTGCAGAATCCATCGCCTCTTGAACTTTCCATTTTCTGCCTGTCTTCAGCTGGGGCTTGATTGCTTCTACCACCTTGTCTCCTGAGTCCTCCTGAGGAAGAAAAGTATATCTGAAGATATATGGTTTGGGCTCTAAGCCATCGATTTGTTGCAATTATTCTGTGAATTATTCTGAGCTGAAACTATTTCAATTTGATGTCCTTTATTTTCTGCGCTTGGTAGAAAATAATTGTCCAATTCAAATCGTCTAATGTTTCCAAGTTCCATTTCATACAACACTTAGGACTTCTGTCATCAGTAATTAGAATGCCATATTAAGTCCTTGTTCCTTTCTCCACGCCCAAGATAATGTTTAGAGTTTTGGTCATATTTTTGGATTTATTGCTACTTATATGAATTTTTTAAATGTTTTAATTGCACTATACCCCCGTGGAACTCTATAAAACTGGTTTTAACTTTATATTTGTCAGTAAATTCTTCATAGGTCATGAATGCCCTAGTTGTGTTAACAGGGTCTGCTTTACGATGTACACCTTTATCTTCCCACTGTTTGAAGTAAACAGTTTTCTTATCAATTTCACTTTTTCATTGTAAAAAAATATTTTCAGCAAGAAAATCGGGCTGATAACTGATTTTCACTTCCTGTGCAAAGAAGTTGTATGCCTGAAAAACATCACTCCAAAAAGCGTTACAGTTTGTACGTTTGAAAAGCAGGGTACATCCATATTTATTTAATTCCTTAACAAAAGGACACGTTTTTTCTGTTATAGATTTCCACTTATGGGTACGAAAGTAAGTTTCTAATCCATGTGAGCTCCAGTGACATTGCAAAGTGCTTGGGCGAAGGTATTCCCAGTCCTAGATTTCTTATGCTCTTTACGGTGGTTTTCCTTGATATTATATCATATTCATCCTTCCAAATAAATCTAAAACATTTCTTCGGAAGTTCATCTATAAAGCGATTTGGTGGGTTTGGTCGTAACGGCCACAGGTACGTTAATTTTGATGAAACTAGTGACTTCAACACCGCTACTCTACCTAGAGGTGTTGTGTTTCTCTTAATCCACACACTAAAGAGTGCTTTCATTTCTCTAAGTTTGTCATTGTAGTTCAGCTCTTCACATTGTTCAAGATCAGGGGTGAGCCATATGCCAAGTATCTCAAACTGCCTAGAATTCCATTCCATTTTTAAATGGGCATGTATCTGACGTTGGAAAAGCTTTCACTACCTAACCAGATTACTTTTCTTTTTTCAATGTTCATAAACAATCCAGACACTTTATCAAATGTATCTAATTTCTTTATTGAAAGCTCAAATGATGTTCTGTCCCCTTGGTTTAACAATTGTGTATCATCTGCAAACTGTGAAAGCTTATGTTCAGTATTATCAACGCGTAACCCTTTAATGTTTTCATTTTCTCTTATCATAATTGCCAAGATTTCGACAGATAAGATGAAAAGATGTAAGGAAATGGGTTCACCTTGTCTACATCCTCTCTCTATTGAAAACCAAGGCGAATTCTGTCCGTTTACTATTACCGTAGATTTAATGTTGGCGTGAAAAGTCATTATCCAGCGAATTTTATCATTTCCAAACCCAAAAGATTTCATAACATTTAGCATGAATTGCAAATCGAGCGAATCAAACGCGTTTTCAAAGTCTATAGAGATCAGCATACCCGGAAGTTTTTTTTAATCTTTAGATAATTCATAAGATCAGATATTAATCGAATATTGTCTCCAATATATCTGTTTGTCATGAAACCAGTCTGGTCCTCATTTATTAGCTTTGGGAGAACAGTCTTTAAGCGATTAGCTATGCAGGCAGATCCTATTTTATAGACAACGTTTAATAAAGATATCGGCCTCCAGTTTGTAATAATTTGTCTATGTTTGTCGGCTTTGGGGATGCAGGTAATTATTCCCTTATTTTGTGTATTCGATAGTTCACCGTTTTTAAAAGATGTATTCAGAGCTCTAACCACAAAAATACCTATTTGCTTAAAAAAAAAACTTTGAAAAATTCTGATGTGAAACCCTCCAAGCCAGGGCTTTTCCCATTCTGCATACTTTTTAGCGCATGACCTGCTTCCTCTAACGTTATCTCCCCTTCGAGTGACCTTACGTCTTCATCTGACAACTTTGGCATTTCTGTCACTAGATCTTCAACTTCACAATTAAATAGTTTTCTTTCCTGATATAAGTTTTCATTAAAAAAAACACAACATTTTACTTCTGTTAAGATTCCTTTGGTTCACGTATTGTCATACCGTTTACGACCAATTGCGAGATGTGCTTACTGATATAGTTTCTCTTTTCTAAATTAACAAAAAAAAATGTGTTACTTTTTCTCCGTCTGAAACCCATCTAGCTTTGGACCTAAGTAAAACTCCTTCCATTTTATTTTTTCGTAACTCCGTTAATTTTGTGTCAAGTTCTTTTTTATGTTTGGACGTCATTGTTTGTTTTGTCCTGATTTACTTCTCGTCGCTGTATTTCATTTTCTAATTTGCCTTCTTCTTCTTGTCTTTCTTTCTTTTTTATCGTTCCCATGAGCAATGGTTTTTCCTCTGATTTTCATTAACAAAAAGTCCAAGAATACGTTGTCAGGGATTTCAAGTTCCATATTAGACTTAGGGATATCCTTTAACCGTGTTTTATCATAATGACTGGCACCGTATTCTTCAATTACATCATGTGAAAATTTCCCCGACGAAATCTTAGTTTCAAAACGGAGTGACTGAGGGCGGAAAATGAAGAAAATTTAGAAAGAGAGGGGGTTAGTTACCGCCAAGGACATAGACAAACAAAGTACAGGACAATATCATTGAATGATGTAATCGATATTCGTAAAGGATATCGGGTTCTTCGCCAGCAAAAGTTAGGTATTCTGAAATCAGGAATAAATCTAATCTGCTTTGCTTTAGGGGATTTCTTTTTCGCCATGTGTATCTTCTACAGTCCGGGTTGTACTCTCTCCATATGTCTGCAGGTTGCAAGTCGTCAATCATATTGTATACCATGTCTTGGGCCTTACGGTTGTTATTATGACAGTAATTATCATAGTCCATGGAAGGATCCCAAACCAAGTTCCAACCCCCAACCATTACGACATGAATAGTTTTTGAAAGTTTGTATAATGCTCTTTAGAGAGGAACAGAAATCAGGACTACGTCTATTTGGCCCATATAAGTTGACGAGAAGTAGGTCGTGTTCCATGCATCGAAAATACACAATGGGAAAATTTCCATCTTTATCTTTATGCACCTTTTTATTCCAAATTCAACAGTATTGCCACACCTCTAGAATTTGGACTACACGACTAGAAGAAAGATTTATAACCCCATTCTGATTGTACAACGGGTGCTAGATTTTTACTGAAATGTATATCCTGCAAACAGTATATAGAATATGACTTCTGCTTTAAGTAATGAAACACATCACGTCTTTTTAAAACATTACCTAAACCTTCGCAGCTCATAGAAACGATCGAAGTACTATCCATAACTCCTGTTCAACATTTCTTATGTTGTGCGAAGAGATATACTGACTCACAACTATGTTTGACACAATCTTTTATTTTCTCAAATGACTGAACTATGTGTTTCAAGACATCCTCAACATAAACGACGTATATAACAACAAAAATGAAATACTTGTAAAAGGCAACACAAAATAAGGGTGACAACAATAGATCTTTCGAAATTAACCTTCCACAGTTTAAAAAGTGCTCAGCATAATATTATGACGTTTTTACTTGAGCGCCTTTCATAGCCTTAAGCTGCTTTCTCATCTTGACAACACACCTTTTCAATCCATACTTCTCATAAAAGTGTGCCGGCTGTACGAGGATAAACAAACAAACAAAAAATGACCATACACTATTTATGTACCTTTCATTTTGTTCCCTATAATCCATAAACCCTTGTCATCCCCAGCAGATACCCAACCTCCCCATCTCAGCAGATATCTGCCCTGCCAAAAGGGAGCACACACACACACACGCGCGCGCGCGCGCGCGCACGCACGCACGCACGCACACACAAATGCATGCGCGCACGCACGCATGCACGCATGCACGCATGCACGCACACCACACCACACACACACACACACACACACACACACACACACACACACACACGCACTGCATCGCCATGATACAGTTTAAGCAATGAGTGCACACTCACGCGACCGCGCGCACGCACACACAGATACACATATGAAACCCCAGGGTAACGCATTAAACAGTTCTTGAATACTAATGTAAAGAAAAGAGTGGGGAAAATGAAAAGAAATAAAGACGACAACAACAGGAGCAACAACAACCAGAAAAAAATGTCCCCGTCATCGCCCCCCCCCCCCCCCCCCCCCCCCCCTCCCTATCCCTTTGCTCCTTTCCCTTTTCTGTGCCTTCATCTGTTTAAAGTTATTTGGACTCTCTCTCGATCGATCATTCGTCCCTACCCCGGCCGCTCCCAAACGCCCCTCCTCCTCCCCATGTGTGTATAGTGGAAAGACAGAAACCGTCAGTGAACGAGTTGAAGGGACGGGACCCGACCCAGAGACCGCCGCCACATCTAGATGGTGTTGTTCCATGTGCAATTTTTGCAAGTACACGAAAGAAAGGAGTTACAGTTCTTTTCCCTCTTTAACTGCCCCTCGCCCTTCTCCCTCCTCCCTCTCTCCTCCATCCCCCTTCTCTTCCCCATCCTAGGTCCACTTTGCCAGAGGGAGAAAGACACGGGGACAAAAATAATGTCACGGCATCAGCAGACAGCAGATAGACTATAATGGATTTAAAGCGTGAAGCAGCAAGCGGTTTTGGTGCTGCTCCCAATCTTTCTCTCTCAAGGCTCAAATCATTTTCTATAGAATGCACGAGGACTTCTTTATGAAAATTTACATAGGTCATAGCAATACCACAATTATCCATTCCCCCCTTTTTTCTGTATTACAAGAAGAACAGTTGCAATGACACTGCTTTTACCATAACAACCACAACTGCTACGTCTACTAATACCACCATCAACAACAATGACAAGTAATAAAGAAACAAAAGGCAGTGGCGGCAACATCAACAACAACAACAACAGAGAAAAGAAATCATTATCATTTCCATCATCCCCATCACCACCATAATTATCATAAGTGAAATTGCAACGCATGAAAAAGCAACAGGTATGCAAGAGTTTTTGATAGATACATGGAGAGGCTTCACAAACTGACAAAAAGACTGCTATAAGTTAATTCGTAATGCCAGAATATGTCACTGTACTCAGACAATAATATCCCTCCATCAGATATATACATAATTCTGACACGTTAGGGACTGAGATATTGTTGGGGGTGGGGATGGGGGGGGGGGGGGGAGCGGCGGTAATTATGGGGAAAGTAGGAGAAAACACAGAATGGCAAAGCATGGACAGTCATTCATGTAAGTGCCTCAGCCACTTTTCATCCCCCAATCCCTTCCCTGAAGAAAAAAATGTGCATAGTTGTTCTTTTTTTTTTTTCTAATTTCAAACAAAAGAACGAAAGGGGATGGTTCACTGAACCAAACAGAAAAACGAGCGTATTCTGATTAATGACGAAAATAACTGGAAAAAGGCGAAAAAGAATTAAATGCAAGATCCTATATCAGTCCCTACTCATTTAAACTCCATTCCACCCACCTTACTCTCTTTACCCTGCCACACACTCACACACACACACACACACACACACACACACACACACACACACACACACACACACACACACACACACACACACACACACACACACACACACACACACACACACACACACACACACACATACACACACGCGCGCGCGCGCGCGCGCGCACGCCCACGCCCACACACACACACACACACACAATCATCCACGGATAAGCGCGCCCACGCGCGTTCATACACACACACACACACACACACACACACACACCACACACACACACACACACACACACACTCACAAACACATACAACCACACATACTTTCTCTCTCTCTCTCTCTCTCTCTCTCTCTCTCTCTCTCTCTCTCTCTCTCTCTCTAGTACAAGCATGCATACACGAACAAAAGGGCCGGACAGAAGGATTCAGCTGGGCAAGAAAATAAAGTTCACAAAGGAAATCATTCATACTACAGGATTTTTTCCTTTCCGTCCTTTCGTCATTCCCCCAAACCCAATTCTACCCATCCTATTTTAAAATCAGCTCTCTTGTACACACACACACACACACACACACACACACACACACACACACACACACACACACACACACACATACACACACACACAGAGAGCAACAGGCATACACGCACACACACACACACACACACACACACACACACACACACACACACACACACACACACACAGAGGTAACAAAGTAGCATTGAAGGAAAATAGACGGGGCTAGAGGAGACAGCTGGCGCAGATGCAAGAGATTTACATTAGCGTGCGGGATAAGGGTTCGTTCGTTCTTTAATTTAATGTCTATCCACTTTACAGTGATCTTAGACAAAAACAAGAGACAAACGAACAGGCAAACAAACAAACAAAGACAAAACAAAAAAAAACACATGTAAAAGGGGCCGGTGTGTGTGTATTTCGTGTGTGTGTGTGTGTGTGGGTGGGCGGGGGGGCATAAATGTGTGTGTTGTTTTAAAAAAATGTCATTAAAAGTGTATGGAGTGTGGAGGTAGTGTAGTATGCTAATCTTTGCATGCATAGTCTATTTAATTAATGAGATAACAATAAGTGACCATCACTTTAACCCCATTCTAATCTACCGGCATAACGGTAAACTGCTTTAGCCTGGATTCATATCTGAACATTTTTAAAAGAAACAAAACATTTTTAACCATTGAAATAATAAGAAAATAAATCAAACAAATAACTCGAGAATCAAAGTAAATGTCCAACTGGACTCTTAACAATTGCCCTAACAGCTTCTATAGCCTTCGCTTCGTTCCCAAAAATGTCCCAAAAATTCGCGAATGATGGGTTCAAACTCAATAACCAAGTAGGTAAATATTTTTTAGTATTTCTGCAAAGAAAGATGACATGGAATGGTGTAATATTTTGGCCACAAATGCACGTGACATTTTTACAATATTTTGTTTTGTATGCATCAAGTCTGAGTTTAAAGATCAGACTCTTCAAAATCCGTTCCTGATGGAGATTGTGTCCCGTTTTATATTTTACAAGCTTCTTAAAGAATTTTTCCTGGTTGTCCTTTATTATGTTTGGATACACTTTTTGTCCTCGTATCACCGAATCCCATGATGCTTTACCTAAAAGGCTATAATTTTATTTTTGTAAAACTCTTTTCCTTAGCTGCACTATTTTTGGCTAACTGATCAACCCTTTCATTTGCTGCTAAACCACAATGTGATGGAATCCAACAAAAGTCAATAGAAGAACCACGTAAAGACAAAAAATGAATTAAATGGTATATCTCAGATACCATTTCTCCTCTCACTCTTGTATCAGAATATTTTAAAGCTTGTAAGACAGATTTTGAATCGACACAAAATAATATTTGAAATATCGAATATGGAAAACTAAGAAGATAGTTCAGTGCCATAATAATGGCAAATAGCTCTGCTGTGAATACAGAAAATTTTTTCCCAATGTGATACGATTTCTCTATTTTTAATGATGGAATAATGAATGCAGCACCTGATAATTGGTTTTCAAGTACAGAACCGTCTGTATATATTTTAAGATGATTTATATAATTTTCATTTATATGTGCCTTGACATATGTTGGCAGCATGGTCCCATCACTTTTCCTTAAATCTGCATAATTAATATCGTAATCAGCCTTACTAAGCTCCTATTGAGGAATATTACTGTAACTCGTTTGAGGAGCTACTGTTTGGGGTTCAGCACCAGCATTTGTAAACAATTGGGACGTATAGGAGCCTATAGTCTTTACAGAATCAAAACTCTGTGCTCGCTTTGGAAAATGTATTTCTGATTTTAAACCAGTTTCCTTGATACATGAATTTTGCGTTGAATGACTCCTTAATATATATTTTGCTGAAGCAAGTTTCATATTTTCGGCAAAAGGCAAAATTCCTATTTCTGTGTAGGTTTTTAGTGATGAGGCATGCACAGGGACACCGAGAGCTATCCTATAAGCTTTGCTATCGATGCTTTGCATCTCTGCTATCAAATATTTTGGAGCTGAAAAGAATATTTCCTGAGCATAAGATAGTTTTGATCTCACAAGCGCAGTTGCTAAATGAATAAGTACCTTAGTATCTTCTCCCCACGACTTTCGACTTATCATTTTTAATACATTTAATCCTTTTCTGGCTTTTGTTAGAATATTTTCCAAATGGTAGTTCCAATTCAATTTAGAAGTCAGGCTTACTCCTAGAAATTTAACAACTTTTTTATATTCAAGCGGCATTCCATTTATTTGAAAAGAGGGTAATGGTTTAGGATCATAGCCAGAGTTGAAGAGGACCATATGCGATTTTTCATGTGAAAGGGTTAGTCCGTTTTCAATCATGTATTTGCCGATTTTGTCTGGTTCATTTTGAGATACCTTTTTAATATAGTTAATTAATCTAATCGGTGTAAGCTTTTCTAGAGTAACTTTCGTCCATATGCAAAATCATCCGCATATTGTGCTAGCTCGACATTGTTTGAGACCACTTTTGGAAGATCATGTATCAAAATGTTGAAGATGCGGGATAAGGGTCTGCCCAGTTTCTTGTTAGTCAAAGGTTGAGGTAGGAGAACGTGAGGAGGGGGATGATTAATTATCTAAGGCCTGCTGAAGAGAACATTCAACATCATTCGTACTGACATTCACAGGGCTGTTACGCTCACCACCGGTTACAGGGGACGACACTCGCACAACCTCTGGTATTAATCCACGGGAATCATGCTGTTGTTGGTCTTCCCGTGGTGTTGCACTGTCACTAATTTCAGTATAATCCAGGTTTAAGAGTCTGACAGGCTGAGTAGTTGGTCCAGAAGCAGGTACACACATTGGCACTATTTCACTTTCACTGGGGCGTCCTGACTGTCCTGTCTTCTGCATGACGGTTCCCTGCGTCTGCGACGGGTGTGGCTGAGACTTGCAGATGTGGGGCCGGGATAGAGGGGGAGGGGGGGGGGGCTCTGACTGCTCCCTCTGCTGATGTTAACGGTCCTGGCTTGTCGTCCTCCCGGGTCACCGGTTCCACGTCCTCTGGCTGCTTGGTGTCGATGGGAATAACGGCTGTGGTCACTGGTGGAGAAAGGCGATTCCAAAAGTGCCCTGTCTATCCTCTGGACATCTCCGTCTTCAATGTTGAGGATTCGAAGGTCTAACAGCTTGTAATAAAGTTTCCCCTGGAAAGACCATAATAGACGGATATAACTGCCGGATGTCGTTTCATTTCATAGAGTCTTTGTGAATGTAATTTAGTTAGGTCTTCATTGATTAATACATTTGAACTTTCTTGTTTTTATTATTTTCGCAATTTGAAGATTTCCGTCTTTGTTCTTCTGTTTGTGAGGCGACCAATAACTGGTCTGTTGTGTCCATGTGAATATTTTCCAACACGGTGTGCCACACTGATGCACATCGGTGGAGAAGTTGAGAGGCCCAGCCTTGTCATAAACTCGATGACTTTCTTTTCTGTTCCTTCTGCTGTCTCTTTTACTGAATCTCCTGAAAAATTGCTCATCTTGAAGTTGTCTTTTCGCGTGTACTGGTCAAGTGAGTTCCTGAGCTCCCTTTCTTGTCTGAATTCCTTTCGAAGACGACTCAGTTCGTCAGACAAGTCACCGCATTTACTCTCAAGACTTTCCACCTTTCTTCGTAAAATTCATTTTCTTTCTTCAGTTCAAATATTTCTAATGAAATTCTTTCAAGTTGTTGGGTAACTCTCCCCCTGTTTTCGTTCGTCCTCTATGCCTCTCTCCATCCTGTGCAATGTCGCTATCAAAACACTCGTCTCATTGTCCCTGTCCGGCAAGATGTCCGTTTCACCACCGTCGGTCGAATGCTTTTTGCTCATTACTAATTTTACTACTTGTAAAGTTTGTCATTTTTTGCTGTTGCTGTTGCTCGGAAATCCTTTCTCTTTTTACTCAGTGACCTTTCTGTTCCGTGCTTGTGTCAGTCTGCTCTAAACGTGGGTCGAAGTAATTACTCGCATCTTGACAACCCGGGCTACTGCTTGATCTTTCATTTCCTCTTCTTTTGTCGTCGTGATGGTGGTGTTTTTTCGGTCCCATTCTATATTTGAAAGGTGGACGATATCCAACGTGAAAAACACAAGCGAAAACAATTGCTCTGAATGTCCGTATTCCTCCAATCGAATGTTTTTCAACTGAAGGTGGATCAGACAACCAATGACCACAATTCCACCTATAAACACTTTCTAACATCTTATTGAAAGTCTCAATGAAAAGAGTAAAATAAAAAAAAAAAAAAGGAAAATAAAGTACTGCATACTTGTGGCATATAACGAAGTTTATCCACTGGCACAATTCAATCCAGGTGTGTTCGGTACAGCTGCTAGCCTAGGCCATGTTGGTTGGAGCGACGTTTTCGCACGTTCGACGTCTACCGTGAACAGGTGCCAATTTTTGTTTGAAGATTTCTTTTTCTTTTCAGAAGCATTGAATATGATTAGGAAGTTTTCCTGAAGGGCCATTTTTTAGAGTTAAGCAAGAGCCGGGAATATCAAACTTGGCCGTGTGCTGTAGTAATGTAAAAAAGAAAGTTAATGTAGGCATTTGCGTTTTGTACATTATTTCTTAATACTGGTCGACGTTGGTTTGACTAACAGCTCGGTGTTATATATATATATATGTATGCATCCAAATGTTTACATAAGTGAGGTGTGAGTGCTCTAGGTCTATAATTTTTTTTCCACTCATGTGGCAGACTTGCCAAGTTCTTGAACCGGAGTAACAATTGACTGTTTCCATATTTTTGGCATTTCATCTCTGCACCAGCACTTCTGAAATCATTCTTGAATGATAGTGACGAAACTTTCTGGCAAGCTTTTGTTTTTGTTAACACTTGGTTGGAAATTGCATCTGAGACAACCAATGTTTCCTGTTCGGAAAAAGGGCCATTGCATCTTTTATTTCTTGCATTGTCAAGGGTGCATTAATGTAATTAGAATTATCCAGAGTGAGATTACTGTACTGCGGTCTGAGATATCTGTTGATATCTGTCATACCTTTAGAACAGCTAATACTAATCAATATATCTGCGAGGGCTTCAGCCTTTTCTAAATGTACATGTGTTTGAACATGCAAGTCCAGTGTCTAGTTGAAAGCTGTGTATGTTCACTAGCATTGGGTTGCCAGTTCAAATATGAAAGGGGTGATAATCAAAGGTCTTACATGATATAACAGTGTGATCCAAGGTCTAAGATCATCTTGCGATGAAAAGACGTTAAATAAAACTACTGAACTGAACTGAACAGTGTGATCCATTACACCATATTGAACGGTTGTGTGAATGAATCAACGAATCCAACTCTTGCAGGATTCCAAGACTCTGCGGAGACGGTTCCCAGGACGAGTCCTCACTGTACGTTACGAAGACCTCACAGCAGACCCTCTCAACTACACCCAGGTACTTCTTCAATTTGCAGGACTCCACTTCAGTCCAGCACATCGGCAACGTGTCTGGGAAAACACTTCTTCCGGTCGCCGAATCTCCACAGGTCTAGGAGTTGTTCAACGAAGCGATTCCATGATAGCGGCGAGTGATTGGCGTCATGAGATAAAAGCCGACTTGGCCCAGAACACGGACCAGTCGTGTTCAGCTCTCTACAAACAAATGGGTTACATCAGATTTTCTGATGAAACCACACTCAGGAACCGAAGCCGACCATATTATCGTGACTGCAGAGACGTGGTGGCTCCTTCACTGTGCTTAAATTTAGCGGTAAATTAGCCTTCAGAATGAAAGCGTCAGTCGAAAAAATCTCTTGTATCAACCTCCATTGCATAGCGACGTATAACTATTAACTAGTAGGGACTGTCTCACTCTTACATAAGATGGGAAGGTCAGGAGAA
>CM065717.1:40770554-40780554 GCA_033310375.1 Conus canariensis
AGCAGTGAATAAATCATTGTTTATGTTCAAATGCCATTCTGCTATTAAGTTTGTGAGCATGGTGTGGCAGGAATGACTGGCTCTAAATCCACTCTGATTGGGGTGAAATAGATCATATTTGGTGAAATGTGCCTGAAGATTACATTTAATGTGTTTTTCCAAAGGTTTGGACAGAGACAGATAAAATAGAAATCGGTCTATAATTGGATGGGTCCGAAAGATCACCAGCCTTATGAATCGGCAGCACTTTGGCATCCTTAAATACTTGTGGATAACACCAATTTTCAAGACAGAGATTGTAAACATATGTAATGTGTTCCGAAATAATGGGTGCAGATATCTTCAAGATTTTGCTGTCAAGTCCATCCAAACCCGTGAACGAGACTGTTTTAAAGATGATAGTTCTTTGAAAACTTCGTGCACGCTAATGAATGGGAACTGAAGTTTTGTGTATATGATTTTTGAATCACAAAAATGTTTTAACAACAACAGATCGTTTGACTCTGAGTTGTCTGTCGTAACAACTCGTTGGGCAACAGTTGTGAAATGTTTGTTCAGCTTTTCGGCAGAGAGATTATCACTACAAGGGGCTGTTACTAAAGACTTTTTCCCTGATAGTTGGTTTATAGCTTTCCAAATTGATTTCGTATCACTTTTAGATTTAATCAAGTCATTAAAATACTTTTTTCGAGCGCGTCGTTTCATTGCGGTTACTTTGTTTCGCTGTTTCTTTAAGTTATCGTCTTTGCCAGTGTCTTGCAATAGTTTCTCGCGAGTCTGGATTTCGACATTAATTTCTGCATTCAACCATGGTGGTTTTTCTATGTATTTGACCCGCTTGGTTCTTAGGGGGGCATGTTTATCAAAAACGGACATGAAAATTGTATACCATATTGATAATGCTTTATCCGGGTTTGTATGTTGGTAAATCTCTGTGAAGTTTGCCATGCTAAAGTCAGACAGGAACTCTTCCTCAGTAAAGTTTCTATAGGAGCGAAACGATATACATTTATGACCACATCTGGGAATTTTTATGCCTTTCTTTGACCAGGTTAAGCATACTGGGAAATGGTCGCTTAGGCCATGGACTGGAACAGACGTTTCTATTATGTTACTGGGGCAAGTGACGTAAATGTGGTCTATTATTGTTTCAGACTGTGGCGTTTTCCTAGTAGGGGTGTTTATTAATTGCTTCAGGTTAAATAATCCATAACATCTTTTCTATGTTTCGTGGGGCTTCAGTAAGTCAATATTGAAATCGCCTAGCAGGACAACTTCCGTAGAATTACTCAAAACATCTTCCATCATGAGTTCGAAACGCTGTGACCACTCTACCCTCTCTTCTGGGTTTCTGTATATGAAGCCGGCTAAAAACGGTTTAGTCCCTTTTAGGCGAATTTCAATCCAAATACTTTCAATATTGAATCTATTAAACATATTTAAGACCCTATAATTTACAGATTGATGAACATACGTTACCAAACCAGTTTCGAATTTCACGGCAGCATCTCTTCGGATTATATTGTAACCAGGAATCGAGAGTACACTGTCAGATATTGCATTACTTAGTCGCGATTCAGAAAACTCAAAAACATGAAAACAATCATTAGAATTTGACAAAATAGAAGGTAAATCTGATATTTTGTTTATCAAATGGCAAGCATTAAGATATCTATCTTAAATCCAGGTTTACTTAGCCATTTGGTGGCATTGATATTGTCCATAATTAACAGCAGGACAATAGCAATTATAAATCAACGAGTAGGAATCAAAATGACGCACAAACAACATGCACTAGAAATCTCAAGCAAAAAATAGTGAACTTAACTACGAAGAAAAGTAATCTAAAGTTCAATAATCAATATAATGCAAATATTTATAAAGAAAGCTTTCACACCAACAAGGCCACACAATTTCTAAGGAGAAGCACCACGATCCAATATCATCATTGCCCCCACCCGTGCAAGCAGGACCGTTCATACAAACAAACTTCAAATCTACTGACGACTTGAGTCCCTTCAACGATCGGAGACTACATAACAATAATAAATACATAAAGAACAAATGGTCATACGAACACGAAAAAACAACTTTAATTCACACATTACCAGCAAATTCCATTATGGGGTAGATCATATGAGCATTAGGTTTGATACATGGGGTATTTGTCTACCAGGCTGGTATAGATCGCTGAAGACCACGCTGGTAGGCCATCAGTGGTGCCATGTTTAAATGGTTGGCATACTGGTATTGGGGATTCCTGGGTGGTGGCCTATTTCGGGTGTCATAGTATACACCCTGTTGTGTGGATAAGGAGTTAGAACCACCCGAACCAATACACTGTCTTGGCAAGGGTCTCCTCCAGGCTCATAGGGCAAGTATGGATATGGAGCTGGGGTTCTGGGATAGACGGAGTAGGGAGCTGTGTAATTTTGTCTGGGGAAGGAGTGGTGGGAATGGGGGAATGCTGAAGAAGCATCGTTAGAAGCATTAATAGGTCTACTATCTTTAGACTGGTTAACTAAGGAGGGAAAAGTCATTTCGTCAGTGGCACGTTCCAACCTCTCTAAAGGGATCTGATCACGTGGATATCCAGTCTGTATTGGATAGGTCCTGCCACAGTTGACCTGGCCATTATGGGAGGGTAACTGGGGGAAGTGGGAAGAGGAAGCTAGTGGGGGAACTCGCACATTCACCGAAGGGTAGGGTAGTGAGCGGTACTGGGTATTGCTGTAAAATGGGACTCTCCCCCTACCGTGGTCTAAGGAAGAAACTGAGGGACGTTGGGATGGGCCACGAGAGAAGACAGGTCCACGGAAAGAGTTGCACAATCTGGGGAAGAACTTTTTTTTAATTTACTGCCAGACATGCAGTGCCTCTCATGCTAGGATGGGTAACATCTCTATACAGAGCGAGACGTGGTGCACCACGTGGGGTGACAAAGGCACTGTTGTTGTCAATTAAGTCTACTTTCATACTGGTACAGGCTGAATAAAGGTTCCTATTAGATGGTGCAGTGCTGTTGTTTAAGTTACTCCGGCCACGAGCTGGTATGATGGAACTAAAGGCTATATAAGCTGAGGGGAAACAGGTCTGACATAATCCAATAAGTTCACACCAGACCTGGGTTGGGATAGGACCAGCTGGGCAGTCATTGACACCTACATGTATAATAACAGTTTTATCTGTTCTTGTTTTTCTAAGCCATTTAACCATTGAATGATGTCGACTGCAGTTAGACCGGGAATGCATATTTTAAAAAAGAGGGTCGTTATACGTCTGAAGCCTTTGGGGATTTAAATTCCTAATGACCGAGTCACCTATGAGCAGTGATGAAGTATGATTGGGGATGGTGATTTCACTCAATATCTCTTTAGGGGGCTTCTTTTGGTGTGTTGGGTTAACGCTGTGTATAGAGTCCTGGTGCTGGAGGTAGTTTTCTGTAGAACTCTGAAAATTGGGGGAGTGTTTAAAAAGTGCAGTGTTGTCAGGTCCCTGCTGTTTCTCATGGAGACTGGATAAAGGATCAAAACGGTTTTGGACAGGCACGTCCATGTTGACTATGTCGGCATGCTGATCCTGAGGATCAGACTGACATTTGTTTGCCGGACACTCCTCACTCGCCTCATCTTCTGGGGGTGTCAGGTCTGTGGGGGTACTATAATCTAAAATGCTATGAACGGGGGATGGGGAAGACACCGCATCTTCAGAGAGAGACAATGCACTCTGTTGTACGTCAACAGCATTTACATTGACGTCAGCAACAGTAAGGTCGCATTGGGTGGAAACACTGATAGCCATAGGTCGGTTTTTGATCACTTGGATGTGGGACTGGAGAGTTCCAACCTGTGTTTTTAAGGAGTGGTTTTGTTTGACCAAACTAACAATGGTGTTGTCCATTTTAGAGATAGAAGATGTAAGGTCATCTATATGTGACTGCAGACATTCTATTTTGTGGTCAGTATAATGTTTAAGCTCCCTCTTCAGAGCAACTTTAGAATCTTCCAGTTTGGACACTAACTCAAGGTGTCTTTCAGTTTGGCTATTCACCATGATATCAAGGGTCGTTTCTATAGAATCAAGTTTATCACTGACCGACCGGTCAACATGCTGAATAGGACACAGGGTTCGTCTACGATTGCGCTTTGAGCGTTTGGCAAGTTTCGGGGAAGATTTCACCCCAATCTGTCTTCGAGCTCTTGCTGAGCTGTTTGTGGAACAAAAAGTATCAACTAAGTTAGAAGTATGTTGTTGCGCTCGTGAATGCTCATCATTATCATCACCAGCTACTTGAGTCAGCTTAATCTCAGAGAATGGCGTCGTAGCGGAAAGATCACACACAGAGTCCAGCAAAAGACTTTTATCAACAGGGGAAGGGCAAGAGAGAGAGAGAGACAGAGACAGGCAGACAGACAGGCAGACAGAAAGAGACAGACAGGCAGACAGTTTTGTTGCACATATGCAGAGTGTTTTTGCTTGCATCTTTTTTATGTATATAGATGGAGTCACAAAGTCTTTCGCATTTTCCTGCCCTAAAGGTGTGTTTGAACTGGCTGGAATGTACACTGACAGATATAGCAAATGGAACAGCTAGAAGAGTAAGTATAGAGGAATGTACACTGGGATCAGCAGATGTAGTAGAGGGAACAGCTGGAAGAGTAAGTATAGAGGAATGTACAGTGGGAACAGCAGATGTAGTAGAGAGAACAGCTGGAAGAGTAAGTATAGAGGAATGTACAGTGGGAACAGCAGATATAGTAGGGGGAACAGCTGGAAGAGTAATTATAGAGGAATGTACACTGGGAACAGCAGATATAGTAGGGGGAACAGCTGGAAGAGTAATTATAGAGGAATGTACACTGGGAACAGCAGATATAGTAGGGGGAACAGCTGGAAGAGTAAGTATAGAGGAATGTACACTGGGAACAGCAGATATTGTAGAGGGAACAGCTGGAAGAGTAAGTATAGAGGAATATGCAGTGGGAACAGCAAATATAGTAGGGGGAACAGCTAGAAGAGTAAGTATAGAGGAATGTACAATGGGAACAGCAGATGTAGTAGAGGAAACAGCTGGAAGAGTAGTATAGAGGAATGTACAGTAGGAACAGCAGATATAGTAGGAGGAACAGCTGAAGAGTAAGTATAGAGGAATGTACAGGGGAACAGCAGATATGTGCGAGGGAACAGCTGGAAGAGTAAGTATAGAGGAATGCACAATGGGAACAGCAGATATAGTAGGGAAACAGCTGAAGAGTAAGTATAGAGAATGTAAAGTGGAAACAGCAGATGTAGTAGAAGGAACAGCTGGAAGAGTAAGTATAGAGGAATGTACACAGGAACAGCAGATATAGTAGAGGGAACAGCTGGAAGAGTAAGTATAGAGGAATGTACATGGGAACAGCAGATGTGGCGAGGGAACAGCTGGAAGAGTAAGTATAGAGGAATGACAATGGAAACAGCAATATAGTAGGGAACAGCTGAAGAGTAAGTATAGGTAATGTAAAGTGGAAACAGCAGATGTAGTAAGAGAACAGCTGAAGAGTAAGTATGGAGAATGTACACTGGGAACAGCAGATATAGTAGAGGGAACAGCTGGAAGAGTAAGTATAGAGGAATGTACAGTGGGAACAGCAGATAGTAGTAGAGGGAACAGCTGGAAGAGTAAGTTATAGAGGAATGTACACTGGGAACAGCAGATGTAGTAGAGGGAACAGCTGGAAGAGTAAGTATAGAGGAATGTACAGTGGGAACAGCAGAATGTAAGGAGGGAACAGCTGGAAGAGTAAGTATAGAGGAATGTACAGTGGACAGCAGATGTAGTGAGGGAACAGCTGAAGTATTATAGAGGAATGTACACTGGGAACAGCAGATGTGCAGTAGAGGGAACAGCTGGAAGAGTAAGTATAGAGGAATGTACATGGGAACAGCAAATGTACGAGGGAACAGTGGAACAGTAATTATAGGAATGTACGGTGGACAGTAAGTATAGAGGAATGTACACTGGGAACAGCAGATGTACGAGAGGGAACAGCTGGAAAAGTAAGTATAGGGAATGTACAATGGGAACAGCAGATGTAGAGAGGGAACAGCTGGAAGAGTAAGTATAGTGGAATGTAGCAGTGGGAACAGCAGATGTATAGAGGGAACAGCTGGAAGAGTAAGTATAGAGGAATGTACACTGGGAACAGCAGATGTAGTCGAGGGAACAGTGGAAGAGTAATTATAGAGGAATGTACAGTGGGAACAGCAGATGTACGGAGGGAACAGCTGGAAGAGTAAGTATAGAGGAATGTACAGTGGGAACAGTCAGATAGTCGAGGGAACAGTGGAAGAGTAAGTTATAGAGGAATGTACAGTGGGACAGAGAAATGTAGCGAGGGAACAGCTGGAAGAGTAAGTATAGAGGAATGTACAGTGGGAACAGCAGATGTAGTAGAGGGAACAGCTGGAAGAGTAAGTATAGAGGAATGTACACTGGGAACAGGAGATGTAGCGGAGGGAACAGCTGAAGAGTAAGTATAGTGGAATGTACACTGGGAACAGCAGATGTAGCGGAGGGAACAGCTGGAAGAGTAATTATAGAGGAATGTACACTGGGAACAGCAGATGTAGCGGAGGGAACAGCTGGAAGAGTAAGTATAGTGGAATGTACACTGGGAACAGAAGATATAGTAGAGGGAACAGCTGGAAGAGTAAGTATAGTGGAATGTATAGTGGGGACATCAGATATAGTACAGGGAACAGCTGGAAGAGTAAGTATAAGGAATGCACAGAGGGAACAGCAGATGTAGTAGAAGGAACAGCTGGAAGAGTAAGTATACAGGAATGTACAGTGGAAACAGCAGATGCAGCGGATGGGAACAGTTGGAAAAGTAAGTATACAGCAATGTACAGAGGAAACACCAGACACAGTGAAGGGAACTGGTGGAAGAGTAAGTATAGTGGAATGTACAGAGGGAGCGGTAAACGATATAGTCATAACTTTTTTTCTTACCCTGAAGGTATGTTTGAATAGCTTAGAATGCACAGTAGGAAGAGTAAATATAGTAGAATGCACGATAGGAAGAGTGAATATGGTGAAATTAACAGACGGAGCAGTAAACGCAGTGGAATGTGTTGCGGGATACAGAAAAAAAATTACAGTGAAAACACACTGGGTTTAGTGTAATGTATATTGAAAGCACTGAAAAGGGGAGATTATCTAGTGAATAATGTATATTGAAAGCACTGAATAGGGGAGATTATCTAGTGAATACACTGAATGGAGTGGAATGATACAGAAGAAACACTGGATCTGGTGGAACTTACAATGGAAACACGAATCTGGAGACTCTGAATATGGTGGTGAACAGTAAATCAGATGTGGTGAAATGTGCAACAGGAGCGGTACACATGGTGGGATACACCTGTGGTACATATGGTGGAAGTAAGACAGACTGTGCAGAAAGGTCTCTCCAAGTTCGAAGAGACACTCGCTCAGCAGCACGGGGAAAAGAGAATGAGAAGAAAGGCTGCAGCCCAGGCAGACAGACCAGCGTCAGACTTGATCTGTGCCCTCTGCCACACCCGTCGCTGTACCAGAATAGACACCTGGAGGGCAACTCCATAGTCTTCCGAGACTGAAGGATGCCTACGAAAGTGGGAACGGTGGTCTTGGTAGGATGTACAATGGGAACAGTAGGCATGACGAAGTATACAATGGGAACAGTATGTATGGTTAAAATGTACAATGGGGATTGTACATATGGTGGCATGTATGGTGAAATGTACAGTGGGAAGAGTAGGCATGCACTAGAAATGGTATAAAATGATGGAACATACAGTAGAACTGGTATATGTGGTAGAATATACAGCGGCAACAGTAAAATGTCATAGAATGCATAAGAAACAGTAAATATAGTAAAATGTATAGTGGAAACAGTAGGATATGACAAAATGTACAATGACAACAGTACATATGTTTTGTTTATCTTCGTTCTTTTTTTTAAATCTATTTCCTGAAGCCAAGTGGACAAAAACTGAAATTACAGAAACAAATGTCTCAGACAGTTCTGGAATATCTGGAAAATTTGAATTGTATTGATGAAAGGGACAGAAAATCTTTATAGGTGACAATTTTAGTATAGATGAAAACAGGGTGGTGAACAGAGCCTTTAAAGATGATCAGGTCAGTCGAGTAATACATGATCAGAAATCTAGTAATACATGTGGCTATGATCAAATTCTAAATGAATATATAATAAAGTGTCGAGTAATAAATTAGTACAACTGTTCGCTAAGGTTTCTAATTAGATGGTTTCAAAGTGACGCGACTGCAATGTTATTGTTGTTATTATATTATCTTATATCTTCCTCTTCCCTCCTTCTTCTCCTTTTTCTTCCCTTCTTCTCTTCTTTCTTATGATCGTCATTATCATTATTGCTATTGTTGTTATTGTATTTACTTTAACCATATTAGTATGTCTTCTCATTCCTCTCTTTCCCCTTCTCCTGTTAGTTATCAATATTACTACAGTTACTGTTACCATTATTATTAGCATTACTGTCATCATTATATGATAGTGTTATAATTGTTATTATTGTCATATCATTATCATGATTTTGCTTATTTTGTTATCACAATTATTATCATCTTAACCAGTATTGTTTCCCTTTCAGCCTCGATTCCAATCCGCAGTCATTTTGCATCCTGTTCGTTGAGTTAAGTGACTACATGTTCATCTTCCGTTTTCATTGCCTTTAATGTTATTCATCTTGCCTGAAGAAGACCAAACAGGTAGAAGCGTGTTGTGTTTGTTTTGTTATTTGTTTGGCGGGCGTAAGAATTCTGCCTTTGCTCTCGTTGCAACTGAATGGTCAATAGAAATAAGATGTTCAAAAGAAGGGCAGTCAAGATGATCCGAATTATTACATAGACATAACGTGTGTCTGTTGTTTAGGTTAAACTGTTTACAAGTGTGACTAACAACATGCTTGTCAAATTCTTCGACAAAAATGAAATATTGGTTTTGAAAAAAAAAAGCCAGATTTTGTTGATAATACATGGCTGTAAATTACACGCTTACATTATATTGCATTATTATTATTTTCTGTCAAAAACGGAAACGTTTGTATTGTGCATTTGTTGACTATGAAAAAAACATTTGATCGCCTTTGCAGGAGTCTGGTGGGAAAAAAAACTTTTGAATTCTGGAAATAAAAGGCGGGCGCTTAATGTTATAAAGTCCGCGCGCGCGCGCGTGTGTGTGCGTGCGTGTGTGTGTGTGTGTGTTGTGTGTGTGTGTGTGTGTGTGTGTGTGTGTGTGTGTGTGTGTGTGTGGTCTGACTTGAATTGTATTCACAGGCTTGGCAGTCACGGAATATTTCGCTCTGGTCAATTAGCTGTTTTTCAATTAATTTTGATCGGATTAAGAGGAAGAACCACAACGAATTTGTTCAAAATAAGAAATTATCAATGAGTACTACAATGCCAGCAAATTTTGAAACTTTCAGAGTAAGTTGTGGACCCTTATATCCACTACATGGCCAAAAGACACCAGCTAGGCCTACACGGTGCGGTGCGTCCACATTCATGCACGAACTTTCCACCTTATTTTTCAATTCATGCACTACACCTACTCCGATTCAGTCTACACAGCTTCTCACAAGTTGGGGCTTTGTGCATCAGCCTTAAGGGTGGTGGTGTTTTTTTTCTGAAATTTCTTCTGATGTGCATGGACATCGAAAGTAACCCAGGAGTAGTCAGTGGGACTGCCGTTTCGTCGACAGGTGAAAACAGGTACAACTCCAGACACAGCCAAGCTTTCGTCACAGCCACTCTTACCTTTCAGAAGGTGACAAAGCTTTGTGATCCACTCCATGTGATGCCCCATTTACTATGAAACATGTTCTTATAAAGTGTTGGAAGTTACATGATGTCAAACGTAATTCACAACAGATTCCATGAAAATCTTGTTCGTTAATGTTGTATCCGATGTGACTTTTAATTCTTGAAAAAATC
>CM065717.1:40785554-40813054 GCA_033310375.1 Conus canariensis
TAAAACATATAATATAAAAAGTAATAAACACTCTGCACTGGTCGACAGTCATAAAAAGCCCACTTGGGCCGCTCTAAACAGACAACATACAGCGAAGCACACGGCTCAGGTAAAGTCCCAAACTACATCTTTCCGTTAGGGAGCGAAGGCAGAAATCTTATACAATGTAATAATGTAATTATCCCGCCTCTGAAGCGTAGCCAAGAACATGGGGTATCATTTTCGATCTGGTCATCAAGAGAATCGGAAAATCAATGACTGGAACATCATGAGAAGGTGTGCGAGGTGTCAATATCTGCAGGAATCTTTTAATCGGATTCTTCACCTTGAAACCAGAAAAGCGACAGAAAGTCTTACTCAAGGGGTGCATGTGTTGTCCTCTTCAAGAGATTCTACCCTGTATACTGTTCATTAGGTCTTCAATACAGCGTGTGTGCAGGGCTCATATCCATGAGTCACCTAAACGGAAAATCTGATGAATAGATATATCTCCGTGACAGGGCGTGTGTAGGGTCCATACGTACTAAAGTCTTGTCTGGCGGTAGCATTACTCTGCGGACATAATAGTAAAGCTGCAAGGAAATACAAATTCCCGAGAGCTAGGTACAATGTTTCTTTCCTATCGGACAGACAGTCAGCTACAGAATCTACAAATACATTGACGGTATGCCATCCATGTTCACGCGGTTCTTTGTGCGTTAGTTTCTCATTAATTTAACTCAACAGTTTTTGAGATTTTTGCATTTTGCATGACGGATGTTCTTTTTTTCGTAACATTCTGCGCATTATTTCTAAAATAATAATATTTTTGTAATGAATGTGTCTATTTCGGGTTTTTAGGCAGTATGTTGCTTCAGATAACAAAAATAGTGTTTTAAATACTATAATTCTGGGAAGAAAACCGTCGATCACCGTTAATCGAAATTCAAGGGAAAGAACTGAAGAGAGAATTGTAGGATCAATGTCTAGTTCAGCGACAGGCTGTAGCCTCCTAGGGCAAAACTAACTAAACGTCCAGGAAAAAGAAAATGTTCAAATGTGAATACAGCGCACTTGTGAAGGGAGGCAAACCCAGCTTATTTGGAAATGATTTTGGTGCACAAAAGTGTTCTATCTTTTCAGAAGTTCTTTGTATTGAATTCGTTTTATTGAAACAAGGCTCCCCTTCCTTCCTGAAACATTGACACCATTATTTCCATTCTTCATAGCTTTTCACTGCCACCTTTCTTTCCAGTCTCCATCTGTTTTACTGAAACGTGGGCAACCTTGCTTCCAGTCTTGATAAGGATTTCGGAAAATGGCCACCCTTCCATCCAGCCGTGATTGTTTTACTTAGAAATAGACGCCCTTTCTTCTATTTCTAACCTGTTTTCCTCAAATATTGGGATCCTTCCATCCAGTCTCCATTTGTTCCGCTGAAACTTGGACACTCTCTCATCCAGTATTCACGTGGATTTCTCAAAATGGCCGCCTGCCTCCCATTCGTTATTCTTTTACCGAGTCATGGACGCCCTTCTTTCACGTTTTACTTTTTTTTTCTGAAACATGGCTACCTTTTTTCCAGTCTTTGTTTGTTTTACTGAAACAGGGTCACCCTTCAGTCCAGCCTTTCTTTGTTTTGCTGAATCGTGGCCACCCTTCTGTTCAGTCTTGTTTTACTGAGTCATGGCCACCCTTCAGTTCAGACTTTGTTTTACTGAATCATGTCCACCCTTCTGTCCAGTCTTTGTTTGTTTTACTGAATCATGCCACCATTCTGTCCTGTTTTGGATTTGCTAAAAACATGGCCGTTTTTGTTCACCCTTTGTTTTACTAAATCATGGGTACTCTTCTGTCCAGTCTTTCTTTGTATTACTCGGTCACGGCCACTCTTCTTTCAGTCTTTCTTTGTTTTACCGAATCATGGCCACCCTTCTGTACAGTCTTTCTTTGTTTTACTAAAACATGGCCACCCTGACGTCCAGTCTTTATTTGTTGTACTGAAACATAGTCACCATTCTGTCCAGTCTTCGTGGCGACCCTTCTGTCAAGTCTTTCTTTGTTTTTGTTTCTTCTTTCCTGAAACATAGCCACTCTTCTGTCCAGCCTTTGTTTGTTTTACTGAAACGTAGCCACTCTTCTGTCCAGCCTATGTTTGTTTTACTGAAACGTAGCCACTCTTCTGTCGAGCCTTCGTTTATTTTACTGAATCATGGCGACTCTTCTGTCAAGTCTTTCTTTGTTTCTTTTGTGTGTTGTTTTTTGTTTTGGGGGCTTTTTTGTTTGTTTCTTTTTCCTGAAACGTAACCTCTCTTCTGTCCAATCTTTGTTTGTTTTACTGAAATATGGCCATTCTTCCGTACAATTTTCATTTGTTTTACTCAAATAGGCCACCTTTCCAAGCTGTCTTCATTTGTTTTACGTAAACGTGGGTACTCTCCAACCCAGTCTTCACATGTTGTTACTGGAACTTGACCAGTCTTCCTTTCTGTCTTCACTTGTTTTGATGAAACGCAAACTTCTTTCTTTCTGGTCTTCATTTGTTTCACTTAAACTTATCCATTGATTATCACAGTCTTGATTTTTTTGTTTGTTTGTTTGTTTTTTAATGAAGGCTACCTTTACTCCAGATCATCTTTAAAGCCCACTCTTCCGGCCACTCTTAATCTGTTTTACTGAAAAACAGATTCTCTCTCTCTCTCTCCTCTCTCCTCTCTTCTTCCTCTCTCTCTCTCCTCCTCTCTCTCTCTCTCTTCTCTCGTCCGAACATGCGCGCGCGCGCGTGCTTGTGTGTGTGTGTGTGTGTGTTGTGTGTGTGTGTGTGTGTGTGTGTGTGGTGTGTGTGTGTGTGTGTGTGTGTGTGTGTGTGTGTGTGTGTGCGTGTGCGGTGTGTGGTGTGTGTGCGTGCAAGCGAGCGCGGGCACGTGCGCATGCGCGCATGCATACATTCGAGTGTGTGTAACTGTGTGAATATGAGTGAGTGAGTGTTTATGTGTGTTCGTGATTGCGTATGTGTGTGCGTGCACGAGCTTGCTGTGTACGTGCGTGCACGGCTGCGTGCGAGCATAAATGTACTGTGTGCGTGTGCGTGCGTGCGTGCGTGCGTGCGTGCGTGCGTGCGTGTGTGCGATTGTGCGTGCGTGGTGTCAGGATGCGTGTGGTTGTGTGTGGTGTTGTGGTGTGTGTGTGTGCGCGTGTGTGTGTGCGCACGCACGCTTTGCGTGCGAGTGTGTGTGTGTGTGTGTGTGTGTGTGTGTGTGTGTGTGTGTGTGTGTGTGTGTGTGTGTGTGCGTACTTAAGAAGTATTATATTTTAGGATATTTTTTAGGAGACACAAGCGTGTCACCTACATCTAACCCATCAATGTTGGTCACCATGACAAAAACTGGATTAACAAAACTTAAAATGAGTTTACAGTGATCTGTGTCACCGTGATTCAATCTGTCCGAAAACGACCAAAATTGGATCAGCATCACTGAATGTATCTGTGATCTGACGCGCAGTGTTTGTCACCTTCACACAGAACCACTGGATCTTGACACCATCTGGTCATCGTGACATAATTAAAACGGATTACCAGAGTAGCGATCTAGGTGACAGCGATTCAGATTTTGTCACCTTGACGTCGATCACCAAGACCTATATTTGACCACTTCAATCGCGACATGGGTTCCCTAAGACAAGGAAAGGATCGCTTAAGCTTTCATCCTGCTCTGACTCAGTTTGAGTTGATTGAACTTCAATGTCGACTAGGGTCACAGTTGTCCTGATTACATGTCTTTTCACTTTTGACCTTGACTTCTGCCACTGTGCTGTAACTCCGGTCAGTTCCACCTTAGGTCACACGGTCAAACTGAACCACTTTAGCTTCTATCATCCAACTCTGTCACTGAAACAGATCTGGTCGACCTGATGTTAGATCTCAATATGAGTCATCTGGACCTATTATGGTCATGGAATAGAATCTTTCTGTTGGTCACCTTGATCACTCTTGGTGACTTGACCATTGATCTAAGTGGTCAGCGTAATCCATTTGGGGTTACCGACTGACCCGTGACCTTAATCTAGGTTACCAAGACACAATTTGACCATGAAACATTAAGACATTCCCTGAGTCATCATGGTCCATTCTGTTTCGCTTTCACCTCAAATGGGATAATAATTAGTTAAACATGTTCACAGAGACTCAAACTGGATAACCATGAATTTGGATGACCATGAATTTGGTCTGGATAGCCCCGGTATGGTTTGAATCTGTTGAACTTAGACCCTGATCTGGGTCAGCATGACACATTTTGGGTCATTCTATCACCTTGTTATAGGTCACATCAATCCATTTCCTAGGTCTATGGATACTTCACATCAATCGGTGGTGTAGTGGCCAAAATGTAGCCCCAAAGACCTTACTCCACAATCCAGATTATATGATCCATTTAAGGTTTTGTAGCCTTTAACTTTGATTTTGTTCACCACGACCCATTTTGGGCTCGTTAACTTTTGATCAGTTTTTTCTGGCTTACTTTACATTTTAACTTACCTTCATGATAGTCTGGCTCACTTTTAACCCATTCCAAGTCACATGGACTTCAACTTGACTCGAGTCAGCATGATGCATATAGGCCATTTGACCTTCACCCTCGATCTAGGCCGTAATATGTCCTTGTCGGTCACTTAAACTTGAGATGTGGGCCACTTGACTATTCTGGGTCACTTTACCTTAAACATAATTCTGGGCCTCCTGATATTCAATCGAGAACTGGTCACTGTGGCCAATTCTATGTCATACAACCTCTAACCAATATGTGGCTGACCACGTTTGTCCACCATGTTTGTTGACATGATTCATTCGGCGTCTGGGTCTCTTGATTTTTGTCTGTATCTTTAAACTAATGTGATGACTGTGACTCATGCTATGTATAATAATATTTAACATCACTTTGGGTCACTATGACCGATTCTCGATCATCTGTATCGTACTGAAACCCCACCCTTGTTGCATCTTTTATAGGTCACTCTATCTTCAGCCTCGATCTGGGTCGTAATTCCCTAATCTGGATTAGTTGACTTTCAACCAAGATCTGGTAACTGTGATCTATTCTGTGTCAATTACCTTAAACATACTCCAAGGTTATAAGGATTTATCTGGGGTCATCTCACTTCTAACATTACTAGATCTCTTACTCTGTATTGGGATTGCAAGAAACCTACCTGGGTGACAGTAACCTACACCTAGATTAATCATCAAATATCAGTGTCAATGTCCTTTTTGAGTCACTTGACTTTCACCGCAGCTTAGATAATTGTGAGCCAGTTTGGATCATTTTAACTTTAAACATTACGTATCAAACAATATTCAGATTTGGTCTGGACCAATTGACCTTTTGAGTTATTTTCGTTTTCTTCCTGCTCTGGGTCACTTAACATCACACTGGGTCATTATGACACATTCTTGGAACTTGAACTTTTTCTGTTTCCCATTGTATTTATCACAACTCCCACACCACGTATTTCAGCTCCTCGTTCATAGCACGCTTAGTTTGGTCGTCCTATAATGGCCCCAGCAGTGTTAAAAAAAATTCACAGCAGGTAATTAGTATCAAGTCATCATGCAACAACCCATCAGAGTAATCCTACACTGCTGCAAACTCACTTTGGCCTGCTTGGGTACAACAGCCACAGGACGCAGCCTACGAACGGCTGTAACAGCTCACTTCCAAAGCCAGTATGAGTGAATGTCCTCCTATAGTCACCGGGAGAGCAGGGCAGGAAGGCTGCTGAAATGAAGATAATTTTGATGATGATCATTGAGGATGAAAATGATGATGAAGATGATGAAGAAAATGATGATGAAGAATGATGATGATGATGATGATGAAGAAGATGATGATGAATGATGATGATGATGATGATGATGAAGATGAAGAGATGATGATGATGATGATGATGATATGATGATGATGATGATGATGATGATGATGATGATGATGAGATGATGATGATGATGATGATGATGATGATGATGATGATGATGATGATATATGGAGTTCCGTGCTGGCCAGAGCTGCGTAAGAGAGCTGTGCTCTTCTCTTCTTTTCATAATATATTACATAGTCAACCAGCCCGGAGATATGCAAACATAGGCATTGTTGGTTAGAAAATTTGGGCGACACTCTCGTAGACACATCCAAATTGGTGATGAAAATCGACTGCATGGTTCCAGTCTTCCGATCTGAGCCCACAGTTGTGGAACAAAAACCACACACACACGCGCGCGCGCGCAAATAATCTCAAATAAATCCCAAATAAACACAAATCCCGATTATCCACACGGCACTATCACGAAGCGGAGCATTGTTTAACGACATCCCGATTAAGTTTTAACTGATAACTGGGTCACAATATCCGAATCTGGGTCGCTTGACATATAACTTAGCCGTGGGTTAGCTGACGTCTTTTTTTTTTTTTGTCCTCCAACCTCCAATTTTTTCAACTTTTTCTGTTTTTTCTTTTTATTTTCCTTTTTTAACAGCACACGCACGCGCACGCACACACACACGCACACCCACACACACACACACACACACACATACACACACACACATTCCATTACTCTCATGTATTCTACAAACTATCTTTTGAAAACATGTTTGTTATCAACAATACAAAAAAGGAATAACATGAGCAGAAGCATCCATATGAAAATATAGTATGTAGTAACCATCGCAGAATGACAGTGTCAGTGCATCACACCTTAGTACACGAATAAACCCAGACGCTTTGCATCAAACGCTAAAACATTAAAATCAGCGACAGAATGTCCATCTGTTCGAAACGCACACAGAAAACGCATGGTAAATGTGAGTCAGTTTGAAAGAAAAATGATGACAGTGGGGAAAAAAATAGGAGAATTAGCTGACTTTATCTTTAGGACACAAGATCGTCAACCGTGATGTCAGACTGGGGAACATAGTCCTGAGGGAACAGAGACCAAGGGGAAATGCAGAACTGGGGGCAATATAGACGTAGGGAAACACAGACTTGCGAGAACAGACTTAGGGGGAGACAGACCTCGGAGGAGACAGATCTGGGAAACACAGACATGAAAGGGGTGAGGGAGGGGAGGGGAGAGAAATCCGAGAAAATAGATGTGAAGGGGATATAGACATAGAGAAAAAATAATCTGTAAGGGATTTGGGGAAGGTGAGGGGGGGGGGGAGAGAGACATAGACCTGGAGAAATAATCGCCTGGGGAAAAGACCAGTGGTGGGGGTGGGGGGTGGGGGGTGAACCTGGGAGCAACATAGACACGGGAAGAGCATAGACCAAGGAAAACATGGACCAGGGCAAACAAACACGGGGTGAAGAAGGACACAGAGAAACAGAGACCGCGTTTCAAATACTTCCCTACCCCCTTCCACCCCCACCCTCCTCCCTTCTACCAGCAATTAAATGACGTATGAATATTTCCTGGTGGCAAATGGAATGAGACTAACATCACTATCATCAAATCAAAATCATCATGATAGAAAACAACACAATTCTTTTTTGTTACGAGCTTTTTCAGCTTACAAAAAAATGTTAGCCAAATTTTACACAGGCGGTTTACTTTCCTCAACATGCATATTAGGTCCACCTGATGGTATTTAATCATTCATCTACCTAGCACTGTGAATCTTCAATCCTTTAATATATAAAACTCTTGCGAGAAATAGGTACATCGCGTGGATCTGTGTCTTTCCCTGCAGGTGGTATAACCGTTCGTAAGATGATTAAACACAGCCTTTTACCTTTTCACACAGGAATAGTTTGCCGAAGCGAAGCTTTCGGCCTCCATCCAGAGGCCTTCGTCAGCGCCGAATGTCTCGCTGAGTGAGTTGGGTTCGGTGCACGTGATCTCGAGATGAAGTCGAGTCACGCGACCGAACAAGGGAAGTATAGGCTGCTGGTAGGTTATGTCGACCCCGGTCTCGGTTGAGGGAAGGAGATGTGGCCGCGATGTAGATGGCCTCCTTCACTCCTCTTTGGAACCATTTAGGTTCCTGGTCCAGGACGCTGACATTGTCCCGGGAGAACTCATGTCCGCTGATGTTCAAGTGTTCTCCGACTGGTGATGATTCTCTCTTGTGTTCTTTGATGCGGAGTTTCAATTTCCTTTCTGTTTCTCCGACATATGTCTGGTCACAATCTCCACACTGGATCTCGTAGATTGCCCCTGATCGTTCTAGTTTGTCCACTTTGTCCTTTGGGGCCACTAGTCTGCTTCTGATGGTGTTGTAGGGCTTAGAGTGGACCACCACGCCATTCTTCCTGATCTTGCAGGCGACGGCTTCCGTCACACCCTTGACATATGGGATGGTGACATGTCCAAGGGTGGGGCTCGTTCTCTTGGTGGATGGGTGGGGAGCGGTATTCTTGCTTCCTGGCAAGTCCCAGGCCCATTTGGGGTAGCCTGAGATGCTCAGCACTTCCCGGAGGTCCTCTTCACGGTTTGACTGGGTGGAGCAGATGGTATTTGCTCGGTGACGTAGGGTTCGGATCACTCCCAGCTTGTGTTCTAGGGGCTGGTGGCTGTCGAACTGGAGGTACTGGTCAGTATGGGTTGGTTTCCTGTACACTTGGAATGCTAAGGAGTTCCACTCTCTGGTGATCTTGGTGTCCAGCATGGCGATGCTGCCGTTCTCTTCCACTTCCCTGGTGAATTTTATGGCCGGGTGCTGTTCGTTCAGGTGGTCTGAGAATTCATCCACCATCTCTGTCTTCAGTAGGGCCATAGTGTCGTCCATATATCTGCTGAGATAAGATGTTGCACAAAATGATGAACATTGCACGCCTGTAGTAGTATGCATAGTAAGGATAAATCAACGAACAGTAGGACACATGCAAAATCTGATTCTCATCAAGTCCTAGGAAGAGCAAAGAAAACTGGTTGGCTTTACGTAACCAAAATGGTGAGTTTGTTTTGGGGCAACAAACCGGTTAATCTTGGCGAGAAAACTGGTGGCTCAGTGAGAACAAAAGTTGACAAAAGTGACAGAGATGATAAAAGTGGTTGCTTTAAGGAGACAAAAGTGGTTGTGGCGACAACAGTGCGAACTATTTGGTGACAAAACTTGTGTAGCGTGCAGACAGTGGTTGGAGTGACGAAAGTGAGCTCCACATGCATCATACAAATGTCTGTGGAAAAAAAATGGCTGCTATGTGGTGGTAAAACTGGTGACATATGAATGGTTAGGATGACAAAAGTGGGCGCTACAAACGCACAGGCCCGCATTCATTAGAGGAGCAAGCCACAGCTTGCAGTGAAGAGGTCACGGTGTTTTGCACACACCCACATGTCGCTTTGCCTTTTGCCACGCAGGCCCTTGACTTTGCCTGCACACCAAACCTAGCGCTTCTATTGACGGCAAACTCCTGTTCGGAGCTCATTCATCGGAATCAAAAACGTTTTGAGGTGGATCTCTGTGGTGAAGTGTATGCAAAATGGTGTGGAAAAATGCTAAAACATTGGCTGTTACGCTGGCAGTTTCGTCTCTTGCGTGCCTTCTTTTGAAGATTTATAGAGCTCATACATTATCCCCAGGTAAAAATAATGTACGCAATTTCATTTGCATTTCTCTCTCTCTCTCTCTCTCTCTCTCTCTCTCTCTCTCTGTGCGTGCGTGCGTGCATGTGTGTGTGTGTGTGTGTGTGTGTGTGTGTGTGTGTGTGTGTGTGTGTGTGTGTGTGTGTGTTCTCTCTTTTCGTTGTTCCTTCTCTCCTTTTTGCAATAATTATTGCATTTCTCCCTGTCTGTTTCTTCTTTTCTTCCGTCTATCCTTGCATTTTTTTTTATTTTCTTTCTGCCTTTCTTTGCTTCCTTACTTTCTTCCCCTTCATTCTTCTCTTTTTTTTCCCATCATTTTTCTTCCTTTGTTTGCTTCCCTCTTTTTTCCTACTTTTCTTCCTTTGTTTACTTCCTTTGTTTCGTTTTGTACCCTTCATCTTTATTTCTTCCAGAATCTCTTCATATTTTCTTCATTCGTTTCTGTCGTTTTCCATTTTGCCTTTCCTTTTTGTTTTCCTTCGTGTTTTCTTTCCATCTTCGTTTATTTTTGCCGTGTTTTTATTTTCCTTCCTTTCTCCTTTCATTTTCATTCTTTCTTCTGTTTCGTTTTTTCTTCTTTTTTTTTTTCTTTGTTTCTTTCTTTCTTTTCTTGATTTTTTCTTTCGTTTTCCCGTTTTCTCTCTCTTCTCTCTCTCTCCCTCCCTCTCTCTCTCTCTCTCTCTCTCTCTCTCTCTCCTCTCTCTTTCTTTTTTTCTTTCTTCATATCTCTCGTTTTTCTTCCTTTCTTTCTCCGTTCGTTTTCCTCTCCTTTTTTTCTCCCTCCATATTATTTATCTTATTTTCTTATCGTTCTTTCTCAATTCCTCTCCTCCTGTCTTTCTTCAGTCAGGTCATTACGCAATCCTTTCTCTTGCTTGTTATTTTTCTTTGTTTCTCTATTCTGTTCTTAGGTAATTCTTCATCTTTATTCTTTCTTTCTTTATTTTTGTGTGCTGTTCTCCTTCAATGCCCCTTCAAGTGACACGTTTGCTGCGTACGTTGAGTTTAGAGTGTTTGCTGTGTTTTTTCGAATTCTTTTCTTCTTCTTTATTTCCTGCTTTCCTTTTTCCCGTCCTTGTTCGATCCTTTTCTTCCTGTTTGTACTTTTGACTTTGCTTTATTTATTTATTTTTTTATTTTTTTTCATTTTTCCCCTATTTCCTTTTAATTCCGTTCTTATGTCTACCTATCCTTTCCTTCACTCTTTCGTTTTCCTTTATCGCTTTAATATCTATGCTTTGTTTCTTTCTTGCTTTACTTCCTTTTCTTTTTTCTTCCTTTCTTCCTTCGTTCTTTCTGTCCTCTACTCTTTGTTTCCTTTTTCCTTGAACTTCCTTATTCAGTTTTGTACGAATGTAACATTCCCGCTCACTATGCCCCAAGCAATCTCTCTCTCTCTCTCTCTCTCTCTCTCTCTCTCTCTCTCTCTCTCTCTCTCACATACACTCATGCACAGAGAAGAGAGAGAGAGAGAGAGAGAGAGAGAGAGAGAGAGAAGAATTGAATTTGCATGTTAAGGAAAATACAGAACCAATATAAAAGATACATTTTCATGTCTTTCACAATATCACAATTGAGAATCAATCTCTTCCTCCCTCCTCCTCCTCCCCACTCATCCACCACACACGTTTGCCTCACATGCTTCAGGATGCTGTGTGAACATAAAGCAGGACATGGAAGACAAGAAAATAAACCTGAACAATTAGAGCATATAAAAAAAACCGTTGAAGTAGAGTCATTAAGAAATCTTGTAAATTATCACCCATTCCCACACTCTAGTCCGTTCCTAATTCGTACCTTTTAAACATACACAATGATTCATTTCACAACAGATATCTTGCTGTCATATTATGGAATGCAACTCATGCATTTTCCATCATTGCTCTATTATGCAACATTGAATGTTCATTTCCTTTTATCTGCTTTGTTAGTTTAAATCTTATACTTATCCTGGTTCAGTAAATACCGGCACAGAGTGGCACCACCTTATCTTGGCAGAGTTTTCATCCATTACCATTTTAGTTATGTTCTTCTATTGGAACCCTTGGTCTTAAGATACCTTTGAAAACCTCTACAGATGGAATATATGCCTCCGTTTTCCTGTAGCGCAATGCTGCTCAGCTAGCAAGATCAACAGATCATAAAATTCATCCAGTTTTATTTTCATCTTTTCCGAACAACACCATACTTTCTGTAATGCGAACATTTACTTTTTATCCTGAAGAGAGTTTCTATTTGGTGCCAAAAGTGTCTGATGCTGTGAACATTTACTATTTATTAATCCTGAAGAAGTTTCTATTTGGTGCCAAAAGTGTCTGATGCTGTGAACATTTACTTTTTATCCTGAAGAGAGTTTCTATTTGGTGCCAAAAGTGTCTGATGCTGTGAACATTTACTTTTTATCCTGAAGAGAGTTTCTATTTGGTGCCAAAAGTGTCTGATGCTGTTGCATCTCCAGAGCATCTGCTCATTGCTGCCTCTTTCTCTTTTTACTGGAGGTCCAGTTTGCACTCTGTAAACCTCATATTTCTTTTAGGACCACATTTGTTGCCAGTACTCTGTGGACTATATTCTTCGTTGTAGCCAGTTTAACTTCATGTATGTCATTTCATTAATTGTTAAACAGCAGTCTATCTGTTTGATTTCATATTTTAGCTTTTGAGCTCATTCCTAGCAGCAATTGGGTTTCCAGTCCTTTTCAATCAAGATTCTCTAACACAACGTGCATGGTTTCTGGGCAAGAGGGAAAAGTGTTTTAAGGCTGCTTTAGTTTCAATCGTAATGTTATAACTAATATTAATATATTTCTATTGTGAAAATTCTTTTAATGTGATAAACATCCAGCATTAGTTATGAGATCAGTGTTCATCATATACCTTGTTTTGAATTCTGGATAGATGAAAAATGTTCCATTTTCATTCACCAGATTCGGAAGTCGGTTGTGCCCTTTTCCGACCAGTGTTTATAATGAATAATTTCAATTCCTGCTTTAAATTTCTCACAGTTTCTCTGAGGTATGCGGTTCAGTTTTACTGCAAATTGTTTTAAACGACTGAAAGACGTCTCGCCAGAAACGTTTGTTTGTTATTTTGTGTTGTATCTGAATTTCCCCAGTTGATTCCAACTTATTAGTAGTGGGAAAACACTTCTTGTAATGGGCTTTCACTTGTGGTTATTATGTTTTTAAACGCAGGTTAGTTTCGAGGCAGACATGTAACTTCTTGAGACTGGGACACAAGGTCCCCCACTTCTCGTGTTTTTCATTGTATTCCTTCTACTAGTTCTTAGCCTTCAACACAGATCTCACACAGCATGTCTGCAGTTTCTTTTTAGATGGTTGTCTGGTGCTTTTGTAAGCATCAGCCACAGATAATGATGTAATACAATAATCGATAATTTCAAGACAGCAGCTAGTCCTAAGGTGTAAGAAGCCGTTTCAACCAAAATCTAAAGACAGCATTCTCTTAGTTTTTGAGCATAATTTCTTGGAGTGGACCACGTGGACCAGACCCCCATTATTTTGAACTTGGATTCCAGATCATTCTGGTGTGTTTTATGGATCTCTTCCTAGATTTTCTTTATTTTTTATGAGCAAAAACAGAATTACTAGACCTCCAAAGCAAGAAACAAACACATTACAAAACAGACACAACGCGTTTCACACACCCACGTGCATACACTGGCACACACACACACACACACACACACACACACACACACACAACACACACACACACACACACATACATGGGCCCATGCCCATCCACCTATGCACACACACACACACACAACACACATATACACATATGCATGTACATTCAACACACACATACAATGATGATAATGGCACAGCCAATGCAAGGTAGGTGGCGAAAGTCTGACCAGCGAGTTGGGCTAATGCGTGGGTCAGACATCTGGTAACTCTTAGCCACAAGACCCTCTTTATAAGTTCTCCCATCTTCGTCATTGATTCATTTTTTCCATCAGCTTTAAATCATGAGCAGAGAGGATTCGAAACTTGGTGTAGCATACGACACTTCGGTCTTTACTACCTTATCTTCAAATTATATAGTTGTAGCATATATTGATTAGTCCGCACTCAGTGATACTTCCTTGATGAAACTGAACCTGAAACTTCGAAGCTTGATGATTTTGTTTCAACCTGGTGGTGGTGGAAATCTGTCATTTCCCATGCCTCATTAATTGTTTGTAAAATGTAACCCAGCCTGGCAGTAACTCTAGCACAAGCAAAGCTTCTGGAACAGACAAGCTGAAAATATCCCTTCAAGACAATCCAAATCAAAGCCTTCCTTGAGGGTATACGAGCACTGTCAAGGACAGTCTGTTTCCGTCAGACTCCGACCACTATTGTTATGGCTCTGGTGGACACTGAGACCTCTACTACCTCGTCACCCCAAGAACCTCTTTAAGTTTGCTCATAACAACCTAAAGTTTCCATACCTCTCTCAACATATATGTTAGATCCCTTCTAAGGCCCTGACTGCTGACTGTAGAAGAGGTCAGTATGTTCGGACCTTCCACAGAATGATGCTGGCCACGCGTCTTATCCACAGAGATGTTGGAAATAATGTGTTGTATCCAGACTGAAATATAAGACATACAATTTTCCTATTTGATCCCAGCCCCAGCTTGGTGTATGGAGATTAACATTTTGAACTGATCAATGCTCAAACCTTCCATCCGGAAATGATGTTTGCTGATGTATCTGCCCTGGTCTGTCCACGTGCTGGTACACAGAGAACTGGACTATCTTTGCCGGTGAATTCCACTGAAACATACTTCCACGCCTTATCAACACCCATCACCGCTTAGCCGCTGTTTTCAATACACACCTTGACGTGCCAGGGCAACGTTGAGCGAGTGTAAGGTTCAATAGATGAGGAAGAGCGGAATATTAGGACTTCTATCACGCCTTCTTTCGGATCGTCGATCTGCTTACGATCTCTCTACATGATTGCGATGAATTCATCGCAATCGTCGACAATTTGCTCCTCTGGCAATTGTTCTTTGTAACCATATTCTCATAAAATTCAGACAAACCAAAATTCTCACAAATAACCAAAACTGGTCAAAGCAACGATTATTTTTTATTCTTAATATGAAACAGACAAGTACATTTCCCAGCAAAATTAATGTGTCTTTTCCAGACGTTAATAGCATACCGACGAATTCCTTTACGTAGCTTTCTCTACCTGGTTACCTAATTGTTTTGTTCATTTGCACTGTGTTTCCAATGGAAGAGTCTTTTAAGGGCTTTACCAGGTTATTGGGTAGAGACAGACCGACCGCTGAATGGGTTGGATTATTTTGTTCCTGGTCTTGCTTGCTCAGTGATTTCATTGTGCGATATTCTTGCCTCCTATTCTGTATGTCAAGAGGTGATCATGGTGAAGTTATCTTCTTTCTGGAATGGATGTTTGGTCTTTACGTCTTCACTCCTTGTTTTGGTCTTTGTGTCAGAAAGGAGTCCTCAGCTGAAGGGTTTGTAAACTGGCTGTAGCGACTGCATTAGTCTGCCCCTATGTTTGGTGGGAAAGTTGGAGCCTGGTCGACATATGCTTACGATCTCTGAATTCGTGGTGTGGTCGCCCTGGTCAACTGTCCTGTTCTTGGTGACTCTGGCTGTTGGTGGGCGGCTCCTTCGACGTGCTGTCTGTCAGTGCTCTGTTTGGGTCCCAGCCCTCACCACTGTTCGGACAGTCCTGTTCTTGGAGTGGTTGTGGACCCTGTCTTCGATCTTGTCGTTCGTCTGTCCAGTGCTGGTCAGCTTTTTGTTGAAAGACCTGTCTGTCTCTGCCCACCATGCAGAGGATTAAGTGTGTAAAGGCGACTGAGCTGTCCTCACTTCTCCTCACCCTGCCTGGCGCCTTCGCCTCATTTGGCGCGAGAAAGGGGCGGTTGTATAACTGCTTTCGAGTTCTGTCTTCCGGTACTTTCTTGCCTTCACCTTCGTGCCTTTTCAACTTGCACCGTTATAACTGCTGTCAATGGCTGCGCCTCGATGCTTCTGCGATGGCCTCTTTGCTTAGTGGGGTGTACCAACATGCTGCTCCACAGTTGACTTCTTTATGTGCGCTGAGCCAAGAAGAAGAAGAAGAAGAAGTAGGAGAAGAAAAAGAAGAAATGAAACGGTCTACCTCCAGTGTGCCGGATGTGTCACTTGTTTCAAGTTGTCTCTCATTTCACAGTGTCGTCGTTGTTACCGTCATCGGTGTCGTCGTCCTTGCCGTTGTCATCATCAGTGGCAGTAACAGCAACGTTATGACTGAATGCTCCTGCTTGCGACGCATTTGGCTTTGTTGGTATTTGTTAAGGTGATTTACTCGCTAAAGAAAAGGGGGAAATACATTCACGCCTGTGCTGTTTAGCCTTTATTGCTGGTCAGAAGAAGGGGGTCGCTGCTCATTGAATAAAAGTTTTATTATGTGTTAATTTTATTGTGTTGTGTTTTTGTCCTGGGTGTTAGCTATGTGGGGAATGCGGGAGGGAAATGCGGCTTAGCGTTGATGACAGTTCCAAACAACGGAACTCAATAATGTGCAGGCGTTTGTTCCCAGATGACAGTCAGCATGAATATTACAATGGATGAAAATGAAAGTGCAGGGGAGGGCACAGAGAGAGAGAGAGAGAGAGAGAGAGAGAGAGAGAGAGAGAGAGAGAGAGAGAGAGAAAGAAGAGAGAGAGAGAGAGAGAGAGAGAGAGAGAGAGAGAGAGAGAGAGAGTGGGAGAGAAGAACTCTGACTCTGAAAGTTTAATTGTAAGGCCACCGACCTGTATACAATGGGTACACGTTTGCTGAGAATGAAATTAAAATGATACGGGTCATCAACAAAGGAAGTAACTTGTTTTCAGAAACACGCAAGCAAACAATTACAAGGGGAATTAATTCAAGGAAACAAACCGAGATAAACAAAAATATATTCACTTGCGTTTGAAACCAATCACAACACATGTTCATATATCTAATTTCCGTTCATAAGTTCATGTCTAGTGTTCAGTGCATAAAAGATATACATTGCCAAATTTCTAAGGATTATCATGCTTTCTGGTTGCATCAAATAAGCTAAACAATCACCATTTGGATAGGAATAGAATCTTGATAAATATTTTTTCTCGCAAACATGAGTACTTCAATTTTCAATTTTATTACAAAATGGACAGTGTTGGGTTGTTCGTCATATCTGTTATTAGTTTTTACATCGCATAATCCCAAACGAAATCTCGAAAGAGCATACCGAAATTTACTAATTGCGATAACTGACAAATAATTTTCTGTGTGGAATGTAGATTTGAATGATCTGTAAGTTGAACAACGATCGCTCTGAGAAAATTTTGCATTCCAATCTTGCACATGGCAATCTAACATTCGTTGTTTTTAGTTCCTTCAAGAACATCACTTCATTTCCAACCCTTCCATTTATCCGAAAAAAAAGCGAAGAGAGAGAGAGAGAGAGAGAGAGAGAGAGAGAGAGAAGAGAGAGAGAGAGAGAGAGAGAGAGACGAGACAAGACAAGACAAGACAAGACAAAATTCTTTATTTACGAGGATAATAGATAAGCACTGACATCCTTTTTTACATCCAGTCCTCGCCCTGAGTAGGGACTACAATATGCAGTGAAATGAAATAATGTAAGAAAGTAAACAAGCAAACAAAGCAGTCGTACAATCATAATGGAACATCAAAATGAAAATAGAAGAGAAATGAAAAATGATAATAACAAACGAACAAAAAATAAAAATGAAAATGAAAATAACAATAATTAAGGGGAAGGAGAGAGTGGGGGTGGGGATGGGCTGAGCAGGGGGAATATATGGAAATGTACTACAACGTACAAAAATGAGCCTGTATAAAAACAGACAGTAAAATGAATATGACAAAGTACGTACATAATTTGGAACACACACATACACGCACGCATGCACGCACAGAGAGAGAGAGAGAGAGAGAGAGAGAGAGAGAGAGAGAGAGAGAGAGAGAGAGAGAGAGAGAGCAAGGCACAACATGTAATCATTTTCCGTAAGACATGAACATACGTAGAAGGTATTTAGGAAAGTGAGATGGAATTTGAGGGGGAGGGGGGAGCAAAAAAAAAAAAAAAGAGGAGAGAGAGAGAGAGAGAGAGAGAGACAGATAGAGAGGGAGAGAGAGAGAGAGGGAGAGAGAGGGGGTGGAAGGGAGAAGGGGAACAACAGAAAGTAAAGGTAGTAATTAAGCATAAAGTGTAATAATTTGAAATGGAAATGTACTAAAACGTACAATAATTAGTATGTATAAAAACAGATAGTAAAATGAATATGACAAAGTATTACAGAATTCGGAACACACACACGCACGTACGCAGAGAGAGAGAGAGAGAGAGAGAAGAGGGGAGAGAGAGAGAGAGAGAGAGAGAGAGAGAAGGGCACAACATATAATCATTTTTCATCAGGCATGAAAATGCCTAGAAGGTATTTAGCAAAGTGACATGGAGTTTGGAGGGAGAAAGAAAAAAAGAAAAAAACAAAAAACAAAACAAAAAAGAGCGAGAAAGAGAGAGAGAGAGAGAGAGAGAGAGAGAGAGAGAGAGAGAGAGAGAGAGAGAGAGAGGACAGACAGAGACAGAGACATAAAGACACAGAGAGAGACAGAACTGGAGAGAATCAATGAATACATAAAACGGAAACCACTCATAGAAAAGATCATGTTAAAGACAAACACATTAATAATATTAGCAATATAAGGCAGGAAAGAGCTGATTAAAAATAATGAAACAATACATATCATAAAATCATATCAGCAAAATCATGATAAGAAGATGAGACAAGGAGAGCATGTACTTGAAGGCGCTTGTGTGCAAGAGAGAAAGAGAGAGAGAGACAGACAGACAGACAGACAGACAGACAGACAGACAGACAGACAGACAGACGCAGGAGCGAAAGGAGTGCAGGGAAGGGCGATAGAGAGAGGGAGAGAGGGAGAAAGAGGCGAGAGTGGGTGCGGGAAAGAGCATGTTTAGAACAATCTAACAATCAAAAAACACCAAGGAGATGTAAACCAATCGATTTTGAAGCACCAGGAAAAAAAAAAAGGCACAAATGGAGGGGGGGGGGGGGGTGCATAATGATAACCCAGTCACCACGGGTAGGAGGTGGGGATGTCATGTAGATAATATATCAAGTCATTCCAGGAGAACCATGAGAGAGAGAGAGAGAGAGAGAGAGGAGAGAGAGAGAGAGAGAGAGAGAGAGAGAGAGAGAGAGAGAGAGGGAGTCGCATGAGAATAAAAGCATAACGACATAATGACAAGAGAGCAAGAGGAAGTAGGAAAAAAACACACACAACACACACACACACACACCGCGCGCGCGCGCGCGCGCGCGCGCGCACGCACACTCATACACACACTACTCACATAAGACATACTTACTAAACAGAATAACATGTGCATTTCAAATACAAACACTTTCTAAATAGACGGGTTCATACATAAGGCAAAGAGGGTGGTGGTGGTTGTGGTGGATTTATAGCGGAGTATGCAAATACTGGCACATAAGATGGTTGAAATAATGGTGTTTGAAGGCTGATATGCTTTGGTGTTGTTTGGTCGATTCAGGGAGCGAGTTCATTGACAGGAACCTGAATATGTTAAAACTGGATTTGAAAAAAGTCAATTCTAGGAACAGGGACATGAAGTTTGGGTAGAGTCCTTGAGGAATTAATTGAGAATCTGTGAACTAATGTGGAGGGTGCCTTCCCAGACACAGTCCTGTGCATTATGATCCCTTTGTTGTATTCTAATCTCAGACTTAAGGGGAGAACCTGAATCTTTTTATAGCCTGAGTCCAGAAGACTACTGGTTTTTAGGAGGACTAATTTGAGTGCTCGCTTGTGTAGGCTTAGTAATGGTTTGAGGGCGTTAGCACTAGCAGAGTCCCATAGAGTAGATCCATAGTCTATGTGTGATTGAATATGAGACTGGAAAAAGATCTTGCGTGAATGCAGGTCGAGGAAGCGTTTGATTTTGGAGAGTTGATAAACTTTCTGTGAAACTTTTTTGCATAGTGAGGTTATGTGAGCTTGTCAACTAATGTTGTTATCAATTGTTATTCCTAGCACTTTGAGGTATGTTACCTGTTCAACAGGTTCATCTTTAAGATGTACAGGAGGAAACTTAATAGTGAGATTTTGTCTTTTTTGCCTGGTTGTGATAAGCATGGATTTAGTTTTTCGAGGGTGAAGCGACATGTGATTTAGTTAAGTCCATTTGACGAGGTCATTCGCACTTTCTTGTAAAGTTTGTGAGGTCATTCGCACTTTCTTGTAAAGTTTTCTTGTAAAGTTCACATGTGGATGTGATATGGAGAGGTAGATCATTAATGTAAATTGTGAACAGTAAGGGACCCAGGACAGAGCCTTATGGGACGCCATAGGAAAGTGTTTGAAATGAAGAGAAAGTTGTACTGATTTTCACACATTGTTGCCTATTTGTGAGATATGATTGGAAAAGCGTAAGAGTTTTTGTGGATAAGCCATACAATTTCAATTTTCTAAGAAGAAGGTTATGGTCTATCCACATCAAATGCTTTTTTTGAAATCGATGAATAGGACACCACAATATCTGTTGTTGTTAATGCTATTTAACCAGTCATCAACTAAGTTGATTAGGGCTGTGTGGCATGAATGGTTGTGTCGAAACCCGGACTGTCTTGGATGAAGCAAGTGGTATGTATTAAAGTGGTGTAATGTGTGTTTGTTCATGTGTTTTTCCAAAGGTTTGGAAATAGAGGAAATGATTGAGATTGGTCTGTAGTTTGCAGGGTCTGAGTTGTCATCTGCCTTGTGGATAGGAAGGACTTTTGCTTTTTTGAAACTATCGGGAAAATGATTTTTGTCTATGCATAAATTGAAGACATATGTTAATGTATCTGTAATTGCTGGAGCCGATAGTTTGAGGATTTTTCCGTCTAGGCCATCCACCCCGCAGGTACCTGACTGTTTTAGATGCGTTAGGTAGTGATAAACTTCAAAGACTGTTATGGTGGAATATGAAGTTCAGACGTGATGTTTTTATCTTGGCAATATTGTTTCAGTTTTTGAAGATCATTTGATTTGGAAGAATCTGTCGTGACAATTTTATTACCTATGGTGCAAAAGTGTGTGTTTAGCTGTTCGACAGAGATGTCTTTAATTACAGTTGATTTTGAAGAAGATTGATTGTTTGTAAGCTCGTTAATAGCTCTCCATACCAATTTTGGGTTCTGGTTTGATGATATTAGCTCTCGGTAATATTTCGCTTTTTCTCTGCGCTTCTGTGAATTTATTGCATTTCTCAGTTTTCTAGATTCCTCTTCATAGCCATGTTGTTTAAGCAGATCTCTAAGGTAACCTGCCTCTTGTAACTCTTTAGTGTACCATGCCAGTTTAGGATCATGCCGTACTCTAATCGTTTTTAGAGGGGCGTGTTTATCATATATTTCTGTAAATGTTTTGATCCAAAATTCAACAGCAAGATCTGGATCAGTTATGTCGAAAACTGAAGAGAGATTTGAGTTAAGCAAGTCATGCAGAAAGTCTTGGTTGTTAAAGTTTGTAAGCAACGGTAGGTTATTGTCTTGTGTCCCGTTTTGGGAATTTTTACTCCTTTTTTGGACCATGTGACACAAATTGGGTAATGGTCACTACAGTTTAGAACAGGGACGCAGGCTTCTGCTATGTTAGTGTTATCAGAAACATAAAGATGGTCAATAAGTGTCTTCGAGTTTGGTGTGACCCTCGTTGGAGATTCGATGAGTTGATGCAGATTAAATAGATTGAATGCTTGCGTCCATTGGTTTTGCACTTTTAGAAGGTCTGTGTTAAAGTCTCCAAGTAAAATTATTTCCTTGGATTCTAGCGAGACTGCATCCATCATCGTAATAATTTGTCGACCCAGTTTACTCTTTCAGATGGGTTTCTGTAGCAGAATCCAACCAAAATGGAAGGGTTTCTCTTCAGCTTAACTTCTATCCAGACACATTGTACACCGTTACTTTCCAGGTGTAGAAGTCGTTTGAAGCTAAGGGTTTCGCTGATGTAGATAAGAAGACCCGTCTCTTTCGCTTGTGTAGGATCTTTCCGGATTGTGTTATATCCTGGAATTGTTACATCATTATCGCTAATGTGTGCAGTTAATCTGGATTCAGAGAGTCCTAAAATATGAAAGGGTTTACCATGATTCCAAATCAGTGTTGATATATCTGATGTCTGGTTGACTGCATGTTGGATATTAAGGTGACAGATTCGAAGTCCTTCTTTGCATGGCCATGCAGACTGGTTCTTGTTCATTTCTAGTTGTGTATTGATGTGATAATTATAGGAGACGACTGTTTTGCACGTTAACTGTCGTTAAGATTTGTATAGTCAAGGAACACAATAAAAGCACATAAAAGAGAGGGGAAATGGGACTGGTTTACACACCGTAACAACTTTAGGAAACTAGAAGCGAATGAGAAGTCAAGAAAACTTCACAGTATATGTCCGTAAGCTCCTCGGTCAGATGGTATACTTATGGAAACACTTTTCTGAAATGAAAAGATACACACAAAGGAAGTACTTCTAAAGCAAAATTACGATTAAGGTGACAGAAGAAGAGGTAATAAAAAAGTTATATGAAACTTAAGACAAAAAGCAAAGAACCAACAACTCAAAATGAAAACAAGTGGGGGAAAAAGCCACTCACACACAAATGCACAAGTCACGTAGTCGCACTTGTAACTACGAGCAGGCAATGCACAATATTGCCTCGCTCGCAGTAAATAGCAGTTATTGCAGAAGTCTCCTGCTGCAGAGACTTGTTCAGTCTCTTTTCTATAAGGAACTTTTTTCTCTTTGTTTTACTTAAATACAAACACAGATGTGTCCGTTTAGTACACACACAACAGAACAATCTTCAATGCAAAATGATAATGAAATGAGAAATAAGCAAAAGTTAAAGTTATAAACAATTGTGCAACAACATATACAAAAAGGTAAACAATGTTCAAAGGAAAAGGATAATGAGTAATGGTCTATGATAATGACTCGTATAGTCTCTCAATACGGGCACGCGTCACACTCCCAATATCAGCACATTTTGTTCTGTCCTTTTAACCACTGAGTGGCAGCACTTCGATGTCGACGCACCAGTTTTTGTTTGTATACAACACTCCCAATATCAGCACATTTTGCCCTGTCTTTTTAACCACTGAGTGGCAGCACTTCGATGTCGACGCACCAGTTTTTGTTTGTCCACAACACCACAAAACGCACTTCTTGAGTAATAACTCGTGCAATACATCTGACAGGCACCCGACAGACTGCAGCAGGCCAGACAAAGAAACAAACAAACAAACAAATACACATAGATTTACACATACACACACACTCGCGAGTGCGCGCGCGCGCGCGCGCCGCACGCGCACACACACACACACACACACACACACACACACACACACACACACACACACCACACACACACACACACACGTGTGTGCGCCCACACACACGCATGTAGAAAACTGTTAGATATGCGCTCATAAGTAATTACGTATGCGCATACATACATAGCACATGGATGATGAAAATTATTGGCATACCGCGCTACATACCTATGTGGTATGAAGTGGATATAAACATATGCACGCTCACAACCATTAGATATGCGCACACATACATAGCACATGGTTGATGAAATAGCATATTGCACTTCATACCTATGTGATATGAAGTGGATATGAACATATGCAGAGACGGTGATGAAGCAATGATATACGAATATAAGGATGCATACAGGCGACATGTTAATTTAATTCAATGAGGACATGGGGTGAGGAGCTGGTTGGTGTTGCTGTGACAGGAACTGAGCAGTCATTGTGTTCAGCAACTGAACAGCAAATGGATGTAGTTGGCTAGAGGGATGTGTGTGATGGTGGGGGGTTCGAAGTGTAATGTGTTGGGTGGTGGCAGGAGTGTTGTATTGTGAATTGTAAGGTGGGCATTGTTTGGAGTTGGTGGATTGTATGGGGTAATAGAGGGTGGTAGTTGTGTAGTGCTGGGAAATTGTAGCCAAGATGTGTTGTGAGGTTGCAGCTGAGATGTGTTTGGAGGTGGGGTGTGTTGGTTGCTGCTAGTGTGTGGTTTGGACATGGAAGGGGGTGATGCGCTTTGTGGGGGAGGGTGGAGAGGAGAAGAGAGAGAGGGGAGAGAGAGGAGAGAGAGAGAGAGAGAGAGAGAGAGAGATGGTTTATTCATATACTGGACTTGGCCCCTTAATATATCGTCTGAAAAAAATATCATGATTGTAAACATATCATACCAAACACAAATAATCCAGAACATCAAGAGGTAGTTATTTATCTACATTTGAATGTCTTGAACAGAAAAATTGACAAATTTTGATCAATTTCTGTTGAAATTGATGACATCAATATGGTCAGTTTAAACGGGGAAGGCTGTCTATAAAATTTTGGCTAAATGAATTCAGTTCTAATATTCCTTAGAGCTGGACAGCAAAGAACAAAACGGATTTCATTTTCTTGAGACTCTTTAATATGCGGACACAGAAAATCATTGTCATCAACAGTGGCATTGTACCTAACCTTATGAACGGCAAATTCTGATATTCCTGATCTGAAATTGGCATGATATACTTTAAGTGTCTGTCCATTTCTAAAGTTAAATAAGGTTTCAGATAATGAAATTTGCAAACATGCCTCTAGCAATCAAACCTTTCACTATATTGTATCTGTATCTGTATCTGTAGCTGTACGTCGCTTAACATCCAGTGAACTGGCTTTGGCGCGACGGATGGGGGTGCGCAGCGAAGGTTGTTAATGGCGCTTGGTGGTCAGCGCCCTCTTGAATGAATCAGTGGATGGCGAGTGGACCACCGAATTGTCCAAGTGGTTCCACGCTATTATGGTGCGTGGGAAGAAGGACTGCCTATATTGATCTGACTGAACAACGTGGTACCAAAAAACACAGATCGTTGTTTCTAATGTAGTTCTCAACAGGGTTGTTGGTTACATAGTCTGCTGCGTTACGTCTGGGCCTGATCATGCGGCCAGCTCTTTGAGGTGTCAGGAACTGATGAGGAGGTGTTGCCGGCACCAGCCCCTCAACCACCTTGTAAAAGAAGGTCAGACGGAGCTGTTCACGTCGTTCCTGGAGAGTCGGGAGGTTGTGTCGTGTCAGGAGGCCCGTAACAAAGCCAGGGGTGGTAGAGCGATAGTTGCTTGCGATGAAGCGTACTGCAGTGAGCTGAATGCGTTCAATTTTATCGATATCCTGTCTCTGATACGGGTCCCAGACCAACGCCCCGTACTCAAGGAGAGGACGGACTACGGCCAGGTAGGCGTTACGTTTGCAGGTTGATGGGCGGTGGTGGAGGTTTCTCCGGAGGAATCCAAGGGTGCTATTCGCTTTTTTGGTGATGCCGCTGATGTGGTTGCTCCATTTGAGGTTGTCAGAGAATTGGATTCCTAGGTATGGGTTTGAGGATACTGATTTCAGGATAGTGTTATTGAGGGAGTACAAGAAAGTGGAAGGTGGGTGAAGGGAGAGACTCATTGCATAGCACTTGGTAGCGTTGAAGCGCATTCCCCACTTCTCTGCCCAGGCTTCAAGACACTTCAGATCCGCTTGTAGGGTGTGGTGGTCTTGGAATGTGTTGATCTCTCTGTAGATTAGACAGTCACCGGCAAAGAGCCTAACTTGGGAATGACTGTGTGCGGGAGATCATTGATATGGCAGAGAAAGAGGAGTGGGCCCAATACGGTACCGAGTCGACGGTGGTGGGCTGAGACGTGGTGCCTTCAACTACGACTCGCATGCTGCGTTCCGTGAGGAAGCAGTGGAGCCAGGTATGGAGGGGGCCTGTGATGCCGTAGTTTGCCAACTTGTGGAGGAGTCGATCATGTGGGACGGTATCGAATGCCTTGGAAAAGTCCAGTATGGCCATGTCAATTTGTTTGCCCTGGTCGAAAGATTGTAGCAGGTCATTGGTGGTGGTGAGGAGCTGCGTTTCGGTGGAGTATCCAGATCGAAAACCGTGGTTGAGGTTCGTGAGAATTTTGTGGGCTTCTAGGTGGGACATAATGTGGCGGAAGATGATGTGTTCTAGAATTTTGCATGGGACAGAGGTGAGGGAGATAGGGCGATAGTTGGCAGGTTCGTGGCGATCCCCTTTCTTGAAGGCGCTTGATACGTTGGCTGATAGCCAGTCCTGGGGCAGTCGACCACTGTCGATGGAGGCTTGGAAGATCAGGGTGAGTGACGGTGCGATGTTGGTTGCGAGGGTTTTGAGGATGGCGTTTGGAATGCCGTCGGGGCCAGCCGCTTTGTTGGTTTTCAGCTGCTGCAGCAGTTTTGTTACTCCGGGAACCGTGATGGTGATTGGTTGGATGTCTGGCGCGGGAGTGTGCAAGTGGGGGAGGGACTGGGGGGGGGGGGGGGTCTTGGTGAATACAGATTTGAATTGTCCGAGCAGGATGTCGGCTTTAGACTGGCTGTCGCTGTGGAGTTGGTCATTCACTTTCAGGGGGGCTACACCTACGTTATCCTGTTTTCTTGCTTTAATGAAGCGCCAGAATGGTTTGGTGTCGTTCTTGTCCAGCCCTTCTTGGATGGTGCCATTAATGTACTTCCACTCAGCTCGGCGTAGTTCTCTCTTGCAGTGTTTCTGGAACAGGCGGTAAGGAGACCAGTTGTTGGAGGTTCTAGCTCGTTGGAAGAGGCGTTTCTTGCGTTTCAGCATGCGTTTCAGCGGTGTGGTTAGCCAGGGTAGTGACTGTGAGTGCTTGAGCATAAAAGTGGGGATGTTCGTTTCCATGGTTTGGAGGAGATGTGTCTTGAGTGTGGTCCACAGCGTGTTGACATCCTTTCCCTCTTTGTGTTCTTCGGCCACGGTTTGGGCGGCTTTGTCAAGGTCGCATCTCATCTGGTCCCAGTTAGCCTTCCTGAACTTGTAGCACTTTCGGGGCTTATGGCGCGCGATCTGCGGCCGGACGTCAAAATCCGCAGCGACGATGTCGTGGTCGGATACACCTGGTATGCTCGTTGACGATTTCAGGAGGGTGGGGTTGAAGGAGAACACGAGATCTAACAGATTGGGGCCACGGGTAGGGGTGTGGTGTACTTGGGTGAGGAGTGCGTTCGATGTGATGTTGATGAGGTGCTCTTGGATTTCGTTGTCTTTTCCTGAGGAATGGGCGGTGTGTGTTGTCCAGTTAATATCCGGGCAGTTGAAATCTCCCGCGAGGATGATTTCACGCTGTTTCTTGCCGTCTTCTGTCAGCAGGCTCAGAGACTTCTGAAGTTCATCCAGGTCATGTCGGTTTCGTTCGGGCATGTAGAATGCTCCTACATAAAGGTCTTTGCGGTTTTTCAGCCTGACCTTAACCCACTCCAGTTCGCAGTCGGTGACAAGCTGGGGCTGCTCAACGGCAGTGAGGGACTTGTGTGCTAGGACAAACACGCCGCCGCCGCTTCTGCCCAGTCGATCGTTTCTGAAGACATCGACATAGTTTGGGAATATTTCCGCTGATTTGATGTGGTCTGGCGATGGTTGTTTTCCCGGCTTGATGCCATGTAGCCAAGATTCGGTGCCACAGACAATGTCGGGCTTGGTATACTGGAGTACAGTAAGCAAGCTCTTGCTTCTTGGCATTTGCGCACTGGCAGTTGACGTTAAGCACGCGCAGATTTGTCTTCTTGGGTAGACCATATGTCGATGAGCTGGTTGATCTGGCTTGGGGTCGTAGGTACTCTTGCTTGGGGGAGGATAGGGACGAGGGGCGACTGGTGACTTTAGGGCTACTAGCACGGGGAGGTGAGAAGGGGTCACCAGATGCTATGGAGTCGACGAGAGATACATTTTGGAGAGGAGTGAAGTAGTTTGTACAGTCTAGGCTAGGCTGA
>CM065717.1:40820554-40855554 GCA_033310375.1 Conus canariensis
TGAGAGGACAAAACTCTTGAAACTTACCTCAGTGATAATTCAACCTTCGTTTGGTATGTCTTCATGCTTCGGAGAGCCAGAGGGACTGCTTCCTCGCATCTGGTCTTAAAACACCTCGTGTCCAGCAAAAGTCCACACAGTTCAGAAGCTGCTGACAGAGTTAAATGGTCTCCTAAATCCTTCCAGAATTCTTGAGAACTGGTACCAAGCTCCAAGTGCTTTACAATCCACGTGCCCGTTTACTAGACACAATGGCCTTCCAACGTTTGTGTGGATGTCTGAAGAGCTGGCGCTAGAGTCAGTCGATTCCTGATTCTCAAAATCGAAAGAATGAAGGGATACACGCTATGTGTAACGTCTCAACCATGCCAACGGCCAAACTGAAAGCTGGTGAAGGGAGTTTACGTGTGTGCAAGATACAGAGCGTGCATTCACGCTTGGAACCTCGGTTTACAGTCATGTTCAAAGGACTTTTCGGGAAATGAAACCTGAATCAGTTCTAAATCCGAGATGAAAATACCCCTGTAAAGAAACGGGCCAGCAGAGATTCGAACCAGCAGTCCCAGGATTACCAGGAGTACAAGTCCGGTGCTCTACCAAATGAGCTCTACCAGTGATCATGCTTTTGATCTGTCTTCCTGTGTTGGAGACAGGGCAGACTCCTCAGGCCCAGTTTCTTCATTCCAGTTGGCTGCAATATGGTGAGTCTGGAACCTGCAATGTTGTGTCGGTGAGTGAAACTGGATCCATGGTGGACCAGACCTTTGTTTTTACTCTGGAGGGCTTTGCGCCTCTGCACAATGGTATTAATGAACTCTGAGTTGCTGGGTAGGGTCTGGTGAAAAGCTCACCACAGTGAAAAGGCTCGGATGGATTATGTGGCTATCTTTGCGTGGCAGCAGTAGAGCTTAACGTCAACGAGAGCAGGTGGGACACCCAGCCATTTCCTCGTGTACTTGTTGAATTTGACCTCCATTGATTACACTTTGCTTATGCCGATATTGTCTATCAGTAGAGGTCATAGGAACATTAGGATCACTGTGAACTACGGACAGCAGACCCTGTATTTACCAAGGAGGCCATACTGGTCGATTGTTTGTAGGCTTCCCTCTATCACTTTCTTTTTCTCCCCTCTTTGTGTCTTTCATAGCGTCATCACACCACCTTCCAAGGCTTTTGAATTGTTCTGCAGCTCATCCTAGGAATGCTTGGTGAATTAAAAAGCGCTAACAGTTACCCAATACGGAGATTAGGCTACCCAATTCCCTTACCATTTGTGCTATTCAACCTGAATCATATAGGTAGTTACCTTTCTTACCTTGGTGTCAATCCAACCATACTCTTCAAGGGCAATTATGGCAGTTACAGAAGAAAAAAAAGAATGTACGAATGCCCTAAAAAAAACAGAATATCTTTTTCCATTTTGACAGTCAGTATTAGCTAAGCTCTCTCTCCTCTCTCTCTCTCTCTCTCTCTCTCTCTGTTCTCTCTCTCTCTCTCTCTCTCTCTCTCACACACCACACACACACACACACACACACACACACACACACACACACGCACGCACGCACACACACGTGCGCATGCATGCGCACGCACGCACTCACGTATACACACATCCTTACCCACTCGCCTCCCCTCCCCCACATATGCCTCCTCTCTAGCAAATTTGCGCGCGCGCACACACACACACACACACACATACACACACACACACACACACACACACACACACACACACACACACACACACACACACACACACACACACCTCTCTAAAATCATTTAAAAAGAGAACCAGCGTCAAGTCATACGTCATATGCACGGACGTTGAAACACCTCACATAGTAAAACTAATCCATCCTCCATACCACTCATCCCTCTCCCACATTCCTGTTTCAGGGCTTCCCAGACCAGAGATGGCGAAGCCTCATCATGGGGTGTCTGAAGAAAGCAGCACCGGCTCTGCAGTGACGACACGGGCGACAGACGAGCGGCGCGGACCCATCAGAGCAGAGGTGAAACTGATTCTCCTGAGCTATATGCGAAGCGGATCCACATTCACGGCGGATCTTTTCAACCAGCACCCCGACGTGTTCTACATCTACGAGCCTCTCTGGTCCTACGATTTCCACTTCAAGAAGGGAGAACCTCTGACGTTTCTAGATGGAAGGCCACAGATGTGAGTTTGATCTCTCTCTCTCTCTCTCTCTCTCTCTCTCTCTCTCTCTCTCTCTCTCTCTCTCTCTCTCTCTCTCTCTCTCTCTCTCTCTCGGGGGGAATGTAGTGTACTTTTCAGTGCATGACGGGTTTTACATCGGTCCCGCTATTTGTTTACAGTACAACTGTTGGTCACTGTGAAGGTTGACAAATGGTTATTGTGCATGTGTTGGACCATGCCTGCAGTACCATTTGTTGTTGTTGTTGTCTTCAGTTTAATGGCTTTCCACATTAAGTGATATTAGACGAAGAGAAACGGTGTGGAGAGGGGGAGCATGAAGAGGGGGTGGATGGGTGTGTTATCTTGCAATCATGAAAAGAAGGCATTTTTACAATCTTTACAAGTACCGCTTGTGTTCCGGTTAATATGTGAGTGTTTCGTGACTGTATTTTTTAATTCCGTGTACCGTCGGGCCAAGAAGAAAGAAGAATCAAGATGTCGGACATTAAAGGCGAGATCTCGGCTAGACGGTGTTGTGGTTGGACTTATCCTTATTGTGTTTTTTTTTTCTGGAGCAATATTTTCATGCAGTGTGGAGACATTGAACTTAACCCTGGCCCTTCTCCGTCTGCCAGTGCAAAGCAGTCCCGACTGACGAGCAGCAGTAGGAGGGTGAGCCTGGACAAAGGCCTTGCAGTTCAGGAGGACAGTAGAAAGTCATTTAGACATGAGAAAGATATGAAGAGTTCAGAACTTACCCTGACAGACGTCGTGACCATGTTGAGTGGCACGAGCACGAAGTTCAATAATATGCAGGGCAACTTCGACAAACTTCAAGAAAACCCTCCGGGAGAGGAAAGAATCTTTCTCCACTCTGAAAAGTGACGTTCAGGTTCTTACTGAAGAAGTAAAAATGTTAAGACAGTCAGATTTTGAACTCAAACAATCGAATAGGTGCATGCAAGAACAACTAAAAGCTTTAGAAAGAAAAAAACGGACGATCAAAGAGAAATAATACCATTGTGCATGGAATTACCAGAGCTGAAAGGGAGACGTCTGAACAGTGTGAGAACCTCCCGTGGGACATGCTGACTGATAACCTTAACTGATATGGGGAGTTTGTATTATACTCCCTGTTTGGCTAGTATACTTACCATGTCAGACCATAGCATTCCACGGCAGTTAGTCAGCTCTGCCAGGCCGAAGATTTTGTGTGGCTAATGCAGTAATAAGACAGTCACGTGACGCCCACCCTACTTCCGCCAGAATGACTCCCCCCTGTTTTAGATTAACTCCCCCACCCCAAAACATTCAGTTTTATGTGTCAGTCACGATATGAGAAATAAACATTTAATATACACCCCCTCCCTCCCCTCTCTCTGCCTGTCTGCCTGTCTGTCTGTCTGTCTGTCTGTCTGTCTCTCTCTCTCTCTCTCTCTCTCTCTCTCTCTCTCTCCAACTTTCTTTCAGTCTCTCGCTCACTCTCTCACTCTCCTTGCTTGTCTGTCTGCCTTTTTGCTTGTCTGTCTGTTTGTCTCTCTTAATCTCTCCGACTCTCTCTTTGCTTGTCTCTCTGTCTGCCTGTCTATTTGTTTATCTATCTCAATGTCTCTGTCTGTAGTGCCTCCCCCACTCCCCCTCTGTCTGTCTGTCTTTCTGTTTTTCTTTCTTTCTTTTACCCTCTCTCTCTCTCTCTCTCTCTCTCTCTCTCTCTCTCTCTCTCTCTCCTCTCTCCCTCTCTCTCTCTCTCCTTCTCTCTCTCCATCTCTCTCTCTCTCTCTGCATGCTTCTAGTCAGCTTTGTTTACTATAATTAGTGTTTATCAAAGACAGATTGGATTAATAGGCTTTTATGTTACCCTGAGATCTTTATCCTTGTCAAGTAGTTTTCAAGTGTCAAGTGTCTCTCTGCCGTGTGTGTGTGTGTGTGGGGGGGGGGGGGCAGTCCTGGCATAAGGCCAGAATGACTCCCCCCCACCCCCCACCCCCCACCCCCTTCGATTTTTTAGCTCCCCGGGAGTCAATCTGGATCAACATTTCTTGATCGAAACTCCCCGGGAGTTAGTTTAGGCACGTGCGTATTTTAACTCTACCCCCGTCAAAGGGCCATTTAGAACACAAGCACATAAACAGAATAGTATCCCTATAGAGCAGTGGTATTACCATTTTAAAAACGTGTTGGAAAAAAACACTAGATTATTATTAGATGATGACTATTCTGAATTTTTGGACCGACCTATAACAAAGCATAAAGTACAATATGTAATAGGAAATGTGAAAATGGTTGTCACGGTCGCTAAGCCGGACGGCCCTACCACCCCTACCCACGCCTATCACACCCTAGGTCAGACAACACAGCACACTAACACAGTTTTACAATCACGCACGCTTCTTTATTTCACACACACTCCATGGCGCCACCACTCCCGCACATCCACAACTGCACACAAGTATCCCAATTCCCGCTGACTCACCCTACTCTACTATGAAGACCTGGAAGACCCTAACCTAACCTAAAACACCAGTTGCGGTATATCACTGTGACCTGGGGACACAGCGATAGCCCGCACACGTGGTGACTAACTACTAGGGACAAGGATTTACAAAAGGGACTCAAATCTCTTAACGACCGCTACCACCCACACCTCTCCCCAGGACTCACCCTTCTCTTTTAACCCGGGACCACTACCAAACTGGTCGCTGCGTCCCTAAGGGAGGCAACGACAAGTACCCTACACTGTGCCGGCCACTACGTCCTAAAAGGAGGCAGTAGCTAACACCCCTAACCCTACTACCTAACGCTACACCCCTTCTATCACAAACATGGGACAACCCATCCCGGCCCGGAAAGCTCCAGTCCTCGGCGCTGTACGTGGCCCCTCACAGGCTGACACCTCCCCGGAAGACTCTGCACCCCGGCGCTGTCCGTGGCTCCTCCGCGGGCCGACACCCTCCCCGAAGACTCTGCACCCCGGCGCTGACCGTGGCCTCCCGCAGTCTGACTCCTCCCCGCGATGGGCACGACACCCAACGCACACACACCAGACGCCCTCTCGACGGGTCCCGGGGCTCGTAGGACGCCTCCTCCTCTGAAGGCCCCGTCGGACACTGAGGGTGAAAAAAGGCCTGGTGCAGCGCCCTCTCACAGGACGCCTGAACAGGGAAGAGGAACCAGTGCCGGAGAACTCCCGGAAGAGCACCGGTAGCTGGAGGAGAGCTGCCCCACAGAAGGCAGCCAGCCTGGGTGGTCTCCCTCTCCCGGGAAAACAACAGGTACTGGAAAGCGCCGCTCACCTGCCGGCACGCGGCAGTAGACTGAGGTGGTCTGGCCCCAGCCTCAGGACGGAACAGGATACCTGCTGACACAACTGTAGGCCACTACTGTAGTGTTGCTACTACCCGAGTCATCAAGGCACATAGGCTACTTGGTAAAGCTTTAACTCTCCATCTCCCTTGCCTACTTCCCACTCGGGCATGAGAGTGACCCCTTGAATTTCGAACACATCCCCCAACCCATTACTCACTTTGGGGTTATCAGACCCATTTCCTGCCAACCCTTACAACAGCAGTAAAACAATATTCTCTCTGAGCCAATCCACGCTATTACATATGAAATTATGAATCACACCCAAATCTCGGAAAAGAAAAGAAAACTAAGCGATCCCAATGCGGACTTCACGGGTCCCCTTAGGACATACTAAATAATCTAGGAAATGGGCAATTTCACAAGGAAATGTCTCCACACAATAACCAGTAGTAATACACATCTCTCAGAGGAAAAACTTATCAATTTCATCGGTTTACAGTTCCAGCATGTTCACACAAGAGAATCGGCTCGCAGCCACAATCCTTCACATTCTTACCCCTCTTTGCACTGTCAATTATAATCATATATCCAAAACATCATGATTTGTTTGCCACAATTTCCATCCAGCACCTCACTCTCATGTCATCTCTTGTCAGATAGCCCAGTGGTTAATCCTTGTTATGCCAACACAACCACACTTCATACAATATTACCTGCTGCACATCATCCGTTTTCATCCTATCGACTGCCAAGCTACTCGTCTTAAACTTTACCTTTCTCTTCTTTCCGACTGCTAAAATTCATAATGGGACTGTCTCCCCACAACCTAAGATATCTTTCTCCAACCCTATTCTGTCACAAACACATACATCCCTGCATGTGTGACGACTCATTTGCTTTAAAAAAAACTTCTAACCATATGGACTCACTGTCCTGTACCAAATGCGTACGCCACAGATACAGTCTGCACGCGCACGACACCCGCATCGAGAACCCTAACTCGTAACGAAAGTGACAAGACACCAATATAAGTTGAATAGTCACGACCGTACTCCAGTATAAACCACTCGACCACAAATTGGCCTTAGCCCTACTACACAGTTAACCGATTCCAATGCTGTGCAGGTCAATTCCAGAATCGTTAATCAATTTCAACGAACTCCTACTATTTACAATTGAGATTGAGCACAATCATCAAACCCCTCTATGATTCACGCAGACACATCTGCACCTGACTCATATTATGATCCTCAACAAAATGCAACCTCGTACTACCCTCTTATTGAACCCACTGACCTTAATATGAACTAACCACAAACAATATCTACATCACCGCCCATCAACGGTTATTATATCGAACCCACATTGTCTAGCCAAACTGTCACATGACAATCGAACTCAGGAACCACTATGTACACTACTTACAGAATATACCGAAAAGAGGTAACACAAACCGGCTGACAACAAATTTCAATCACGGAACCAAGACAACATCATACCAGACAACCAGTATACGCAACGAACACCATACAACTAATCCCAACATGAGACTACAGTACAACTCGCCATAATACAAGACAACACGACGAACTACAACACAACGAACCTAACAGATCACCAACCTGGACATACAGACGATCAACCACACCAGTTCTGCAACTGGCTGACAGTGGCTGCACAAGGACGACACCGACTCAGCACAGGCCAAGGGCACCCAAACCCGACGAGGACCTGGCACTAACTATGACTCGAAGTCACTCTTCAAAACTAACGGCGCTGCCGCCGCACCTACAAGGAGTACGTCCACTCCGACGAACACCAGGGACCGAAGTGAAGCTACCCCAACGCATTCCGCCCTGGTCGGAATCAAGCGAACTCTACTCACCACACAAAACAACGATTGGTCAGAGAAGTGTATCCCTCCGCAGAGCTGACACGCCTGACCAACGGACTGGTTGTTGCTCGTGCAACAACACGACAATTTACCACAACAACTCACAGACTTGACAACACAACAACAACCGATATCCTGCCCCGCCTTCTCTGGCATAGAACCAAAGTAATAAAAGGGTAACAGTCGGGAATGAAACCAACCTCCTCCTACCACTCCCTCAATAAATGAAGACTGGAAGGCAAAAATACTGTATGTCCTACTTCACCTGCCCCCTACCTAGCCTAACCCTACTACCTAACCCTGAGGAACTTAGCCTAACCCCAGCTAACTAAACCCCAGTCTTACCCCGCGCGCACGCGCGTGCACACACACACACACACACACACACACACACACACACACACACACACACACACACCTACACCTACTTGCACGCATACGCGCACACGCTCTCTATCTTGAACCACCACCACTCTTAAACACGTGGACGTACTAATTTAGTACCCGCCGATCGGTGACACACACCCCCTGCCTAAGTTTTAACTACAGGTTAAAACCAACAACTTTTCACTCGATCGGCGTTTTGGCCACACCCTACCTATAACAATCCAATTCTCTATCACTCATTCTGTCCTACTGTTACTTTTGATGCACTCCAAAACTTCCATCCCAACAACATCAACCTTTAAATACATCAACAACCACAGGTTACATTAATCAACCTGGACTAACTCTGCCTCACACGACCTTAACGCAGGCACTTATGGGCAGCCGTTACACTACGCACTACATATCAATTTCATAACCGAGGCTGCTCTGGCTATGCACGACCGCTGTGCGACACGTGCTACAAACACCACACCCTCAGTAACACTTGCTACGTCATTCTCTTCCCATGACACATGCATAGCTTCAATAATGACAACCTCCCACGACACAGGTTAATGGAACTTACAGGCGCTCTCTCTCTCTCTCTCTCTCTCTCTCTCTCTCTCTCTCTCTTCCTCTACGGCAAGCGACTCAAGAAGTCTGCCGCCACATTGTCCTTTCCAGACACTGCCTGCACCGTAAACTGGAATGCCTGCGGCTGCAGTGCCCACCTTGTGATCCTCCCACTAGTACTCTAGACCCCACAGCTATCTTCTTGGGTTTCGCCGTCAAGTCAAAATGCCGCTTGTACCTGCAAGCTGCCGTTGCCAAGTTCTCCTTTGCCAACTTGCACGTCTTAGCTATTTTGTTCCTTAGGTTGACGACGTACTCTGTAGCTGTGCAGAGCTCTTGCCTCTCGGGTTGCAACCACCGATCTCTCAGTATCTGCATGGGCCTGCGCATCAGTGGCATCCTTACAAGGGGAACTCTTGAGACTCTTCCCTTATCCACTGTACGCTGACACTGGACGCATGACTGGCAGTACCGACGAATGTCAGCATGCATGCCTGGCCAATAAAAATGGCGACCAACTCGCTCCTTGGTTCGGGTGGTACCTAAGTGACCAGACATGGGTACGTCGTGGGCTAGCTTCATCACCGTGGTCCGTAGTTCAGCTGGGACGCAGATCTGATTCGCTACGTCCTTGGGACCCTCAAACCGCCGGACCAGTACACCAGACTTCCGCGCGTACTCAACTCGTCCAAACTTGGTGTGGAAGTGCGTCCCTGCTTCACACGCACTCCGAGCCTTCCTCAAGGTTTCATCCTGGTCCTGCATCTGAATTAACTGCTGGGTAGAGGTGTTCAGAATGCATTCCTCGACGGGCAGTGGTACAGGTTCTTGCTGCTCCCTGGCTCTCTGCGCGCGTGTCTGCACTGCCCCTACCAATGCCGGGTCTGCGTATATAGGCACACGTGTCCATCCGGGATCTCCTACTCTCTTTGCGAAGTTTCCGATCAGGACTTCCTGCACAGGGCTATTCATGACCAAAACCTCCAACTTCCCCGCGATGAATGGTGACTTCAACTCTACTACCGCCACAGGTAACACAGACCTACATCTGGATTCAGCCAACACTACTGGGACTGTCTCTCCTGTGTACGCATCTGCCGGTACTAACCACTTGGCCACTACGGTGTGTCCGGCACCAGTGTCCCGTAATCCATTGGCCGGAGACCCGTTAACTTCTACAATGCACGCAGGCTCGTACCGCTGCTCAGCGCATGGGCGACACAACGTAGGGACTACACGAGCTTGGGGCTGGTCACAGCAATGAACAGCGCCAACAGAATGGGGCTCAGGGCATTTCCTAGCGATGTGGCCTGGCTTCTTGCAGTTGAAACAAACTATGGTCGATCTAGGCCCTTCTGATCTCCTGTTCAGCTGCTGTAGTGCTCTGTCACTTTGTTGGGACCTCCCTGCGGGCTGGCTCCCTGCTGTTTCACGTGTATTACCCAGGTTGGGTTGGTTAACTGTTCGGTCTTGTCTCGCCTTCCTCCCCAGTCTTTTGGCCTCTGCCAAAACAGTAGCTTCTGTTGCAAGTTGTTCAACAGTTTTCGGGCATGTCTTCCGCACCTCAATTGTGAACTCTGGAGACAATAGCTGATAAAACTGTTCTTGGAACAGCAGATCCTTTACGTCCTCTGCCACACTCTCATCCTTGCCCGCTGCCGCACACCAGAGGGAAAACCACCGCTTCATCCTTCCCAGCATCTGGCCAAAAGTCTCAGCAGCGTCCTTCTTGATGCTCCTGAACTTTTCTCGGTAGGCCTCAGCATCTAGCCTAAAGTGGCTTAACAGGGCGCTCTTTATCTGATCATAGTCGCCTAACTCATCCGCACTTAACCGCATCACCGCTTCTCTAGCTTTTCCTCTCAGCAGAGACATCAGACGTGTGGGCCATGAGGTCTTGCTCCACTTGCACATCTGGGCTACACGCTCAAATTGGGCGATGAAAGCGTCCACGTCGTCGTTCTCTCCCAACGGCTCAAGGTGGACATGCTTCGTTTCCTCCACCTCAATCAAGCGTTTCCTATGCGCTGCTTCATCTAAGGCCTGTCTCTCTTGTATGATTAGCTCTCGCTCTCTTGCCTCTAACTCGGCTTCATCCCTTCGTTTCTTAAGATCTAATTCGGCTTGCCGTGTCTGAGCTTCTATTTCTCTTATCGCCCTTTCTTCCTCCATCTTCTTCCTCTGCAGTTCCAATTCCATCTGTCTCGCTGCTTTCTCATCTTCGATCTTCTTCTGCTTCATCTCTAGTTCCCTTTGCTTAGCAGCTTTCTCCTCTTCATCCTTCTGCTTTAACCTTTCCTTCTCCTCTTCGATCTTCTTCTGCTTCATTTCTAGCTCCCTCTGTCTATCAGCTTTCTCCTCTTTTATCTTCCTCTGCTGCATCTCTAACTCCCTATGCCTAGCAGCCTTCTCTTCAATCTGCGTCCGCTGCATTTCTAGCTCCCTCTCATCCTTCATCTTCTGCCTCACTTTCTCCTCCATCCGGAGCTCCAATTCTACTTCTCTCGCTGTCTTCTCATCCTCATTACGTACTGAGTCTGTGACGAACTTGGCGAGGTCTCCCCCAGCTAAACCCATCGCCGCTCCCAACTTGGCAAACTTTGCATAAGCCCCCGTCCCCTGTTCTTGATCCACCCCCGCATCCTGGTCACTAACCTTAGGTTTGGTATCCGCCGTAGGGGCCTGTGGATCCATGACACTATCGGGGTCGTACTGCGGATGGGCTCGGGTGTGTTTAGACATAGGATAACCCCTACCACCACAGAGCTAACAAGGGACAGTATGCGATCTGAGCGCAACTGGAGGTTCCTGACTACGCGCTAGCCCTGAAGCAACTCAGCACAAGTACACAATACTCTCAATGTGTCACGCACCAAGCATAACTCCACCCACACTTGTGTACCTCATACATATACCTACATGGGCTCCAACCCATACAATACTACCAATGCACTGTCTGGTCACGGACTGAACCACGTGACACCGTGTGTCCACCGTCCACTGTGCATGCGCACCAGTTACCCACAGTCACAGGCTTCACTGTCTCTGGTAGGCCGTACCCACACGATCACAGTGCACTTGCACCCCACAAGTCCATATGCACTCCCAGCACACCTTAGTGTCACAACCCTGCACACCCTCGTGCTTCCCACACACAGTCACCTGGGCTTACTCTGCCCTTAATCCCCACAGGATATCCGAGCACACAGCGTGCACAGTCACGGGCTGGGTACCACTCTACCTACTCACTGGGGTATACCACATGTAAGGGACACAAAAGACACCTGGTACCCTCCGGCACCTCACCTACACTGTACGGTGTAATCACTCACACTTCCAACAACCACTCAATGTTTATTGACCATTCATACCTCACTCACTCGGTAGCGCCAACCCAATCACACCAACACAAGTGCCCTGCCCAATGCCAATGGAAACCTGCCTGAAGTGAACAGGGACACTACGTACCACCTCCCAGGGTACTGGTACGCTCCCACCAACCACCCACTTACATTTCACACAACGTACACACCGGACACAACACCCCCTACCTCCCTTCTAGCTACCTATCACCTACCCAGAACCACCTAAGTACCCCGCATCTCCACCAAAGTGTCACGGTCGCTAAGCCGGACGGCCCTACCACCCCTACCCACGCCTATCACACCCTAGGTCAGACAACACAGCACACTAACACAGTTTTACAATCACGCACGCTTCTTTATTTCACACACACTCCATGGCGCCACCACTCCCGCACATCCACAACTGCACACAAGTATCCCAATTCCCGCTGACTCACCCTACTCTACTATAAAGACCTGGAAGACCCTAACCTAACCTAAAACACCAGTTGCGGTATATCACTGTGACCTGGGGACACAGCGATAGCCCGCACACGTGGTGACTAACTACTAGGGACAAGGATTTACAAAAGGGACTCAAATCTCTTAACGACCGCTACCACCCACACCTCTCCCCAGGACTCACCCTTCTCTTTTAACCCGGGACCACTACCAAACTGGTCGCTGCGTCCCTAAGGGAGGCAACGACAAGTACCCTACACTGTGCCGGCCACTACGTCCTAAAAGGAGGCAGTAGCTAACACCCCTAACCCTACTACCTAACGCTACACCCCTTCTATCACAAACATGGGACAACCCATCCCGGCCCGGAAAGCTCCAGTCCTCGGCGCTGTACGTGGCCCCTCACAGGCTGACACCTCCCCGGAAGACTCTGCACCCCGGCGCTGTCCGTGGCTCCTCCGCGGGCCGACACCCTCCCCGAAGACTCTGCACCCCGGCGCTGACCGTGGCCTCCCGCAGTCTGACTCCTCCCCGCGATGGGCACGACACCCAACGCACACACACCAGACGCCCTCTCGACGGGTCCCGGGGCTCGTAGGACGCCTCCTCCTCTGAAGGCCCCGTCGGACACTGAGGGTGAAAAAAGGCCTGGTGCAGCGCCCTCTCACAGGACGCCTGAACAGGGAAGAGGAACCAGTGCCGGAGAACTCCCGGAAGAGCACCGGTAGCTGGAGGAGAGCTGCCCCACAGAAGGCAGCCAGCCTGGGTGGTCTCCCTCTCCCGGGAAAACAACAGGTACTGGAAAGCGCCGCTCACCTGCCGGCACGCGGCAGTAGACTGAGGTGGTCTGGCCCCAGCCTCAGGACGGAACAGGATACCTGCTGACACAACTGTAGGCCACTACTGTAGTGTTGCTACTACCCGAGTCATCAAGGCACATAGGCTACTTGGTAAAGCTTTAACTCTCCATCTCCCTTGCCTACTTCCCACTCGGGCATGAGAGTGACCCCTTGAATTTCGAACACATCCCCCAACCCATTACTCACTTTGGGGTTATCAGACCCATTTCCTGCCAACCCTTACAACAGCAGTAAAACAATATTCTCTCTGAGCCAATCCACGCTATTACATATGAAATTATGAATCGCACCCAAATCTCGGAAAAGAAAAGAAAACTAAGCGATCCCAATGCGGACTTCACGGGTCCCCTTAGGACATACTAAATAATCTAGGAAATGGGCAATTTCACAAGGAAATGTCTCCACACAATAACCAGTAGTAATACACATCTCTCAGAGGAAAAACTTATCAATTTCATCGGTTTACAGTTCCAGCATGTTCACACAAGAGAATCGGCTCGCAGCCACAATCCTTCACATTCTTACCCCTCTTTGCACTGTCAATTATAATCATATATCCAAAACATCATGATTTGTTTGCCACAATTTCCATCCAGCACCTCACTCTCATGTCATCTCTTGTCAGATAGCCCAGTGGTTAATCCTTGTTATGCCAACACAACCACACTTCATACAATATTACCTGCTGCACATCATCCGTTTTCATCCTATCGACTGCCAAGCTACTCGTCTTAAACTTTACCTTTCTCTTCTTTCCGACTGCTAAAATTCATAATGGGACTGTCTCCCCACAACCTAAGATATCTTTCTCCAACCCTATTCTGTCACAAACACATACATCCCTGCATGTGTGACGACTCATTTGCTTTAAAAAAAACTTCTAACCATATGGACTCACTGTCCTGTACCAAATGCGTACGCCACAGATACAGTCTGCACGCGCACGACACCCGCATCGAGAACCCTAACTCGTAACGAAAGTGACAAGACACCAATATAAGTTGAATAGTCACGACCGTACTCCAGTATAAACCACTCGACCACAAATTGGCCTTAGCCCTACTACACAGTTAACCGATTCCAATGCTGTGCAGGTCAATTCCAGAATCGTTAATCAATTTCAACGAACTCCTACTATTTACAATTGAGATTGAGCACAATCATCAAACCCCTCTATGATTCACGCAGACACATCTGCACCTGACTCATATTATGATCCTCAACAAAATGCAACCTCGTACTACCCTCTTATTGAACCCACTGACCTTAATATGAACTAACCACAAACAATATCTACATCACCGCCCATCAACGGTTATTATATCGAACCCACATTGTCTAGCCAAACTGTCACATGACAATCGAACTCAGGAACCACTATGTACACTACTTACAGAATATACCGAAAAGAGGTAACACAAACCGGCTGACAACAAATTTCAATCACGGAACCAAGACAACATCATACCAGACAACCAGTATACGCAACGAACACCATACAACTAATCCCAACATGAGACTACAGTACAACTCGCCATAATACAAGACAACACGACGAACTACAACACAACGAACCTAACAGATCACCAACCTGGACATACAGACGATCAACCACACCAGTTCTGCAACTGGCTGACAGTGGCTGCACAAGGACGACACCGACTCAGCACAGGCCAAGGGCACCCAAACCCGACGAGGACCTGGCACTAACTATGACTCGAAGTCACTCTTCAAAACTAACGGCGCTGCCGCCGCACCTACAAGGAGTACGTCCACTCCGACGAACACCAGGGACCGAAGTGAAGCTACCCCAACGCATTCCGCCCTGGTCGGAATCAAGCGAACTCTACTCACCACACAAAACAACGATTGGTCAGAGAAGTGTATCCCTCCGCAGAGCTGACACGCCTGACCAACGGACTGGTTGTTGCTCGTGCAACAACACGACAATTTACCACAACAACTCACAGACTTGACAACACAACAACAACCGATATCCTGCCCCGCCTTCTCTGGCATAGAACCAAAGTAATAAAAGGGTAACAGTCGGGAATGAAACCAACCTCCTCCTACCACTCCCTCAATAAATGAAGACTGGAAGGCAAAAATACTGTATGTCCTACTTCACCTGCCCCCTACCTAGCCTAACCTTACTACCTAACCCTGAGGAACTTAGCCTAACCCCAGCTAACTAAACCCCAGTCTTACCCCGCGCGCACGCGCGTGCACACACACACACACACACACACACACACACACACACACACACACACACACACACACACACACACACACACCTACTTGCACGCATACGCGCACACGCTCTCTATCTTGAACCACCACCACTCTTAAACACGTGGACGTACTAATTTAGTACCCGCCGATCGGTGACAATGGTACTGCAGCAGGGCCTGATGGACTTGTCAGTGAATTTTTTTTAACTTAGGGGACCTTGGCATTGATATTTTGTAGAAATTATTTGATGTTCTTTTGGGGAAAGGATTTATCCTGAAAAGTGGACCGGATCGACCATCGTACCTCTGTTTGAAACGTATAATGCAAATAATGCTAACAATTCTTTCCTTGTGTGATGTAGCAAGTAAATGTTATGAGTCCATAATAAAAAAGAGATTATCAGAATGGATCGAATTAAACAACATAAGTGGTGAGTATCAAATATCAAGCAGTCTTTAAGAAGGGTTGTAATACAATCGATCATTTGTTCACTTTAATCGCCGCTGTTCAGAAACAGTTGTCAAATAATCGTAAGTTATATGTTGTGTCTATAGACTTCAAAAAAAGCCTTTGATTCTATTTCTAGAAAACGTTTGGAGCCAAGACTAGCAAAACATTGTATAGAAGACAAACTGTATCAAATTTTGATGTGTTAAAACCATGAATTAGGACGTTAAAAAGCTAACATAAGATGTGGTGTAAAATCTATCGAGTACATTAGATGTACACAGGGTGTTGAACAGGGCGATGTTTGTAGTCCTGTTTTGTTCTCTATTTATAAATGAATTAGCTTTAGAAATTATCGAGAAGGGAAAACATGGTGTTTCATATGATTTGACTGAAATAATCTATTTTACTTTTTGCAGATGATATCGGGTTTTTTTTAAATCTGAAACTGTTATAGGGCTTCAAACCTAATTGAACAATTTGTGCTCAGCGGTACACAGACTAGATCTTAAAATGAACATGGATAAAACAAATATTATCGTTTTTCGAGAGGGTGGATATCTGTCGTCACGTGAAAAATGGCTTTATGGAAATTCTAAAAGTGCGGTTGTGAACGCCTTCAAATATCTGGGTATTTTTCTGCAAAAGTAAGTTTTTCATTTGCCTACCAAGATCTTGTGGACAAAAGGAAGCGAGCTGTTATGGCTATTTTAAGTTTCTTGTAGCATAACACCATAAGTCTCCAAAATCCCTCGAAGTCAGAGTGTGGCTGCCCACGTAGAGGGGTAATCAAAAATGGTCACACACGTAATGTCCGTGGAGTTCAAGTACTTTGGCTGCTCGGATGATCCCTGGAGCCTTTTAGCCAGGATACGAGAACAACAACAACAACAACAAAAATAAGCATACGAAACCATCAGTAAATTGGCCATTATTCCTGAAACAGACAGACTGAGAGCAGAAACGACCATGGGGATAAAGCAAGAAAAGGAAGGAAAGACAATGTGTGTGTTCTGAGTTTACTGGTTTTATTGCATATGAATTGTGTATCCCAAACGTTCGTAGGTATATACTCACATAAACCAAAGGATTAAACTCTCTCTCTCTCTCTCTCTCTCTCTCTCTCTCTCTCTCTCTCTCTCTCTCTCTCTCAGGGGGTTCATTGGAGTACACGAAGAGGAGAAGTCGTGTTTGATGTGCTCTGCAATCTTTGGTTGTATTTGACTGGTTATCTGAGGTGTTGTGTCTTTTACTTTAGAGTACAGCACGGTGAAGCACCATGCCATCCGATGCGCTGAGGTTTCGACCTGTTTGCGGGACATTTGCGGCAGTGTACGCTTCATTCATGTTGAAGCGTTCAAAGATGAAGACCGCCATGAGAATTTCCATGTTGACGTTGAGAAACGGAGTGACGGTGTAACCCTGGGACTGTTGCTCTCTCTGTTTTTCTACGGACATTTAATTCTACGTTGTGGGGATGTTGAGTTAAATCCTGGTCCTGGTTCGAAGGAAGGTCTGAGGCAGTCACGGCTTGGCAGTGGAGCAGCCAATCGCAGAGACAGTACCAGTGGACAGGAACGTGCATCCGGGACGTCAGCTCTTCTGCCGGATCCCTCCCTGAAGGATGTGATGTCTTCCTTGAATGACATGCTGACGGGAATGAACAGTTTGAACTCTAAATTTGATAACATGTGTGACGATATGAAAGATTTGAAAGATATGTGTTCCACTTTACAGGCAGATGTTTCTAATTTGAGACAGGAGGTGAAAGACTCAAAGCTAGACAACGATAGATTGAAAAGTGAAAATGACAGTCTGAATGAGAAGGTGAAATATCTGGATAGGAAAGTGGACGATTTGGAAGGTAGGTCCAAGAGGAACAATATAATTATTCATGGCATCCCTCGTAGAAAAAATGAAACATGGCAAGAGTTTGAAAATCTGGTACGCGATATGATTGCTGACAGTTTAGAACTTGCAGATGATGTGCAGTTTGACCGGGTACATCGCATTAACTCTAGACCAGATTCACCAATTGTTGCGAGGTGTACTTTCTTTAAACAGAAAGACAAAATTTTGCGCTCAAAAAAGAAGTTGAAAGGAAGTGAAATTTTCATAGGTGAAGACTTTTCTCAGCGTGTTAGAGAGATCCGGAAAAACCTTGTCCCCCCTTAAAGTCTGCCAGATCACAGAACAAAAAAGTATCGATGGTTTACGACCATTTGGTAATAGAGGGCACAAAATACAGTCTTGATGATAGTGGAAACCTTTTTCAATGTGGATAGGCCGGCCCCGTGACTGGAGATTTTACCGCTGCCAATTTGTTGAGGGAGCAAAAAATACGTCGTCACCGCACAGAGTGCATGTTTATAGTTTGCGAGAGGGGAGTAGCAAGGAGATTGTGAACGCTGTTGACACGAAGCAAGCGTGCTTCGAAAATCTCGTGCGTGACACCTGTGTTGGATGTGTGCGGCAGTCTCAGATCATGTTGATGATGTTGAATGTGTTAACATGTTGCATGAAGATGTCACGAATAAAATTAGCAATGACGATGACAGCGATGATTTTGATTATGTTAATAGCCATGTTGGGTGTCCTTTGTCGGGAATTGGAAACGATTTGTTGTTGGTGACGAATGATAATGCGCCTTGCATTGATACTGACAGATCGGAGCATTCTTGCTTGACAGAGAAAAATGTTATGAATGCAGACGATGTGTGTGTGGATTTTTATACAAGTAAAAATGGCGATGACTGTGCAGCAGTGTCGGAGAGTCACAGGGGTGATGATTGCATGCGTAATTCTATAACAGAAGATTGTGATGATTCTAAGTCTAAGATAAATGCGGTCAGTATATTGATGAATAAAAAAGACTGTGGTGGTGTGAGTGTGATGACAAAGGGAACGGGCAGAGGTGGTGACAGTAATACAGACAGTTGTGATGACACTGTAATGACTCATGAAACAGATAGAGGTGTGGACGGCGTGACGGTGAACGAAGCGCGCAGTGGAGGTGACAGTATGATGACTAATGAAACAAGTCATGGCGCTGAAGATGACAGTATGATGACTAATGAAACAAGTCATGGCGCTGAAGATGACAGTATGATGACTAATGAAACAAGTTATGGCGCTGAAGGTGACAGTATGATGACTAATGAAACAAGTTATGGCGCTGAAGGTGACAGTATGATGACTAATGAAACAAGTCATGGCGCTGAAGATGACAGTATGATGACTAATGAAACAAGTCATGGTGCTGAAGATGACAGTATGATGACTAATGAAACAAGTCATGGCGCTGAAGATGACAGTATGATGACTAATGAAACAAGTCATGGTGCTGAAGATGACAGTATGATGACTAATGAAACAAGTCATGGCGCTGAAGATGACAGTATGATGACTAATGAAACAAGTCATGGCGCTGAAGATGACAGTATGATGACTAATGAAACAAGTCATGGCGCTGAAGATGACAGTATGATGACTAATGAAACAAGTCATGGCGCTGAAGATGACAGTATGATGACTAATGAAACAAGTCATGGCGCTGAAGATGACAGTATGATGACTAATGAAACAAGTCATGGCGCTGAAGATGACAGTATGATGACTAATGAAACAAGTCATGGCGCTGAAGATGACAGTATGATGACTAATGAAACAAGTCATGGCGCTGAAGATGACAGTATGATGACTAATGAAACAAGTCATGGTGCTGAAGATGACAGTATGATGACTAATGAAACAAGTCATGGCGCTGAAGATGACAGTATGATGACTAATGAAACAAGTCATGGCGCTGAAGATGACAGTATGATGACTAATGAAACAAGTCATGGCGCTGAAGATGACAGTATGATGACTAATGAAACAAGTCATGGCGCTGAAGATGACAGTATGATGACTAATGAAACAAGTTATGGCGCTGAAGGTGACAGTATGATGACTAATGAAACAAGTTATGGCGCTGAAGGTGACAGTATGATGACTAATGAAACAAGTTATGGCGCTGAAGATGACAGTATGATGACTAATGAAACAAGTCATGGTGCTGAAGATGACAGTATGATGACTAATGAAACAAGTCATGGTGCTGAAGATGACAGTATGATGACTAATGAAACAAGTCATGGCGCTGAAGATGACAGTATGATGACTAATGAAACAAGTCATGGCGCTGAAGATGACAGTATGATGACTAATGAAACAAGTTATGGCGCTGAAGGTGACAGTATGATGACTAATGAAACAAGTCATGGTGCTGAAGATGACAGTATGATGACTAATGAAACAAGTCATGGCGCTGAAGATGACAGTATGATGACTAATGAAACAAGTCATGGCGCTGAAGATGACAGTGAAAATGTGGCAGAGAATGAATCAGATAGTGACAGTAAATTAGACAGTGACGGTGACAGTGTGAAGTCGAAGGAATCAGTTAGTGACAGGGACAGTGTGACGGCGAGTGGAACAGACATGAAAAGAGTGGATGAGAGTGATGGGAGCATTAGCTCAGAAGATAATGACAATTTATATGGTCAAGATTGTCATATGAGTAAGCATGTAAGCAGTATTTCTTTCCTTCACTGGAATGTATGTGGATTGTTTCATAAATTAGATGATATGCATTTTATTCAGTTCATTTCTTCATTTGATTTTGTTTGTCTGGTTGAGACGTTTGCAGAAAATTTTGAATCGAGTTTGTTTACTGATTATCAGGTATTCGTCAAACCAGCTGTTAAATTTACGAGACAAGGGAGAGGTTCAGGGGGAATAATTTGTTTAATGCGAAAATATCTTCTTCCCTATGTGAATGAGGTTGATTGTGAGAGTCCTTATTCCATGTTATTTACTTTTGATAAGGAGTTTTTTGGTCTTCATAAAAACTTGTTACTTGTGTGTGCGTATGTTCCGCCCGAAAATTCGCCTTATTACTCTATCAATGGGTTTGACAACGGCATTGATTTGTTGGAAATTTACATTGTTAGTAAATTGCTGCATTTGGAAGATACTGAAATATTAATATGTGGTGATATGAACGCCAGAACTTCTGATAAGACCCCAGACATTTTAGATGAATATGAAGTACACGTTAACTATAATAAGATTGATAGCCGCATGGAAAGAATTTCTCAAGATAAAATGTTAAATTCATATGGAAAGAAGTTCTTGAACATGTGCACTGTTTTGGGACTGTACATTTTAAACGGAATGTGTAATGGCGACCTTGAAGGTCGTTTCACATATATTTCTGATGTAGGATGCAGTGTGAACGATTATTTTCTGATGTCAGTAAATGGTTTTGAGTTAATGTGTGAACAGTTAACACTTAATGTTATGGAAAGATTTGAATCTGATCATATGCCCCTTGTACTATGTATTGATATACAAAATGCTAAAAAAAAATGCACTAGCACTGGTTCGAATGGTAAACATAATCAGTTTATTGTTAAATATTGCTGGAATAAGGATTATGCCCTGAAATTTACACAGTCCATGGACTCTCAGGATGTGAAAGAGAAAATGGCAGTTGCAGAAGATCTTATCGATGTGGATGTAAATGAAGCCGTGTGTAGATTTAATGTGATCATGAAAGAACAAGCTGAAAATTTGAAAAAGAAGATAGTATTAAATAAGAGAACCCCTGATGATAACTGGTGTTATGGGGATTGTAAAGTTTCTAAATGTAAAATGCGTAGCCTATGGAGAAAATTTTGTAAAACTTTAGACAAAGATGATCGAGTCGCATTCTGTGTTTCAAGACGCGAATATAAAAATTTAAATGAAAGAAAAAAGAAAGAATATATTTGTTAAATGAACTGATCGATTCTGTGAAGAGCCAACAGGTCTTTTGGGAAACTATACACAAAATTTCAAAGAAAAGATGTCAACCATCAAATGATATTTCTATATCTGAATGGTTTGAACATTTTAAAAACTTGTTAGAAAAAAGTGACGGAAGTAGTTCAACAGAGATCATAGTCAATGATAATGAAGATGAAGAATTTCCTTATGATAGAGCAATGACTACAGAAGAAGTATTGTTAGCCATTAGAAAATTGAAAAATGGAAAATCTGCTGGTCCTGATGGTTTAATTGGCGAATTTTTTAAATATTCTGGGGAATCTGTTTTGAATTTCTTGGTAAAACTATTTAACTTTCTTTTCGATAATGGCACTTATCCTGACAGCTGGAAAGAATCTATCATTTTACCCTTATTTAAGAAGGGCGAGGTTAACAATGTGAATAATTATAGAGGTATTTCATTAAGTAATATTTGTAGCAAAATTTATAGCTCTGTTATTAATAGTAGATTGTATGAATGGGTAAGTCAAAACAATATAACTGGAGAACATCAGGTGGGATTTAAAGAGGGTTTTCCACAATTGATCATATATTTACCCTGCTTGCTGCTGTTCAGAAACAATTTGTGAATAATCAAAAGTTATATGTTGCTTTTGTTGACTTTGAAAAGGCTTTTGATTCAATTTCTCGTAGATTGTTATGACCTGTTTTGTTAAAAAAATGGAATAAAAGGTAAATTGTATCGTTGCATAAAAGTATGTACTGTGAGGTAAAACACAAAAATAAGATCGGGTGCAAAATTATCTGAGCATGTCATGTGTACAAGTGGGGTCAAACAAGGCGATGTATGTAGCCCAGTATTATTTTCTCTATTTATTAATGAGTTAGCCTTGGAAATAATTGAAAATGGTCGACATGGAGTAACTTTTGACATTCTAGAATCATTTATGCTGCTTTTCGCTGATGACATTATTTTACTAGCAGTATCAGTGGTCGGTCTCCAGAGACAACTAAATAATTTGTACTCTGCAGCAAACAAACTAGAATTAAAAGTTAATATGAGTAAGACAAATATTGTCGTGTTTCGTAAAGGGGGATATCTGGGGCGTGCTGAAAGATGGACATATGGAGGTGAGAGAATTGCTGTGGTTAATGCTTACAAATATCTTGGTATTTATTTTACAACCAAACTTAGTGTTGAGTTTGCTTGTCAGGATATAGTAAACAGAGCGAAAAAGGCAGTCATAGTTATTCTTCATATTTTGTACAAGTTGGACTGCAATTCATTCAGTGTTTTTATCAAATTATTTGATTCACAGGTGCAGCCAATTTTACAGTATGGAGCAGAAATATGGGCTTTTGAGAAAGGTGCCTTAATTGAGAAAGTTCACTTATATGCGTTGAAGCGCTTTTTGAATGTGGATAGTAGAACTCCTAATGATTTGGTATACGGTGAACTCGGAAGATATCCTGTTTATTTAAATTCTTATTTGAAGTGTATAAAATACTGGCTCAAAATAACGAGAATGGATGAATGCAGGATACCCTATAAAGGTTACAGGATGTTGTTGAAGTTAGACAATAATGGTAAGAGGACTTGGGCTTCAAATGTTCCACAATGTTTAAATTCATATGGGTTTGGATTTGTTTGGGATAACCAAGGTGTTGAAAATATATCAGGATTTCTAAATTGTTTTAAACAGAGGATTATCGATTGCAGGTGGCAGGACTGGCATGACCATATGTATAATAGTGATAGATTTGTTCAGTACAAACTCTTTAAATCGACGCATATATTAGAGCATTATATTAAGATAAAAATGAATAGATACGTTAGGTGTGCACTGACAAAATTCAGATTCGGTGTATCTGACATTGCTTGCCATCGTTTTAGGTATAGCAATGTTGTTGAAAGTGATCTAACATGTCGATTATGTAAAAGAGCAAGAGAAGATGAAATACATTTTTTTGTTTTGCTGTCCTGCTCTGAGTGATTTAAGAATAAAACTTATCCAATCCAAACATTATACAGAACCATGTAACTTTAGACTCATTCTCTTATTATCGACAAGTAATGAGAACACACTATTGAATTTAGCTAAGTATGTTTATGAAGGAAACAAGAGAATTCAGACTGCAAGATCTTCAGGGTATGTTTGTTTGTTTGTTTCTTAACTTACGGTATTTCATCATTAGCATTTTGATTCGTTTTATTCGTGACATGTATTACATTTATGAAACTCCCTTCAGTATGGGGCTTTGGCCTTAATCTGAATAAAAGATTCGCATTCGCATTTGCATTCTCTCTCTCTCTCTCTCTCTCTCTCTCTCTCTCTCTCTCTCTCTTCTCTCTCTCTCTCTGTGTGTGTGTGTGTGTGTGTGTGTGTGTGTGTGTGTGTGTGTGTGTGTGTGTGTGTGTGGAGCAGGATGGATGGAGTAACAGTATGGTAGGCTGGGTCATAAGTAGGAAGGGGAGACACGTGTACATAAAAGAGTGTTTCTCAAGATTTTTTTCACAACTAAAACTACACACACACACATAGTTAACAGTTAACGCCATTGCAAGGCAAACACACAGTTCACTGTCATTGCTACTTCATGTCACAACAAGTTAAAAACACAGTTCACTGTTACCAAGATTCTATGTCACAATATAGCAAAAAACACCGTTTACGGTCATTATCATTCCATGTCAGAATATAACAAACACAGCTCACTATCCTCACCATTCCATGTGAAAGCAAGGTAAACACGCACAGTTCACTGTCATTATAATGAACACACAGTTCACTGTCATCATCATGAACACACTGCTAACTGTCATTATCGCTCCATGTCACAACAAGGCAAGCATGCAGTTTTCTGCCGTTATCGTTCTATGTCTATTCACAAGGTAAACACACAGTTCACTGTCGTCGTCATCACATGTCACAACAAGGCAAACACAGTTCACCATTATCACCATTTAAAATCACAATAAGGTAAACATACTGTTCATTGTAATCACCATATTATGTCACATCAAGACTAACGCACATTTCACTCTAATAACCATTCTAGGTCTCAACAAGACAAACGCAGTTTACTGTAATCACCATTCTATGTCTCAACAAGATAAACACACATTTCACTCTAGTCACCATCACAATCAGCGAAAGATGTTTCCATGAGGAACATCAGCCATGATCCCTAAAGAATACTAACGAGGACGACAAAAGAGCAAAATGATGTGAACAGTATAACAAAAATTAAATAACAGCGTCGAGAACGGTGCACACAATCACATTACAATGCATCTGTGTAGAGCAGCAATAACCACCTTGGACTGATTCTTTGTTGCAGAAAGTATAACAACAATGCCACGCTGCTGGATTCTATACAAAAGGACACCGTTCGGTCCATCCTCTCCTGTCAGTTTCAAAATATCAGCATTCCAGTGTTCAAAGTAATGAAAGAATCATTCTCTATCAAGAAAACCAAGAGAATCGAGAGTTTTTTGAAGTGCTACGCTCCTGAGGACACAGCCCAGAACCTGAAACGTTGTGTGCCCCTGATTCAGAAGGTTTGTGAAACCGCCAAGGTGACCATGGTCAAGGCACTCCGACTGAGCATGAAACAGGCCTTCACCTTGATGGAGAATGACCCACAGGTCAAGGTCATCCATCTGGTTCGTGATCCTCGAGGCCTTTTGATCTCCAGGCAGGCGACGCGTATTTGGATGCAATACAAAATGACTCCCAAGCAGTTCTGCTACAAAGTTCTGCAGCATGTGAATGTGAGTAATAATTGCGCGTAATAATATCCTTGAAGTTCCTTGTCGTTATTATCAAAGGCAGAAAGCATTGCAATGGCTTCGATAATTAAGTTATTGTATGATTACTTGTGGAAAATACTGTTAGCTGTGACAGAGAAGGGTAACGGGCAGACAGACAAATTGATTGACGACAGGCACACACACACACACACACACACACACACATATATATATATATATATATATATATATATTCAATTATAAACAAAGCTCGCTCTTATGTCTTAGATTAAAGAAATAGGGGGAGATAAGTATTCATATCTGCAGTTGTAGATAATTCTGCCTAACTAACAGTATGTGTTTGAGTGGGTGAATGGGGAACAATAAATGCTTCTCAAAATGAGCCTTCAGCAAGTATAGTCTCCAAGGGGGAGACAATCTCCAATGGGGAGGAAACTCACTAACATATAACTCCTGGTCAGATACTAGTATTTCGAAACCTGATTGTTTCTCCTCAGTGACCACGGAAAGTGGTAACTTGACTCCTCTGCCTTTTCGGTTTTAAGAAGAATGCTATCCCAGAAAAACGCTGGTGTACAATACCGTAGTATGTTTGTTGAGTTTTCAAAAAACCAACCAAAGGTGCCACCTAAGAAGCACAAGAAAATCATGAAAGAGCTTCTTCAATCTAAGACATAAGAGCGAGCTTTGTTTATAATTGAATATTTCTTGCAGTCATTGCAACACCAAGCTGCTCTGAAAGTTGCTGGAATGGTGCTCGGTACTTATCCTTGGAATTTATTAGTTTACTGTAATTTAGTCCCTTGCGGATTCATTCCAAGAACTGGCCCTCAGCACTTGTGTCTTAAGAGGTTATCTTTTTATATTTTCTACTTTTCACAAGAAAATGTAGCTTGTTTTGCTCTTTCATGATTTTCTTTTGCTTCTTAGATTGGGTAAGTTAGAACTCCCTCCCTCCCTCCCTCTCTCTCTCTCTCTCTCTCTCTCTCTCTCTCTCTCTCTCTCTCTCTCCTAGGATACCCCCGTGTCAGCTATCACTTTACATACCCCACCCACTCTGAACATCTCGTGGGACGATACTCTTTCCCTAGACAATTGAATAGAACCCTTAAGACTTCCCCCCACAAACCCTGCAAGTTACACAATAATCTCTTTGTAGAAGTGTATGTGCGTGTTTGAGTTTGTTTGTGTATGCCCGCGCATGCGCATTTACGTGTTCCACGTGTGTGTGTGTGTGTGTGTGTGTGTGTGTGTGTGTGTGTGTGTGTGTGTGTGTGTGTGTGTGTGAGAGAGAGAGAGAGAGAGAGAGATAGAGAGAATGAATTCTTTAATCAGAAGGTCATTGGTAAAAATCATTTGTTTCCGGACAGACCATCCTGCCTTCAATTTAGGTAAGAACTGGAAATGTCAAACTTGGTCTTTAGGTATAGTAATTTTCTTTTTTTGATCGATGTAGGCATGTGCGTTTTGCCAACTGCGTTTTTATATTGGTCGATCATCTAACTAAGAGCCCAGTTGCTGCTCTCCCTGTGCTGAATCCTGCTTGATTCATAGGTATTATATTTCAGAATTATTTTTTTCAAAAAGTTTACAAAAGTAAGGTGTGTAATGCAGTCTCTAGTGTGTGTAGGGTAATATATTCTCCGGTGTGATCTGTGTGTCGAGTAATTCAGACCCCAGGTATGGCCTGTGTATAGTAAAACAGTCCCCCAAGTGTGACCTGTGTGTATATAGTAAAACAGTCCCCCAAGTGTGACCTGTGTGTAGAGTAATAGAGTCCCCATGTGTGGTCTGTGTGTAGAGTAATACAGTCCCCAGGTCAGGTCTGTGTGTAGAGTAACACAGTCCCCAGGTGTGGTCTGTGTGTAAAGTAATACAGTCCCCAGGTCAGGTCTGTGTGTAAAGTAATACAGTCCCCAGGTGTGGTCTGTGTGTAGAGTAATACAGTCCTCAGGTGTGGTCTGTGTGTAAAGTAATACAGTCCCCAGGTCAGGTCTGTGTGTAAAGTAATACAGTCCCCAGGTGTGGTCTGTGTGTAGAGTAATACAGTCCCCAGGTGTGGTCTGTGTGTATAATAATACAGTCCCCAGGTGTGGTCTGTGTGTATAGTAATACAGTCCCCAGGTGTGGTCTGTGTGTATAGTAATACAGTCCCCAGGTGTGGTCTGTGTGTAGAGTAATACACACACACACACACACACACACACACACACACCACACACACACACACACACACATATATATATATATATATATATATATATATATACATATTGATATTGATTTTGAGATTATGCATTGGTGGGTTTTTCTGTTTGTTTGTTTTTGCATGCACACACAAAAGACAATTCTTCCATACTGCCCTCACCACTAGGTCAAGAGTTGCTCATTTCCTATTGATCAATCCAAGACATCTACACGTACTCAGGATACCACCTTCAAGGCCTAGCTTTGACGACAATAGTTGCTCGCAGTACACGTTCGACTGCACTTTACAAATTGGGTAGCGCCAGTCGAATCTGACACTTTTAAAGTTTCACTGTTAGAAACTGAGACTGTCTATCGACAATGCCACAAATAAGCAGCAGCAGGAGCCACTGAAGAAGAAAAAGAAGAACAAGACAATTATGATGATAACGACAACAACGACGACGACAATGACGATGATGACGACAACGATGATGATGATGATGATGATGATGATGATGATGATGATGATGATGATGATGATGAAAAAAGAATAAGGAAGAGAATAGCTTTATGTTGGAAAATGTTTGTTCACTGTTAAGTTTTTAAAAAAAACAACTGCGCATGTTCACTAAGCTTTAGATTGCTGGTTCAAATGTGGTGGGGTTAATATTCGAAGGTCTTACATGATGTAACTGTTTGATCCATTCCACAGTTTTGAACAGTTGTGTGAATGAATAAACGAATCCAACTCTTGCAGGATTCCAAGACTCTGCGGAGACGGTTCCCAGGACGAGTCCTCACTGTGCGTTATGAAGACCTCACAGCAGACCCTCTCAACTACACCCAGGTACTTCTTCAATTTGCAGGACTCCACTTCAGTCCAGCACATCGGCAACGTGTCTGGGAAAATACTTCTACCGGTCGCCGAATCTTCGAAGGTCAAGGAGATGTGCAGCGAAGTGATTCCAAATCGACGGCGAGCAGGTGGCGTCAAAAGATAGAAGCTGACTTTGCCCAGAACATGGACCGGGCGTGTTCTGCTCTCTACAAACAAATGGGTTACATCAGTTTTTCTGATGAAGCCACACTCAGGAACCAAAGCCGACCATTTTATCATGACTGCAGAGACGTGGTGGCTCCTACACTGTGCTTAGATTGAACACTTAACAGGCCTTCAGAATGAAGGCGTCAGTTCGAACAAATCGCTTGTATCAACCTCCATTGCTCAGCAACTTATAACCGTTAGCTAGTAGGGACCACCTCACTCTTAGATGAGATGGAAAGGGCAGAAAGAACAGAACATATTGCTTCATTAAAAAAATGATTTCTTGACGCTGAAACGCATTGTTTTTTGCAATGTTAGTGTTTTTATTAAAGTTACTTGGTGCTCTAAAGACAATTCAGATTCTTTTGAATTACTTCAGTCAAGGATCTCGCGTCTAAATCCACCAGACAAGATTATCGGTTTTTCAGACCTTTAGGGAAACTTTGTTTACATTGTTTTTCTTTTTCTTTTCATACTTCTTCTTACTGTTCTGGAATCGTGTATCAAAGCAGTAAAAGTATGAGGAAAAAATCCAATACATCAGTTTTTCTGATGAAGCCACACTCAGGAACCAAAGCCGACCATTTTATCATGACTGCAGAGACGTATCTTGAATATATCTGACAGAAAAAAAAATGCTTCAACACTGTCAAGGATATGGACATTGAAAACTACAAAACTTTTAACATATGTGGTTAAAAATGTTTCCATGCCATGAAAACCAGGAATTTGAATGGATGGTTGAGAAGGAGCAAAAGTTAACGTTACGAGACTGGTAAATCCCAGTTAACAACAGGTGTCCAAAGGCGACTTAGCCTTGAGACATCTGACGATCCAGAAGTTGGAGAGTGGAATAATCCCTAATGAAACTAAGTGACGGCAGAAGGACATACAGAAGTCATGATCTGGATGTGATCCGACCCCATTAGAGTGTAAGGGTTCAAAGCAGAAACACTTGTATAAGTTGTGTTGGGGTATTTATGTGCACGCACTCATGCGTGCTTGCTTGTGTATTTGTCTGTACAGGAGGGGAGAGGGTCTCTAAAGACCTTCTCCACACACGAGCCTGGTAAATGTGGAAAATCAAATACCCTGCATGTCGATTAGTAAACTGATTCGTGACTGTTAATATTTTTTCAGAAATAGGAACTTTCTTTGAGATAGTTCTGAAGATTTCCCATAGAAACAAATGAACAGAAATCGTTGACGTTTCGTAGACTGTCTTCGGGACCGATTATATAAACTGAAAGACAAACAAATACGTATAGATAATGACGTTTAAAAATACCCTGAATGTCTGTTTTCTTAGGGTACACAAACCGTGAAACATATTTTGAGCTCATACAAAGCAGTGCCATCCAAGAAAAGTACATATGGAGGCACAACTAAACGCTCAAAGAGATGGCGCATGTGACGGACGCTACCACAAGAAACGTCACGCCCGCAGAAGCTCCAGCAATAATGGTCTACATGGCAGGTGGCGGGAGATAATAGTGTGGACCTGGTGCGACATCTGGACGGGGAAAACCGGATTTACTGGTAGACTGGGAGTACACAGCAGATCTGACAAAATGGAAACCCACCCACAGGCCTTAATTATCAGAATGAGTGGTATGATATTGGATGTAGTGCTCCACTCACGTTCCTTAAAACAAATAGTTCTGACTGAACTCATCGTGCCATATGAAAGCAGACTGGAGGAACCTCATATTAAAAAGATTGACAAGAAGCCAGACTAGCATCAGCTTGAAGGAATCTAGGTTCCAAGCCACAGAGTTTGGGACTCGGGGATATACTGGCTCATCAGCCCTTGATCTCCTGAAACTGCTCTCGAAATCCGGTCAGAAGAGAGCCAGAGGCGATAGCAGAGGCAAGTGAAAATAACGTTTCAGCAAGATCTAATCGAGATTCTTTAAGCGCCCAACTATCGAGTTGCAAGTTCAAATTGTAGCCGCGCTAAAGGAGAACAAGGTGATATAAGATCATAACGAAAATGCAGCGCGGCCTTCTTTGAGGCTAGGGAGTTAAGTGCCGAAAAGACTTGTGTAACAGGGGCCTTCCGCTCTGAAGACCTTCTGCTGTCCAAATGTCCGTAGAGATTCTTCCATACCGTCACGAATTATCTAAATACGTGTATGTGTGCATACTTTAGGCGAACTTTCAAAAAGATTGAGCATGGACACCACATCAGGGATGGCACACAACTATCATATTTTGGCAAAACTGCTCTTTTCGAATAACAAAACAACAGGCTACCTGGTCCTCAAGCAAACGCACATCAGTGTTGAAAACGATAAATGGGTCCCAAGATTACAGTGTAGCACCGTCCTGGGTGTGGGCCCAGGAAGGAGCCGAAAAAGTAGTCTTTTTAGCAATGTTTATTTCCTCGATGAATGCTGATTGTCTGAACTTCATGTTCAGTATTACATTACATGCATACATTCAGCTTATATTGCATCATGGTTATTTCATGTTTTAAAAAAAAAGTTTGTGTTGTGTATTTGTTGACGACGGAAAAAGTATTTGATCATATTTGCATAAGTCTTTGGTGTGCAAATTTTGTTTTTAATTCAGGAAATAAAAGACGGGTGCTTATGTTATGAATTACGTGCGTGTGTGTGTGTGTGCATCTCTCTCGCTATCTATTTACCTATCTCGCTGTCTGTATGTATGTAAATCTATACAGAGAAAGATGTATACACATATATGCCAATTTAGTAGCGGGAAACACAAATACAAGCTAAGAATTCCTCACTAGCAGCATACGGGGAACCTCGTAACCCGTCTTGAACACAGCCATTCTTTTCGTATGTTACGAGGCTTTTCATCCAGTGAATTGAACTCGTCAGAGAGATACAGCAAACAATTATAATAAACCTTTGACATTATAGATATATTAAAGATATGTATAGATATACCACAGTCTACAATTCTGTGGTATTCTCACTACCAAGGGTTCAAAAGCGGAATGCAACAGCACCTTAAAGCAGCCAGCGAAGGGTAGAGAAGGAAAACGAAAAGAAAGTATGGTAAGGAAATAGGTTGCTGAAAAACTAAAATCATTAAATAAAGAGTATGAAAGTAGAGGATAATCTTTGAGCCTGTGCTTGAGGATCCATTTAAGGATGCAAGGGAGATCAATAGGCGTCAACGGTCAAAGTGGTCAGCTTTACTGTTTAATAACCAAAGTATTGTTAGTCACGTAAGTGCTGACACCAGCTACGAATTGTACAGAACGGAATTGTACTTGGATCTCCCAAGAGATTCAATCTCCCACTGATTGACCAAACAATAATATGTTGACCAATTTAGCAGTGGGGGGGGGAAAACAAATGCAGGCTAACAATTCCTCCGTCATAATATCAATGACTTGACAAAGATTTTTACAAATAGACAGATTGACAGAAAGATAGATAGATACATAGATAGACAGACACGTGCGTTCGTGGTCGAGCGCGCGCGCTGTGTGTGTGTGTGTGTGTGTGTGTGTGTGTGTGTGTGTGTGTGTGTGTGTGGTGTGGTGTGTGTGTGTGTGCGCGCGCGCGCGCGCGTTTGTGTGGTGTGTGTGTATAGTTGAAAGAGATTACATGCAGTGTACCATTTTCATGTAGAACAATTTGTCATACTGCGTTTTCAATATGCGTTGCTTTTGCTTTGTCTTTGGGGGTTTTTTTGTTTGTTTTTTGGGGTTTTTTTTGTTCTTCTCGAGGTCTTGTAGCAATATTTGGTCTCGTAAATTAATTCAGATTTGAGTGTTGCCTCCAAACTGACCAGAAAACATGACTAAAACTTCTAGAAAAATATGTCATAGTTTTTTTGTTGTTTTTTTTTCCTTTTTCGTTTTCTTCTTTTCTTTCGTATGTGGGGTGGGGGTGACGGTTGGGTGGGTGGGGAAGCATATACAAAAAAAGTCATGAAAATATGAAATGAGGTGGCTTGAATTACCTACCAGGTGAAATACAGATATGCTTTTAAACTCTTACGGGTACGGAAAATTAAACTATATATTATAACTATAAACGGTAAAGGAAATATTTGTAACATTTGAAAATCTAAATTTGGAACACAGAATTGTTTTATTTCGTCAAGTGGAGATGGAGCAAAAGGGAACAATATAAAACTTTTTTTCCAACAGGCGTCCAGTAGCCATGAGGGTAAGACAGGTACCACCTGATAGCTATATGGGTAGGACAAGCATCACCTGATAGCTATGTCGGTAAGACATGCATCACCTGATAGCTATTTGGGTAGGACATGCATCACATGATAGCTATGTGGGTAACAAATGCATTACTTGATAGCTATGTGGGTAAGACACGCATCACTTGATAGCTATGTGGGTAAGACATGCATCACTTGATAGCCATGTGGGTAACACATGCATTACTTGATAGCTATGTGGGTAAGACACGCGTCATCTAATAGCAATGTGGGTAAGGCACGCATCACCTTATAGCTATGTGGGTAACACATGCATCACCTGACAGCTGTGTGAGTAAGACAGGCACCTCGATGCAACGTGGCCTGCAGGTGCCCGTCCATAGGAGATTTGTAGGTTCGAGTCAGAGTAGAAGGCCGTCCAGGCAGCGGTCAAAGAGACAGTGCGCGCATAGCCGACATCAGTCCGTTCTTCCCCGGAACGAAGGAACCTGACACAACAAGCGTATACCAGGATGGACAGAAGGCAGACGTCTTCACCAAGCTAGAAATTAAATTTTACCTGTGGAAAACGAAGGAGGTTCAGAGGAATGGAAGAAGTCGGATTATAGTAGCGACAACGAAAAAGTAGTAGTAGTAGTAGTATGTAGTAGTAGTAGTAGTAGTAGTAGTAGTAATAGTAGTAGTAGTAGAAGCAGAAGAAGAACAAGAAGAGGAAGAAGAACAATAACAACAACAACAACGACGACAATACCAACAACAACAACAACAATGACAATAACAACAACAAAACTACCATGTAAGATGTTAAATTGTCTCTTGCATTAAGGGTCGAAGCAGCACAAAACGAAGCACAGTTTTCAGCTTTGATGATAGTGGAGAACTGAGCAGAGGCGACAAATCCAATGCCAGAGCTGCCGTGGGGACACCCTATGTTAACACCACCTTTTGCAGCTGTAGAGCCTTCTGTGTAGACTGGATCCAAGTGGTTGGTGTTCAGCGCTCAGGGATTCAGTTCTGCAGGGTGTTCATCATTCTATCAGGTTAGATTTCCTTAATGCTGAAATTGCCAACGTCAAGGGTTAGTTAGGACACACGCTCAAAGAAACACACACACACACACACACACACACACGCACACACACACACACACACACACACACACACCACACACACACACACACACACACCACAAAGAGAGAGAGAGAGAGAGGAAAGAGAGACAGAGACAAACAAACAATCGGGTAGATAGACATAGGCAACCAAAACTGCATGACTACATAGACACATTTGTTTTTACGTATTTGCCAAATGAGAAAAATGGGGTTGGGGTGAGGTGCGGGGGAGGGGTGGGTAGGTGGGGGAGCAGAATCAGTAAGAATCTACATATTCCGGTCAGTGATCTTATGTATTAAGCTGACGGATTCTAACGTTCGTGTGCAGTGTCTTTTGTCTTATTCACTATATTATTACTTTAACTGAGAAAATCGGTTGCTCAAGAAAAATAGAAAAATCCTAGCTGCATCAATATAACACTGTCACATCCAAACATATTTTTTGGACTCGATCACACGAAGATGTTCGGAACAAAGATTCTTCTATGAACCCGGAAACATGCTGAAGATGTAATGCACATTATACAGAGAGAGTTAGAACCTGGCTTTGATACTGCTGTAGTTTGCTTTCATGTGTAACTCATAAAAATAAAACGATAATGAACTCCATTCTGTCAGCAAGTTTGCCATGTATTGTCACTGCCTGCCAGGCAACTGATGCCACCACGGTGTGATGGCCTGTAATGGTTTCTCCTCCAGTGCTAACCCTAAGGACATGATCCTCGTGTGCTTTAGCATTCATACGCTCCAGGAACATGTTAAAAAGCTAGGGAGACAGAAGACAGCTCTGACGAACTCCAAACGAAGCATGAAACTACTGTCCAGTGACACCCTTCATGAGCACTGCACTGGTCGCCCCAGGGCACAATGGATGGATAGCGTTGTCCAGCCTCCGTCCAGTGCCCAAACCCACACTATGACCCACGGCTCGCCCTTCTCTCCTTCTCCCGCCAGACACTGTCAAACGCTATGCAGAAATCTGTGAAGACAACTCAGAACTCGCTCTGGTGTTGGAGATGTCACTTGCAAAGGGTATGAAGGTCAAAGATTCACTCGATGGCAGTACGCTCCCGCGAAATCTCGTCTGCATTTTAATACAGCTGGTCTCCACTTGGTAATCTACTCGAAATAATTTTGAGCACCGGTCCTGCTACAAGACATTACTGACATCTATTCTCTTCATTCATTGTGCCGACAGCTACAGTAGCATTGAACAACGACGTGTTAATCAAGACATTGGTGACAACTTTCAAGC
>CM065717.1:40860554-40880554 GCA_033310375.1 Conus canariensis
AAGTTTCTTCAGTGATATCAGTCCCTTTAACATGCTGCGAGGGTAGAAATGCAGTGGACAGCCACGTAAGTCCAAAACTCGCAACCGATTCAGATTCTGAAAATTGTCCGTCAACGTAGTAATTCCACAGTTTGACAAATAAAGCATCTTCAAGTTTGCCCAGGTTTTGAAAACACTCAAATCAAAGCGTTTCATTTGTACGTGTGGCAGGTCCAAGACGGTTAATAAATATGCAACAGAGGTAGACATTCCAGAGAACAATTCAGCTTTCATAGGATTCTCTGACAAACGCAGTACTTTTAAGTTCGGCCAGTTTTCCATTTCCTGTACACTGACAGACACAATGACATTACCACTAAGATCCAAAGAACGCAAATTAGGAAAAAATGGAGTGTCTGCAGAAACCAGGGCACATGCTGCCAGACTAAGGTGCACCAACATTGTGTTTTTTATCAATTGTTTCGGAGACAGACGTGTCCCGGCAGCAACCAGGTAACGAAGGTGGGGATACTCCGATGCTGAAAACGTTCGGTAACATGTAAACGCCAGCCCGCTGCACGTACAGTTCGGTGGACAGTCTACGTCGTAAGTCACTTCATCATCATGTTGTGGACAATGTAGAATGCCATCGGCAGCATGACTGGGATGGACGCAGACTTTAGAGGCCCTACAGCGAAAGAAGCCAGGACACCTGTAGTTCTGACAGTCCACCTCATCCTCCTTTCCTGGACAGTCTATGACATTGTTGCATCTGACATAGACAGGCATACAGTAACCACCACCTGGACATTGGAAATGAGTGTCAGGGCAGATGACTTCTCTTTCATTGTCATATGACACAGATGTGAGCACATGGCCCATCGTTTCCTGGACTTTGCTTTCTGGTATGAACGTAATCGTCGCAGCAGCAGGTAAATAGCCTCGTGAAGGAAGAAACCCCGAGTCATCTTCCGTGTACAGACACAAGTCTTCATCAGAGGCATCCAGGCGCTGTTGTTGTCCATCACACAGCTGGGACTCTGTCACACACTGAACAGACAAATGTCAACACTTTGGTGAACCGATTGTTAATCGCTTCCCGCTTAGCACTCAAACTACCAGTTGACCTGATTCGATGCCCCCCTCCCCACCGTCACTACCCCCTTAAACGCCAACCCTCACCACTACTTCCTATTCCTGTCCCCCCCCCCACCCCCCTCTGAAGCAAATCAGTGCAAGAAGTAACTGACTTGAAGTAAAGTCGGTGTGGAAATGCAGCCTGTAGACCAGATTCCTGCCTGAAATGCTACATTCTCAACCAGAACACAGTGCTAGAGGTTTTACGATCCAAAGTCCAGAAAACTGTCCTCTCAGAACTATCCATAGTTGTTCACTCGAAGCGAGTATGGAAAGTTTGGACCACGGACACTTTTGTTTTCTCCTATTCATATGTATGTTTGGTACAGCTGTAAAAATGACGTACAAATCAAATGTTGACATTTCTGCATGCTCTGGTTCGTTCTCTGGAAGCTCAGTCTCCGCTCATTGGAAGCTTAACAGTGAAAAGAAAATATTAATGGTGACAAGTCTTCTGATTTTTTTCTGGAATGCAAAGTTTGATAGTCGGTAATTTGACAGATGTAAAGAGTGATATTACCTCAGTAGTCAGGAATTAAATAATGTACGTGTGTTCAGACCCTGATTTGATTTGTTGGCAGGATATTGTCGAAGTAAGATATAAATAAATAACATTAGGAGGTCAGTCGCAGCATTATGTAATGGGTCATCGAAAATATTTTCGATGGTACGGGGCTTGAGACTAGCGTTTGACTTTGTCCTCTTCTCAGCTATGCTCCATTACTGCTTATGTTGGCGATGGAGGCTCTCTCGAAAGCAGGCGTAAGTGTTACAGATTCAGCAGACCTAGAGGATGGGGACCAAATGTCCCCCTCTAAAAACCGTTCAGGGATGACACAACGGTCCTTTCCACCAAGAAAGATTAAACATACAAAAAAACTGAAATAGTTTAACAAGAAAGTTGTTTTCATCAAGGATGAGTTTCAATCAAAGAAGCTTCTCTCTGAGGAAAGGAAAAGGAGTCAAAATAGGTATGTTCACTGTAGCCAACCAAGATACCCCAGCAGTGATGGATGAACCAGTCCAGAGCTTGGAAGGAGGTACGATGACTCCTTGAAAGCCAAACAGGGAACAGAAGGCAAGGAAATGGCAGAGTAAAAAGCCTGCAGACAAGACAACAGTGTGGCCTCCTGAGCATATGCGAGACCTGTCTGCAGCTCATGCCGATCCCGGTGCTCCTCTGGCCTCTACAGATATCCATTGTCAGTACAAGCACAGTGGATTCAGTGGAAGCCAAAGTCAACAAGTGCACAATAAAAGGACTTGGTGTTTTACCTAGTCTCACGGACTTTGTGCTATACTGCCGCCAAGCAAACCTGAAGCTACCCCTGAAATCCATCCTGGAGGAGCACAAAATGCGTAAAGCAAGGATAGTGACCATGTTTGAAGACACTAGTTCATGAGATCAATGCAGCCAAAACTATAGACTGACAGAAAATAGAAAGTTCGGGAGGCACTGGATATGGTGAAAGAAAACTTTTACGTAGTTTTATAGAGAATAAAATTCTCTACTTTTTTGTTGAGACCGCTGCTTTTCTCGTGTTTGATTTCTTGGTAACTATTGAACCCGATGAAATATTGAGACTAAAGACAAGCACAATTCCTTGCCAGCGGGTTCAGTGACTGGTCCTTAATCTGTTTCAAAGATTTGAAGAATGAAAATGAGACGGAGTCGGTGGGGGCACTTTGGGAGTACATCCGCGGAAACGTAAGTGGCACCTGCATCAATAGCCTCGAGAAAACCAGTTAATCATGAGAGATGATTATAAACCGACCACAAACCAACCGGCGACAAGGTTTCTGTTACGCAAGGGGAAAGCGACAATTAAGACAGAGTAAATGTACATTTAAGTGCTGCTGAATTTCGAATAAATGCAAGTGATTTGTAATTCATCACTCACCAACAGAAATTGTATTGAAATTTAAACATCTTATAATGTTCAGTCGTTACCTATCAATTAGATATGACGAAAGAAGCCGTCAATTGTTATATTGTTCGTATTTACAACGTCAAATGTAGCATTGTAGCAATCAGCAGTCTGGATGAGAAAATGTAACATTTGATATTGCTACATTGTTACATTTGGTGTTGTATCACTGCCGTGTCTGAGCTGTCCAGCTCTTCCACGCCGTGGAATGATGCGTATGAAATATACACTTATTGCAAAACCTCAACATAATGTGATAAATTTACCATTAATCAATTACGTGCACTCAGTATGACTGCAGTGTTGAGGGTGAGATGTCCAGTTACCAATACATAGTAGAATTAAAAATGATTCTAGGGAAAAAAATATCTTGGCTCATGCAAGCAGACAGATTCTTGTACTTAAATCAGAACGTCAGCATGCTCACATTAGTCAGCGTTGGAAAGCGTATGTTTAAAAGCCAATAATGTTGAGAATTTAGTGATCATTGTGTAAATGCTCATAACGTTGGTTCAAATGCGCATTTCACAAACTCTCTCTCTCTCTCTCCTCCTCTCTCTCTCTCTCTCTCTCTCTCTCTCTCTCTCTCTCTCAATGCGCATTTCACAAACTCTCTCTCTCTCTCTCTCTCTCTCACACACACACACACACACACACACACACACACACACCGCGCGCGCGCGCGCGCGCGCGCGGGTGTGTGTGTGTGTGTGTGTGTGTGTGTGTGTGTGTGTGTGTGTGTGTGTGTGTGTGTGTGTGTTCAGAGAGACAGAGAGAGATAGAGAGAGACAGAGAGAGAAAGACAGAGACAGAGAGAGAAATTAAATCAGATTGAATTAAATTTATTCAGGATAGGCGAAACACCAAATTTGAACTTCGTCATGTAATGACCAATAGGTCTGTCAATATCAAGTGAAAGATACATTTCGCAATTATTGGATGATTTAAACGTTTAAACGATCTGTGCTCTGTAAACCTATCACTTTCCTGAACATGTTCATGCCAGTTTTGTCATCTGTCATCAATAAGTCTTTGTCGAAACACTTGCAAAAATATTTAACATTTTCCACCCTGGTTTAGCCATACAAATCCAAAACCATTTAGAAATAGGTTCTTACGAACACTTGACGCCTATGTGGTTTTGCTTCGGGAATCTAACCAAAATAACATTTTATAAGCCTTCAAAGGTACTCTGTCATTATTCGTCTGTGATAACTAGCCAGTATTTAACACACTGCATACTTAAATTTATGTAAATAGGGTGACGTCCAGTATCTCCATAAAGAAGATCATTAGCGTTTTTATGTGGACTCCTAAAAACTTCTTTAGAGCATACAAATGAACCTTTTCAACAAGAACGGCGGCAGCATCCAATCCCCACAGTTCAGCACCATAGAGCGTGATTGGTTGCACTCAGGTATCAACAATTCATAATCAAACTCTAAGCGAGTGATTGTTAAGTAGGTACAATCGTTGCAGAATTAGTAACAATGCATTTCTTGCCCTGCTCGCGAGATCTTTACACGCAGCCACAAACCTAAGTCGGGTAGAAAAATAAATGCCAAGATATTTATAATAGTTAACGACAGCCATTTGCTTACCATTAAAAGACCATCTCTCTCGTGCTGCAAGGTACCTCCCTTTTCTAAATACAACAACGTTGCTCTTCTTCATATTTATTTCAAGTTGGAGTTTAGATGCTACATTGCAGAAATTGTTCATCTGGATCTGAAGGCTAACTTGTGTTTCTGACAACAAAGCTATATCATCTGCCAGTAACAAAATAAACAATTCAACTGTATCTGGAGACAGTGTTGCACCATGTCTTCCCTTCTCTATGATTTCTTGTGCCAATTTGTTGATAAACAAGGAAAACAAAACAGACAGGTGCTTTACACCTTTTGTACAAACTATGTATTCTGTAAAATCGCCACCACACGTAACCCTTGCATTTACACAAAAAAAATTATACATGCTCTGAATACATCGGTATTTCTTACCCTTTATTCCATTCTCATGAAATATTGGCCAAAGTAATTTTCTAGATACTGAATCGAATGACCTTTTTCAAAGTCAATGAAGACCACATATAATTTGCGATTCCATGAAAACTGTTTCTGTATAATAGCCAAAAGTGTGAACATTTGATCGATAGCTGAGTAACCTTTCTTAAAACCCGCTTGCCACTTACCCTACTATCATTAAGTCCGACCAACTCTTGCAGTCTACAGTTAATTATACAGCTATGTAATTTATTACTTATACCACTAAGTGATATGCCCCTGTAATTACTTGGATCATTGACTTCACTTTATTAAATGATGGCGATAATCGATTCATTCCAGTTATCAGGATATATCCCTTTGTCAAAAAGTACATTGAAAAATCTGACGAAAAAATAAAGTACGATATTTCCAGCATTTTTAATAATTCCTCAACAAAACCATCAGGGCCAGCAGCTTTTCTGTTCCTGTGTTGTTTTTTTTAATTGCAGAGATTACTGCTGTTCTAGATATTGGACGGACCGGGAAACCTACATCGCTGTTAGGATCAAGAAAAGTTCTTTCTTCTTCTATTTCTTCTGCGTCTTATTCAGTAACTCTTTTGAGATCTTTGAAATGCTGATACCAATCGCTGATAGAAATATTGTTATGCGTACGACTGTGCTTAACTGATATTCTGCGCATATGCTTTCAAAACTCTTGCTGTTCTTCCATTAAGTTAACTAAACTGAATAATAAAGTAGAATTATGCTCGTTCTCTTTTCTCTTTGAAACATTCTTATACTCCCTTCGAGCCTTACAAAACACATCTCTGTCTTTATCATCTAATGTCTTTCTAGACATTCTTTGAAGTTGGTTCACGTCTTTTTTTGATTTATAACATTTATGATCGAGCCAGTCGTCATTCTTCTGAATGTTATTTACTCTTTTTTGTTTTCTCATGCACTCCGCTTGATCTTTGATAAAGTAATATAAAAAAAAATATTCAAAGCGGCGTTGATATCATTGTCGATCAGGTTAGCAGCATTCCGCAACAAGAGAGAGAGAGAGAAGAGAGGGGAGAGAGAGAGAGAGAGAGAGAGAGAGAGAGAGAGAGAGGTGCATGTACACATATTTACATGCATACATGCAAATGCATACTCTTGTGATCTTATATGCACCTCTCTGCTATGAACATATACATTTTATGCAGTTCTGAAATGCACTGACTCTTCCAATCTACAAGACACTGTTCTCTTGTCTGGTGATTTGTTATGTTCATGAAACTTCCATTCTTATTCTTGTTTTGTTTGCCCGGAGGTATAGCATTTGCGGCACAAAGCCATGTTGACGTTTGCAGCACCATCACGAAAGCGGCATAAAAATTAACGTTTGTACGTTTGCAGCATCTTGTACCGTTTTTGAATAATCATGTACTACCCTTTGGCAGTGCGCGTTTTCAGCTCTCTTTATCTCAGACCTGACGGAACATGACAACAACAATGCCCGTTGATAACATGAGCGATAATGACGCTTGTTGTTGGATACTGACTACTCACTAGCGTCATGAGAGACTTGCATGAAATGTGTTAAAAACAAAAGAAAAAAAGACATAAAATATTCCATGACTAACACAAAAAAAGAAGTGTGAACTATGTTTTTCATCTTTCCCTCGACATGGACATGAGAATCGACGTGATGTTCTTTGGGATCAGCTTGTTTGAAAGCGTAAATCTTCTTGGCCTCTCACCACTCTGTGGACTATCTTTGCTGGTCTTTAGTCAATGTCATCTGTTGCCTTTCATCTGCAAACCGTTCTGACACTCTGAAGCTCCTTGCTTCCCATGTCCACTAGCACACGGTTAGGCTCTAAACTCGAGGAATGTATGTTCTCTGCGTTTTGCTCTTCCAATTCTGAATCTGACATGGCAAGATTTCTTTGTCACACAATCATGAAGCCTCATTTTTTTTTATGCTGGCTAACTTTGCTTTAGTCTATTTGGGAAAAAACATTTTCTTCCCTTGGTTTACTAAGAACTTTTCCACAGTTTTCAATGGTTTTATTTCACAGTCTCTGAAGTGAAATCACGCAAATGTTAAAGTCTTAAAGACCAGCTCTCACATGCAACAGAAGTAAAAAAAAGAAATGCATGCTCTGTAGACACCAGATATAACAGAGATTTTTTTCAATGCAACTGATCTCTACGCCATAAACACTTCTAATACTTGCCCCAGGTTGAGACGACCTCAGTATAAAATTGCCCCCAATTAGCTAAATCTCAATCAACTTCCCAAAGTTAGCGACGTGCTGCGAAAGTGACAGGCTCTTCGAACACATCAAGTACCAAGATTCAAGATGCAAAATTTAGAACTCACCGGGGATGTATGCAGATGAAAAACTTGAACAGAAAAAGCGGGAGGGGAGGGGGACTCAAGGACATAACAATAGCACATTATACGAGATAATTCTTACACATGGAGGACAGAAAAATGCTTACAGAGGCAGAAAAGTTTACATCTGTTTTACAGTCACTGAATTGTACCGTATTACTGATTCTTCAAGATAATCTGTATAAGCTTGGCCAACTTTAACAAGGTCTGTTTTAATTTTTCGACGGATTATAAACCAAAAAAGTTTATTGCGCTTGGATATCTATCAACTTATGGCTCTAAGAGCTATTTCCTACTTGTCTTGAAAAAAAATGACAACGAAAAATGGAATCAAATTCATCACCAATATTGTCTAAATTATATTCAGTGCATAATCTTTCCTTTCATTTAATTCCCTGGGCCTGCTCCTGTTGTTTTCATTAGTGACACTTACCTGCGCTGTTGAAGAACAGCGAGCAGGTGCTTGCTGGGAACAGGGGGGAAAAACACAGAACTCCTCGTCAGTGTGATCGTGGCAGTCATGGCGATGGTCACATACCAAACTGAACGGCACGTGCTGCACGCCGCTGCCACACTGGAAGGAAGGAGGAAGTGACGTCAGTGGAGCAGGGCACCAGACACGGGATGGAATACCATTTCGGTCCACACTTCCATCCTCCTGCGCCCAACAGCTGCTGGCTGAGTCACAGGCAAAGAATGGGTGAGTCACATGCCCACCAGGACAAGTCACATTATTCCTCGTGAGAGCGCTTTCAAAGTGTATTGTTTGATGGATCGTGGGGGGACTGATCCCTCTTCCGGAGTTGCTGTCATCATTTTGTTCACACAAAAAATGCACACTATAGTTTCGAGAACAGCTGCAACACATATCTATATATGGAGAGGGTGCTTTTAAGATGGCACCACACTGGTTGATAATGAAGCTTTCGAACAAAACACCATATCCAATGGACCCATCTGCCCACTGTACGGTTTCACTGTATCTGATATATATAGAATGAAACTTCAGTGAGTCAAAACATGGCAAAGAGCGTCGCAACTCTCTCTCTCTCTCTCTCTCTCTCTCTCTCTCTCTCTCTCTCTCTCTCTCTCTCTCTCTCTCTCTCTCTCTCTCTCTCATTACTTATTGCACATCGAAGTTAATACATTCACTTATCTGTAGCTCCAATATATTGGACAGTAATTTTGTTTTATTTGTAAATAATGTAAAACGTTTGGGTTTCAATTCTTCTAAAGAATGAAATAAACCAAATACTATGTTCGTGAGTGAGAGAGGAGAGAGAGAGAGGAGAGAGAGAGAGAGAGAGAGAAGACAGACAGACAGACAGACAGACAGACAGACAGACAGACAGACAAAGTGAGAGACACAGAGAGAGGATGTGTACATACATGATGCGCGTAGTGTATATGTATGTGCGAATGTGTGTCTGCGCGCTCGCGCGCTCTGTGGTGTGTGTGTGTGTGTGTGTGTGTGTGTGTGTGTGTGTGTGTGTGTGTGTGTGTGTGTGTGTGTGTGAGGGGTGTGCGTGTGTGTGCACTCGCGCGCGCGTTTTTGTGTGTGTGTGTGTGTGTGTGTGTGTGTGTGTGTGTGTGTGTGTGTGTGTGTGTGTGTGTGTGTGACAGAGAGAGAGAGAGGGGGGGGGGGAGACCGATCTGTTATGACCATGTATGTGAATATGTAAAATCAAGAAACTGCTGTTTGTGATACTGGTAATTTTTCGTTGTGTATTTCACAGAGAAGAACCCATACAAAACTACCAAGCATTTCAAAAAAGATAACACGTTATTTGACCATCTGATGGTTATAGAAGTTAAGAAGCACTTTTTGTGATGATCAAGACCTTTGACATGTAATTATGTTCCCTACGATCACTGCGGTGGTGCAGCGGTTACCATCTCGGGTTTCAGACTAGCAGGCCGTGGGTTTGAGCCCCATCAAAAATAATAAACAATTATTTGGTCGAGTTTCCGGCCGCTGTTGTCTCCTGGCAAGAGTTGTGCTACGCATGTTTTGGTCTGAAACAGGAACAACACTTTCAAGTTTCGTCCATTTAATGGATGGTTTACCAGAATTCAAACTAGGAAATCGGAGAAAGTCAGATACTTTCGAACACTTTTATCAACCTGCCGTGCATCCTCGCTCGGAAATAAATATCCAAAATGACCAGCTGGCAAAAACAATGCTGAAAATCAGATACAGGTCGGGAAAAAAAAATCAGCTAAACAGAAGCAGACGTAACACGTACTTATAGTTCAGAAACCAAAGGTAAATCTGACTGGGTATACAGTAGAAAGAAACTCGTGGAGAGCGTGGCAGCAGAGAGTCCTCAGAAGAGAAGCCCCCTTCAAGCAAGTGTTTCGGCCCTTATCTCCTGACACTCTAGGGGGGTTGGGCCACACCCGGTTCATGACTCCGGATGTCCCTCTGCTGCCCCTTTTTTTCCCATCTTGGGACGAGTCATGGCTGGGATTCGAACCTATGACCCTCTGGACATGCTCAGTTTCCACTTAATGACTCGCACTCTAACCACTGAGCCACTGGGGCACCTGATATTTGTAGGGAAATTTAAGCCTTATGAAGTTCACTTTTGTTCTTCCTTGACCAGATCCAGCTCGAACACCTCTCTGCCGCTTCTGCCATTGCTTTCAGGGCTCTGGTTTTTTCCCTCCCTGCAACTGAGAGCTGTTTCATGAGGCTGTATGCAGACGTTCCTACAAACCCCCTAGCTCCAATTTCTGCAGTGAGGACTTTGACCTGATAGCCTTCTCTCCTCAGGCTGTTTGCCAGATCAGCATACTTTTCAGTCTTGTAGATTTGAGCTGCCTCCATTCTGTTCTCATAGGGTACCGTGAGCTCGATCATGATCAGCTGCTTGGTTGACTGAGAGTGGACTACTATGTCTGGTCTCATGCCACTCTTGCTGATGATCTCTGGGTAACACTTCCATTCTGGGAGGTCTGCAGTGCACTCCCAGTCCTCTGCCCCGTCCAGCAGACTCTGCCTGTATGTTCCGAGTGGTACTGTTGTTCTTGGCCATGATTTGCTACCTCCTGCCGTGAAGAATGTTGCGGGTGCTTTTGGAGTCCTGATGTTCCCTTTTGTGGTGTTGGTACTAGCCCAGACTGCTTGTACAATCTCTTTGAGCACTTGGTTGTGCCTCCATGTGTACCTTCCTTGAGCCAGGGCTACTTTACATGAGCTTAGGACATGCTCCACTGTTTGTTTTTCATGGCAGAGGGGGCATGCAGGATCGTCTGTTTTTCCCCACTTCACCAGGTTTGCATTTGAGGGCAAAAGGTCATATGCAGATCTGAGAATGAAGCTGATCCTGAGAGAGGCCAAGTGCCAAATATCATTCCAACTGAGACTTCTTTGGAGTGCATTCTCCCACGTTGTCCATTGCCCTTGCTGGCTCTGCTGGACTGCTTTTTGGAGTCTTTTTTGGTCTTCTTCTTTTCTCATCTCCTGAATCATCATGTCTCTTTTGGCTTTTCCTTTGGCCTTTGACCACCATTCAGTTTTGGTCACCCCCAGTCCTTGTCTGTTGGTCTGTGTGTGTCCTGTTATTTCTCTGATCTTGAGACTTTCTTTTGCAGAATCCATCGCCTCTTGAACTTTCCATTTTCTGCCTGTCTTCAGCTGGGGCTTGATTGCTTCTACCACCTTGTCTCCTGAGTCCTCCAGCATGCTTTGAAGTCTGATCTTCCCTGCTTTGTATTCCTCCAGGATGGATTTCAGTGGTAGTTTCAGCTTTGCTTGGCGACAGTACAGCGCTATGTCAGTGAGACAGGGTGGGACACCAAGCCATTTCCTTGTGAACTTGTTGATTTTAGCTTCCATTGCCTCCACTATGCTGGTGCAGATGTCGTATATCATCAGAGGCCATAGGAGCTTTGGTATCAGCATGAACTGCAGACACCAGACCTTGTATTTGCCAGGGAGCCCACACTGGTCAATAGTATCCAAGCCTTCTTCCGACATCTGTTTGGTTTCTTGTGCTCTTTGTGTGTCTTTCAGAGTATCATCATACCATCTTCAAGGCTCTTGACTGGCTCTTCTGGGACTGTTGGAATGGCCTGGTTGGCAACACTGAAGACCACAGATTTGGCCACTTTTCCTTTTCTCAGTGAGAGACTCCGTGATTTCTTTGGCTTGAACTTCATTCTGGATAAGGCAACTATGTCGTCCAGCCTCTCCAGCACATGACGTGTCACGTCTTCTCTGGATGAAATCACTGTAGTGTCATCCATGAAGGCTTTGAGAGGAGGCATCTTGTATCCATCGCCAAGGTCTGTTTGTCTTGCGTTGCTTGTTGCTGCTTTCAAGATGGCTTCCATTGCCAACACGAACAGTATTGGGGAAATTGCACAGCCCATTGCAATGCCCACTTCCAAGTTGATCCAATCTGTTGTGTACTCCTTGGTAGAGAACCGCATTGAGAAGCCATTGAAGTACTTCTTGAGCATGTCGCGGATGTTCTTTGGCACATGGTAATCTCAAGAGCCAACAGTACCATCTCATGGGGTACAGATCCACATGCATTTGCCAGATCAAGCCACACTACGTCCAGGTCTCTTTTCTGTTTTTGCTCTTTGGATTGCGTCCCAGATCATTGTGGCGTGTTCTACACAGCTAGCCACGCCTGGGATGCCACCTCTCTGGACTAACACATCCAAGTACTTGTTTTCCATCAGGTACTTGGTCAGCCTTGCTGCCATGACAGAGAAGATTTTCCCTTCGACGTTCAGTAGTGATATTGGCCTGAACTGGCTGATGTCACTTGAGTTTTGCTCTTTGGGGATGTACACACCATCTGCCGTCATCCACTGGCCGCTGATCTGGTTTCTCCAAGCTGATCGCAGCAGCCTGTGGAGCCACTCCAGTACCTTGGGACATTTCTTGTACAGCTGGTACGGTATTCCGTTTGGCCCTGGTGATGATTTGGCTCTGGCTTTGTCGACCACATTCTTGATTTCCGCCAACGTTGGTGGCTTGTCATTGAACTGTTCCTCAGGGTTGGTTGGCCACACCAGACCTTGAATGTCGAGTGGTGCTTTGCTATGTGAGTAAGAGTGTGTTTTCCTCAGATGCTGCTCAAGAACTCCTTTGTCCACACTTAGGGTCCCAGATTTCGGCTGCTCAAACGGTGTTCTGGCAAACTGGAAGGGGTCTCTGAAAAAGCGCTCTTGGGTCTTCTTCTTTTTGCTCTTCCTCTTCCTCGCAGATTCCGCTTTGCTGAGGGCGCTGTGTTTTGCTTTCAGGTCTTTCCAGAGTTTTTCCAAGCCTTGTTTTTCAGCTGGCAGTGCGGTCTTCATTTGCTTCTTGAGGTTTTTCTTTGGAGTCTGATCTTGTCCATCTCTTCTTGGCGTCTGGATTTCTTTGGAGGTGTTTTCTCTTTGGGTAATTTTGCTCCATAGGCGTCTCTACATGTGGCGTACACAATGTTCCCATATGTGGCTAGTTTGTGTCCCAGGGTGCTTTTCCCTATCAGTGCATCGAGTCTTTGGACGATTTTTGCATCCAGTTTCTCCCAATCTTCAGTTTCGTTTGCTCGTGGCAGGTTGAGTTTCAGGCGCCTGGCATCGAGGGCCTGTGCAAATTCCTCATCCGAACCAACAGCGTGGATGTCCTTGGCACTGTGGTTTGAATCCTGGCCTTGGTCTTCCGACGTCTTATCTGCTGATGCAGTGCGCTGCTGCTCATTCAGATGAGTCTTCACACATCCCATCTTTGTTCTGTGGATCTTCATACCACACAGTCGAGTTTCATCCACTTAATGGATGCGTTTCTGAGAGTGTTGCTCAAATTTCCTGACCCACACTGCAGGTGCCTGTATCTCTCGGGCCTGGTTGACGCCGGGATACATTATGAAAGGAAGCGTAGAGTACAGCCCTGTCATGTAGTCTCAGACCGAAATGGAAATCCGTAGCATCATCTTAATCATCCTCATTCTCATTGATCAGCATTAAAAAAAATTGTCTCAAATTCTGTGGCCCTTCATGCCCTGCTCTCATGGTGACCTCAATTTCGATGTCCTCTACACGTCTGTGGCCTTGGTTTGGTTCCGTCGGGGTCACCGGTATCGGCGGGTCCATGGGGGCTGTCGTTGGACGGACGTGGTGGCGCCCTCCGGAGGGAGAGCTCACTCACGCCGGCTCCGCGACTAAGCAATTACTGTCGTCAGTAGGGGGCTTAGTAGGTGGTGTCCTGCGTATGTTAGATCAGAACAGGCGCCACTGAACACCACAGAAGTGACTCGGCAGCAGTGCAGTGTCTCCTCCGGTGGGTTGCCTCTTGGCGACTTGACATTGACTGCTCCCTGTGGATTGCTGGTGTCGGGGCTGCGGCGGGGCCGACTGGGCTGTGGCTGTGGACGGGGTGTCGGAATGAGTGGCGTGGGTGCACTGCCTCTAAGGTGGCGCAGAGGTTGGGACAGCAAAAAAAAAAAAAAGTTCCCTCATCTCAATCCCTTAATGATTATACAAATCAACGCATCAAAAAAGTGTGTGTGTGTGTGTGTGTGTGTGTGTGTGTGTGTGTGTGTGTGTGTGTGTGTGTGTGTGTGTGTGTGTGTGTGTGTGTGTGTGTGTGTGTGTGCACTCATATTGTATGTATATATTAACACATACACGATCAAAAATAATAGCTGGCGTGTACAGTAGACTTTTACCATGTAATTTCAATGTCATATGATAGTTGTGGAGAGCTCTCTCTCTCTCTCTCTCTCTCTCTCTCTCTCTCTCTCTCTCTCTCTCAGTCTCTCTCTCTCTTTTCTCTCTCTCTCTCACTCTGTGTGTGTTTGTGTGTGTGTGTGTGTGTGTGTGTGTGTGTGTGTGTGTGTGTGTGTGTGTGTGTGTGTGTGTGTGCATTTTGTGACAGATAGAGGAAAACTGCATCGTACGATGATGGGGATGCTCGTCCAAATTTCTCTTCACGCTTTCAGTTGTGTTTTGTTTCAGTGTGTGTCCAGAGAGGCATTCTGCGATGGTGAGAGGGACTGTGTCGATGACTCTGATGAAGTCAACTGCTGGCAAGAATTCCATCACAGGTTTGCCGGGTCCTTCCACGCCATCCCTCCACCAGCTGTGGTTTATCTTGACACCAGATCAGTCACTGGCACGAAAGTGATGCCATGGCATACCGGCACGTGTCCAGAAACTCATTTTCAGTGTCATGACCACGGGTACTGCCTGCCTGTCTTCCTGAGATGCAATGGCGTCCATGACTGCACGGAGCGGGAGGACGAGGTGGCATGCCAGACCTCCACATGTCCGGGGTTCTATCGTTGTCGCGGATCCAAGGTGTGTGTTCACGTCAGCGACATGTGTGACACCATTTATCAGTGTCCCAAACATGATGACGAAATATTCTGTGACATCAGTTTTCCCGAGAACTGCACTTGTCATGGTTTGGCCTGTGTGTGTGATCAGCTATCTGCTATTGACCGCTACCCTCAGCTGCGTTATTTGGATGCCACAGACAGTGGATCTAATCCGTCAGATCTACAAAACAATACTATGCTGGTCTATCTGAGTCTGAGAGAATGTGGTATTGACACTCTTGACCAATTTCTTTTTCCTAACTTGAATACGTTGGATGTACGTTACAATCGTATAACTGAAATCAAAACAAGGCAGATGACAGGAATGCCAGCTCTTAGGAACTTTTTTGTGACTGGAAACCCTTTAACGTCCTTTTTCCGACACCAAAACAGTTCCCAACGGATACGTGTGGATCAGCTGAAATGGTTAGATATAGCCAATGTGAGATTTGAAAACGTCAGCGCTGGTACCTTCTTTGCATTTCCCAATCTACAGACGTTAAATTTATCCCACAGTGGAGTCAGGGTAGTGGAACAGAAAGCCTTCCACAGCCTGAGGAAGCTCCGTGTGCTGGACGTAAGTGGTTGCCCCATGAGCCAGTTTCCAGGAGATCTGCTGACCGGACTGGATGACCTGCAGTTTGTCTTCGCTGACAGCAGTAAACTGTGCTGCCCCGCCATGCTACCCGCCACCTTCAACATGCACCAGTGCCGTGCTCCACACAACGACATTTCCTCCTGTGACGATTTGCTGCAGTCTGGAATCTACCGCATCGTTCTGTCACTTGTCGCCACTGCAGCTTTGATAGGAAATTTGGTGACGTTAATTTCCCGCACGCTGCTTCCAAAATCCAGCAAACAGATTGGCTTTATTCTCCTGGTCATTAATCTGTCCATCTCGGATTCCCTGATGGGTGTTTACCTGGTCGTGATCGGCATTGCTGACCAACGATTCCGAAAAAGTTATGTGTGGGAAGATAACAGTTGGAGACACAGCACAGCGTGCAGTTTGGCTGGATTTCTGTCTTTAGTGTCCAGTGAAGTGTCGGCCATGATCGTCTTCCTCATCACTTTGGATCGTTTCATTGTTTTCCTCTTCCCTTTCAGTTCTTTTCGGCTAGGAAAGCTGTCTACATTGATAACGTGTATGTCCGTTTGGGCTTTGGGTACTATTATTGCAGCTGTCCCATTTGTAAAAGCGTGGGATTTTTATAGTCAGACCGGGATATGTATTCCATTGCCTGTCACCAAAGCAGCGTTCAAGGGGAAGAACTACGCTTTTGGCATCATCATAGTGCTGAACTTTATCCTGTTTTTGCTCACGGCTTCAGGGCAAGGCTTGATCTTCCTCTCCATCCGTGCCAACAGCATGACGACCGTGGAGACCAGCAGAAAATCTCAGGACACGCGGGTAGCCCGTGGACTGCTCAACATCGTGGTGTCAGACTTCCTGTGCTGGTTCCCCATTGGTTTGCTGGGACTGATGGCATCTTAAGGAACTCGCGTTCCTGCCGAGGTCAGCGTCGCTCTGGCTATCGTTGTCATGCCGCTCAACTCGGCGCTCAAACCTTTCCTCTACAATTTCAATATGCTCTTACAGCATCGGCAGAGAATGCGGGAAACTAAGCTACTGCAGACACTCACAGCACTGTCAATAGAAGACACACAAAGGACAGCAGAATGAAATACAGAGTCCAAACTCCACATTGAAGTCTCTTTATAGACAGGAACTTGCAGTGAGATGAATTATCTGATATGTCATTAAAATCAGCATTCACTTCATAAAAGTATGCTATTACAATCCGTATTGACTGCCCGTAAGAAATCGGTCAATTCTCTTGTTGATCAAGGCTGTTGCTTATATTCAACAACATGATGATAAATGACGTTTTTAATTCTCAAAGATTAGTCGTTTTTTTTTATAGACACGAAGAAAAATTAACTCCTTGAGATCTGATAAAGGAATAATCAGGGACACTCCCTCTCATTCACCTTCTGTCTCTTGCTATGGCTTCTCTCTCTCTCTCTCTCTTCTCTCTCTCTCTCTCTCTCTCTCTCTCTCTCTCTCTCTCTCTCTCTCTCTCTCTCTCTCTCATCCACCCTTTCTTTCTCTTCTGTTCTCTAAATAAACTCGTCTTGAACAGTGATGAGCTTAATTACACACACTCACACACACACACACACACACACACACACACACACACACACACACACACACACACACACACACAGAGATTTCTGTTAAATTTTGTTATGTTACACTGGATTGTGACATGCCGTATTGTATCACTTAAGTATTTTGTAATGTATTTCATTATGTTAGAAGAAGGAGCTGGATACACCTTCTTCTGGACAGGAAGGCCCCTGGAGGATAAAAGAGAAGCAGAAGTGGGCTTTGCCATCGGCACCTCGCTGGTCAAAAACCTAGAGTCTCCCCCAAAGGGAATTGGTGATCGTCTGATGACTATGAGACTGCCTCTCCAAGGAAAGCAGCACCTGACACTCATCAGTGTGTACGCCCCCACCATGACCTACACACAAGAACAGAAGGAACTGTTATACCAGAGGCTTTCAAGCTTGCTACGCAGTATCCCAAAGGATGACAAACTTTTACTTCTTGGGTACTTCAACGCTCGTGTGGGCAGGTACTCCCAGTCTTGGCCGAATATCATCGGGCCGCATGGAGTGGGACAGGAAAATTAAATGGCCAGCTGCTTCTTACACTCTGCGCCGAGTTTGGTTTCACCATCACCAACACACTGTTCCAGCAGCCGGACATCCACAAAGCCACCTGGATGCACCCTCGCTCCAGACACTGGCACTTGATCGACTATGTGATCACTAGGCGGCGTGACATCCAGGATGTCCACATCACAAGAGCAATGAGGGGAGCAGACTGCTGGACTGACCACCTGCTGCTGAGGTGCAAGCTCTCCTTCTCCATCGCTAGCACCCACAGACGCCAGAAAGCCAACATCAAGAAGAGGCTGCATGTCCAGAAACTGAATGATCCAGTGACAAGGGAAACCTTCGTGACCGACCTTGCGAACCAGCTCAATAGTTTACCAGATGAAGCTGACTTAGAAAAGGCCTGGGTAAATTTTAGAAACGCAGTCTACGACTCTGCCAAGCTGTCTCTTGGGCACCCAAAGAGGAAACACCAGGACTGGTTCGACAGCAACAACACGGAGATCGACAGACTGCTACAGCAGAAGCACGAAGCCCACACAACCTGGCTCAACGACAAGGGATCAACAGCCAAGCATGATCGTCTCAAGCCTCTCAGAGGCAAGATCCAGGCTGAGCTGAGACAGATGAAGGACAACTGGTGGAAAGAGAAGGCTGCAAAGCATCAACAGTATGCTGATGAGCACAACTCCAAGAAGTTCCTTTCAGGCCTAAAGACCGTGTATGGCCCCTCCTCCAACGCAGTGGCGCCTGTACGGACAGCTGATGGCACTCTGCTTACTGAGAAGAGTGATATTGTACAGCAGTGGTGTGACCACTTCGGCCAGCTTCTGAATAGACCGTCTCAGATCAATCAGCAAGCAATCCGGGACATGCCCCAATGTCCAGTTTTGACATCGCTTGACGACCCACCGACTAAGGAGGAAATCCAGAAGGCAATCAAGCAGCTCCAAATCTGAAAGGCACCGGGCCCTGATGGCATTCCCTCTGAGATCTTCAAGGTTGGTGGAGAGGCCATGGTCGACAAGCTAACGCTGATGCAGCAGTTCTGTGGTGAGGGAGCAGTACCATAAGACTTTAAGGATGCCAACATCATTCACTTGTACAAGAACAAGGGCGACAGAGCATCGTGTGACAACCACAGAGGCATCTCACTGTTGAGCATAGCAGGGAAGATTATGGCCCGGGTCATCCTGAATCGCATCATACACCACTTGCTGGGCGATGTCTCCGAGAGCCAGTGTGGCCTCAGGAGCAACAGGGGGACAATCGACATGATCTCCGCTGTTCGCCAGCTGCAAGAGAAGTGCCGGGAACAGGATCAGAATCTCTACATCCTCTTTGTGGACCTGACAAAGGCTTTCGATACCTTTAGTCGCGAGGGTCTGTGGGCTATACTGTCCAAACTTGGCTGCCCACCGAAGTTTGTCAAGATTATGCAATCCTTCCATGACGGCATGATGGTTCGCGTAGTGGAAAACGGCACTGTGTCTGATCCCTTTCCCGTGTCCAACGGAGTAAAGCAAGGATGTGTCCTGGCACCAACCCTGTTCAGCCTCATGCTGTTCTCTGCTCTCTCCAGTACCAACGCGGGGATCACTGTCCGCTGCAGATGTGATGGCCGCTTCTTCGACTTAAGGCGCCTGAAGGCCAGAACAAAAGTTCTTGAGGCCTTTGTGAGAGACTTCCTGTTTGCCGATGACTGTGCACTCGCAGCACTCAACGAACCAGACCTGCAAGAGCTTGCCAGTTGCCTGTCTGCAGCAGCAAAGGCCTTTGCCTTGACGATCAGCCTGCGGAAGACAGAAGTGATGCTCCAACCAGCACCCGGCCTCTCTCGTCCAGAACCAAAAATCGTGATCGAGGACACGACCCTGAACAATGTTGACAGCTTCACTTACTTGGGGAGTTGCTTGTCTTCATCGTTTGGCTTGGATAAAGAAGTGTCCAACAGACTGGCAAAAGCAGGAGCTTCCTTCGGCAGGCTTTGGAAGAGAGTGTGGGGAGAGCGTGGCATCACTCTAAGTACCAAGCTGGCAGTCTACAGAGCAGTCGTTGTCATCTCGCTGCTCTACGGCTGTGAGACCTGGACACTGCACAGGAAACAACTGAAGACTCTGGATCAGTTCCACCTCTGCTGCCTGCGTAAGATCATGGACATCTCCTGGGAGGACAGGATTTCCAACACAGAAGTGCTTCGCAGAGCAAAGATGCCTGGTATGAGGCGCTGATCATGAACACGCAGTTGAGGCGGGTTGGGCATGTGGTACGAATGGACGACACGCGACTTCCAAAAATGGTCTTCTTCTCTGAGCTGGCAGCTGGAACAAGGAACACTGGGCAGCCACTCAAATGCTTCAAGGACTGCCTGAAAGTATTACTGGCGGCCTGTGGCGTCCCGCTTCAGGGCTGGGAAACACTTGCCACAGACCGCAGTGACTGGCGACTTGCTGTCCACAAAGGAGTAAATAGCTTCGAAGAGAAGCGTTTGCAGGAATTGGACCAGTAGCGTCAAGCCAGCAAAGAGAGGAGACCTGACCCAGTGACAGCTGTCGCATGCCCAGAGTGCGGAC
>CM065717.1:40885554-40900554 GCA_033310375.1 Conus canariensis
TCCAGAACTATTCTCTTTGGAGAGAATCACCGAAAAAGACGAAAACAGAAATGGAAAAATATGCGATCAATGCAATCAGTCTTCTCATAACACACGTCATGATCGCTCGTAATGGATGTCAAGTTATATACAGTTAGCACCAAAGAGTAAATATGCATTGTGGCTTGCTTTGTGTTTTTGTAAGCTGAGATCAATAAGTGGCATTGCTCATCTGGACAAAAGCCCCTCAAACAAGATAGGTTATGATAGAGTGCACACTCACGTTAGAAACATCTTTGAAAGCTGCTTTGTTAAAAAAAAAAAAACAAAAAAAAAACAAAGAAAATGGAAAGAAAGAAAGAAAGAGAGAAAAGAAAGGTATTCTCTCTCTCTCTCTCTCTCTCTCTCTCTCTCTCTCTCTCTCTCTCACACACACACACACACACACACACACACACACACACACACACACACACTCTCTCTCTCTCTCTCTCTCTCTCTCTCACACACACACCCCACACACACTCCTCTCTCTCTCTCTCTCTCTCTCTCTCTCTCTCCTACCACACACACACACACACACACACACACACACACACACACACACACCATATCATCACAGTCCACAACTAGTTCTATCACGGTATGATGCTGGGTGTTCACGAACAACTAATCACAAATTCTTTCTCTCGTTCTGGAGGGACCAGTGTGGTCGGCTGCTTGTTTGTTTCAGTCGAGTTGCTTTCATTGTTTCTTTGTTTTTCAACAGACAATTCCTTAGTCATGAATCAAAATTGTCATCAGAAGGCAAATCTTCGTTTGTAAGTGAATACACAGACATTGCATGATGAGCGTGAGACGGTTTTTTTTTTGTTTGTTTGTTTGTTTTTACCAAAAAACAAAAAAATGGGGAAAATAGGAGAAGGGAGGACCCGTCGATTAAAAAAATAAAAATGCAATAACAACAAAAAATCAGAAAATGAAAAGAGATGGAGAAAAAAAAAAAAACAGAGGACAACAACAAAATGGACAGGAGGGGGAGGGGGGGGGGAGGGAGATTGGAGGATCCACAAAAAAGTCACAGTTTCAGCAGCATGCACGTGCTAGGTAGTCACTTCTGTGTGCGGGTGGAAGGAAAACCCGGCTATCAGACATCTTGGTATGGAGGCGGGGGATCCTCATAGCGTTGATAGGGCGGGGGTCTCCCCATCCCTTCACCGCTGTCCATGCTTTCGCAGTAAGGTGGTGGGGGCTCATCGTCCCATTCCACTGCCGTGGTGACAGTATCTTCCTGTCCCGGCGCCGTGGGTTCCAACGCTTCCGGTTCCGGCGCCGTGGGTTCCAACGCTTCCGGTTCCGGGGCCGTGGGTTCTAGCGCTTCCGGAGCCGTGGGCATCAGAGGCGAGTGGGAAGGTTTGCCATCCACATCATCTTCCTCCCTCGCTGTGACGTCGCCTTGTGACTGACGTCGTGATTGTCCGCGGCCTCCACTTCCCTCGTCAGCGCCGCAGTGAAAGGTGACGAAGGTCATGTGATACACCTCGGCCACCAGCACGGCTCTCAGGTAGGACACCACCCTGCGGCCCCCGGAGCTCCGCCTGCTGTGCTCCACCAGCTCTGCCAGCACGGGGTGCTCCTGACCAAGCTGCGCTATGTCATCACAAGTGTCGTCATAGTCCACGATGACGTCACTGCGTCCTGCCGCCAGCTCCTGCACGACGACAGTGTCTCCTTTCTGCACGCTCTTGCGCTGTCCCGGGAAGTAGTCCAAAGACTCCACGCTCTGCGTGTGGGTCTGGACGACCGCCACGCTCTTTTTCAGGTCTGGGCGGCGGTCAATCAGGGCCTGCACGTGCCTCAGGCCTGTGGTCAGCCTCCTGGCCTTCTGTTCCGCCTGGGACTGGAAGACGATGACCTCGGTTGTGATGACGTCGCCCAGCCACAGCCTCAGCTGCCCAGCGTGGACGTGGAAGTGGGGGTGCTTGTGCTTGGGTTTGGACTGGAAGCAGCTGAGATACCCGTGACCCCCGCGCGAGATTGGGAACGTGTGATGCCAGCCCGTGGGCAAGATGGCGCGCATCATTCTGTGTGTCAGCCTTCTGCTTCTTCTTCTCGTTTCTTCTCTCACCTGAAAAGAGACCAACGACGTCGTAACTATGTGTACCCGTGACTTACAGCAGAACGAGGAGGGACGTAATTTTGTTTAAGTTTAGAAGAAAGAGGCGGAGGAAAGGTATGGGGGTGGGTTTATCCTAACGCAGGTAGAATGCTGAAGATTTGAATACAGTTTGGTTCAGGCCAAAAAAAAAAAATCAACTGGGAAAATACCTAGAGACCAAGATATGTGCTAATAAAGAGATGAGGACAGAGAAGGTGGTAGAAAAATTACAGTGAGTGCATAAACTAGAAACAAAAAAGAACAGCGGTAGTTACTATAGTTGGAGATGATTGAGGTGGATATCAGTCCACGTAGCTGTTGGCAATCTTCGTTCACATAGACTTGTTACTGAACTGTTACGGTGAGCTCGTGGCTCATATATGACTATACCGTGTCCCGTATTAAAACCCCCTCCAAACTTGACGCTTTTTTTCCCACAACAGAGTGATTTCGTTGAAGGAAGAAAGGAAGGAAGGAGGAACAAGGTAAATATCCTTTACATTGTGTGGTTGTGCGTTCGATGTGTGTTTGTATGGAGAGTGAGAGAGAGAGAGAGAGAGAGAGAGAGAGAGAGAGAGAGCAGTAGCCAGAGAAGAGAGAGAGAAAGGAGTAGCCAGAGAGAGAGGGGGAGAGTGAGCAGTAGCCAGAGACAAGAGAGAGAGAGAGAGAGAGAGGGTTTTTCGTTGAGGTTTTTTTTTTTTTTTTTCCATTTTTAACAGAGAAGAGACCCGTCTTTTTGTGTCAGAACTCTGAATCAGAAACAGGCTGAAGCCAAGAAAAATGAAAACGAAAGATTTCAGGAGGCAAATGTAAGAGCAAGTATAATAAGGCAGATAAAACATCCCTTCACATCATCCAACAGAAAGGAATGAACGAAGGAAGGATAACAGAAAGAAGGAAACAAAGAAAGAAAATAAGAAAAGCCAGCATACCTCATAGATCAAAGACGAACAATCTGCGGTGAGGTTCCTTTCGCAGTATTCACTTTACAATCTGAACACAGTGCGATCGAAGATTATTATGTTGAATTCTCGACTTCAAACGATTGTTACTAACATCGAACACACAACACTGCGTTTATATAGACCCAGCCGAGGACACGTGAAAGCGCAAAAAAAGAAGCGGAGATTCCCCTTTTCCTGTAACGCGTCGCGCGCAGATCTGCTTGAAGTCAACAAGATTACACCACTGCGCCGAAAGCTTGCGCATTTTGTTCTCCTCCGGACCCCATTCTGTGACTCGACCTTAAGACGTCAAGTCGTAAGAGGTATTTATAGATTTTTCAGCACACCTTGTGGACCGTTGTCAGGCTGCGGCACTGAGACGAGCAAGTTGGGCACACACACACACACACCACACACACACACACACACACACACACACACACACACACAAGCACGCACACACACCACACACACACACACAACACCACACACACACACACACACACATATGCACACACACACGGCGCGCGCGCGCACACATACACACACACACGCACACATGCACACTCACGCACGCATACACATACACGCACACACATGCACACGCACACACAAGCACACACACACACACACACACACACACACACACACACACACACACACACACACACATGCAATGTCTACTATAAAACTTGAGATGCTTGAAGTCGCATTTTCTAATGAAGAAACATTGCGATAAACCGAAAACAAATGACAATGATAAACATACAAAAGTCAGCAACTTTGTGATCGAATTGAATTGGTCATCTGTAAATCAAATCACGGGACAAGGATTTTTAAATTACTTTCATTTTTAACAAGCAGGCAAAGGACGGAATGTGGGAGCAAGGTAGGTGGGTGCAGAGCGAGGGAAGGGGGTAAGGGGTGTTAAGGCGGGAGGGAGGGGGGGGGGGGGAACAGGAGAGCCGTTGGAAGTTGACGCGTCAGACGGGAAAACCCGAGTGAAGTGAGGCTAGGGACTATAAATAGACAGGCTGGTATGGCGACCTGGACACACACGCACACTCTCACTGCCTTCACCCTCATGAATATGTAATAGGGACAAGCAGCCCCGCCCACTTGAACTGCTCGGGGCGGCCAAGTCAAGGGGAGCTATCCCCAGCATGAATCACTCGGACCGTCATCACTGAGTTTGTGTGAAGTTATCGAGTCCCAGCGCGTGCGCGCCGCGCGCGCGCACACACACCACACACACACACACACACACACACACACACACACACATATCCACACAAGCGCGCGCAGGTGCGTGCATGCGCACGCGCGCATGTATGCAGGCACGCACACACACACACATGCACACGCATGCACGTGCGTGCGCATGCGCCACACGCAAACATGCACGTACACACATGCATGCATGCACGCAAGCACGCACACACGTGCTCGTAAGCGCGCACGAAAGTATGGACAGAGAGAGAGAGAGAGAGAGAGAGAGAGAGAGAGAGAGAGCGAGATGCACGCACATACACATGTACGCACGCACGCAACCAAGCACACGCATGTACATAAGCAAGCATGAAAGGTTGGGAAGGCCGGACTGAGTCGACAGGTTGTGGAAACGAAGTCAGTGAAAGCAGAATCACTCTATTCAGTAAGCAACAAAATTAATACCAGCAAATACAAATTGAAAACCGCTATGATTCATTCAATGCCAAAATAGCTGTACAGGTAGTATAGTATACCTGCATTTATACCTGTCCACTAATTGTTCGTGTGCATTGATCAAACGTGATTTACGTAGGCTACATCCTTGTCCATATCATCCTTCATTTGTAAGCGATGCAACACGTGCTACGGCGTATGCTCGCGCTCACATGATAGGAACACGTCACGCGCGCGCGCGCGCGCATACACACACACACACACACACACACACACACACACACACACACACACACACACACACACACCAAACGCTCACGCGGTGCGATTTCCGGGAAGTCACAAATTAGGAAGAGAACTCCGCTGACAAATCTATTTATAGCTACACAAGCCCACAAGACTGTGAACGGACGGATAAATGTATACGTCTGAAAAAACCGACAGGATATGAATATAGGAAAGGAAAGCGACGACGGAGAGCCAGGATGAGCTATTTACTGATGGCGGCGTGTTTATTTCATTTCAGACGAGAACTTTGAAGAACCGCAACCGCAACCCCCAAAACGAGTGTCACACACACACACACACACACACACACACACACACACACACACACACACACACACACAGGGACACAGACAGAGACAGAGACAGAGAGACAGACAGACAGACAGACAGACAAACAGATAGATAGATAGATATAAACGCACATAAAACTGAATAGATTTTTTTAGATTGCTTGTTTCGCTTTTAAACTTCAACTCTCTCTTCTCTCTCTCTCTCTCTCTCTCTCTCTCTCTCTCTCTCCACTTTGAGCGATCATAACTGCATGTTGCTGCACAAGGGGGAACAACTGAGTGCGTATCAAATCAAAAAAGTCTAGCACAAATGGCAAATAACTAGTTGCATGTGTTCAGACCTTGTAGATGAAAGTCCAGCACAAATGGCAAATAACTAGTTGCATGTGTTCAGACCTTGTAGATGAAAGTCCAGCACAAATGGCAAATAACTAGTTGCATGTGTTCAGACCTTGTAGATGAAAGTCCAGCACAAATGGCAAATAACTAGTTGCATGTGTTCAGACCTTGTAGATGCTTTGTTGGCATCTTACGCATCCAGAATGTTTTTCCCTGAAATAGATGCTTTGTTGGCATCTTACGCATCCAGAATGTTTTTCCCTGAAATCTCTATGAGCGTCGCTGTCCATGAACTGTTTGTTTATTTATTTGTTTCCAATGGGCATACAACTCATGTCTTGGAACGAGAGGTTGTGTATGTTGAAATGGTGGTTATATGGGTGCTTGTATTGTTCTGGATGTGCGACCGATGTAAGTAGAAGGGTTGTTTGAGGGTCCAGGGCGGGGGAAATCGTGATGGTATTGCTTAAGTGAACTAACTTGAAGTATTAGTCAGGCTTAACACACCAAGGTTATCTCTGCACTCATACACGCAGATGCGCACTCCTGGACCCACCAAGCATTCCTCTCTCTCTCTCTCTCTCTCTCTCTCTCTCTCTCTCTCTCTCTCTCTCTCTCTCTGGGAATGGGATGTCACGCATTCGCTTCTCTCCTGACACGACTGAGAGCAAGAAATAGAGTTTCCACTCTACTTATAACCATGTATGAAAAATCCAAATGCACAAAAAAGGAACATAATCAAAATATAAGAAATGAATACTTCCTAATACCGGGTTACATACCACAACGGTTTCTTACCTGGCGAGGTTTCCGCCCATGCACACACTTGCACACTACACCACAGTCCCTAAACAGCTAAATACTTCAGCACTTGGTGATGGGTTCGGTTGTCTGTCATCGGCCAGCACTGGGTCTTCGTGGCCGTCTCTTGGGACTCTTACTGGACGTAGATGCTTTCTTCTTTCCTTCTTCTTCCTCCACCTCTGGGTTTGCGACTTCGTCCAGCATTTATACACATTCCTACATAATAGCATAGCAACCAACCACCTCTCGCCCAATGGACATCGAAAACTCCCAACAGCTTCGGGGGTCACTTTCACAGAGTAATTAAACTATAGAAACAAACTTAAAGCTAAAAAAATACTATTCCGCCGGACAAACAAATTGTAAGACAATTTTGGTCTTCCACAGACAAGACAAACAACGCTCAGGACTCTGAAAACAAAGAACGAGTACTCACCTATCTCCTCAAACTGGGCGCTGTTGATTGCTCGCTCTTCGTTTCCGTTGTCCTGTGCATTGTTTATCTTGCCTGGGGGCCGGAATAGCTCAGTGGTAGAGCACCGGACTCGTAATCTTGGGGTTGCGGGTTCGAATCTCCGCCGGGCCGTTTCGGTACAGGGGGATTTTTCCCTCGGAGTTAACATTGGTTCTGACTCCATTTCCCATACAGTCCTTCGAATGAGACTAAAAACCGAGGTTCCGTGTGTGAATGCACGCATAACATCTTGCACACACACGTAAAATCCCATCACCAACTTTCGGAAGAGAAGGCCAGTTTGGCAGTTGGTATGGATGACACTTTACACATAGCATGCACCTTCGCCGAAGTTGGAGGAGTATGGCTGCCTTAATGGCGGGATGAAAAACGGTCATACACACAAACCTCCACTCCCTGTGGTGGGTACATGGGATTAATCCTTGCCTTTCTATACCGGGGGTGTCCGCAGGAGTATCAGCCTGCGTACGCAGAAGAAGAAAAAGAAGATGTTTATCTTGCCTGAAGAAGACCAAAGACTTCGTGTTATGTCTTGTACTTTTTCGTCCGGCGGAATAGTATTTTTTTCTTTTTAGTTTGTTTCCGCCTGCAGTCACCTCACGTTGAATCTATTCTATAGAAAGCTACGACAACGTCGCCCACACGCATTCCAACCCGACTGACAACAGCATCAACAGTGCCTTACAGCAATACCGACTTAGCAAGCGAAAGACTCCTTCAAGGGAACGGGCTCGGTCTGTTAACTAAACAACTTCAGCTGAATGAGCCCCTCACTTGATGCTCCGAGGTCCGACTGGATAAATTGTTTCCCTTTCATTAGCAGAGAAAGATTCGAACTCAGGGAGAGGCGAGGGGTGGGGGTGGGGGGGTGGTCCTTACCTGACAATTAGTTACCTGACAACTTCCACCCCCTTGACCCAGTTCGAACATCTGCGCCAGGTGAGGGCGCTACTCGGCCATTTACCCATTTCTCCAGCACACTCAAATTTCTTCTCGTCTACAGCGCTTAAGGCCCTTTGTAAGATAAGTCGCTCCCTTAACAACCCCCCGCCCCTCCACACACACACACGCACGCACGCACACACACACACACACACACACACACACACACACACACACACACCACACTTTGAAGACAATGCCACACACGCACGCACGCACACACACACACACACACACACACACACACACACACACACACACACACACACACACTTTGAAGACAATACCCTGCATTGACTAAAAACACATTCCAGGAGCTGAAACTTTCATAATTCTCTCATTGAAACCAACTCTAATCTCCGCCTGTCTTTAGCATACTTATACAGGAGAACACATGCAAGTCTATCTTGTAAATACGCATAGAGGAAAATTAATGCACAAAGCAAAATTTAAAAAAAGCAAATATAAACGCCTGTATAAAATTTCCACGAGCTCTGAGTAGTGTGGCCATATATGAGTAAACATTGTATTTGTAAAGAAATCTCCCTTTTTTTCTCCTTTATTCGCACCCTGATACCAGCTACATTTATCATCACACGTACACCACTGCACTGAAACGCGCACGCGCACTACCTAAGTGTTCGTCTAACCATTTTTGAAACTGGCCGTGGCACCCCTTTCGGTGGGGTATCATCACTGACATCGGTCCTGTCTCTCTCCCTTAACCTACACCTTGCCGGTAACTTTTCGACTTTCCCGAAGTCGAGTTTGTGAAGGTTCGCCACAGTATCCCGTCCTTCAAGTCTACAGCGATTGTGCCATCTTTAACGCTTTTCCTCTCCCCTGTGCGAGTGAGACCAAACAGTTTTCTTCACGAGTGATTGCCCCTATGGTCTGCCCGTGATTGAGTTTGGTTAGTCTGACTGGACACGCTCCGTTGCTTTTGAAGGGCTATGACCACCCGAGGCCTTAAACCTCCCGTGACTGGTTACGCCTAACTCAATAGAGAAACTGGGGTTTGGGTCATCGTACCCACGTGCCCCGTTGGGATGTACCAGGTCATACGGCGGCTTTGGGACAGCCAAAGCGTGTACAAGCCCACAAGACAATGGAGTGTCTATGAACAGTTTACAATTTTCCTACTGTTCCATCAATCTGCCTACACGTCTGTGTCTTACCCGTGAATTGTACCTTCTTAAACAGGGAGTCTTTAACCATTACACCTGTGCACCCAGAGTCTAATGACACTAACCACATTTTTTTTTCCAGTTCGGTCTTTGTGCACATCCAAATTATCTCCTGAGTCAGTGAATACACAGCACAATCCCTCTGTCGAAATCCATTTGATCAGCATTGGGTAAAGTAGAAACGGTGTGCACAGTGCGACCTGTCAACAAGGCAGACTTCCTTCACACAGTTCGAACATCTGCGCTAGGTGAGGGCAATGCCGCTAATCGGCCAATTACCCATTTCTTCACCGCACATGGGTAACATGTGTCCAAGACGTTTTCCTCTGCTCGTTATCTCTCCAGTGCATGATTCGTGTCCAAGATCATTGACATGTTCCGCCATGCTTAAGGCATACAAAGGTGCAATATACGATCAGTAAAATAAAATAAAATTGTCTTTAATTTCCTTGAAAAAAGCCTTTATTGGTATGGCTGGATCATCTCAATCACCATTTGGAGATAGGACAAATTACATTGTACGAATATCAACCATTCGTATTCAGACTGAAAACACAAAAGCAAGTTTGATACCACCATCCTCCACCTACCCCTCATCCGTCTGTTCCACCCCCACTCCCCTCTTTCTGTCTTGTGGCAACATCAGTCTGCCGAACTCACACTACACTCACCAGCCCACCCACCCCACTCCCAGTTTCTTCAGTCCCACCCTTTCCTTTTCTCCTGCACCGTTGTTCACAAAAACAAAAGCGAAGAGATTCACAAAATCCAACAACAAATATCACTTCGGACATATTTAACACACAATTTTGTTATTATCAGACATCATTACTCGGATTGCACAGACTTTTAGAGAATCTAATGAATATGTATGACCCACTTCCCTAACATAGTTCTGCGAACAAAAAATCGAATCCAGTAACTCACTCCATATTCCTCTTTTTGCTGTACATTAAGTAGGGACGCTCAAAGCGGAGTTAAAGAATAAAAAGTCCATGAGTCCTCATGGCATATACTCACATTTCTACCTTACGTTGTTTAATCTCTCACATACGTAATGTATCTATTAAAACTAATGTCTATCCTCAAAATGGCAGTGATCCCTCTGTCAAAATCGACGGATTTGTCGGATCGAAATAATGTCATACCTATATCCTTAGAGAAATTGTACAACAGCTTGAAAACTAGTCATTCAACGGGTAAAAAGCAGGCAGAGGAGAGTGTCCATCATCTTGACTACTGGTCATTTAAATGGAGAGGCTGGGGGAGGAGAAATGTCAGTCATATTTGACACAAGTTACTCAAACACTAGTGATTCAAACATAAAGGCTGGTGAAGGAGGTATGTGTCAACCATTTTTGACACAAGTTAGTTAAACGGAAAGACAGGTGTAGAGGAATGTGTCAATCATCTTTGACATTAGTCATTCAAACGGAAAGGTTGGGAGGGGGGAGGAGGAGGAAGAATGCGTCAACCATCTTTGACGCTAGTTTCTCAAACAGAATGGCTGCAAGAGAAGAAATATATCAATCATCTGTGACGTTAGTCATTCAAACACTAGTTCTTCAAACGGAAAGACATGGGTAGAGGAATGTGCTAGTCATCTTTGACACTAGTCATTCAAACGGAAAGGCCGGGAGGGGGGGGGGACATGTGTCAATCATCTTTGACACTAGTTATTCAAACACTAGTCATTCAAACGGAAAGGCCGGGAGAGGGGGAGGGGGCATGTGTCAATCATCTTTGACACTAGTCATTCCAACACTAGTCATTCAAACGGAAAGGCCGGGAGAGGGGGAGGGGGCATGTGTCAATCATCTTTGACACTAGTCATTCAAACACTAGTCATTCAAACGGAAAGGCTGGGGGGGGGGGATGTGTCAATCATCTTTGACACTAGTCATTCAAACACAAGTCATTCACATGGAAAGAATGGGGGTGATGTGTCAATCATCTTTGACACTAGTCATTCAAACACAAGTCATTCAAATGGAAAGGCTGGGGGGAATGTGTCAATCATCTTTAATACTAGTCATTCAAACACTAGTTATTCACACGGAAAGGCTGGGGGCATGTGTCAATCATCTTTGATACTAGTCATTCAAACACTAGTTATTCACACGGAAAGGCAGGGGTCGGGGAATGTACTGGTCATGTTTGACACTAGTCATTCAAACACGAGTTATTCACACGGAAAGGCAGGGGTCGAGGAATGTGCCAGTCATCGTTGACACTAGTCATTCAAACACTAGTTATTCACACGGAAAGGCAGGGGTCGAGGAATGTGCCAGTCATCGTTGATACTAGTCATTCAAACACTAGTTATTCACACGGAAAGGCAGGGGTCGGGGAATGTGCCAGTCATCTTTGATACTAGTTATTCAAACAGAAAAGCTGAAGGTGGGGAGTGTCGGATAAGGAAGGTATCAACCATAATTGACACTAGTTATTCAAACAAAAAGGCGAGGTAGAGGAATGTGTGAGTCATCTTGGACACTAGTTATTCAAACGGAAAGAAGGGAGGAGGAGCGCGGGGGGGGGGGGGGGGGGGGGCAGAGAAAAGTGTCAATCATCTTCGGCACTAGGTCTCTGAACGGAAAGACAGGCGGCAGATGAGAGTGGTTAGTGTGTGTGTGTGTGTGTGTGTGTGTGTGTGTGTGTGTGTGTGTGTGTGTGTGTGTGTGTGTGTACTGCCGAAAGTGCATGCGCGTGCGTGCGCGCGCTGGTGTGCGTCCACGCATGTGTGTGTGCTCATATATACGTGGGGAGGGGGGATACGTGTGTGTGTGTGTGTGTGTGTGTGTGTGTGTGTGTGTGTGTGTGTGAAGTGTAGAGGTAGAGAGTAGGAGAAGAGAGAGAGAGAGGAGAGAGAGAGAAGAGGGTATCCAGGCACTCATTTTGTTAAAATCCACTTTTTGGTGCCTCGCATACTTTTTCCCTTGACAAAGAAACAAAAGTACTTCGTTTTTCCTGCCGGTCCCCTCCACTCCCCCCCCCCCCCCCACCACCACCACCCACCAACACTCACACCACACCTCCCGATTTTCTTTTCTTTCTTTGATGTGGTTCAACGTGAATGCTAAATATCTAACGATGAAAAGAAAGAAACAAACAAACAAAACAACGGTCAGACAACCTGTGTCATCCAGCCAAAATCCAAGTTCCTCACACACATACCATTCCGCGTGCCAGAGTTTATTTACGATGGGCAGCTAGGTCGTTCAGGTCAGTAAACAACAAACAGCAAACCGAGGTGAAAAGGGCAGACAGGATTGACCAGACTGGGAAACTGAGGAGAAGGGTTTGTGTGAAACCACGGTATGTCGCAACGCCAAGCTATGTTCGGTCCGAGTCCACGTTTACAGTTTAGGCCCAAAACACTATATATATATATATATATTCTCAATTACACTCAAAGCTGCGCCTGGCTTTTCTCAGAAGGTCAGCCAGTACCAAAACATATTCATCGCACAGTCCAGCCCTTGACCCATACCATACCTGACTCTGAGGCAAGTCTCATGTCCGTTTCCTTCTCTATGCAAGCACGATCCACGTGACCCTTCATTTTCCTGTCGTCCTCTAGACTTTTCACTCCAAAATCCTAGTGCCCTACCAATGGCGTAGAAACACAAGGAGTCCACAAGTCATGCATCATTCTGCTATTTTTGCTGACATATGGCATTAAACTAATTTGCTGACCCCAAAGTCCAGGATAAAATCATCTTTTTTTTTCACATTCAAACACTTTCTTTTTTCACAGAGCCAGAGCGATTCGCATCTGTTCAAAGTTAACACTTGACCTTTACTGTAACCCCGAACTCTGACCTGTATTCGCAAGTTGTGGTACGCCGCGGTGACCTCCCTTGAGGGCTTGGCACGGTACGCTATGTCATACCTGAACCAAACTGTACTTAATATCCCAGAGGAACTCGACCCGATATGCCTCAATTGTGACAGAGGACGCTGATATACCCCCATTCCCCCCCCCCCCCCCCCCCACACACCCCCCTTTACTGTTTTGGCTCCCATGATCCCCTCCTGGGCGGCCTCGTTTTCGTACAGCGGCCATTTTGATCTTGCGCCGAATATGAGAAGATAAGAGGTTTCTCGTTCTTCGTTTTCACTGTCCTAAATGTTATTTGTTTTTGCCTGAAGAAGACCAAGAGGTCCAGATGCATTGTGTTTTGTCCTGTACTTTGTTTGTCTGTGTCCTTGGCGGTAACTAACCCCCTCTCTTTCTACATTTTGCTTCATTTTCCGCCCTGTCACTTCGTTTTGAAACTAATTCTGCTGAACGTCAATAACAATTCAACGGAATGCTTGTTGTTGCTGTTGTTGCTGTTGTTGTTGTTGTCGTTGTTGTTGTTTTGTTTTGTTTGTTTTTCGTAGATATGCTACCACAGGGCATAAGAATTCTAAATAAAATTCATCTTACCTAGCGGATTTACACAAAGGATTTAGGAAGTCACTTCCTGTACGAACTTCGTATCTTTGACGATGGAGAGCAACAACTGAGGAATCGATTCTGAATTTTACTCATTCAGATTTCATAAATCGTTCGTCGTCACCGAAATGGAAGTTTCCACTCCTAATAAATGAATACCTTTCAACAGGCTACATAAGGAAACTCTTTCGCTATTTTGAATAGGGATGCCCCAATTCCACCATCTACAACGTAATTCGCTGAAGAAAAAAATACAACCCAAGAAACCTTTGATGGAACTAATACTTTGTTCTAACATGTCGCTCTCGTTTTCCTTCGTAATCCAGGTGAAACTATGTTGTATAAGCTTTAGCAGGTAGTCTACGTTCATTCGTACGTAGCCTTTAGTTAAGGCCAGTATCTAACCACACATTTTACATACAAATTAAAATAAATAGGAAATCTGCCAAATTCGCCAAAGTCAAATCATTTCGAGTACGTCTACTGACTTGTAAAACCGGTTTTATAGCAAGTAAGTCTTATTTGTCTTTAACAAGGAGGGTAAGAGGGTGTTTGTTTTCCCAATCCCCAAATTTCATCATCGTTTCAGGGTTTTAGCTGGACCTTCGCATCAAATAAATTTCACTACTCAATTTTCATACAGTAGACCTGGAATGGTTGTTACAGCTCGCTTCCCTTTACCTACAAAATCTCGGCAGACATGCAGAAAGGATAGTTTTGTAGAAAAACATCACACGCAGTACTTGTAGGCGTTTACAACTGCAAGTTTAGAACTTCCATAAAATCGCGTTTAACGGGACGTCAGTTACCCCTACTTTTGAAAAACTGTAATCCTTGTGTTATCTATGTTTACTTTAAGCTCTGGCCCATAAGCTGCTCATTCAAACTGTTCAACAGGTTTAGCTATCATTTGAGAGAGAGAGAGAGAGAGAGAGAAGAGAGAGAGAGAGAGAGAGAGAGAGAGAGAAGAGAGAGAGATTTTATTCACAAATAGGCCATTGCCCCTTATGAAGGGGTGCATCTGAAAATCATCCAATATCTTATACGGTCAAAACTGATTTAATACCATACATTAAAAAACAACAGATCGTAACTTAAATGCTTTATATAGATAAATGGACAAATTTCTAGTTGTTCGTTCATTATTGGATGCTAGAAGTAAAGTTAACCTGAAAAGACCTGGAAATCTATTGTACTTTAAATGTATATAACGTTCCCTTATTTCGTTTAGTAAAGGACAGTACAGAACAAAATGCACTTCGTCTTCTTTCCCTTCTTTACACAATTTACAAATTAAATCAACAGAGAGAGAGAGAAAAAAAAAAAAAAAGAGAGAAGAGAGAGAGAGAGAGAGAGATGTTTTAGTGTGCATGTGTGTGTGTGTGTAGTGTGTGTGTGTGTGTGTGTGTGTGTGTGTGTGTGTGTGTGTGTGTGTGTGTGTGTGCGTGCGTGCGTGCGTGCGTGCGTGTGTGTGTGTGTGTGTGT
>CM065717.1:40915554-40960554 GCA_033310375.1 Conus canariensis
GCATTCTTACTCTCTCCTGGACACAAGTCTTGCACAGGACGAGCGCGCTTGTGTGTGTGTGTGTGTGTGTGTGTGTGTGTGTGTGTGTGTGTGTGTGTGTGTGTGTGTGTGTGTGTTGTGTTGTGTGCGCGCGCGCGCGCGCGCGCGCGTGTGCAGAGGTGCATGTACATGTGTGTGATTTGTGAGCGTGTGTGAGCATCTTTACACATGTATCTGTACATGTATGTGTACATATGTGTGTGTATATGTGTGTGCCTGTGTATATGGGCGTATACGCATGTGTGTGAGCGCGTGTGCGCGCGCGTGTGTGTGTGTGTGCGTGTGTGCGTGTATGTGCGCATGTGTGTGTGTGTGCGCGCGCGCAAAATAGCGAATGCATGAGCGCGCGCGTGTATATGTATGCGTGCGTGTGTGTGTGTGTGTGTGGGGGGGGGGGGGGGTATGAGAGCTCTCCCACAGTCTTATTCTTCTCTCCCAAACGCAAGCCTTGCCCAGGACTACCGTATACGGTACCACGTGACCCAGCTACGTCCTTGGCGGTAACTAAACCCCTCTCTTTCTAAATTTTGCTCCAGTGGAGTCAGTTCGGGCAGACCCGCTCTTACTGACTAATCCGCTGGATGACGTTGTGCCGAGACCAGCAGTCAGTATCAGTGAACGGGGAGTGGGGTTTCCCGTTGACCCGCGGGGGAGGGGAGGTCACTGTCCTTTCGTCTTCTTTTCCTTTCGTTGCTTTACCCCCCTACCTCCACCCCCCAACGCACCCAACCTTAATGTGTTTTTTTCCCGTAAACTGAAATCTCATGTTAGTAGTAACCGTTCATGGTCTTTCGGGCCTAGTGTTGGGTTCGAGTCCACGGTTACAGATTAGAACCAAAACACTACATACATTCTCTATTACACTCAAAGCTGCACCTGGCATTTGTCGTCAGATCAGCCCTCACCAAAACATATTAACCACACAGTCCAGCCCTTGACCCATACCATACCTGACTCTGAGGCAGATATCATGTCCGTTTCTTTTTCTAGGCAATCACGACCCACACGACACTTCATTTTCCTGTCGTCTGCTAGACTTTTCACTCCAAAATCCTTGTGCGCTACCAATGCCGTACTAACACAAGAGGTCCACAAGTCATGCATCGTTCCGCTATTGTTGCTGACCTATGGCATTGAACTAATTTTACTGACCCCAAATTCCAGGATGAAATCATCTTTTTTTCACATCCAAGCAATTTTTTTTTTTCACAGAGCCAGGGCGATTTTCATCTGTTTAAATTTTGTAGTGTTGCTACTTGACCTTGGCTGTAACCCCGACCTCTGACCTGTATTGAGAAACGCTCTCCTTCGCCTCTGCTCGCCAGCAGCTCACACCGTGAGCTCTTCCTGACCTGCAGCCCACGTGTAAAGTGTCGTTCAAACTACACCATCTCGAGGTCAACTTGCTGATCGACATTGCACACAAGTGTTTTGTCTTGTGCTTTGTTTGTCCCTTACGCCGGGCCACATCCGCGTCATGTCACAGGTGCCTTCCGCTGCCAGATTGTTCTGTCCTTGTCGGCATTCGAATCCGTGTGTGTGTGTGTGTGTGTGTGTGTGTGTGTGTAATATGATGTGTGTTTGTGGGGGGCGGGCAATTCCTCCGTTGGTACATTAATGACTTGGCAAATGTTCAGATAAAAATGAGAAAACGGGGGAAGGGGTGGGGGCGGAAGGGGGGGGGGAGTCAAGGAAATAGGTTATAAGTATAAAATCCTTCACAAGCAGCATAATAATTATGGGAACCTCTGTAATCCGTCTTGAACACAGAAAAATCAATATTAACTGCTCCGACATGCTTTCGTCCGCTGATTTGGACTCTTCGTAGATTGATAGATAGATAGATCGATAGATAGACATATAGATACACACACACACACACACACACACACACACACACACACACACACATATATATATATATATATATATATATATTATATATACATACAGAGAGAGAGAGAGAGAGACATGGGCGATACACACGCACGCGCGCGCGCACGCACGCATTCACACACACACACACACACACACACACACACACACACACACATGCACGCATGCACGCACGCACACACGCGCACACACACACATGAGAGAGAGAGCGAGAGAGAGAGAGAAGACACACACACACCACACACACACACACACACACACACACATCACAACATTTCCCTCTAAATAGCCTATTTATTTCTTTTTAATTCTTTGTATGAACACGGTACATGACTTGGAGATGAGAGGCGGAGACCAACAAAAGATGAGACCAAGATGAGATGAAAACGAATCCGAGATCTGGAATGTGAATGGATTTCCTGGAGTGGTGTGTTGGAATACAGTAGAAAATGGGGCTGATGGGGTGACATGGGAACCTCTGCTGTGTGACTTGTCGGCTGTGTAGACACGCAAACTGGTTTCCTTGCAAATGGCGGTCTGCCAATGGTCATCGTTGCAGTGTCAGAGGCAGTAACAAGGGTCTGCAAACAACAAGGAACATCTGTCAGCTTTCAAGGTGTGAAAGAAAACAACCTTTTGATCAAAAGATGTTCCCATGAGGACAACGAAGAGAGGAGAGAGAGAGAGAGAGAGAGAGAGAGAGAGAGAGAGAGAGGTGGGTGCGCTTTCAACCGACTCTCAACTGACGAGCATGTTGCTGTCTTTTGGTAGTAGTTTTCTTTTTTTGTGTGTGTTGCATCTATTACGATTCTGCCGTTTATCCCCCCCCCCCCCCCTCATGCCCCAACACCTCCCCCCCCTCCCGCATCCCCATATCCCCCACCCCTATCCCCATTTTGCTTGTTCAAATTTCAACATTGGAGGGTTTTTTTTCTTTCTTTCTTTCTTTCTTTCTTTCTTTCTTTTTTTCTTTTGTCATTAAAAGTGTCCGGTGATAAAAGTTCTTCCTCTTTTTTTCTTCCGAGTCTGTCGTCTCTATTCTTCGCTTTGTTTTGGTTGTTCATTCTGCCATGTATGTCTCTGAATCATCCAGAATTCAGTCGTTAGGATTTTGATTGAAATTGGCGACTTCGGTCATGCGGTCGTTATCTTATGGCTCGATGAGATCCGCATGTCCTGCGATCAACTGAACTGAGGAGATTCCGAGTTATTAAGTAGGTAAGCGCGTTGCGTCTCCCTGTCTGTGATGGGAGAGAGAGAGAGAGAGAGAGAGAGAGAGAGAGAGAGAGAGAGAGAGAGCGTTGCGTCTCCCTGTCTGTGATGGAGAGAGAGAGAGAGAGAGAGAGAGAGAGAGAGAGAGCGTTGCGTCTCCCTGTCTGTGATGGAGAGAGAGAGGAGAGAGAGAGAGAGAGAGAGAGAGAGAGAGAGAGAGAGAGAGAGACTGTGATGTGAAGTCACAAGAAGATTAGTAGAATAGTACAACTGATGGTCATTGTTTCTTCCCAAACCTGATTCTGTGTTTCATATTTTGTTGATATGATCTAAGAAATGAAATCGCTGTGTGTGACATTTTTATCGGGTGCAGACACATGCTGCCTCATGTGCCAAATCGTCTGCTTTCAATACCAAGGGAGGTAAGTCTGGTCTCACTGGTTGACGATTAAGCTGCCAGCCAATATTTGTGACAAATTTCTTCTGGTCAGAAGAAATGATAATATTATGATTCATCTGCTTTTGCGTTTTAAATATTTCTCAGTTGTATTGTTCTGATCACTGTATCTAGATCCCGTTTCTGTGACTCCGACGTTCGTTGGTCAAAGTCACCGACTGTCACCCATTCAGTTTCAATGCTGTCCAATGTGCAGAGAAAGTCAGATAACACTGAGCCGCGATGTGAAAAGGATTGTAGGCTTTTGTGATGTGCACCAGGTTGTTGCAGTCATATCGCTACAAAGTTGTGCACTTGCAGTAGGCTGATGCTCCCCCGCCGGTGACGGTCGGTTGTCAAGTTTCATAGGTGCTTGGCCTAGTTAGACTGAATCGCTGTCGGTTCCTGCTACGCCCACCGCGCACACATAGCGTGTCGTCTGCTTCGCCGGCTGTGAGCACTGTGAAAGTTCTGTCCCCTTGTCCGCGAGCAGTACTATCCGCCTATAATCAGGGAATGGACCTAAAGGGAAACTCCACCGCAATGCAGCCAAACAATGATTCCTTTTTCGTGTGACTGGGTCTAGGCATCTTGAGAACTTAGCGTTGTGTGTCAGCTTCGTGTGTATCGTTTTGATGGTCAAGCTAGAGGCTTATATTAGCCCATTGTTATAATTAATTCCTGTTGTTGTCTTGTAACAACCATAATATTTGAAGACTGTTGTATTATTGCTTGTGTATTTATTCATAATGATTTCTTTCAGTACGTACCTGGTAGATTTAAGTACCTTAACATGTCAGGGTTGATTCAAGTTGAGTTTCACATCAAGGCACATCTGCCTCAGTCAGGACCCTTTTCAAGTTCAACATGCACGACTAGTTAATGTGTTTTCAGCTGGAATCCTGACATCATACGTTTTGACACATATTTATGATGGCCACTTGGTAACAATATTATGACTATGGAACAATAGGTCCTGAAGACTGAAATTTGAGCTCATTCTAGACAAGTGTTATGTGCCTGACTCACACAGCCTATACAGAGCTACATGAGGTAGGAATAACCGCAATATCAAGATATTGGTCACAACCATCTGACATACACCCTTCTATTTTCCTTGTTCCCAATAAAATTATTAAGCCATTCTGATCTAGCATCAGTAACAGAAAGGCGATGTTACTGGAGAGGTATAACTAATGTCATATTGCCATTGCCTATGCTAAACCAGTGTCAACTAGTGAGCTGAGATTGTCGAAATGCAGAGGTTTAGGACCCGGGTAACCATGTGCGGGCTCGTGATTCGCACCTTGTGATTTATGTTACATATTGTCACAAAGGTTGTGTCCCATTTCTTATGTCCTAGCAATGTCTGACAAAGATTCGGAGGTGAAAAATTTCCTGGTTAAACTTTGTTTATTTCAACCCCAGACTTTCAGTTACGCACCCATATGACTGAGTCTTAGACTGTAGGCTACTCTGCGATGCCTCTGTTTTGTATTTATGTTCAACAGGCCGGTGTTACCAGCGTGAAAATCTATTTCTCACCTCCTTTCTCAACATAGCATAAGCCCAGGTCTCATACTTTCTGTGCTACGTGTTCATAGGTCTGTACCACCACCATTGATTAAAACAGATTGCGCCTAGGTTATTTCCTGCATTGCGTCTTTAGATGTATATACACGGTGAGGATTTGGAGCTCCCGTTCCTTGTATTGTGTTCTTTCTTCTTCCGGGCCCTCCCCCCCCCCCCCCCCCCCCGCACACATACAGAGAGTGAGCCACCATCCGTTTCAAAGGTTGTCTCCCTTCTCACTTCTTGTGTTGTCTGACTGAGATTCGGAGTGTGCTATGAACGTCTGTGCATGGAATGAAAGCTTGTTTTTGTTTTACTTATTTGTGGTACCAAAGCTTTCACTGCTTGACGCTGTTTTCATCGTTTTATAAATCAGGTTACTTATTATTTGGTTTGTGCCTTGCAGGCACTTCCTTTTGCAGTAGTAAGATGTCATTTCGCCACTTACCTGGCTGGACTGTTCTGTATGTGTATGGTCTGAGTGGGATCCGTTTCCATCACCTTTACCATTACCCTTCTGCCTTCTCCTTTACTCTTGCTACTCTTATCTTCCCCTGATCGGTCTTTGACATATAATACTGTGGTATGAAGGGGGAAGGAAACACGTAGCATCTCCTAAATTTCCGATTTACTTTCTAAACTTCTTATCATTAATTCAGTTTCGCAAACAGAGACCGACCACACTCTTCTGGAAGTCGGACTTCTAAGAAGACATTTATTTACAGGAGGTATAGTTCCACAAGTAAAAAAAAATAAATAAATAAAAAAGCGAGGGCCAATTGATTCACTAAATATGCACAGACTCATTCACCATGATTTTTGTTATCCAGCGTTGGAACGAACATGCAGTGACGACATTGCACTTGCCACGTGGAACCACCAAGGGAGACTAGACAGCCGGCCCAATAAGCGCTAACAGGCGACACGTCAAGGCATCAGAACAGAGAAAACCGTCATAGGATCTGGTCAGTTCTAAGAAAGTGTGCGGTAGGCGGTAAATCGCGGTGAACAGACGCTCGTGTATCTGTACATCTCAATGACAATAGGTACAGAGAAGGGGCGCAAAGAGAAAGCACAAGGAATACTGGCTCACTTTCTGGTTTCACTTTTGTCCAATAATAATAATGATAATAATAATAACAATAATGATTGATGATACCACTACTAATAATAGTAATAATAACAATGATGATGATGATAGTAATAATAATAATGATAGTAACAATAATGATAATAACAATAATGATAATGATTATTTGAATAATTAGAATGATAACAATTCTTGCTATTAATTTCACGCAAATTTAGTGGATTTCTCCTCATTACCTTTTCACACGCCATTCATACTATCATTCATTTCGTAATAACAAGTAAGTTTCTGTACAACATTTTGTACACATACGGAAAACACAACTGGCGCCCTGTCTTGTTGAAAATCTTGGTTTTTAATTGTATTTTGAAAACCGGCAAGACGGGCAACTTTCTTGAGGTGGGAGGCAGTGATTTCCAAAAACTTGGGACGCCGAAGTTGCAGAAGCGTTCATCGTACTATCTGACGTTTCATTTTGAGATCTTCAGGAGGTTTTGACTGGAGAAGTATAGAGTACACGATGACTGGTACGCGAGGAAGAGTATGCCCAGAGATTGATAATTTAACTTTCACTTTCGATGCTAACAAGATAAATGTTGAGACACTTCTCATGCTTTTCTTTTTTTTTTTTCTTTTTTTTTCGGCGTACGGGTCAGTATATCAGCAATAAAAACAGGAACTCTAGCTCGCAGAATGTTCAGAATCTAGATATACAGAGAGATCCGCTAGCGAAAACGACACGAACTGGCTATTTAAGAAAATCTTGCAGTTTAGAAGAAAAAAATGGTGGACATGTAGCTTCTTAAGAACGAGTAGGGTAACTCCAGCTCCCGTGACGAGATGATTTCACGCCCATAACTCCAGAGTTGGGGGGGGGGGGGGGGGGGGGGGGGGAGGGGGGGGAATTGTCTCATCGTGAGAGCAAGAGTTATCATACTTGTTTGTTATTTACTGCTTACTGTTCGCTGCCTAGTTTAAGTTTTCCTTCCATGTAACTTCAGATCTGATGAGCTCACCTACAGCAACAAGAACATTGTCAGGGTTTAATTTGTAAACAACACAGCTGGACTGTTTCTAAGCTTCGTCACACCAAAATACGCGGTCGCCATGTGACGTTAAAGGAAAGAGTACTTCGGGGAATTGTAAAGTTAACATTACTTTGTGACACTTTGTGATCTGATTTTAACATTTCAATGTAGTAACAGGATCAGGTAACGAAAAGACGGCAACATCACTATCTGACGAATTTACTTTTGAACCTTCCTGTCATCCGCATCTCAGCTCTCTTTCAATCCTTTACTACATGAAAAAGAACAACTTGACAGACGTTGTGAGCTTTTGTTGTTGTTATTGTTGTTGTTGTTTTGTTTTCCTTCAACCAATCTATATATAGCATTCGCTCGATGTATACAAACAGACCACACCGTTTTACGGAATGATGCTGTATTCTGGTGATAGGTGTTACTCTGTTGTTGTTGTTGTTGTTGATGATGATGTTTGTGTGTCTGTTTCTTTTGTCGGTGGTGGTTTAGTTGTTTGTTTTTGCTTGCATGTTTTTGTTGTTGTTTTGTTTGTTTGTTTGTGTTTTTGTTTTTTTGTATTTACAGAACTTCTAAACGTAAGTTCTGTCTGGGACTCACGCCAGACCAGAATGAAGCGAGCCACTTACCTCAGTGTTGATGAAGGTTCCAGATCATTTACTCATCATCATCGTCACAAATTCTGCAACAAAAAGAGAGAGATGACATGAATTAGTATACGCCCATGAAAAACAGTCACAAACAGACAATGCTCATTCTCAAGCGGGCTGCAATATGGGAGCGAGGGTCATTTTTCAGGGAGGGGTGGGGGTGGTGCTTTTTTTTTATATCAGTGATTAGTGACATCATTTGTCGAAAATTGTTCTTCTCTGTGTTGTATCGTGCTTTTAATAAGCATTACTTTACACTCTGGGTTTTTTTCTTTATTTTTGTTGTCGCTGTTGTTGTTGTTGTTGTTTTCTTTTTTCTTTTTTCCTTTTTTATTTTTATTTTATTTTATTATTTTTTTTTTTTTTGGTCTTTCCTGGTATCTCTGTGTTCTCTCTCAGGTTTCGGACAACTAGAGACAGTTGAAGTATGACAGGTAAGGAAATATAACGCCCTTTGCTAGTCTTCTCCTCCCTTCTGTCCTCCCACACCCCTGTCACGCCCTCCCCTAATATTCCTACCGCCATGAACATTAACAAGCTGACCACCACGTATTCGGAACAATAAATCTACTAATCCAATCTAGTCCAAAAACAATTCTCTCTCTCTCTCTCTCTCTCTCTCTCTCTCTCTCTCTCTCTCTCTCTCTCTCTCTCTCTCTCTCTCTCTCTCGCTCTTTTCTTAGTAGACTTGTCTTCATGCCCATCTCTGTTGCGTCACCCCACTGTTCTTCATTCCGGCTCACACATACATAACAACACCCAGGCGCTTTTTTTTTCTCAGTCACAAAGGAATCAGAATACAGAAGGAGCTATGAGCATAAGGCACCCACCAGGCTTACCCATCTAAGGAGACACCGCACTGCTTTTGAATTACATTGGTGATGGTCAGGGACTTAGCGTATATATATATATATATATATATACACTACTCAAAACAATTGAAGTACCACTTAGGAAAACTGCTGTCATTCGAAAGAAAACAAAGCTGAACATAATTTAATGATTGAATATTTTATTTTTATTATTCCTCAATCCATTCAAATTTATTCAAACACCGTGACAAAAAATTATCTTTGTTTTACACTTGATTAAAGAGGCATACCCCCAAAATGAAAAGTAACAAGAGTCTATGGTAGATGTCATGATGTTAAAACGGGTATGACCACCGTTCGCGTTCAAACAAGCATCACATCGACGTCTCATGGAGTGCACCAGGCGGCGGAGAGTGTCCTGGGGGATCGCCTGCCACTCCTGCTCCAGCAACTGAAACAGCTGGTCCACGGTGTCTGCTGGAGGGTTGTGGGCCCGCACTCGCCTCCCCAGCACGTCCCACAGATGCTCTATGGGGTTCAAATCTGGTGACCTGGCACGCCAGTCCATTCTTGTCACCTGCTGCCCTTGTAGGAACTGAATCACGATGGCGGCGCGGTGGCACGGCGCGTTGTCGTCCTGGAACTGGGCGCCCTGGCCAACTGCCCTCAGGGCGGGCATCACAAGGGGGCGGATGATGGTGTCGCGGTAGGTGGCACCGGTCAGGCGGCCTTCAACACGGTGTAGGGGGGTCCTGTGACGTAGGCTGAACCCACCCCACACCATCACGGACCCACCTCCATAGCGGTCATGCTCCCTGACGGCAGCGTCAACGTAGCGTTCTCCAGGACGTCGCCAGACGCGAACCCGCCCGTCGTTGAACCTGAGGGTGAACCTTGACTCGTCTGTGAAGAGTACTGTTGCCCATTCAGCTCTTGTCCACCTTCTATGACATGCTGCCCAGGCCCGACGATGAGCTCGATGCGCTGGGGTCAGTATTGATCTCACTGCTGGGGACCTTGACCTCAAGTTGGCGTCGTGGAGCCGGTTCCGAACTGTCTGGGTACTGACGTTGACGTTGCTGGCTTGTCGTAGCTGGTCTCGGAGTACTGTGGCACTGGCTGAACGGTCTCTCAGACAAGCGATAACAATGAACCGATCCTGCTGTCTGGAGGTGCTTCTCGTCCGTCCACGTCCCTGCTGTTCTTCAACACTTCCAGTGTTAAGCCAACGGTCTCTGAGCCTCAGAATGACTGGGTGACTCACTCCAAGCCGTCGACCAATCTCCCTCAAGCCAATACCTTCTTGGTACCATGCTATCGCTCTTCCTCTGTCGGTGTTGCTTAGTCGTTGTCTCGCAGGCATGGTTAAATCTTCCTAAATTTCGCGACTTTTTATACCCGTCAAATGTGCTAACTGATTGCAGTTCTGCTCAGAAAAGACCTTGCTTTCACGTGCATCACATTTTTTTTTCTTGCTGTGTCTGTGTCAAAATCTGGGAGCGACACAAGTTCGATAATTTCTCGGGATTTTTTTGCCTCAGATGCGACGCTGTAGATAACTGCTGACCGACTTTAACATAACAAAAATGCACGAGGAGTAGTATTTGAGAACCGGGTAAGCTTATCCAGCAGAGTTTATTCAATTATCAATATTAATTGGTTTATCAGAGCTTTTTAAAAATTGCATACAAAAATTAGGGGTGGTACTTCAATTGTTTTTAGTAGTATATATATGTGTGTGTGTGTGTGTGTGTGTGTGTGTGTGTGTGTGTGTGTGTGTGTGTGTGTGTGTGTGTGTGTGTGTGTGTGTGCGTGTGTGTGTGTGTATATATATATATAGAGAGAGAGAGATGACAACCTCTGCTGACTCCTTACTGACGAAATAAGCACTGAAGTTGAGAGTCTGACTAAGACAGTGTCCCCTTCCCTTTCATATTTTCCCATCACAGTTGTGCCCGATAGAATGTCCGTCAGCGAAGCACACAGGACATTATTAAAACAGCTTGAAGGAAACTTGCAAACTTACAAAGAAGACAGGGGGGCCAGAATAGCTCGGTTGGTAGAGCGCCGGACTCGTGATCCTGAGGTTGCGGGTTCGAATTTCGGTACAGGGGGATTTTTCCCTCGGAGTTAACATTGGTTCTGACTCCATTCCCCATACAGTCCTTCGAATGAGACTATAAACCGAGGTTCCGTGTGTGAACGCACGCACAACATCTTGCGCACACGTAAAATCCCATCACCAACTTTCGGAAGAGAAGGCCAGTTTGGCCGTTGGTATGGATGACACGTTACACATAGCATGCACCTTCCCCGAAGATGGAGTATGGCTGCCTTAACGGCGGGATAAAAAACGGTCATACACACAAAACTCCACTGCCTGTCTATACAGGCAGTGTCCGCAGGAGTATCAGCCTGCATACGCAGAAAGAAAGAAAGAAAAGAAGACAAAAGTGAAAGTAAACTAATGATAGAACTCTGACATGAGTAACTCACTCTGTCGAATGCTGAGCACATGCTTCACAAACGATCGTGGATAATTGGTTGAACCTAATGTGCTTCGCAGATGTTATCATCATCGCCGTCGTCGTCGTCGTCGTCGTCGTTGTCGTCGCCGTCATCATCATTATCATCATCGTCATCACCGTTATCATATTTATTATTTGGAAGCAGTATAATAAGTAGGTCAATTATTATCATTAGGTCTGTTATCATAACTATAATTCAATCATCAAATCAGCACCATCGCCATCATCGGTGTTTCGCAGATGTTATCGCCATCATCGTCATTATCATCATCATCATTCTTCTTCTTCTTCTTCTTTCTTCTTCTTATTATTATTATTATTATTATTATTATCATCATCATCATTATTATTATCATTATGATTATTATCATTATTATTTGTGTCATCGTCATCATCATCATCATTGCCATCATCATCATCTTCATCATTTACTTTTCTATTTATTTATTCATCTATTTATTTGTTTATCTACCTGCTTAGAAGCAATAGTGGTATAAGTAGCAGGCCTAATGTTATCACTAGGTCTATCATCATAACTATAATTTCATCATTACCATCATCATCATCACCATCCTCACCATCATCACTATCATCATCACCATCATGATCATTATCATCATCATCATTACCATCATCATCATCTTATCAATCACAGCAGGCGAAACCATCAACAACTCGTTGACTCACCTTCGTAGTTCACCTGACCATCCCCATCGATGTCGGCCTCACGGATCATCTCGTCCACCTCCTCGTCCGTCAGTTTCTCGCCCAGGTTGGTCATGACGTGCCTCAGCTCGGCAGCACTGATGAAGCCGTTGCCGTCCTTGTCGAAGACCCTGAAGGCCTCCCGGATCTCCTCCTCGCTGTCGGTGTCCTTCATCTTGCGGGCCATCATGGTCAGGAACTCCGGGAAGTCGATGGTTCCGTTCCCTGCACACCGCACATCAATCCACCTTTGATCCGTGCTCTGGAACTAGGACCAGGAAATCTTGTGTGTCTTAGAGATCTCTTTCCCCGCATACTGCCGTTTTTGCGGGGATGCCTTTTTTTTGGTTTTGCTTTATTTTGTTTTGTTTTGTTTTAATTCAGTACAGATATCCCCCCCCCCCCCCCCTTTCCCTTGCTCCCTCCCTCCACTTTCAAGAAGTTCTCTGCTATTAAGCTCATCTTTTCAATCACTCTCTTTGACTCTGGCTTTTTCATGTTTGTTTGTTTGTTGTTGTTTTTTACGGTGGTCTTTTGTTTTGTTTTTCAACCCTACCTGTGTGGACCATTCTCCTATATTCATTCCACAAACACCTTATTTTTCGGGTCACAGCTCATGGCATGTCAGCTTTTTTGTTGCAGTCTAGTGACTAGGAAGTGGAAATTGTGCACACTGTCTAACGTGGACTCTATTTGGCCATTCTATAATGTTTATTTGCACATATGATATTTCTATGTTTCTTTTTTTAGGTTACAGTTAAAGTTGTTGTTTTTTTTCGTTAACCTGTCCTATGGGTATTTTTCTTTAATATGAGAGTGACAAATCAAGCAGACAGGCTCGCCCTCTTACCATGGCCCTTCTTTATCCGCCGGAGGAATGTCAACAATTTAGCTACCATTTCAGTAATGGCTTTTGTTGTTGTTGTTGTTGTTGTTGTTTTTCGTTTTTAGGACATAACCTTTATTTAGGATGTGACCTTTTTGCAGGATGTGACCTTTGATTCAGAGTGACTAGGATAGGGGTTACGCAATGTACAATTTCTTGTAATTGCCGAAGGGGGGGTTGTTTGTTTTTGTTTCTGTTTTTGTTTTTTGGACGACGGAATACAAACAGTTCTGCAGCTCTCTGTGGAATTCAGGGAAAGGGAAGAGAACGTATCTGCAATTATTCTTTCATCACCAAGTAAACACTGCGGGTTTTTCCTGTTTCTGTAAAACGATTGCTAGCTATGCCATCAACACACACTACAATAAACACAGCGTGAGCAAGGTTCGGCGTTTAAGTCTGTAGTAATACCATCAATACACACTACGACTGACAAACAAATTATCGCCAACGTTCAGTGTCATATCTACTAATATTCCTACCACATAAGTCTGGCCTTTAACATCATCGTCATCGCCATCTTTGTTAACGTCATTGCCATCAAATTCATCGATGTCGTCATTAACAGTATCAGCATTCGTCTCAGAATCATCATATATCTTTTTTTTTCTCAAGAATATGGTTTACTGTATCGGTAAAGACATCTGCTAACCTAACTTAATTAGTTTCAAAAGTATGACTTTCCTTTTCGATACACCTTATCAAAACTTGTTCAACACAAATCATCAGTGTTCTCATAGACATTTTCTACTCCATTGATTTGTCGAATGATTTATCTTTTAAGTTCCGATATTTCTGGGGACATAGTGTCCCTCGCATTCAAAGAATCATTATCAGCATTTACCTCATCGTATATTGACCATTTCTGCCATCATCACAATCATCACCCAAAAACTGTGAGTTACATATCATCAGCATCCAACTCATTGTTCATGTCCTGGGACTCGAGCACTGTGGGGTTCTGACCCAAAATTATCATCGTCATCATTATCATCAGAAGCATCAGCAGCAGCAGCAGCAGCAGCAGCATCTCCATCATCATCATCATCATCATCATCATCATCATCATCATCAACAACAACAACAACAACAACAACACGCAACAACATCATCATCACCATCATTATAACTATTATCATATATATGTACATCCACACCGTGATCACGTACCGCCAGGATCTACCTCACTAATCACGTCCTGGAGCTCGGCCTCCGTGGGGTTCTGTCCCTGGTCATCCTTCTTATCATCATCATCCCAATCTTCCTCCTCCTCCTCCTCCTCCTCCTCCTCCTCCTCCTCCTCCGCCTCCTCCTCCTGCTCATTACCATCCTCACCAGCATCAACGCTATCATGATCCATATCCATACTCATTCTGTAACTCACGTACCATCAGCGTCCACCTCATTGATCATGTCCTGGAGCTCGGCCTCTGTGGGGTTCTGACCCAGGGACCTCATGACGGTGCCCAGCTCCTTGGTGGTGATCGTGCCGTCCCCGTCCTTGTCGAACAGCGAGAACGCCTCCTTGAACTCTGCAGGAAAGACGAAAGATCGTAAGTATACCGATGATTTTGCTTTCAGTCTATTACCCTTTCTTTAGAACGTTTCTGAAAGAAAAACTGGAATGGCAACTTTCAAAGATTTCTGTGTCTGTCAAAGTTTGTCACTGGCATTCAATGATCGGCTTAGACACCAGGATGGGGTGAGGGTTGGGGTGGGGGTGTGCGCAGCGAAGATTTTATCGAAATCTGGCAGCAAACAATGTCAATTTCAATGTCTTGGTCGTATCTGTTTGGATGGTTCCATCATCAATGAGAGCGATGAAGATGATGCTGCAGAATCCATACTGATCTGAGCACGGAGCTGTGTTATACACTTCCTTTTATACTAAATCCATATGTCAGCCAGGCCCGAGTGTTAGTCTGAAAAGAGGAGCAACATTCTCAGAGACTGCGGCTTACATACCAACAGATCCACCACAGCATTCGACTGCGGGGTTCCAGTCTTCCCATTCGAACCGACAAGTGTTCTCAGCTCTGGATAGGAGCCGGTTGGAGCCAACAAATCCCATACACACGTCTCTGACAGGACTCGAATGCAATACCTCTTAAGCGACAACTCCACGACACGAACCACCTCACCACGGTGGTTGGTCGGATGGACGAACTTGCTGCGTATACACTGCAGCAATACCCACACCCGTAGACCAGCTGAAGATTGGTTTGAGTTTGCAAAGGCCTTGCTCTACAGTCTCCCAGCTTTTCACGCCATGACTCTGGACCTGGCCTCTGAGAGGCTGCCTGGGAACAGGCTACACCGGAGCATCCGTCATGACATGCATAGGGTTCAGCAACAGCTGGGGTGATTCTCTCTCTCTCTCTCTCTCTCTCTCTCTCTCTCTCTCTCTCTCTCTCTCTCTCTCTCTCTCTCTCTTTTTAATGAGCGTCGGTTGCATTTAAACCATTAAGCGCCACCTCCTTTTGTCTTCTCTTTCTTTTTTCTTTGTTCACAGACAACATCTTTAAGTCCCGCCCGCCAGCCCATGCCAAGTTAATCTTTTACAAACGGACAAATAGACGATGTTTGGAAATGTGCAAGGGATGTAACATGTATGAGAGCTCGAGTTCAGCGAGAGTGACCCATCCATTTTCATGGAACAGATGCCACTGGCAGACACACTCAAAGCAATCTTGCCCCGTCAGTCTGTTTAACAGTTCAATCAGAAAGAAAAAAAAAACACCCACCAAAGTATGAGTTTGAAACGGTGCGGCTGTAATGCAATCGATATTCCGATCATAAACTTAGCGTGCGCTTCAAATCAAATCTTTGACTCCTTAGGTTTGTTTGCTTCACTCATAAACTGAGAAAAGGTAGCTCTTTATACATTGGAAAGATGTGCGTTATCTTCCCCTGAATTTGTTTCCAAAATAGGTTTATTGGTCAAGCACCTGCCTCTGTCTGCTGTTTCTCCGTCAAGTATCTTGTTTTTTTCTGCTTTCAAACTGAGATGCGCAGGTTTGTTCTTGCTCTGGTACATGCGGTTGTTGACAGTCGTCTGGATACATTTCTGGTATAGAGTCTGTGGGATTGTTGGCTGCGAATGCCTGTAGGCGTCTTGGGAGTGAAGGGTGGTGGTAGAAGGTGTTGTAGCTCGGGTGCGTATGGATTAATTACAACTGCCTATGTGCAATAAGTCTTTCCCTCTGTTCTATCATTTAAAATACCATGGCCATTACACTACAGGTCACGCAACTTTGTGCACTGGGTTTCCCATCCACAACACAATAAGATGTACGTTTACAATAGAAGTGCCACACATCTCTGAAGGAGAAGAGCTTTACATACAGGAAGGCTTCATTTCTTCAACACAATCAATCAGACTAGGTTTCTTTTCAACGGCGTACACGCTGTTATCTTTAATTTTATTCGCATTCATTTTGCTGTTGCTGTTGTTGTTGTTGTTAGAGCACGGCATTATGGAAGACGGATCCCATCTCCGTCCTTCAATTTCTTTAGCCTCTCTGGACTGAATCAGGGGTCCATTGACTGCTGGGCACACGGAGAGGGTTTTCAAGCCGATGTGTCCAATCCCACAAGTGGTTCAAACTCACGACCGCCGGCTACCCCGACTGAACATTCTGACCATTCGACCACGGGCCCCAAAGACGGCGAATCTCAAACAACTCACTGTTCCGATGGTCATTAAGCTGTGGGAGTAAAACCTTTAGATTTAGACTTTAACATTGGCTGTAAATAAAGTTGTAGCCAGTCCTATCTCTCTTCACTACCAGGTCATTTTCATAAACAGGCTTCGTGTTTGTTTATTACAAAAGGGCGAGAGAAACCAAACAGAACCTACAAGATTGTTTCGATCACGGGATTTCTTATGTTTCCAGCTTATAAGGTATGTATGTCTAGAACATTGCCACACCTGTCAGTGAAATCCGTCGTAGATCACACAGGTTTCTCGCTAATCATTACTACGTCAACGACACTTCTACGATGATAAAACCCATTCATTTCAATGTTAGCAATCTTCTATGGGTGATTTGACATTATACTGAACCCCACCCAATCCATTGTGAACAGAAAATCGATTAGATATTGTGCAACATATGGCAGCATGAATGTATTTCTTTTTTATTCATGTAAGACTCATTAACTTAAATACAAATACAAAGTATAATCACTCATGACAACGACTATCTTTCTACCACACAAGACGAAAAACTAAAGTGTGTGTGTGTGTGTGTGTGTGTGTGTGTGTGTGTGTGTGTGTGTGTGTGTGTGTGTGTGTGTGTGACAGCGGAGAGAGAGAGAGAGAGAGAGAGAGAGAGAGAAGAGAGAGAGAGAGAGAGAGAGAGAATGTGTGTAACGGGGAAGGTGGAGGGAGTGAGAGAGAGAACGCGCGCGCGCGTGCGTGCGTGTATGTGCGCGCGCGCGCGCGCGGTGTGTGTGTGTGTGTGTGTGCGCGCGCGCGCGTGCGCCTGCGTGAGAGATAAACATTGTATTTGAAATCACCGGAGAATACTACTTGGACTGGACAAGCCTCTTAGACCAGCCTTTACTGTCCCAGCTGTCCAGACACAACACGGTGCTCCATTGGTGAGCTGATCAGGACACGAACGGTCACTTAGCCCGCGCCACCTTTGGTCACCTCGGAATCGACATCAACAACCAATGGTGCTATGACCCCTTCTTCATCATGACTGGCTATTGTCAGAGCAGACACAGTTTCTTCAGGCTGGTGTTGCCGTCATCATTATCGTCATCAGCACTGTCATCATGATTATAATCAGCACAATCAGTAGCAGCAGAAGATCAGCGGCAGCGGAGGCATTAATATGACAAATAGCAGTAGCAGCATAGCTTTCCGAACATGAGGATATTAGAATTAGCAAGCTCACAGGGTTGTAGTAGTAGTGGTAGTTGTGGTAGTAGTAGTAGTAGTTGTTGTTGTTGTTGTTGTTGTTGTTGTTGTAGCAACAGCAGCAATGGCGGCAGCAATTATAGAAGAAGCAGTAGTGCTAGCAGCAGCAACAGTAGTAGCAGCAATAGCAGCAGAAGTAGTAGTAGTAGTAATAGCAGCAGAAGTAGTAGTAGTAGTGATAATTTGCAGCAGGAGTAGTAGTAGTAGTAGTAGTGATAATTTGCAGCAGGAGTATAGTAAGTAGTAGTAGTAATAGCAGCAGGAGTAGTATAGTAGTAATAGCAGCAGCTGTAGCGGAAGAGGTGGTAGAAGCTGTAGCGGTAGTTCTAGCAGCAGCACTAACTGCAGTAGTAGTAGCAGAGGTTTTAGTTGTAGAAGTGGTGGTGGTGGTTGGTAGCAGCAGTAGTAGTAGTAGTAGCAGCATAAGTAGTAGTCGCAGCAGCAGTAATAGTAGTAGTCGTAGTAGTAGTCGTCGTAATAATAGTAGTAATAGCAGCAACGTTAGCTGCGAAAGTCATATGGTGATCGTTTACATTTCTTATAGTAAAAACATCTTAAAGTGTCTGACGCAAGAAATTTCAAACGCAAACGCATTTGTTTCGTAGAACTTATTCAGTTACATGGCAGTCGCACACTTGCAAGTTAGTGAGACTGGTTCAGTGCATTATTTAGGAGGGGGCGCGTGTGTGTGTGTGTGGGGGGGGGGGGGGGGTATCATGTCGGTAGAATAAACCATAAACGACAGACGTCTGTCAGACATGAATATTCAATAAACATGAAAAAGGCATTTCATGGTGGCTTACATCAGTTCTTCGGATATTGGAAAGTAATTTTGAAAATGCAGATACTGTGTGTGAGAGAGTATTTGCCGATTGATCGTATACCTAGTTTTTTTGTTTGTTTTTTTTTTTCTTTTTTTCGCAGACAGTCGTACTGGATTGTGACTTTAAAAACTCGTAAAGGAATTTTGAAAAATACAAAGTAAAAGATAACTCGTTTGACTGATATTGTACCCTGGTTATTTCGTAATACATTGTCAAACAAGTTTAAGTCAGCTGTTTCACGCTTACCTCAATTCAGTTTCTCGTTGTTTATAACCCAGCCGACCACGAAGGGCCATATTGATAAGGATGGCGTATAATTTGGGGTAAAGATAACAGTACAAATGCTAATGAGAAAAACAATTCGATGATGAAGAGACGGCATTATTAATGAAAGAAACTGGACAAAATTAGAAATATGTGAGATGAATGACTGCTAAAAAAAGAAAAAGAAAGAAAGAAAGAAACGAAGAGAAGAAAACAACAGACAACTTCTATTTGCATTCACTGCGGTATTAGAGCAGACGGATAAACGGAAGAAGTCACAGTACTTTGTAAGACATGTGAACACTAAATCTTTACGGGGGTGAGAAGTGGAAGGGTTGGTAGGCGGAGGGAATTGTCTGTAGAAGGGAGATCTACTGTTTTCCAGTGAAAAGAACATAAATCTTTCCGACCACTCTTTCTGGCATAATGAACAGGTTGTGCCACACAAAAGCTATACTCGTTACCACCTGCTGTTCACTTGTTCAGTGTAGGCGTTTACCCAGGTGTGTGTGTGTGTGTGTGTGTGTGTGTGTGTGTGTGTGTGTGTGTGTGTGTGTGTGTGTGTGTGTGGATTGTCCATTGCGGTGTCCACCCAGGCCATTGGACAACATTTTGTTGTGTGCAGTGCTTTTCTGTTTGATGTTCTTAAGAGTCGTGACATAGAGCAGCCAACTGTATCCCCCCCTGTTCGCGAATTCCAACTTTCATTTCAATCTTGAGGCCCCTACTTCAAAGTAGAAAACAAACAGTTTCCTTATTGATACATCTCTTTGATATCTGTTGTTTTACTTTTCCTTTGTTTTTTCCTGATCTCAGTACCGTCCCTCATCGGCAGAGTTGGGACGTCAATACTTTGTGACGTTTGACCTTGGTGATAGGAACAACAACTGATGCTTCACACTGAAAGTGGTGTCTTTCTGTCAGGTCTCATGTACTGAATGTGGTGTCTCTGTCAGGTGTCATGTACTGAAAGTGGTGTCTTTCTGTCAGGTCTCATGTACTGAATGTGGTGTCTCTGTCAGGTGTCTTGTACTGAAAGTGGTGTCTCTGTCAGGTGTCATGTACTGAAAGTGGTGTCTTTCTGTCAGGTGTCATGTACTGAAAGTGGTGTCTCTGTCAGGCATCATGTACTGAAAGTGGTGTCTCTGTCAGGTGTCATGTACTGAAAGTGGTGTCTCTGTCAGGTGTCATGTACTGAAAGTGGTGTCTCTGTCAGGTGTCATATACTGAAAGTGGTGTCTCTGTCAGGTGTCATGTACTGAAAGTGTAGTCTTTCTGTCAGGTGTCATACACTGAAAGTGGTGTCTTTCTGTCACGTGTCATGTACTGAAAGTAGTATCTTTCTGTCAGGTGTCATACACTGAAAGTGATGTCTTTTACTGTCAGGTGTCATGTGCTGAAAGTGGTCTCTTTCTGTCAGGTGTCATGTACTGAAAGTGGTGTCTTTCTGTCAGGTGTCATGTACTGAAAGTGGTGTCTTTCTATCAGGTGTCATACACGAAAGTGGTGTCTTTTACTGTCAGGTGTCATGTACTGAAAGTGGTGTCTTTCTGTCAGGTGCATGCACTGAAAGTGGTGTCTTTCTATCAGGTGCCATACACGAAAGTGGTGTCTTTTACTGTCAGGTGTCATGTGCTGAAAGTGGTCTCTTTCTGTCAGGTGTCATGTACTGAAAGTGGTTTCTTTCATGTACGAAGTGTCCATGTTACTGAAAGCGGTTTCTTTCTGTCAGGTGCCATGTACTGAAAGTGGTGTCTTTCTATCAGGTATCATACACTGAAAGTGGTGTCTTTTACTGTCAGGTGTCATGTACTGAAAGTGGTGTCTTTCTATCAGGTATCATACACTGAAAGTGGTGTCTCTGTCAGGTGTCATGCACTGAAAGTGGTGTCTCTGTCAGGTGTCATCACTGAAAGTGGTGTCATGTACCGAAATCTGTCTTACCGTCAGGTGCCATGTACTGAAAATGGAGTCTCTGTCATGTGTCATGTACTGAAAGTAGTGTCTCTGTCAGGTATCACGTGCAGAAAGTGGTGTCCTTTATGTGGAGTGTCACCTCGCTCTGAAAATAATGTTTACCTGTCAGGTCTCATCTCTTGGAAGCTGTGCGTTCTCTAAGTGATTGTATATGTTGTTGATTATTTGTTCGCTGTCTTAAGTTGTGCTCGCCTTGTTAATTGCTCGCTGTATATAATGCACTTGTGTTGTCAAGCAATGGCGCTGTGTTCTGGAATGTTGTTACAGCAACCGGTCGATTCTTCCTTACATGATTGACGTCTTGGCAGGCTATGTGGTTTCAATTATGTGACGTTACAGGTGGTTGGAAGAGTGACAGCGGCCAGCACGTGAAACACGATCCATCACGCGCCCTGTGTTTACGACGCCCGAGTGCTGACACTGGCACCCTGACATTCACAAGAACAGTGCTGTAGAGCGGCACTTCTGCTGTTTCTCGGCTCTTAGTAACGTCTCTTGATTAGCTGTGCTCTGTCTTTGAAGAAAAGAGATCGGGTCCCCCTTCCCCCCTCCCCCTTTTACTCTGTCCTTCCGTGCTTTCCGTCTACCATGACAGCACCGCTTTGTAACAAAGTAGTTATCACCATACACTTTCTTATGACTCACAGTTATGGAGCAGACGAACTCTGTGTGTGTGTGTGTGTGTGTGTGTGTGTGTGTGTGTGTGTGTGTGCGTGTGTGTGTGGTGTGTGTGTGTGTGTGTGTGTGTGTGTGTGTGTGTGTGTGTGTGTGCGTCGTGCGTGCGTGCGTGTCTCTGTCTGTGTCTGTGTGCACGCTCGCTTGTGTGTGTGTTTGTGCAGGTGAGCGCGCGTGATTGTGAATAAGTATTGTAAAGTACTTGTAAGTAGTTTTACTTATAAGACTTTTACTTATTTTCCTTTTGGTAAATGTGCGATGTGTATTTATGTGTGAGATGTGTTATGTGTATTGTGTTGTAAATTAATTGTAAAACGCTTGAGCTCCCTTGTAGTAGCGGCAGTAATAGCAGCAGCAGCAGTAGTTGTAGTTGTAGCAGCAGCAGCAGCAGCAGTAGTAGTAGTAGTAGTACTTACTATCATCATCCTCATCATCATCCTCATCATCATCATCATCCTCATCATCATTGTCATCATCATCATCATCATCATCATCGACAACAACAACAACATTTTTGTCATTAATCTGCATATCTAATCATTGCTAAACTGGATCTTCGTATGTGAACATATGCATATGTACATTCATACGTAGTTGTATAGATAGTTACATAAACAGATACATCCATACGTACGTAAGTACTTACGTACATAGATACATACATAAACATACAGCAACATACATACATCATACATACATACAACATACATACATACATACATACATACATACACTACATACATACATACATACATATATGCATGGGTGCATGCATACGTACATGCACACATTTATAAATACATTAACACATATATACATACACATACACACATGCATGCATACATACATATAAGAAGGTCAGACTATTGTACAGACAGTTACATAAACAGATACATCCATAGGTACGTACGTACTTATATACATAGGTACATACATACACACATACACACATACATGCATACATACATGCATACATGCATACATACATACATACATACATACATACATACGTACGTACGTACGTACGTACGTACATACATACATACATACATACATACATACATACATACATACATACATACATACATACATACATACATACGTGCATACATTATTACAATTGCTTGAGGAATTTTTTAACTGTGTCTGTAACTTCGCTAAGCAATCAAAGAGAGCGACCATTGCGTGCATTGCCTCTAATGGCCATCAGTTAGCGTGATACAACTTTTTGTCTTAACGTCTTCAAGATGAGCAACATTAATTCTTCAAGACGTGTACTTACTCAATCCGTGGGTCAATGCATCTTTGTTTTCTTGTAAATATTATTTTGAAGAATTTGTGATGGAAGGGACACCTCATATAAATATCATGACAGGTTAAAATCCAGGCTTCATAGGTACAAAATGAGAATGATTCGTATAAAAACAAACATCTGTAATCAAGTCGTGAGAAAGAAGGCTAATTTCCACGTCGCCCCCCCCCCCCCCCCCCCCCCCCCACCTACCATGCAACAATACTCCACACGCATAGTTCACGAAAACGAAATACCTGTCTTATATGTGTGCCTTCAGTACAGATACTTCAAACAACGGAACATTATTATTAAAACGGAGATTTGATTGTCATAATCGTCTCTGTTCTATTTCTTTTTATTGTTCTGTATTTAGCCTGATGCCTATATTCTCCTTTCGTGGGCACAAAAACTCTCTCAATGTTATTTTCATGTCTGTATTTTGAGTGGTGTTATGTATTTTCTTGTGTTCTGAGATAAAATTCTGTTGAAACCAGTAAATCTAAATTACAATAAAATCTCGAGCTTTTGTCGATGCATAAAAAAAGGAATTAGGATAATTTGCAAACAAAACGAATAGAACGCAACTTACCTTAAAGACGGTCAAACGTAAACATGGACACATAGTCATGTCACCACTAGCACTACCTCCACCAAGAACCCAAAACACCACCACCACCAACACTGCCATCACCACCACCACCACCAACAATAACAATCAACAACATGACATTCTGAACAAATAGTACCCCACCTGCTATTTGTTCCTCTGTGAGTTGATCGGCCTGAAACAGAGGAAGAAACGTAAGGACACGCACATCATCGCAATCTGATAGACATGGTGTCGCTTCAACAAGTCCCATTGTCAATACGTCACAGTTTCTAAACGTCCAAGGTTAAGGCTAGAGTAAAGGTTAAGAGTGTAAGAAGTAGAGCTATGACTAAAGGAACAACTTAGAAGTAGGGCTAGGGTTTGTGCCGTTGGCGTTGAAGTATATAGAAGTAGGGTTATAGCTGGGGGAAGCGTTAGCGTTTAGAGTAGAAGTAGAGTTATGGTTAGAAGAAGGCTTGGAAGTAGGCTGTAGGTTTATAGAGCAGGAGTAAAAGTATGGTTTCGGTGAAAAAGTGGAAGTATGGCTATATTTGGGAGAAGGGTTAGAATTTAGAGCAGAAACAGAGCTATGGCTAGAAGAAGGCTTTCACATTGCATTGGCTGTCCACAAGAAAGGCTCAGTTAAAGAAAAAAAAGCAGAGGGGAGGGAAACACTATGGAAAGTGAAGACCTCTGCCAGTTTCCAACGAATCCAGGATCCGTCCTTTGCATCAGTTCATGGGCCTAAAGATTCATTTTCACACTAAGGGAAATAACGGTTGGTAGAACGAAGTAATTGCTACTCGTGTAACCTTTTACAGAACATAAGAAATACGAAATGTCAACCATTATATCAAAAGATCTTTTTGGTCTTCCAAGAAAATGTTTAATTTCATTTCTCATTATTACTATATACAAAACTGTTTCACAGCATTCGTGACCAGTAAAAAAAAAACTGTAACAATTTCATCAGTAATGTGAACAGTAATGCGCGCCGTGTGATCCAGATTCATATCAGAATAAAACACCACCTATAAAGAATGTATGTGTGTCTTCGGATTGCATTTGATTTTCTTTTCCAAAATTCAATTCGATAGTTACCTGTGAAGTAAGTGTTTGCAATAACCTTTGCGAAAGAACCTGGGTTGTGAGCAAGGATACTCCGTTTGATTCAGGACTCGCACCACGAAATCGGACCAAATATAGACGAGTTCCACCCTGCATCGCATGTCGCAGTTCACGAGTATTGGTTAAAGTAGTTCAGAAGTTTTGGGGGTCATCTTGCCGTCAGTCAAACAGACGAATGCGAATGAAAACATGGTTATCGTCCTTGAATGGCGCCTAATCCTTGACAAGAGAGTGTTTCAGGGTGCAGTCATGTGCATGTGCTTTTACACAAACAAAAACTTCGAGACCTTCCGCCTAACTTATTGTCCTACCCACACTCGGCCTCACCCAGCCCTTCCTTCGTCCTTGTAGCCTGTCGAATTGATCCTCTGTCAGACACGTTCGAGCGAGCGCACCCTTTCCTTTTCTTCCCCCTGCCCCCGCTTCCTTTCCCTCTTCACCCCGCTTTCTCCCCCTCCCTGTTCGCTACCTCGTTATACCCTCACTAACCCCTATCCAGCACTTTTCCAGCTTTCTCTTCCTGTCTCCTTCGTTTCCCACCACCTTCCTCCCGTTGCCCCATTACCTCTCCCCCATACGTAAAAACCAGATTACATTACGGCTGATAGACTAGAGTGTGAGAAATATCTGTGCAAGTTTTAAAAGGTCAGACTTTTTTAATACGATCTGAACGAGGTGTGTGTGTGTGTGTGGGGGGGGGGGGGGGGGGGGGGGGGGGCACTGTCTGCAGAATCCGCTCAGAACAAACAAGGAAACTTCCTCCCTACCTAAAGGTTTTTTTCCTTGTTGGGTTTTCAATGTGCTGTAATGGCCGTATAGTGTCTGTGTTGGACGAGTTGGTACTGTACAACAGGTGAACGCCGAGGTTTCTCTCTCCCAATCGGAGGGAAGTTAACAGAAGTAGACCCGACGTCTACACTAACGATAATACATAAAAGAACAGAGATGGAAAACAAAGTTTAAAGAATTTTTAGGGACTAAGTCAGCTTCTTTCTGTTTAAAGTCCGCTTCGTCTTCGAGAAGAACAATTATGAATGATGTCATAGAGAGCTACAGTTTAGAAAATAAATCTTTTCGACTTATACTCAAACATTATATTTGTCTTCATGCATCAAAAATAGTGACGTCCTCTGATTGGTAGGAGGACCGCACGGCATTCTTGAAGGTGCTATTCGCTTGGAGTTCTGGGCGTGTAACTGTTTCACAATGGAGGCAAAAGTTACCTCCCTTCATTGCTGCTCTTCACTGTATACAGTCTTCCCGCCTCATTTCACTCTCGACTTTTGTGTGCAGGACTTCCCCCAGCTACATGCCGGCTTGAGGATGCAACCCATGCATCTCCTGTGCGACTTCCTCCTGTCCTCAGCTACAGACCGCTGGTTTATACCGCGCGCGTGTGCAGGAAAGAGGAACGGCTGACACCGAAGTTTGAAAGAAATAAAGTTGATTCCCAGTCCCGTTCCCCACCCCCACCCCCTTCTCCCTCCTACGGCGCTGGGTTGAACCTCTGAGACTCCATATCCCTGTCCTCTGGCTTCCACAGCTGGGGGTGGGGAGGTTGGGGGAGAGGGCGACTACTGTAGGTGTTCTACCTGAACTGGACAAAACTGAATCAAAGACAGTCCTGAACAGGAGCTGTGCGGGAATTTCGAAATGGGGGGCCACTAAGAGCAGACAGACAGACAGACTGAGTGACTGACTGACAGAGATGACATAAGATGATATAACTGTCGTTTGGTATCTTAATCTTAGATGCAAACGTGAACAGAACAACAAAGTATAAACAATTCACGTTCCATTCTCTGTTTTGTCTCAGATATTTAAATCTAAAACACAACTTTATGAGGTGAAACTCGAACACACCAGTGATGGACAAGAACATAATGCCTGAGATTCTAAAAAAATATTAGTTGCAAAGAACAGTTTCAATAAGAACACTTCTTAAAACGATGACATTGAAAGTACGTGGAAAAGAATGAATTCACAGAATATGACAATATTGATAATGTTCTCAATTATTATCATCAGTGTCATAATCATCACCATCAAAGTAAAACGAAAATCACAACAACAAAAAATCATCATCGCCTCGTTTCAAGGACTCGCATACCCTTGCATGGGTCTTTACCTGAACACACAATGCACGTGGCACATGTCTAAGTACCCTACAGGCCTGACACAGTGGCGTACATTCTACGATGACACAAACAGTTTTGAATAATTCTCCTTTCTCGGGACTTTCTGAACGTGTTCTCCTAAGGGTACACAATTGCGTCGGACTCTTCTTAGAAGGTTACTGGTCGATTGCTGTTTGAGACACCCAGGTCTAAGAGAATTTCTTCTCCGAATTAACATTTGTGCACAGTCCAGTCATCTACTCCTAGTTCTTCGGCTGAGACGAGACCGTAAACTTGAGGTGTTGAGTTTAAACGCGTATATATAAAATCGTGCATATGTGTTAACCACCTGTCGGGGAAGAGTGTGTGGTCTTGTGCTGATGGGATGGACAACACGAAAATCTCTCTCTCTCTCTCTCTCTCTCTCTCTCTCTCTCTCTCTCTCTCTCTCTCTCTCTCTCTCTCTCACACACACACACACACACACACACACACACACACACACACACCTCTCTCTCTCTTCTCTCTCTCTCATCTCACGCACACACACACACACACACACACACACACACACACACACACACACACTGTTGTCTCATTCAGACATCGAGCTCGAAGACAGAATGTCGCTACTTCATTGTGGAACTCAAAAGAGTCGCGTACGCAAAATAATCGCACCAATGGTAAACTTAGAATTATCGCCGACGAACGGAAAGGGAAAGAACTCTAACCTCGTACAAATCAGATTTTTTGCTCGGTCGCAGACGAATCCTCGACTTGACCTGTTCATGGGTGTCTGACATGGCCTGACACACGTTTTTATTCACAGATTGAATGTTAATTTACCCTTAGCTTGAGAATGAAGCTTCATTTTCCAGGGTCATCCATTTAAACATTAAACCTCAGGAATAGACACTTACACTGAAAGTGAAGTGACGACATGAACTAACGGGAGATAATTCTTTATCATGGTTGGCGAGGCCGTTGGCAAAGAAGAAGAGTTTGCTCCCTTTAGCTTGTTCAAGGAGAAGCGCTGGTGGGGTTTGTGTTGTTTTGTTTGTTTGTTTGTTTTTTGTTGTTTTTGTGTGTTTTTTTTCCTCAATCAAGCACATCATCTCTTTCGTTTTGTTTGTTTCTTATGTTGGTGTTTACCAGTTAGTGACTTAAAATTCTGTTTAATTCATTAGCTGGCTTCACTGTCAAGTTTTTTTTGTTTTGTTTTTTAATCAATATTCGCTTTACTCGTCGACTTTCGTTCAATTATATGTTACTTAATCGATTGTCAGACGCTCGTATGTACCCCATCTACCATATCATCATTTGGAGGTCGTCAACTTTAACCTAAATGCTCGTAACTAATTATGCATCACTGGTGTCGATGTGTTTGTTGTCAGTCTATGTCATGCCTGCATAGGATAACGTGTATCGAAGACTGTTAGTTCAGATTCTCGTCACAAAATTACCTAACGTGTATCGAAGACTGTTAGTTCAGATTCTCGTCACAAAATTACCTAACGTGTGTCGAAGACTGTTAGTTTTCTAGATTTATTCAGTTTTCGTCACAAAATTACCCGGTGGCAAGTTGAATTCAGTCAAAATGAAAAGATTACCAAACATATTTGGATATCAAATTAACCATAAAAACAGAATATATCGAAATTTACTCATCACTGTAGACTGTAACAAAATTCCTGATATTACGATGTTTCTTTTTTGGCTCGTTAAGACGCTGTTACGACATTGTGTCAAAACAGCTCCCAACATAATTCATAACCAAGTGTTTCGCTTTCCGCGGTTAATCGGTTTCTTCTTCCGTTAGTCGACCTTTTTCCGCAGCGGACGGTTTTACTACATAACAATGTATATGATGGATGAACTGCTGCCGAGGCTTAAGGATTCTCTTTTGTCGTGTTGTTTTGTGTTTCACTGCACTGTGTCGTACTGTGCTTTTCTGCACTGTGTTGCACTGCATTGTATTGTGTTGCATTGTACGGTAACAGTTCGTACTGCGTTATCCGATTGTACTGTAGTGTATGCGTTGAATTTCAATTATAACACATTGCAACGCATTGTATTGTACTGTATTGTACTATACCGTACTGTACTCTATAGTATCGTATTGTGTTGTATTGTATTGTATTGTGTCTATTGTATTGTATTGCTTGTATCGTAGCGTTTCGCATTTTCTTACATCCTGTCACTGGTGACGATTTAGTGTTGTCTATAGCGAACGCTAGCTGCCCATATTGACAGTGTCACTTAGTCCACATGGCTTTTTTTTTTAATCTGTTGTTTATTGTTACATTTACAGGTGCTTTTTCAATGTAATAATCAGAAATTGAACGGAATTGGTGGAACTCTCTCTACACGGCCTAATCTTTATCCATCTGTAGGATAGCAATTATTTTAGCTGCCATGTCATTAATTCTATGTTTGTTGATTGTTATTTTTTCATCACTTAATTTTCTTCTTTTTTTTCGGGAAGTGTCTTGTTTTCCTACGTGTTGTGAGTCCTGAAAAAAGGCAGTATATGGTCGTTCGGGCTATAGTGATATACCGCAATACATCGTTGTATCAAAGCGTGTTGCAGCACAGTGAGTCGAATTGTGTTGTATTACATTGCTTGATACACTGCGCACCGCATTGTATTGTACTGGAATACATTGTGTACTGAGTTGTATTGGAAAGAATAGCATACCTACATGAAACACGTGTTTGATTCGTGTTGTTTATAGCCCAGCCGACGGCAAAGGTCATGCCCAGGCTGTAAATCAAGTTAAAAGCAAGACTGAACAAGAAGAAGCAAAATCTGAGTTCAAAAACAAATCCACGCTGAGGTGTCAAGAAATGTTCTCTCTCTCTCTCTCTCTCTCTCTCTCTCTCTCTCTCTCTCTCTCTCTCTCTCACACACAACACACACACACACACACACACATACACGCACGCTTGTACACACGCTTGCGCGCGCGCGCGCGCACACACACACACACACACACACACCGCGCGCGCGCGCGCGCGCGCGCGCGTATTCTCGATTTCGTGTGATCATGTTAAATTAAATATTCATATCGATCTCTCGATCAGAATCTTCACACACACACACACACACACACGCACACACACACACACACACACACACACACACACACACACACACACATCTGGAGGAATCTAGGCATATACCGACGAAGAAACTGAGAGTCTGCCGCCCTTCCACAAGAAAGATCTGATGACTGAGGTGGCCATGAGAGTACAAGACAACACCCAGCCTGTATCACTACAAACATGGAGATTCGATGGCAGCAGGCAGGGAGCGTGTGCTTGGGAATGGGGAGGAAGGGGGGGGGGGGGGGGCGGGGGGGAGCGCAGGGGGTGGAGGGTGGTGGTGGTGGTGCAACGCTCCACCAAACATTCTGCGTGCACAAAAAGAGCATCATCGCCTGAGCGCGATGAAAGAATAGAGGATATCATGCGTGTCATATTTTGTGATCGATACAGCGCTTCGTCCCACAGGCGCTCACATGATGTGAATAAGGGTTAAAAAAAAAAAAAAAAAAAAAGAATGAATATGCTGGTTGTGTGTGGGTCGATACGACGTGTTGGCTTACATCGCACGACGATTGCTGAGTGGCTGGGATGTGGTGAGATGGCCTAGTAGTGCTTGTCTCTGAATGGTATCGTCTGTCCGTATCACGGAGCTCCCTTTTTACCGTTTCTCGTTTTAAACTTACTTCGTGTCCATGAATTGTTGTTTATTTCAGTTCCCATTATTTTAGTTTCGGAAAGGTTTCGTAATTCATCAGTTCACTTTTTTCCCCTTCCATATCAGGATATACAAAATTTAACTTCATTTTTCTCTTCTGTGATATACGGTTTTGAGCGCATTCTCTCTCTCTCTCTCTCTCTCTCTCTCTCTCTCTCTCTCTCTCTCTCTCTCTCTCTCTCTCTCTCTTTAAGAATTAAGTATGATGACAATTTTCGTCTGTTCTTCAGGTGTATGTGTGTGCGTTTTTGGGTGGGTGGGTGGGTGGGTGGGTGGGTGTGCGAGCGTGCACGCGCGCGTGTGTGTGTATGTGTGTGTGTGTGTGTGTGTGTGTGTGTGTGTGTGTGTGTGTGTGTGTGTGTTGTGTGTGTGTGTGTGTGTGTGTTTTTAGCTTCGGGTGCCTTTTTTTCATACAAGGTTATATTTTTTAAAACGTTTGCTTTCGGTAGTGTCCTGATTTTGAAAACCTTTTTAGCTTATTAGTAAGTTCACGTTTGGGCGCTTTTCACAGTTTAGGACGTCGTGAATGCTCAACGATACTTAGATTCTAAAGCCCTTTTCTCGTTCAAGTTGTGCACTTTGAACGCCGTTGGCAGCACTGTTTTACACACCTCGTTTATCTCTTTAGCGCAGTGAATGTCGTCACATTCTCTTCTTAATATACAAGGCTACTTCACGTCAAACGCTTCTCGTTTTAGGTGAACACCTATTAGTTTAAACGGTTTTCCCCAAAGTACGAATCCGCAACGTTTTATCAACAGTAGCGCTAGATTTTACATACAAAAAAAAAAAAAAAAAAAAAAAAAAAACCAACAACAACAAGAATCAATCAACTTTTAACCTCAAAAACAATGCTTGACATCGAAAAGAAACCGTTTGAAACCTCTGTGAGAGAAAAACGGTTTTGAAAAAGTCAACATCGTGATGTGTTTTCAAGTGGGGACGGGGTGGCAGGCAGGCAGGGCTGACAGGCAGGCGGAAGGGAAGCGGGGCGTCGTGGGCTCTCCCACGTGGCATGGCAGCGAGGAGGCCCGGAGCATCCCGAGACCAACGACCCATGGCACCTGGCCTACCTACCCCTCAAGTCGGCTGGCAGCAGTGTCGCCTGCAGCTCTAGCATCCAGCAGTGGCATGGCAACAGAGACGTGACATTTGGCCAGAAATACCGAGGCGGTGCCCGATCTATAGGCAGCGCGCTTCCAGCAGGCACCTGTCATTGGAACGGCCTTTTACTAGGGGAGGAGGAGGAGAGGCCGGGCTGGAAGGCAGGCAGGGCGAGGGGATCGATACCGACAGTCAATCCGCCGGCGCGGGCGACTCACGCACGGGGAATACAGCTGTCCACGCCTGCCTCGGGTGACCTCGTGTTCGAATCTTGGGGTGTGTGTGGGTTGATCGATAAGAACGGTTGTTGGGGAGATGCGGGGGGTTATCTCTTTCCTCCTTAGCAGACGTTCGTTCACGGCCAGTCTAGTTCCGCAGCTGAATTCTAGCCGTTAGGGGGCTTATTCAGTGGTGTTTTATGTACGTTGGGTCGGAATGAGCCCCGGTGATGAACATTGCCGCAGTGCAGTGTACGGTGTGCGGTGCCTTCTCCGGTGGGTGGCCTCGTGAACACCTCGCATCGATTGATCCGTATGGGGTCTGCTGCAGCGGGGATTGCAACAGAAAGCTGCCTGGGTGTAGCTACGTTTGGTGGAGTCGGAATGAACGCTATGGTAGTAGTGCCATTGTGAAGTCACAAAAGACGGTGACATCAAAGCGAAATTGGACAGGCAGAAAGACGACAACGTCTGCAGCATGCAGTCAGTCTCTGTGTACTGATGCAGTCTCCACGGTGCAGTCTGTGGGACCTCCACTTAAAAGGCTTGTCATTCTGTCTCCGATGTCGGACGACAAGACAGCGATGGTGGTGGTGGTGGTGGTGGTGGTGGTTGTGGTGGTGATGATGATGATGATAATGACACGACGACGACGACGACGACGACGACGACAACGACGACGACGATGATGATGATGATGATGATGATGATGATGATGATGATGATGATGATGAATGATGAATGATGATGATGATGATGATGATGATGATGATGAAGGTGATGAACATTATGGTGATGGTGGTGGTCAAAGCAGCGTCACAATGATTGCATTCATAACGAGAACATTGTGATTCTAAAAAATAAATGGTCCCTGGTATGACGTTTGATCAGTCATCCACGGAAGAAAAACAAATGCCGGTGTGATGCGATCTTCACCGTTATAGCTTTTTCTCCGGTTTGCAATACGTTGAATATGCGCTCTCACTAGCGACACACCAGTGACTGTCAAAACTATAATAAAGGGACAATCGCCAAGCTGATGGAATGAAGTCTGATCAAAAGAGAAACAACTTTATCAGTGTCCACGGGCCTTCCAAATATGTCCTGTAGAGAAACAGAAAAATCAATCACGAGCTTCCAAGATTCCTATGCAGTCCTTTGATCAGAATCGGCTCCACAACGAGGACGTTACTAGATCCTGTGATCGATAGATCCGCGTCATCATAATCTGAGATTATGAGAACCAAAGCTGGTCCCTGCGAGACCTTTAATTGTCACTGAGACATATGTAGTTTTAAAAAAAGCCATGGGAACGTATATGAAGGTCATGGGAATGGGGACACTAACTAAAGTCCGGTTGACACATTAAGGTCATGGTGACACATATCAAAGTCAAGGTGGCACATATCAAAGTCAGAAGGTCACATACCAAAGTCATAGTGACACATATCAAAGTCACAGGGACACACATGAAAAACATCAGTGTGACACATATCGAAGTCACGGGACACACACTTCAAAGTCATGGTGATACACGGAGACACACACTTCAAAGTCATGGTGATACACGGAGACACACACTTCAAAGTCATGGTGATACACGGAGACACACACTTCAAAGTCATGGTGATACACGGAGACACAACTTCAAAGTCATGGTGATGCACGGAGACACACACTTCAAAGTCATGGTGATACACGGAGACACACATTCAAAGTCATGGTGATACACGGAGACACACACTTCAAAGTCATGGTGATGCACGGAGACAACACTTCAAAGTCATGGTGATACACGGAGACACACACTTCAAAGTCATGGTGATGCACGGAGACACACACTTCAAGTCATGGTGATACACGGAGACACACACTTCAAAGTCATGGTGATACACGGAGACACACACTTCAAAGTCATGGTGATGCACGAGACACACACTTCAAGTCATGGTGATACACGGAGACACACACTTCAAAGTCATGGTGATGCACGGAGACACACACTTCAAAGTCATGGTGATACACGGAGACACACTTCAAAGTCATGGTAACAATATCAAAGTATCGTGACACATATCAAAGTCATAGTGACACATGTCAAAGTCACAGGGACACACGTCAAAGTCATAATGACAGATATCAAAGTCGCAGGGACACATATCAAAGTCATGGTGACACATGTCGAAGTCACAGGGACACACGTCGAAGTCATTGTGACACATATCAAAATCACGGGAACACACGTCAAAGTCATGGTGATACAAATAAAAGTCACAGGGACACACTTCAAAGTCATTGTGACACATATAAAGTCACGGTGACACATATCAAAGTCACGGGGACACACACATCAAATCAGGGTGACACATATCGATGTCACGGGGGCGACACATATCAAGGGTATGAGGAAACGTATCAAAGCCATGGTGACGTAGCCAGACGTTTGAAGCTAGACGGATCATAGTGACCTGACACCTGAGCGTGACCCCACTATGGTCACCTTGACCTCAGTCTGTGTCACTGCGACCTTGTTGGGGTCTCCCTAATTTGGGGGCAACGATCTCGGAGTCTGCACAGCCTTTCATCTCAGTCATGGTTATCCTGGCATTTATCGACAAGAATATTTTGGAGCAAGGAGCATGCTGATTCTGGGATTTGTCGACGTTTTAAGCTTTCGGTCCACCAAGAACTCAGTAAAGAACGGGTGCAGGTCAACCTGGCGACATGGTGACACTGGGTGACAGTAACCTCCAGGTGAAGTGACATGTGGTGACATTAACTTCCACGTCATTAGTACTATTAGTAGTATTAGTATTATCATTATTATCACTACTGCTATTGATATGTTTATTACCACCACAAAATTATTGATTTTTACTGTTATGGATACCATTGTTGTTAGTATCATTATTACTATTAGTTTTATTATCATTACTATCATTAACACCTTTGCCGGAAGAAGACCAAAGAGGTCCAAACGCGTCGTGTTTTGTCGTGTAATTTGCTTGCCCCTTTTGTTTGGTGGAGTCATTATCAATTCTTTTTCAAACTTCTCTACGTGAAGTTACATTTGGTGACATGAACGTCCTTGTTTTCCTCAAGTAAAACGGAGAACATGGACGATCCTCGAAGACCCGTTGGGGCAAGGGGGCGTATCTCTTGTACTCTAGAACTTCATCGTGTCTGTGTTACATTCGGGCTTATCTCCCTTACAAGACACGCCGCCAGAGTACAGCGACACCTAAACTGTCTCCTTTGCCAGCTTGGATTTTCTGTGTGCCAGTCAAACTGGAATTTTCTGTAGTCCCCCCCCCCCCTCCCCACCCAGTCCCCCCCCCCCCCCCCCCCTCCCAAGACAGTTCCTTCTTTGCTGTGAGTTCTTTGACCGTGCTACATGCACGCTGAACGCGGGACCTCGATTTGATTTCTCATCTGAACGACTTGTCTTCAGACCACCATTTTTAAGGTCTACAAGAATGGAGGAGGCAAATATAATAAAGCCTGGTTTGTGCGAGATTCGAGCCTCGGAAGCCAAAGTGCTTTGCTTCCTACACAAGTGCCTGACCCACTGAGCTACTTGTCCAGCTACATTGACTGACGCCATACCATCAGAACAGTGCGTTCAGATCGAATGCAAAACTGTTTTACTGATTGGTTGATTGGCTGGTTGACTGGTTGGTTGGTCGGTTGGTTGGTTGGTCGGTTGGTTGGTTGGTTGGTTGGCTGGTTTCTTCTTTTGTTTAGGGGAGGAATAGCTTTTGAGATTTCAACCCAAAACCATCTCAATACGAGCTCGATGCTCTAATCTACTGAGGTGCCTTTAGGGAAGGTAATAATTTGGAAAAGAACACAATGTGTTGTTAAAATCATGGTTAAAGCACAAAATCAAAATCGATTCTTGAAACCTAAAAAAGGCTCATTTAAAAAAAAATCTGTTTCTTGCACGTTTCAAAATTCTGATCGAATCAAAAAATATTGCCTTTAAAACTTAAACACCACGTCAGGTGGATTTATGCATTAATCGATTTGATAGTAAAAGATTTACACATTGACTCCAGCAACTCCAAGTTCTAAGATAATCATACTGTGTGGTTTGTCGTAAGAGGATCGTGGCCACACACACACACACACACACACACACACACACACACACACACACACACACACACACACACCCCTTCTCCTCCTCCTTTACATCTACCGATGCCTCCAGCGTCTTTCTGTATTGAGATCGCTGACAATACAATTTCTGTGTACAAAAGACGGTGACAGTTGTTCGGATAGAAATCATCAGGTTGGTCCTTGAGAGGGTATTTGCTGGTGAGCCAATACCGTTTAAATCATGACGAGTTTTTGCGTGTAGCTATAATGTCACACAAAATCTTCTGAACACAACTGACAGATTTCTGAGCCCGAGCTAGGCAAGGAGTATGCCTAGTAAAGCGAAATTAAGTGTATTCCTAGATTCAACTTAGCAACCGACGATTGTGAATTCACAATAGTGCAGCATTTGACTGCTTCAGTAATCAATACTTGAAAGTTCAGTTGACCATCCATATTGTTAGCAATGTTCTCAAGCTCTTTTTTCACCTGTCACAAACGTGACAAAACTGCCCGCGACGACACCCACGCTCTTGACTCGGACGCAGACACGTTCTCACTACGACTGAACGGACGACGACTCCCCTGTCGCGGTCTATGCCCGACACAGCCAGTCGCCCCGTGTGTTAGTATCGCTCTCCACACGGCAGCTGTGAGGGAAGAGGAGGAATCACAGCGGTACAACCCCACAGCCAGTCGCCCCGTGTGTTAGTATCGCTCTCCACACGGCAGCTGTGTGGGAAAAGGGAGAAATCACAGCAATACAACTCGTGTCGCCCCGTGCGTTAGTATCGGTCTTCACACAGAAGCTGTGTGGGAAGAGGGGGAATCAACAGCGGTACAAGTCCACAGTCAGCTAACGTGGATCACGGGTCACTGGGCTAAGGGTGGAGGAGGGGAGGTGGAGAGGGGTTGGGAGAGGAGACGTGCAGAGTAGCGGGCCTTGATCAGTGGCCTGGTCACGCGGGCTGTGGCAGAGTGACGGCTGGCAGGTCGCCAGGGGGAGAGAACTGTCAGCTAGGTCAATGCAGGTAGACAGGCACACCACAGCCTCGGCAAGGGGGGGGGGGGGGGGGGGGGGGGGGGACTAATCTGGCTAATCATCGTCGACTAATTACGCCTCGGACAGAAACAGAGGGCAGGGCTGCCAATCCTGCTTTTTTTTTCCCTCCTCCTCCTCCTTCTCCTCCTCCGTCTTCTCCTTCTTCTTCTTCTTCTTCTCCTCTTCTCTTTGGGAGGAAGGGGGATAAACCTTTTTTTGCTGTTTGTATCGTTAGTCCACCATGATGTTACTATTTTCTCCAGTATTTTCTTTCTTTTCTGTTAAAAAGAACATACATGTTTGTCCTGGTCCACATTCAGACTCGGCTTCTTTGTTTATAGCTCGGTCAGCAGCGAAAGGGGTGGGGTGGGGTGGGGGGGGGGGGGGGTGGGGGTGACGGCTTTCACCATGTCGCCAAACTTTGATACCATATACGTTTCCACTTGAAAACAACAACAACAACAACAAAAACAACAAATTTATCTGTTTCATAGCTGAGAAAAATGCCTACATTTTTTTTTAACTGGGTCTGTTTTTTTCATAAAATCCTATATCAAATGAAAAATAATGATCTCTTTTAAAAACCTGAACATCTCATCTGATGGAACCTCCTTGCACCAGGCCTTCATGGAGTTGCTGTGAAGTTCTTCAGTCTGGTGTCACGCAAATCCCACCATTCTGTGTAGGCATGTTTCCCAGTGAGGGGCTCACTACCTGGTATGTACAATGGAGCCCCCTTACCTTCTAAAAGATACGAGGATATGGATTTAAACAACAACAAAAAACGGCACAAAACTTTCTTTTTTCTTCGCTGCCACTAGCGGCAGGTGATAAAACCTGGGAACTGCATGGACCTGCAAGCGAAAGTCTATCGTACATTTGTGTGATACAGTAGTCTGGACAGAAGTCTTCGACGTAACTGTGAAGTTTGGATTTCAGATCTGTGTGATCCAATCAAAGTTCAGATAAGGTCATATGCGCCATAGAGCTGGTGGAGTCCTCGCGTTGAAGAAAAAAGCTCAGAGCGGATCAACCTTGATAGAATGGTCCATGGTGCATTGTCTAGAAATTTGGAAATATCTCAAACGAGTCCAAGGTCAAAGTTAGCGTTATGGAAATGATAAAGAAAACGTATTCCCAAGGGCTGGATAGAACTGGGATGATACTACATTTCTTCTGGGAGCTTGGATCAAAAACACACACGACACAATAGGGCTTCTCAACATAAGTCCTCACACAACACAAGTCATCAGAAAACACAGCACGTCTTCAAAATACAGGAGTCCTCACAATACAGGAGTCCTCACAATACAGGAGTCTTCACAATACAGGAGTCCTCTTACAATTCAGCAAGTCATCACACAACACAGCAGGTCCTCAAAATACAAATCCTCACACAAATGAACAATTCCCCGAACAACAAAGCACGTTATCGCATAACACAACGAGTCGTCACTCAAGCTCTCACACAACACAGTACTCCTCACATTGCACAAGTCCTCAAAATATACAACCTGTCCACGGTACAACACGAGAAGTCTTCGCGCAATAGCAAGTCCTCACACAACGTAATTCCCCACACAACAGGAGTATTTAACCTTGAGATAATGTCGTATGATATAGGCCAAAAAGATCTTCTACCTGCGAAAATCGTTGTGAGATAGACGTCTAAATATGTTGAAGAATTGTTTATGACATAGGTCTAAAGCCTGCTTCAAATGAAAGCATAGTATGACGTAACTCTTAAAGCTTGTGTCAGATTGACACACTGTGAGTGAGATAGGTCAACAGCATGTTTCACCAAGAAACTTCTTTTGTATGTCATACGTGTGAAGCATATTTCAGAAGGAAACTCGGTTGCGTGAAATAAGCTAGAAGAGTGTTTCAGATTGAAACATTGTCGTTTGACATAGGCCTAACGGGTGTTTTGAGTGGAAACGCTGTTGTAAAATATGTCGAGTAACATACACCTAAATGGGTTTCGTAAGCAAAAACGTCGCGCGACAAAGCCTAAAACAAGTTTGCACACACAAAAAAAGGAAAAAGAAAAAGAAAACATTGTGGTCTAGATGGCAATATTGTTGTGTGACGAAATGCTGAAGCGTATTTCCAATGAAAACAAGTTTGTGTATCCTAGGTCGACAGCATGTTTAAGAAACATTGTTATATGACATAGGTCTAGAGCGTGTTTCAGATGGAAGCATGTTTGTGTGACATAAGACTAAACTATGCTTCAAATGAACACATTGCCGTGAGACGTAGGCCTAAGACATGTTTCACCTGGAAACATTGTACTGTGGATGTTCTCAAGCGTGTTTCAAATGGTAACATTGTCGCAAAACATTGTTTCAGGTGAAAACACCATTACATGACATGGTTCTGACGCGTGTTTTAGATGAACATATTGTTGTGTCACTTAGGTTTAAAGTGTATTTTGGATGAAATCATAGTCATATGACGTCTATCTACAGTGTATCTCAGAGAGAAACATATGATGTGACATCGTTTTCTTCGTTTGGAAAGCATTTTCGTTTCTAATTGGCCTTAAAGGTATTTCACTGAAAACATTATCATGCAACATAGGTCTGAATCCCGTTTCACCCAAAAACATTGTCACGTGACAGAGGCCTACAGTGTCTTTTACCTGAAAACATTGTCGTGTGACATATTTCTAAAGCGTGTTTCACCTCGAAGCATTGTTATGTGACACAGATCTAAAGCGTGTTCCTTCTCAAAATATTGCCGTGTGACATAGTCCTAAAGCATATTTCATCCGGACACAATGTTGTGTTATACAGGTGTAAAGCGTATTTCACCTTTTAGTATTTTCGAGTGACACAGGTCAAAAACACATTTCACCTGGAAACATTGTCGTGTTACATAGGTCTAAATTGTGTTTTACGTGAAAACATTAACGTGTGACGTTGATCTAAAGCGTGTTTCACCTGCAAAGATTGCCACGATGTAAGAAGAGCCTTCGTCGCTCAGAGAAGAAACCACAACGGATGAAAGAGACAGGGAGTATGACTGCGTCAAAAAAAACTGCAAAGTATGGCCGCACCAGGCGGGGCAGTTTGGTCAAGACAGACGCATTGTTCGTTTGGTTGTTGTCGTGTAATTTCGTTTGTGTGGTTTAATTTCGTTTGGTTTATATGGCTTTTGGCCAACGTTCATGTTTACTGATAACAATGTGTAGGCTGTTGTTATTGTTGTTGCTGCTGCTGTTGGTGTTGTTTTATGGGGTGAGAAATATTAAGAGGCGGGGAAGGGGGAAGAATTGGAGGGGAAGAGGTTGGGATGAGGGAGTAAATCAATCCTACCCACTAGCACGGGAGGCCTACCTTTCTGCGAAGGACAGGGGAGGATTTAAAGGGCGTGTAGGTACTGTTTATCTATTTTCGACTGCACTTAACGTGTGTCTCGTCCGAGTTGTCAATATTCACACTTCATGTAATTAAAAAGTTAAAGAATTTGCCTGCGGAGGTGACGGTCAAACCACTCGTGGTGTCAGATGTACACAGTTTGAAAACCCTGTCTGTCCACCCAACTATAAATGAGTACTTAATTCAGGTCAGAAAAGGTTAAGACGGTGGAAGAAAAGGGATGGGCTCCGCCTACCATTGTGCCGTACCCCAGACACGGCGAACCTCCAATGTTTCACTGCCCTTACAGCCACTGAGTGACGGAACTTGAACCTTTGACCTAGCACGTGACTGCCCTTCTTCTTTGCATTTCTGCCTTTGGTACTGTGTAATCTGCGAAGTGGTTTGTGCGGTTTTTATGTCCGGTGTCTGTAATGTTTGAAGAAGACGTACTTGTAGTATTTGTTGGAAATGGACTGGTCAGTTTTGTTCTGTGTATCAAATAAGCGTTGCTTTGCGCCTTGGTTGTGTGTGTGTGTGTGTGTGTGTGTGTGTGTGTGTGTGTGTGTGTGTGTGTGTGTGTGTGTGTGTGCAGTATTTTTTTTGTTATTTTGCCTTGTTGTTTTCAGTGACACTGTGGCCATTTCAGTCTTCATTTTATTATTCATTTTTCAGGGGTTTTTAAGGTGTTTTTTTTTTGTCTGTTTGTTTGTTTGCTTGTTTGTTTTTGTTTTGTTTTGTTTTTGCTGCGCAGATAATTCTCCATAGAGAACATTTCTAGCCTGGCTGTCTCGGGCAAGAATTGAATTCATGACCTTTGCAACACGAAAGCAATGCAACTGTTCATTATGCCAACCAGGCCTACACACACAAACAAAAAAAACTCTGGTTTGCAGTTCCAATACGCAATCACAAGGGTTGTAAAACCTCGTCCGTTTGTTAACGACGGAAGAAGGAAATCTGAGCAACTTTAGCGTTTCCATTGTTTGTTTGTCTTGTCCATCGATGTCACACTGACTAACATTTTTAAACTCAGTACGCGAGAGTTTTACACACCAAATGGTTTACTGTTCTTTGAATATATGTAGGTCAGGAAATTTTGTACCCCGTATTTCTAAAATCTCAAGCACACGCGAAGCAAAACTTCTCTTTTTTTCCCTCCTAGATAAAAACTCACGTGAAATCTACGACTACGCAGTTTGTATTCAAGCACGCGCACAAAATGAATTCAGCACATAGAGGCTTTAAAAACAAAAAAAAAGGAAAAAGGAAGAGGGAAAAAGCGCTAACAAAAAGAATGTCATGCGACAGGCTAGTAGGAGTAGGAGTAGTAGTAGCCTAATACCTTGGGGATTTTCCTCTAGCGGCTGAATTCGTAATGTTCGATTAACTGAAAGTGAAACTTATCATAAAATTCTCTCTCTCTCTCTCTCTTCTCTCTCTCTCTCTCTCTCTCTCTCTCTCTCCTCACACACACACACACACACACACACACACACACACACACACACACACACACACACACACGCACGCACACACGCACACACACACACACATACACACACACTCTCTCTCTCTCTCTCTCTCTCTCTCTCTCTCTCTCTCTCTCTCTCCGTGCGTCACCATACTTCAGCCTCTCGCTGAACACGGGAAACGACCCCATGTATAATCATTATCTGACCTAACAGGAGCGGGATGTGTTATCAACAATATTGAAGCCATCTTTAGTCATAGGTCCCTTAACAATGAAACTTTTTTTTTTTATTACCGGGGGGAGAGATACTCATGAAACCTTTTTCATTAACGAAGGGGACAGAACAGGGGTTATATGCAAAGGATGCACATATTTGTCAACCACACTATACCACTTCGGTGTTACCGCAAAAATACTGATAGAGCTGCGCCGTTACTTCTTATTTCTATGCTGAAAACAATCATGGATGGTGGAAAGTCTTTCCAATTCCGACAACCTCCAGCAACATGGAACAAATTATCCCTGTCTGTTATACACTTAAGCTCGGTCCTTACATTTAAGACAGGCTAAAAAACATTCTTTTCCTTATAGGTTATATACATTCATAATTCTTGCATGATTACGTGTCGATTGGTATGTACGATAACGATTAGGACTGTTCGTACATTATGTGCACACCCATATATTGCAAATGTGAATAAAAAGAAGAAAAAAAACGAATAAATGAGCCTGTGCTATTTAAGTCCTAAAGTCTTTTTTTTTTTCAAAATGCCGCGAGTAGGTCTCCGGACAGTGAGCTAAATAAACATCCTGTATTGTTATTTCCAATGATTCTAAGCTATTTTGAATAAAGTTTAGGGTAGAGCACTCATCCATACTTCATCTTTTCTTCTCTGCGCATATTTTTCCTTTATGGTGGTGGTGGGGGGGGGGGGGGGGGGTGAAGGAGACGGAAAGTAGACCTAGCGAGCGCTTGGGAGTTTCTTCAAAGAAGCGTCAGCTTTATCCGAAGAAAAGCAGAAAAGTTTAAACACTCGGTTTAAAGCGGTGAGCTGACTCTTGTCTTAAAGCCAAACGACTTAGACACAGATGGAAACGTGTAAAAAAAAACAAACATCGAATTCAATCAGCTCTCTACACAAGTAGCTGTACCTCGACTTAAGCTTCCATTCCCCATCAAACTTTGATCGACTTTATCCAACCACAAAAAGACGGCGTTTAAAGCAGTGGGCTGATTCTGCCTTAACGCCACACGGTAAAGAAATTGAAGGAAATGTGTAGAAAACATCGCGTGTTTAACCGGCTCCCTACCCAAGTAACTTCACCTCGACGTAAGCTTCCATTCCCCATCAAACTTTGATCGACTTTTTCCAACCACTACAAAAAAAAAAAAAAAGACAAGTCACACACAAAGACCGAGATCTCCTAACTGAACTGAAGATACGAATGATTGATAAATCGATGACTTACCATTGTGACTTGTAGCGTTGGGCCTAGTCCCGTAAATGTCCACACACACCGCCGGTCGTTGTCTACCTTCAGATAGAGCGCCGAGCTGACTGCTGAGCGACAGATGACACACACAACAGATGCTTGACGGAGTGGGGGGAGTCTTTTCAGGTGAGCCAAACAGGCCTGCTGTGTTCAAGTGTGCGAGCTGGGAGCAGAGATCAATAGCATCGCACGAGGCGACAAGTATGGTGAACTGCTGGTGTCAAAAGCGAGTTCCACACACATTATCCCTGCTCTTCATGAACAGAATAATACATGAAAACTGAGGCATATATCATAATGTTCTTCATTTAAAAAAAAAAAAAAAAATCTTCTCCGTAAAATCAGTCTTCATCACAACTTCGAAAAAAAAAAAAATCTTTTCTCAAAAACTGAATCTACAATATGATGTCCTTCCTAATTTTTTTTTCCAGTACTGAGCCAACATTTATAATGACCAACGTAAAAAGTCTGTTTTCAAAACTGAGGTCCACAGTGTAATATCTTTCATAAAAATGTTTTCTCAAAACTGCCATGTTATCCTTTCTATTTTTTTTTTATTTTAAGTTTTCTCGCCCTATCCATGTTTTCCAGGCAATCATGACATTCAAATGGAACTCCGGTTTCTATTTCAGTGACTACAATTACCTGTTAAACTGAATTTCAGCCCCATTTAGTTCTCAACAATGAGATTTACCGCTGTGATCCCTTTCATGTCGATTAATTTCACTACAAAAAGTCTATGTCATGCTGCCATGAACACATCTATATCACCGTTCAGTTTAAATTTCTAACTACTTGATATTTCTTTTTGTTTTGATTATCTTCTGGGGGGGAGTTTTGGCTCTAATATTGGGCCATAAAGGGCTGCTAGACTCTGGATTGAGTCAGTGTGATTCCTGTGTTTGCGCAGAACGCATTGCAGTAATTAGTCACTTCCCTGCAGACACGGGCTGCAAGGGGACATAATTACAGCTTTCTTTATGGTGAAACACCGGGAGTGGATCAAGGGGAGACGAGGGGAGAAACGGGGAAAGAGGAGTGGTGGGATATGGATAGGGTGGTGGGGGGAGGGGGTCCATTCTCTCTCTCTCTCTCTCTCTCTCTCTCTCTCTCTCTCTCTCTCTCTCTCTCATACACACACACACACACACGCACGCACGCACGCACGCACGCACGCACCACAACACACACACACACACCACACACACACACACACACACACACCACACGCAAGTATACACACATACATTTAATCTCTCTCTCTCTCTCTCTCTCTCTCTCTCTCTCTCACACACACACACACACACACACACACACACACACACACACACACACACACACACATAAAGACACACACAACACACACACACACACACACACACACACACACACACACACACACACACACACCGCACGCACGCACGCAAACATACACATTGATATAATCTCTCTCTCTCTCTCTCTCTCTCTCTCTCTCTCTCTCTCTCTCTCTCTCACCTACACACACGCACACATATACGCATGCACGCGCACACTCACACACACACACACACACACACACACACACACACACACACACACACACACACACACACACACACACACACACAGAGTCTATTCGTCAGACATGCATGCACACACACACACACACACACACACACACACACACACACACACACACACACACAGAGTCTATTCGTCAGACATGCATGTACACACACACACACACACACACACACACACACACACACAGCCTATTCGTCAGACATGCATGTACA